>RCWM02000052.1:2726250-3972500 GCA_003667255.2 Euschistus heros | reverse complement strand
TGGTTGATGTAATTTTGAATCGGTTGATAATTTTTTTTTTTTTTTTAATTTTCCTGAACCTAAAAACAAATATATTAGAACTGAATTTTAAAACAACCCATAAATGTTTTACGTTTTTCCTACCATATTGCTGTATAGACAGCGTATATACAGGTACGAAGTGACGGTTTAGCGCCACAAATTGAAAATATTTGCTAGAGAAGGAAGTTGTGAAAAATTCCAATCATAGTTTGTAATGGACGTCATGGAAATTACTTTGTAATTATCATAGGTAAAAAAAATCTATTAGTCTTTAATCGATTATATCATAATGATTGTTTTTATCAATTAGCATAATTATTGTTATTCATGACGTAACGGTGTTAATGTATGTGTAACCTTTTTAATTTACGCTACGAAAACACAACGTACGATTAATTAGAGAAGCGTAAGCGAGGGAACATCTTACTATTTAAAGTAACTGTTCCTGCGCAAAGTCAAGGTTAGGGTTAATAACGTATTCACACATTGAAAATTATCAATCACTACTTCGTTGTTGTTTTTTTTAAGGAATATTTGAGTATTATGTAATTTAATGGTATGGAAAAATCATTAGATTTAAATATCTATGTCATTAGCTATTTCAATAACTTCAATATTAATATTGATTGTATTAGTTTGTTGGTTTATTTGTCAATCATTGTAGAGTTCATGGAATATGCGATGATTTTTGACTTCATAGCTTCGTTAGGAATAGTTAGAAGGTAAACATACTAAAAGTCCCCCGGGGTGAGCCAAAGGTGGGGGGGGGAGAAGTTCATTTTTTTTTTATTGTATTCCGATTATATCTCGAAAACGGTTGACATTAGAAAAATATGTTTCAAATATTTCAAAAACATTTTTGGGTATAGTTTTCACTATAACTCCAAAACTATTTGTCAGATCTGAAATTTATTGTTTTAAACTAAAATCTGGGTTAAATTTACTATCAGCCCCTATTTATGAAATTTTGATTATGTCGTTATATTTTGGAGTTATAGTGAAAACTATGCCAAAAAACATGGATTCCAAAATAGTAAGCGGTTTTTAACGTGCTGTAATAGGCATTTAATAGGACTTGATCAAAATTTAATATATAGGTTCTTATAGTGAATTTAAGAAGCATTCAGATCAAAAATAGAAATTTCGGATCGAACCATTAGTTTCGGAACTGTAGCCAAATGAGTACCAACAAACTTGTTTTCGCAGAGAAGTGCGACCCCAGTTAAAGAGTGCTGAAATGAAGGGTGTAGAGTGCATGAAACATGCGATAATTTTCGACTTCACAGCTTCGTTCGACTAACATGTTCTATGATATTATATATTCCCGGCCTGTAATTCCCATTTGTTTTGGTTGGCTAACAATTGTCCTCCACCTGACCTTTCAATTATTATTTTTTCAGTTTTGTATTTTTTTGTCTAGATTAACAAAATTAATACAATTAGAGTTTGCTATAATTACATTGAATGTCGTCTACTGGTATTTTTAAATTACTGTGCTATTTGAGGGGATTATTTCGTTTATCATCCACGCGACCTTCCCCGTAATTATTATTTTCAACTTGGTATATGATGATAATGATCTACGTACTTTATATATCATTATTTTGAGTAAATAACTTATTTCTCGTATCCTTTGTAAAGTATTTTTGAAAATAAAGGGATTAAAAAAGATGCCTATTGCTAAAACACCAGAAAACTTAGTTGATGACTACTGTGCCATACGCGACCCTTCAAGGCTTAAAAGGGACAGAACTTTTCCTCAAATTTATTTTATTACAATTTCTTGAGGCAGGTAAAATGTTTTCCAGAGAACAATAAAGAAAAAGTTTCTTTGACAACTCGTTTAAAAGCTCTAATTTATTTAAATACTGATGTGGAACGCTACTGATATTTATAGGGCAGCCTTACATGTACCCTTAAACACACTGAGATCTATCACAAACTTTTAAAATGTTTTTAATTTGATTTCTACTGTTTGTTAGTGCTTTTGATATAAAGTTTGAATAGCATAGTTTTACTGTTTTTTTTTTTTGAAATGGTAGGGAATTTTTTTTCCACTGGTCCACCCTGAATCAGACAGATAGATAACAATAACAAACATATATGGTAATATATATATTTTTTTTTTAATAGGAGTTTTCCACTAATGTGGTTTTCCTTCCCCTAAATATCCCTCAGGATCCTTCTCCAACCTTCCTTCCCTGTCCAAGGCCTGTTCCTCTGTTATGCCATGTCCCATCAGGCTTTCTTCAACTCCGTCTCTCCACCTCACTCTGGGTCTTCCCCTTCTCCGTCTTCCATCCACTTCCATGTCCATTATCTTCTTCGGTAATCTTCCTGGAGGCATTCTTCTCACATGCCCGAACCAGCTGAGTCTTTTTTCCTCAATGGTCGATAGGATATTCCTATTTATCCCCATCATTTCTCGGATATCTTCGTTTCTAATTCTTTCTCGTCTGGATTTCCTCGCTGCTCTTCTCCAGAAGTCCATCTCAGCTGCTAGTAGTCTTTTCCGTTGCCTTACATTGATTACCCATGTCTCAGATGCATATGTCGTTATAGATTCGAATATTGATTTATATATTAGGATCTTAGTACTGGGTTGTATATTTGAGCTCCAGAGAACACCATTTAGCATTGCTGTGACTTTTCTTCCTTCTCCTATTCTTCGTTCAATATCGCTGGTGGTAAATTTTTTGACTGTGGATTAATTGGAGGGTTGAAAGATTGAGATATGTTCTACTTTCAATACTATTCAATCAAAACAAGCCAATTTTTTTTTTTTTTTTTTTTTTTTTTTTTTTTTTTTTTTTTTTTTTTTTTTTTTTTTTTTTTTTTTTTTTTTTTTTTTTTTTTTTTTTTTTTTCCCGCAAAATATTTTACAAGTGGAATAGGCAGCGGATGACTCATGAATATTTGCTTCCTAATAATGTCAACTCATTCATTTTTGACAAGAGCCGTAAAGATAAGTTTTGTGAGCCCCACTCTAAAACATGTTTACAGCTACGTCATTAATATAGTTTGTTCTAAAATAGGAACACGAGTAGTTAAAGATTAGGAAACAGTTATAATTCATATTACGAGGAGAAATAACCTAAAAATGTTCATGCAACGTAGAATTTCTCTCCTTTGTAAGTTATTCACAATCGTACACATTGAAGGTAGGTTTTCAACATTCGTTTCTATGAATACTCGTTGGACCTAAAATTAATTTGAAAAAAAAAATTATTTGAAGTAATACAACATAAAACCAAATTCAAGTACAACAGAACTCCACTTAACAAACTTTAACCCTATTTACTTCCACTGCTGTGTGTATGTAACGTTAATATAACAATTTTTTTTAAATTTTTATAAGTGTTTTTCTATTTTATTAAATCAACTTATTGATTTATTCTAATTCTGGTTCTAAAATTTTACCGATCATATACATCATTTGGATTTATTTTTGCTAGTGTTTGCATTGTCGAAGATTCTTCTTGTGTTATTAACCATTTTATAAATGTGTCCATAGAATTTTACTCTCCTTTTTCTGAAACCGATTGTTACTGTTTCAGTTTGCTTAAATAATTCTGATCATGGTCGCTTAATCCATGTTCCATTTCTGTTCACTGGCACGAATATATTTTTCTGAGGATCTTTCGATCCTGTCTTTCAATATCTTTCACTTTGGTCTGTCCATGAATCAATGTTGTTTCCGCTTCATATAGTGCTTCGGGAAGTATTGTTATATATATATTATTATGTTATATATATATATATATATATATATATATATATATATATATATATATATATATATATATATATATCCTTCTGTAGTTTTGTTATATATATATTTGTTTTTTTAATATATTAAAAAAATAAATAGTGCAATTGCTTATTTTTCAACGCCAATGATTAGCAAGATTTAAACCTTAATTTTAGCCTACAATGAAGTTGTGTAAGCGATTAATTGTTACATTACACTCAGATTTCTTTAAAGCGTATCACAAATAAAAAAATTAAATCGTATAAAAATTGTAAGTTTTTTTAATTCTTCGAAGAATTTTATGATTTAAACGATTGCAATAAAAGTTTCACGAAACAGTGTTATTGTATCATTTATAAAATTATCAGCTTATCTATCTCTGAAATAAAAAAAATTATTTATTCTACAGGCCAATGTTGCGTGAGCACAAAATTTTTTGCCACCATTGTAGCTGAACAAAATAACATTTTTTTTTTTTTTTTTTTTTTTTTTTTTTTTTTTTTTTGAAGTTGAAATGAAAGTACCCTAAAAATAGTTCTTTGGAGAAAAATTAAAATTTTTATCTAATTCTAGCTTTGGCTCTAAAAGAGTTAAATGAACTTGATAAAGTATTATTTAAATTAATGCAACATCAAACCGAATCTCTCTTCAACTATATATATATATATATATATATATATATATATATATATATATATATATATATATATATATATATATATATTTATTTTTTTTTTTTATACATTTTTATTTCAAGTCAAATAATTATTTTTCCTTCATTCAATAATTATGAATCCTTCAAGTCTGAATCTTGTCCGTGAAAAATTAATTTTCAAGTCTATCGTCATTTCCTACATGTCCCCAATGTGAATTTAATTGCCATCAGGGTTAAATCTTTATTATGCATCAAACATTTCTACACGATTTCACAAAAGTAAAAAAAAAAAAATGGTTTTTAATGTTGTAAAGGTTCGATACTCGCACCCTGAGTAAAATTTCAGAGAAGAATCTAACTCACGAACTGCGTTCCGTACTCCGGAATTCCTTCCGATTTACTCACAATACAAATAGATTGCACAACTAATTGGCGTCAACCCATACCATGAAAGCTTATCACCTACCTGCTAATATAAACGCATTGAAAAAAAAAAAACTGTAATCTTCACCTGTTAGGGCCGTTCATTCGATGACCAGTCGATACTTAAAGCGGTTCAACAGTAAATGAAAATAATATAAAATAAAATTCAAAATTTTATAAATAAAATCCAGTGTATTATTTTTTTATTCACTTGTTTCAGGGAACATTTTCAGGTCTATTATCTAAAATATAATATATTAATTATTTCATATCATTATTTATATTAATTTAAAATTTTAATATTTACCTCTTTAACTATTTGTCATTTAACATCATAGAGTCAATTACAATTGAGACGTTGAATTCCAAAATCAGAGCAATTTCCAAATTATTTTTTTTATTATCTTAAGGTGAAAGGTTATTTCCCCAAAAGTAGTTAAATCACATTGAAAAGGGCCTTAGTAAAAAAAACATAATAATAATAAAAATAAGGCCTCTCTCTTTTTCAGTCATACTTTTTCCTTTATCGACCAGTTTGATTTTACATAAACAAATTGGAAAATGGACTTGTTTTGTTACTGGTTTTGGAATTTTACGCTTCAATTATACGTATCACTTTATAAAACTTATAATGTAACATATAACCTAATTATAAAATTTCTCAAATACAACTAACCCATTCAGCTTTTATATTCATTAGGATTACTTTTGTAATATTTAAGTTTGAAAATTAATATAGAAAAAGGAACAAATCGTTATTTATGTATAAACACATTGAAAATTATATTTATTTCTAATATATTTTTAAAATTATTTAAATTTTAAACCAATTTTAAGAAGGATATATGATGAGGTTTTTCTTAAACTATATATGTCTAAAATAGAAATATTTTTGAGCTTATATTTATGCCATAATTTATTATTTGATTTAATAAAAATAAAGTAAAAGAAAAAAAAAAAAATACAACATAGGAAAAAAAATTCTTAGAGAAATGTTCGTTAGAGAAATTTATTTAAGAACATATATTAAGAACAGTATAGCTACTGATAGCTCCATAATGATACTCGAACATCTAATTAAAAATAAAAGTACCAATTAAATGTTTTATACCTAAATTGCCATGACAATTGCCATGCCTGGTAGTTTCTAAGGCATGGCCTATTTCAAAAATTGTGGAACTATTTAAAGAATAGTAGCCAGACAGAATGAGATATCAGAAGAACGATAGGGTAGATTGTACTTCAGTCATGTAATCGTTGGTGATTAAACTGTTGATAAACATTCCGTTCTATTAATAATTGATAAAAATAATTAATTAAATTTATACTAATATACTTTATACTAACTAATTAATATACTTTATAGGATAGTAAATAATTGACTAAAAGTGTGTTCATCTTATAGATTTGTCTAGGGGAGGGGGGAGTATTCGGTAAAAGAAGTTGTTAGTCCAGACTGAAAACCATCAAAAGTTGGGTGGAGAAAAAATAAAAAAATTTCCCTAATTGATATTTTTTTTTTTTATTTTAGTGCTACATTAAATTTCATACACGTTTCCAATTACAAGTGTTTTCAACAGTCAAAAGAAACTATCGAATTTAGGTGCTAGGGCACTTTGAAGTTGTTTTAATACAACTCGGTAGTCGAGCAAAAAATAAAACCAAGCAATAATATAAAAGTTTTTTTCTTTATTGATTTTTTATATTTTCTAGGCTAGGTAATTCCAAATTCCAACGTTGTCACTTCAAAAAATATGAACGTTCCGAAGTAATACAAAAAATATTTGAATATCGTTTCTAATGCTATTCTGATGTAATAAATACCATTTCATTTGTAACAGGCACGTAAAAAATTGTTTTTTTAGAAATTGTTAACTATTGGGCAGCTTTTTGCAAGCGCCGGTTATGGGGGCGTCCATATTAAAATAACGCCAGATAAGAGAAAGTTTACTATATGGAGGAATTTAAATGTAGTGGCTAGTGAAGAACTACCCACTTCTTTTGAGTTTAAATAAATATATAAACAGATAATAAATATAGATAAAAAAAGGTTTGTTCTTTTTTAAAAACCAACTATAGTCAAAAGACATAAACAATTATGCATTAGCTGCTCTTCCACTTCAATGCTCACAAGCGCCAAAATAATTATTTGATCAAAAAATTAGGACATTTTATGTATTCTGTTTTAGTATAATTTTTATTATTTTAAATTGAAGAAAAAATTGCAAGGATTAAATTAAACTTCTTTTTTTGTACGTCTCGTTTTTCTTAAGTGGGGAAGTTAAAATTTTGATTTATACTACTAAAAAAACTTAAAAATCAATAGAGAAAACACATCTATTCTTTTCCCTGGACGTTCCCCCAAGGAAACCAACTCATTTAAATAATTAAAAATAAAATAAATAGAAATAGTGCTAATAAAGAATTAATACTTGATAATATGAATCTTAAAAATGCAGTTTTGTCTCTGAGAGATGACATTTTCAAAAAGAGAAAATAAGAGGTTTCAAAGATGTAAGAATAATTTACATCTCATCTTAAAATTACCGGTTTAAGAAAAAAAAAAAATCGGTTACAGCATAAAAATAGAAGTCCTTGACAATATCGTATATAGAACACATAAGGTTATATGTAAAGATTAGTTGAATACATGAACCGTTAAATAGCTTGAATTTATTTTTTAAAATAATTTAATTATTATTATTTTTACTCCAAAATGTATGAGATCGTCTCTTTTGCATTCTAACAACTGGTCAAAAAACATTACATGTTGCTTTATCAGCAATGTTTCTATGATTATAAACATAAATTCGAATTAATAAATGAATAAATTATAATTTATATAATATAATATAATTTATATAATATATAATATAATTTATATTTAAAATAGTCTAATAAAATAATAATAGTTTGAACCAAGGCCCAAAATTAAAACAGGCAGCATATGGAGTGAAGAACGAAGGGAAGCTAACCGAAAAAGAATGCAGGAATACTGGGCGAATGCAAGGCTGGGTGCAAAAGCTGCAAAGTAATCGGAACGCAAATATTGTTTTTAATCGAATAGTCAGAGATTCATTGGCATTATAGAATTTATGCACAGCGCACGCCGACAGCTATCGGATCGGACACACTCAGCCTATTTCGATAGGATCGGGGCTACCACTGGTCCCTCCACCTATCTGCGTCATTTTCTATCATGCGCGTTTCCGTAGCATACACGTCATAGCATAACATAACATATAAACTGGGCGAAACTTGTGAACGTAGCCGGTGCCGGCAAATTTTTACGGGAGTAAAAATTTCAATTTAAATACAGTTTTTCAAAATAATGAAAAAAATGGTAAAAAGTTCAACTCCACAGCTACAATTAAAAAAAACCTTGAAACCGACCAATGGGAGCTCAAATGTCAAGGTTTTTTTTTTTGAATTGTTGCTGTAGAGTTGTACTTCTATCTTTATGAAATAGGACCCTGGTGTCAATTTAAAAATGGGTTCATACGTCATAGAGTGGAGCAAATTAATTGTCAAAGGGTATGGGATCATTAATTGAAGTATGGAGTTCCCGGTATTCAAAACCTCACGGACCATGTTAATTAAGAGTTAAAACGGCCTAAAAATGCGTCATTTGACACTTAATTTTGAAAATTTTTCCGGGACTCCCCGCCCTACCCCCGGTACTTTTGCCGTCCCGTATGTCGCCCAGTCAAAATTCCTTAAAATATACACTGATACACGTGGTGGCATAGGAACAGTGCACAAGACGTCGCTGCGTCCCTTCTATGTGGTGCTTTTTCAGTGAGTTTTCGATAGCATAATGATTAATTTCATTTTAGATATTCATTTAACATTACATATAATTGGATGTCTTTATTATATTAATAATCTATAATATTCTTGCGTTTATTCAATGTCACTGCAATCATTTCCAAAGATGGTAGGGAACTCTCACTGCATTATCTTGCCCTTAATGCATCGTTGATTTTTGCAGCCGATTCATCAAATGAACTAATATAATTGAAGAATTTTTGTTCATCTTTCCTCAATTCTATGGAAATAGTGTTGAAAGCGCCTTTTAAATATCTCTCATCGCTAAATAGATGAACCCAATATTTTATTTTATGATCACTTCTGTAAACGTATTTGTACACAAAGTATGAAAATAAAACTTTCTTTTTATAAATTTCATCCCTCGCTCGATCTATCTCGGGAGAAACAACACACAACACTGAAGAAAAAAGAATCCCCATCCAGTTGGAAATATTCCCAGGTATCAAAGAGATAAGACGCCGCGTCCTATCTTCATGTGCACACAAACTCAGGTATCAAACAGATAGAAGAAAACAATCTAGGCGTCCCGAATGTTTCGCAGCTCATGTGCACCTAGCCTAAAACACCAAAAACAGTTTTTTAACTGTTGTTTTTTTGTACTGCTATTTTTAGAGTAGTCCAAAGAAGACCGAAACGAATTTAAAAAACAAAACTTTTTTTAAGAAAAAGTGTGCATGTGTGTGTGTGTGTGTGTGTGTGTGTGTGTGTGTGTGTGTGTGTACAACTACAGGAGGTCTGACTTCAGAAATCAAATATTATCTGTTAAAACGGAAATATTCAAATTAAAACGTAATTCATTGACATATCATAAATAAAACAGCAATATTTTCCCTTTTTTTTCATATTCACAAAAATTAGACAACATATGTTGAGATCACTAATCCATATCTGTATTAAATTAGTGAATAACAAATAAAGATTGTTTGTCTACGCTCTGAGCAGATAAAAGATTCTCTAATGTCAACTCTAAGTGTAAGTTTAGGTCGGAGATAATAGCTCAAATAGTTTTTGCTTCAGAGTTCGAAAAGCCAAGCAGTCCAATAAAAATTGCGTGACATCATCGTTATTGTCTATATGTTAAATTGTCTTCTAAACAATAATCGTGTGCTTTTTATGCCAGTCGTCTCCAGTTGAACGATTACTCTCTATTTGTATACTATGAGTTGAATATAAGGTATTCTTGGGTTATTTCAAAAGTTGTACTTATATATAATATAGATTAAACTCAGAGTTACTCGATAAAGATCAAGGCTTGCGAGGTGATTCTATATTGCAACTTAGAGGTTAATGCCTTTTCTAAAGATGCTAAGCTCGCTAATTCAACTAGAAGGCATAATTGTTGATTCACAAAAATCAGAGAGCCATTTCGTAACATATTTTTGGCAGTTAATGATCCTCCGTCTCTACTATTTTTATCCAGTTCAGCATCCTTTTAAATATTTTTTAAAGTTTGGCGTATCGAGAGGTAACTTTAGTAAGCACTTCAAGTGTGTTATTCTTCCTTGCTCCAATAATTCCGAGTTTTCACATCTCCCAATCTCGGCTAAGTAAAGGACTAGGTTTTCAGATAGTGATTCATTCAGCTAACATTTATGTTCCAGTTGTCGAATTAATAACTATATTTTAAATAGTAATCATAATTTGTATATTTATTAATAATTAAATAAACTAGGACTGTTTTTCTTTCCAGGATGGTGCATCCAGCTATGATTCCACTAAAGGTGTACCTCTTGGGGGGCGGTGGAGCGGCATTCGTAACAATTGGGACGATTTTAGCAGTCACTTGGTCGTCCTTAGTCAAATATAACGTTTATCAGGTAACCATATTATTCATAATTTAACAAAAGAAGAGTATATAGTTGTAAATTTACTAAGGTACAAATCGTACTACACGTACGACCTAACTACTTCTATTATAAACTAAAGGACATAAAAAGATACTAATAACAAATATGGCAACAGTTGAATATCCAATATTACAAGAGATGATTAAAAAGGAGTATGATTCAACTTTTTGTGAGTTATATAACTAATTTCCGTGAGGAGACACCTCAAAGTACTATTTTTCTTAGTTTTTTTTATTTCCTAGTATTTATAATACTTTTTTTTGTTATGAATTTTCTGATTATAACTTTGTTTTGATACAAGTTTACATGTAACAGGACATTCAAAAAGTCCTGTAGATTGTATAGGGAAGCTGGTAAAAAATTAAGACACACTAATTCAAGTGCTTGGAAGTTCTTATCACTGAGAAGAATGTTTTTGTTTTTGTTTGTATAAATATTATCTCGTGCAAGTAGAATGTCAAAGGGAATTACGAAAAACGAAGAAGAAGAAGCTAGGGGATTGAGTAATATGGTTGATAGTGAATCCATTAATACAATATGTGCAATAAAAGTAAAAAAAAAATAAAATAAGATAAATAAATAAAAATGAACAGCCTCAAACTAAACAATAAATAAAATAAAATGTAATAAATAATAATATAATGTAAATTAGAATAATAATTGTAGAAACAAATAAACTAAAATAGAGAAAGAAAAAGAAAAGAAAATGAATAATATCTTACTATACATACAATATTTACAAGCATACCAGGAAAGCCTCAAAACACGCTCGGCCCTCCACTAAGAGAAGGCAAGACCCAAAAAGAGATCCCAGCTCTTCTCTCTCAGCTGCGTCACTAGCAGAATCTAGTGGAGGCTGAGAGAGAGCACTGAGGGACAGTCGCTCAGAAGATAATGTTTTTATACAATAGAAGAAATTAAGGTAAGAGTAACAGATGTTTTTTCGATCTTCAAAAGCTATTTCAACTGAGTTACAAAAGAGAGAAGACCATCGTAAGTATAGCCATATCTATGAAATAGGAAACTGGAAAATAAGAAAAAAATTGTAAACTGAAAGAAATATTTAAAAAACAACGATCTTTGTTAGAAAGAACCATTGGATATGGTTGAGGCATGTGGACGCAGGCGGATATGATTCCCAGGATACATATTGAAGAGAGATTTGAATGAGAATGAGATGGAAGGATAGTTTTGATAAATGGATTAGAAAAATGGGAGTCAGAATTTAAAAGACTGACATGTACGGATTTTCAATTATGGATGCGGAAAAAAAAATGCATTTTTCATATTCATCATAGATTTGCCCTTCCGAAAACCGCACTGGTAGGTACCCACAATTCTTTCAGCCCATGGAAGGAGAAGCTCAAAGAGGACAAGAGAGAGGATCTTATATGCTATGGTAACCAGTGATATGGACACGATCATTACGACAGTCTAGCTGGTCTCCCTTCTTGTGAATAGGGCAAATTATCGTTTTGTTCCAGCTCCGTGGCATAGTGTCCTTCACCCAGATAGAGGTGAGGAGATCCTGGAGTGTCTTGGTCAGTTCCATCCTCTTCTATTGATTTCCAAGACTATCAATGTCGTAGTCCAGAGGGGCATTCTGTTGCCTAATAAATTCATCCACGCGATCCTCGTATCTCCTCCGTGTGTCCTCGTCCTTTAATCTCGAAACGTTAAAATTTCTTGGCTCGGTGTGCTGGCTGTCTTTTTACAAGTGATATCCTATCCCTCAGATGAGCTCTCACGAGATAGTGGTCCGAGATACACATTTGCTCCTCTGTATACTCGGACATCCTATTGTTACCTAAAGAATTAAGTTGCGATTGCTGAATGTTAAAAATACTAAATGGTAATAATAGACGTCAGTTGGCAGACACCCTTACAGTTCTAATATGTTATAGTGATTCTAGAGTATGTTGTTCACAGTAGAATATAAATAATGAGGAAAGTGGCCAGTGATGCAGTCAGGAGAGTTAAAAAAAAAAAAAATTTTTTACTTTTTGACTGAAAAAAAAAAAAAAAAAAAGATCCTGGATTTGTCTATCTATAATCTACTGTTTTTGTATCTACTGCTTCTGATCAGGAAACTGTCGGCAAATTTTTGATCCGAGCTACACCAACCTAGAGATAAAGCGTGTCAAAAAAGTTCCAACACTGTAACCATTTAGGCAATATGTTACTTTTTTTTTTCATTCGAATCAATATAGCTCCTAAACGGTAGGTGCTAGCGACAAATATTATAAAACTAGAAATATTCTCCGTTAAATTTCTGATAAGGAAACTGTCGGCAAATTGTCGATCAGTGATACACCAACATAGCTAGAGCGTGTCTAAGTGTCATATTTTTTTTGAGGGTGAAATAAACATTACAATGTAACTTTTTTCATTCAGGCCAATATAGCTCCTAACCGGTAGGTCAAATGTAACAAATGTTACATAACAAAATTTAAAAAAAATTACCCGTTAAATTCTCAATATGGAAACTATCATCAAAGTTTCGATCTGAGGAACACCAACAGAGCATGTCAAAATGTTACATTTTTGAAAGTTAAAATAACCTTACAACGTTCTAAGGGTGAAAAAAACGCTAGACAAGAAAACAATAGACCCCCCCCCCCCTCCAAAAGACTTATCCATGTAGAAAAAAATATTTTTTTCTGAGTTTTTTCGACTGGGGGTGTTTTTCAATTCTCCTGACTCCATCCTAGATTAATTTCTCTATTATTTTAATTTTAGTATAAAATCCACATAAATATAAATTGAAATGAATAATGTGTTATTTATGCATTTAGCAATTGAGGCTGACAGAAGACTCTGAATCATTCAGGCTATGGAGAGACACACCAGTACCACAAGAAATGAGCTTCTACTTGTTCAACTGGCTCAACCCAGAATCCCTTGGTGTTGTAAAGCCGGCTTTCACACAAATGGGACCTTACACCTTCACGTAAGTTTTATATTACACAAAATAATGAAAATAAGTTATATTTTGAGGCCAATGCCCCTAAAGAATAATTATAATCAATAATATAATATAATATAATAATATAATTATAATGCATAATATAATATAATATAACCTGCCGTATTTAAAATTAAGGATGCATAAATAAAAATTAGTATTAATTAAATATGGGTAGGGGGGCTGTGCTAATGTGGGTACCCATTGTGGCATCTCCGGAAATGAAGCTGCAGACAGCGCAGCAAATCTCGCGAGACTGAACCATATAGGAACCATAATTACTGACATTACAACTCCTGGCTTAAAAACATACTGTAGAAAAAAGGTTGCTTCAACACTTGAAAACAAAATGGAACCAAATACCCATCAAACTTCAAGAAATTACAAGGCCCTGGACAACATCTTTTAGAATAATAAGAATAGAATTGTATATATATAAATAAAATAAAAATTTAACATTAAAAATATTTGTAAGAAAAACAAAATAAATCTTCAAATTTAAAAATAAGGTAATAGAAAAAAAAAGAGAGAAAAAATACTATCAAAAATGAGAAACCAGTATTGATACATTAATTAGATCAAATATAGACCTTATCTGAAAAAAAAAAAATGTGATCTCAGATAATATATAATAAACAATGTCAATTAGATGCTTTGGCTTTTGAAAGATGGGTGTGGGCGTTAGGTAAAGAACAGTATCTTGTTTTGCGGGGACCCACTGAGGACTTAAATGTTAATGCTTTTATGACTGTGAGGAAAATGATTTGTAAATGAACGAACCAAGGAAATATTGTGGTCGGAAGGAGGAAAAAAAACATTTTAATTTCGTTTAATGGAGAGAAATATGGTCGTGACGGGATATCCATATAACGAATCTCAAAGCAACAGTTGATATAAAAATATTGTTACATATAACCATGCTGATGCTTTATAACCAAATAAGATTAATGTATGAACTACATAAGAATCGTGCTATTATTTAAAGAGGGAAGTTATGGGTAGATAAAATACCAGCAAGGTAATTCATAAGTCGTTGTAACTGTACTTTTTGCAACTTTTTTTTTTTTAAAGATTTTCCTCATTTTGAGGTTTCCTTCACCCAATACAATATTTTCCTAATCCGAACATCTCCTTTATTTCCTTCTTCCATCTCTTATCTTGTAAGTATTCTAACCTCAATCCATGACCCTTCATACTGTTCTGCAACTGACCTATTCACTTTTTCCTGGGTGTGGGTCTGCATTCTCTTTCTGATTTACATATTGGTTTTCCTTTCTAATCTGGATACCTGGGCAGCTCTTCTCCAAAAGTCCATCTCTGTGGTAAAAAAATTCTTTCCTTAGGCTATATATCGTCCATGTCCCTGCTCCGTGAATTAATATGCTTTCTACAATTGACTTGTAAATGAGCTTCTTCGTATCTCTCATTATATCGTTACTCCACAGGAGCAAGGAAGGAGTTTAGCATACCAATTGCTTTGCGGGTCGTACTTATCCTTCTTTTTATTTCCTTTTCGGATGTACCGTTCTTTTCTATAAGCGAGCCTAAATATTGAAAATGTTACACTCATTTAATTACTTTTGCTCCTACAGTTAAGTCTTCCTGGTCGTATTTGGTCACGTATTCTGTTTTTCTACAATAATGTAAATTAATGTTATAGGGTAAACTCTATAAGGTAAAACCATTTTTTTTAAAAAAAAAATATAAAAGATAAAATTAAAAAATTTCAATCATGTTCATATTTTTTATTGTTAATTTTAATTTTAAAGGTTTTTTTTTTTTAATTTAATAAAGTTCAAAACTGCTTTTACTCGCGTGAACTAAATTTAAAAAAGGGATACATTTTAATGAAGTCTCCTTGAATCACTCAACAGCTCTGGTCAAAATGATATCAGATGTAACTTGCATTCGATCGATTTTATTCTGTTAGTACAATCTTGGTTTACAAGCTTCTAAAGCTGCTAGAAAAATACGTACCTTACTTGGGAATAATGAGCTCTGTGTGGAGGGTGCAGCTTTGGTGCTTATTAGTTATGGATATCGTAAGAAAAAAATTGGAAATTTTTATCGATTTATTATCCATCCCATCCCTAGTGATGGTGACAAAGAGCACGAAGGAGATTCTCCTTTACTAAATGAGTTCTTTTTGAAAGAGGATTCAGGATTTACCATCACGTTGGAAGACGGTTATTGAGTGTAATGGGGAATATTTTGATGAATAGATGTGTTAATTAGTGATTATTTATTTTTTGTTAACTCCCCTCAGAGTACCGCCAGGTGCCGATTTTCCTCATGCCTGACTTGCAAGTTATATTGTAATCGGATCTCAGTTATTATGTTGTTATCACATAAGCTTATTGTAACGGGATGAATGACAGGTGTGACTTGGAAAACAAAGGTAAAAAAAAATTAAAAAATGCTCTCAATTAAACGGCAGAAATGTTTGAATGGCCTGGCAGAATGAGATTAATAAATAACAAAATTAAAAAAAAAAAATCTTAATAGCTCACTAAAAAACAATTAAATTAAACAATCACACTGAGAGAGATGCTTCATTGGTATAACAAAAACACATCTCTGCACAAGTTTAATATTCCAGTAAAATAAGGCTCCAAAAAGCCGTTTTCAAGAAAAAACTGCGGAACTTTTATTCTCAACAGATCTTTATGTTTCTTGGGGTGCTGAATCCGAATCTGAAGTTTGCTACCACGGCAACCATCGGCTTCATATTCAAAATCGCAAAAAAACGCCAAAAAAACGCGGTATTTTTGTTTTTTTATCTATAACACGATAACGAAGATTTTTTCGAAGAAAGTCTTCAAATATTCTTTGTAGCTGGAACTAGTATCTACATAATGAAAAAAAGAAATCTGAAATCGGACCATTTTTCGCGAAGTTACGTTATTAGGAAAAAATGGAGAAATTGGCCAACTTGCCGTCAGTCCCACAGCTCCGCGAAAACACGTTTGTCGTACTCTTTTGGCTATAACTCTGAAACTTTTTGCCCGATACAACATTACTTTTTTTCACCTTAAAGCTGATTAAATTTACTATCAGAATCTATAAATCAAGATATAATCAAACCCAGTAAAATGTACATGACAGCCCGCTAATAAAAACGTACTGTTGTAAAATCCAAGTGTTTTTTGGCACATTTGTCGCTCTAACTTGAAAGCTGATTAAATTCGCTATCAGATGCTATATATGTAAATTATATTAAATCCTGTAAACCACCCAAGCTAGCACGCTAAATGTGTGTGTTTTCGCAAAATATGTAAATTATGACATGTTCAGTAGACTGGTGTGGGTATTTTACGGTGTTAATTATAAGTTAAATATATAGGATCTAATAGTAAATTTAACCAGCTTTTAGGTAGAAATATTAAAGTTTGGATCGGATAAATACTTTCTGAGTTATAATATCCCATATAATATAATATCCCAGACGCCTAAAAAACCGTATTGTTGTTAAATCCATGGTTTTCGGCACATTTATAGTTATAACTCCGAATGTATTTGTCCGATTCAAAATGTTTCTATTTTCTCTCAACTTTGTTTATTTCGAATGATCATAAATTTTTTATCTAATTTAATAATTATTTGAAGTAATTTGATTATTTTAATTCTAAAACGTAAATAGATCAAAAGAACGAAAAAGTTGAGAATAATTTTGGAATGTAATCAAAAGTTGTTTTGGATGTGATACAAAGACTGATGGGTTCAAGCCAGCTGATTGTAGATAGACATATCCATGTTCTATTATTTTTCTTAAGTTAGGGAGAAATTTTTTTAAAACTTTATTTATTTTTATTTCCCTAACAATTTTTCCTTATCTTGTATTTTCTTTTTCTTTTTTTTTTTTTGTTCATTTATTTTTTCCCCTTACAACCATTAATATTACAACACTAACGCACAGTCAATGTACTTTATACATGAAAAACAAAAAACAAACTGAAATTGTCACAATCCCATCATTGAAAAAATAAGATCATTTATAATTCACCTATAAACTGGCGGTAACAATCAAATTTCATTTAAGTGGGTAAAAGGGCATTCCGACATTGCTGAGAACGAATTGGCTGACAAGGCTTCAAAAGGGGTTTCAATCATATTGTCTGATATCTAAGGAACACTTAAAACACATGCTACATTAAATCAGACTCATGGACTAACTTCTACATTACACAATACAATCACAGGGCATGGTGGCAGTAAACAGCTATTTTTATCAATTCAAAATAAGAGATTCTTTCCTATGTCCTTGTGATTTCACTCAAGAACAAAATATATACATACACCTCATATATGAAAGCAGACTACAAAGCTAAACTAAAGACAAAAACAGTACAGAAACTAGGAAATTGGCCGGTGGATAGTAAATGTTTGATAAACAATTTATTTGAAAATTTCAAAATATTTCTTAAGAATTCCATCACAAAAATAGAGGATATAAATATGAAATATCTTTAAACCATTAAATATTTATAAATTTTTCTCTATGAAACTTTGTTGCTTGATTTTGTTGAATTTTGAATTATTTATGTTATATAACTACCTATTCTTTATTTTATTTCATTTTTCTTGTTTATTTTTTTTATATTGACCTTCGACACATGTACTATCTATATGTATATGTAAAATAATAATCAAATCAAAAAATGATAATTACATGTACAGTGTATACTTTGTACAAGTATGGTGTGTACAGAAAAAAATAAAAATAAAATCACTTCCAACAGGGTTACTGCTGGAAAGAAAACACAAAAAAAACTAACAAAAAAACAAAAACATTAATATTATTCCCACCTCATATATTCATGTGCAAATATGAAGAACTAAACAAATATAGAATATATTATATTCTATATTTTATTTCACAATATCTCAGTTAAAATAAATATTAATTAACATGTAATACACTTAATATCAAATCATTATTCACTATCATATGGATTCAATTTAAATTCAATTCAATTTAAGATCGAAAAGACGCATCTGCGTTTCTTAATCTAAATCGAATCTCATTGGGTCAGTTATCTGAGAAGGTTGTGTCCCAAAAGATTATTTTAACATTAATACTAATTTTTAAACTCAGATTTAATTGTCGCTTCTTACAATAAGAACATATGAATAAATCAGCAGCTGGTTTAGTGACTCGGCTAGATTAAATTATAGATAAACTTTTGCGATATTCTGTGTTCTTGACCATTTTAAATATTGAGATATTCCTAAGTTCTTTTAGCTCACAATTTTTTTGCTCAAGTAATAAATTAGTTGGACATTGATAATTAATCACAGCAGGGCCACCTCGATAATAAAAAAGGGTAAAAGAAATAAAATAAAAAAAAGCATGACTGCAATGTTGTTTTGCATTCTGAAATAAGGAATCCGGGACTGCATTTTGGTATGGGTTTTCCTTATAATATTTAAATAGAATAATGATTAGGACTTGTATATTCATAGTTGTGAATATTAATTGGTATAAAAAATTAATACGTAAACTTTATTAACTTACAATAAGAGGATTATGTCTTATTAAAATACTGTAGAAATTAAAAAAAATTAACTAAGTAACCAGGTAATATACAATCCCTTAAGTTTTCCCTTAGACTAGTCGATTTTTCTTTTCCAGCTGGTTACACTCCCAAGTCGTTGATGAATCTATGGTAATTTTCATCTAAATATATCATGAAGTTGGAATTCTTCATCTTACTGTTTAAACTCTTAAAGGATTCTATATTCTTTGATTCAGTGACAGTTCAGTTTTTCCCGCGTTTTTAGCTTCAGGTTTTGTTTGTTACTCGTTTGTTATTCGTTTTTTTGGAAAAGATTTAACTTTTAGTTATATTTTCTATTAAAGAGAGTTTCGTAAATATGTTAATATAAACAAACCCTTCCTTATTCTCAATAATGCTGTCCGTTAATTAATAAGAAGAAATGATTTTTTAATAAATGATGAAACATATAGTGAATTGATATTTTAGACTTATGGCCATTACAAAGTGGACTTGAAAATATTAGTCCAGTCAATAAACACATTGTAGAGTGCATGAAATATGCGATCATTTTTGACATTATAGCTTCGTTAGGAATAGTTAGAAGGTAAACATACTAAAAGAGCTAATGGTGGGAGGAGGGGAGAAGTTCAACTTTTTTGGTTTTTCGATAACATTTCGAAAACGGTTGGCTCTAGAAAAATATGTTTCACATAAACATTAAAGCTAATTAAATTTCCTATAAAATTGATTCAATATAAGTTTGTCCTAATTCTAACCGTTTTCGAGATATTTGTTATTGAAAATCGGTGATTTACGGGAAAAAACAAATGTCACCTCACTTTTTGTTAAACTTTTGCTTCTAGTACCTTCCACAACCGTTTCTCAGAAAAAATGTCGAAATCAAAACTGTAGAGCATTAAATTCACTTTGATTTCATATATACGTTTCTGGTATTTGAAGCAGATGTTTAGCAAATAGTGAGATAAACATTTTTTTTATTTCTAAAATTATCGATTTTTAATAACGTATATCTCGAAAAACGTTGGAATTTCGACACATATGTATAAAAAAAATTTCATTGGAAATGTAATTAGCTTTAATTTTAATTAGTAACATATTTTCGAAAAACCTAAAATTGGGACCTTCTCCCCTTCCCTCACTCTTAGCTCTGTGTTAGTTCTG
Source organism: Euschistus heros (assembly GCA_003667255.2). NCBI lineage: Eukaryota > Metazoa > Arthropoda > Insecta > Hemiptera > Pentatomidae > Euschistus > Euschistus heros. The sequence continues at coordinate 3,952,327 of RCWM02000052.1, read as the reverse complement.
GTCAAAGATCAGTGTTATGTCTTAGAAAAGGACTAAAAGATAAAGGAAAAAAGAAGACAAAAAAAAAAAAAAAAAAAAAAAGAATTAAAACGGAAGCTACGTATTTCCTTGATTTAGTTGGAAGTTTTGCAAAAGTTCAGAACGCTGTTAGTTTGTTTGGGTTTTAAGGCGTAAAACCCCATATAGACTTATTTTATATATATTTCATAAATAAACATTGTTCAGCTCTATATTTTAATTAACAGATTGTGACTTTTAAGGAAATTAAATACGGATTTTATATTTGATTCGTCATTATTTAATAAAACAGTAATCTCTGGCAGGAGTTCTAATCTTTTCAAACTTGTCCGATTCTAAGTCCGGAACCCTGTTTTCTTAGTTTTTATTATTTCGGGGTCACGCCACTATGCTTCTCAACATATATATTCAATTAAATAAATATAAATGTCTCTAAAACTGCAGAAGGCGCCGAGAAGAAAATAAGGAAAATATCACGTAAAATTTAATTTATGCATTTATTCATATCAGATTAGTTTTTTCAGAAGTTAATTATTCTGTATTGGACATGTTGGTAATATTTTTGTAAATTGGATCATAAGATTTTCAAAAACAATTATGGATTTTAATAATTTTGTTTTCTTCTTATGTATGTTGAATACAAAAGGTAATAAATAATACAATAATAAATAGAACATTTGAAAGAAACTTGTTGGGACCACAGCTGTTCATATACAGACAACGTGATTTAAATGCTCTCAGTAGTTTCTCCTTGCTATTCTCGACCATATCAGACAATCACACATAAACTATATAAATATAGTTTTTTTAACATAAAAGTAGTATAAAATGGGTTGAACTATAATGACAGAAAAAAGTGCATTAACCTTTTTATTTTTATTCTGAATATTTTTCTTTTAAATCTTATTAAATCACACAATTATAATTCCTCGATCTCCGTGGTATAACAAAAGAAATTTTATAGACTAATTACTTTCACTATTAAAAATCACATTGACAACAAATGGAAGTATTAATGACATATTAGGCTGACCTAAAATACACTGGCGAAAAAAAATCATTCATTTTCTCGGCAAAAAGTTGTATTCTTTTTCTTTCCCCATATACTTTAACAAGGGCATAAGAAACGTATTAGGAGTATTTAAAAAAATCAAGCAGTAAAAAAATCAATGCTGTCCTGTTAATTCTGATTATAATCCACTGTTTTTTACAATTTGCATTTTAGATTTGATGGTTCAAATTACATAAATTGATAAATAAGTTAAATTAACAATCAATGATTATTCGAAATAAACAAAGTTAAGAGAAAATGTGGGTTTTAAACATTCCTTTTTCAATTCAAACCAATATATGTAGTTCCTAAAAGGTAGGACTAGTCGGTGAAGCTGATCATTACTTCGTTGGAATTCGGGTGACATCGGCTATGTTTGAGGAGCTTCGTTTATAGCTTTATTGTTTTCCATACTAGTCCAGTAAAATAAGGCTCCAAAAGGCCGTTTTCAAGAAAAAACTGCGGAACTTTTATTCTCAACGGATCTTTATGTTTTTTGGGGTGCTGAATCTGAATCTGAAGTGTGCTACCACGGCAACCATCGGTTTCATATTCAAAATCGCAAAAAAACGCAAAAAAAAAAACACGTTATTTTTGTTTTTTTTATCTATAACACGATAACAAAGCTTTTTTCGAAGAAAGTCTTCAAATATTAATTATTGCTGGAACTAGTACCTACATAATGAAAAAAAGAAATCCGAAATCGGACCATTTTTCGCGAAGTTACGTAATTGGGAAAAAATGGAGAAATTGGCCAACTTGCCGTCAGTCCCACAGCTCCGCGAAAACACGTTTTTTGGCTATAACTCTGAAACTATTTGTTCGATACAACATTACTTTTTTCACCTTAAAGCTGAATTAATTTGCTATAAGAATCTATAAATCAAGATATGATCAAACCCCGTAAAATGTACATGACAGCTCGCTAATAAAAACGTACTGTTGTAAAATCCAAGTGTTTTTTGGCACATTTGTCGTTCTAACTCCTCAAATATTTGCTCCATCTAAAATTTATTTTTTCTATCTCAAAGCTGATTAAATTCGCTATCAGATGCTATATATGTAAATTATATTAAATCCTGTAAACCATCCATGCTAAACGTGTATGTTTTGGCAAAATATGTAAATTATGACATGTTCAGTAGACTGGTGTGGGTATCTCACGGTGTTAATTATAAGTTAAATATATAGGATCTAATAGTAAATTTAACTAGCTTTTAGGTAAAAATATTAAAGTTTGGATCGGACAAATGGTTTTGGAGTTATAGTGAATAATGTGCCAAAAAAAGCATGTATTCTACAAAAGTAAGTGATTTTCAGCGTGATAGCTTGTGCATTTCAAGAATTTTGATAAAAATTTCATATATAGGTTCTAATTGTAAATTTAATCACCTTTCAGATTGAAAAAAAACATTTTGAATCGGACAAATTTCTTTCGGAGTTATAGCAAGTTGGCCAATTTCTCCATTTTTTCCCAATAACGTAACTTTGCGAAAAATGGTCCGATTTCGGATTTCGTTTTTTCATTATGTAGGTACTAGTTCCAGCAATAATTAATATTTGAAGACTTTCTTCGAAAAAAGCTTTGTTATCGTGTTATAGATAAAAAAAACAAAAATAACGGGGTTTTTTGAATATGAAGCCGATGGTTGCCATGGTAGCAAACTTCAGATTCGGATTCAGCACCCCAAAAAACGTAAAGATCCGTTGAGAATAAAAGTTCCGCAGTTTTTTCTTCTGCAAACTCTTATTTTACTGGACTATACATGTAGCTACAGGATTTAGTGTTTCTTATATTATATCTTCTGTTTGTTTAGAAAAAGGCCGTTGTATAACGGATCGTTTTTTTAATAAAGTAAATGTCATTAATTTACTTAGCTTAGATAGTTGATTGTGAAATTTGGAATGCAATTATGCCAAAAACATATCGTATTTATGGACTTAACATATTATGAAACTAACAAAAAAATACCTGTAATTCTAAATATGCACTTAAGTAAATTGCTAAAATACTAAAAAAATACCAGCTACCTTTTCGAGTTCCTACCTTTACATTACATTTTAATTAAAAATTAATAGTTTTTAATTATGACACACAAATAGTAGGTTACGTCGTTTGTTCAGTATTGTAGAAGTTATCGAATTTTGCTAATGCCTTAATCTTTCTTAATGTGTAAAAATTTATTTTATGAAAAAAAAATAAATAAAAAAAACGTTTAAAAACGAGTTTTTATTCCTAAATTAAATAACAAACTGTAAAAAAGGATCTAGAATAAAAATTATAATCAATAAAGCCATTTTTTTTCGTCATTTCAATTAACCTATTTTTTTTTTTTTTTTTTTTTTTTTTTTTTTTTTTTTTTCACTTTATTAACTATATCCACACCTGTCACACAATTCGTGACAATAAGCGGATGTGATATAAAAAAATATAAAAATTGGCATGTCAGGCATGAGGGAGTTCAGCACCCAGCGGTGCCTACTCCAGTGGCATTTTTTAAAAAAGATTTATCTTAAGAGATCTCTTAACCAGCTCCTCTTCAGCCTTCGTCGTGTTGTCTCTGGCATATCCAAAGTCGCCATGTTTTGTATTAGTTTGTTGTAGTGTCCTGGAAGTTTGTCATAAAATCGTTTGTAGGAAGTGTGAATATGGTCCTGTACAGTGGGTATGTTCAAGTCTGTATGCAATGTCCTGTTACTGACGTACCAGGGTGAGCGAGTTATGATTCTTAAAACTTTAGATTGGAAAGTTTGTAATTTCTGAATGTGAGTTTTTTTTGCTGTCCCAAAAATTTGTGATGCATAGGTCCATAAAGGTTTGAGTAAGTAAGTATAAGTATTTAATCGTTGTCTGATTTTTAGAGTCGATTGTTTGTGAAGAATAGAGTATAGTAGTCTTAGTCTGTTGTTTAGACAGAGGCGTTTCATTTTCACGTGAGGGCCCCAGGTCATCCTTCTGTCGAAAGTAAGTCCTAGGTACTGAACTGTATTTGTTTGTTGAATGGGTTCATTGTTTATATAGACTACGGGGCAGGGGTCATGTCTAAGAGTGAATGTGATATGCTGAGATTTGTCATTATTGAGTTTAATTTTCCACTGTTTGAACCAGTCCTGTAATTGTTGTAAGTAATGTTGCAGAGTCATTGAAGCCTGAGTGATGTCTGAATGTCTTGTAAGAATTGCTGTATCATCTGCGTATGTTGCTATTATTGTGTTAGGGATAGTTGGAATGTCATGTGTGTATATTATGTAGAGCAAAGGTGCTAGAATTGATCCTTGTGGAACTCCGGCCTTGATCGGATGTATAGAAGAGACATCCTGACCCTGACGAACTGAGAAGTATCTGTCGAAAAAAAATGAAAGAAGGATAAGGTAGTAAGTCGAAGGTAAAAAGGATTTAAGTTTGTAAAGTAGTCCATTGTGCCAGACTCTGTCAAACGCTTGAGCTACATCCAGGAATACGCCAGTAGCATATAGTCTGTCCTCTAGTGCGACTGAGATGTAATCTGTGACTCTGTGTAGTTGGTGTATTGTTGAGTGTTGTGAACGAAATCCAAATTGATGTTCTGGCAGTATTTGTTTGTTAGTTAGTACGTCAAGAATACGTTTGTAAATTAATCTTTCGAAAATTTTGGAGCAAATTGGGAGTAAGCTAATGGGCCTATAGGAGGATGGGTTGTTGTTGTCTTTGTTTGGTTTTGGAATCATAAGAATGTGAGAGTATTTCCATTGTAAGGGAAATTTAGTTGTCCTGAGTATTGCGTTGAAGATAGTTGTTAGGAAGACTATAGCTTTTCTGGGTAAATGCTGGAGTAGCTCGGCGGTGATCAAGTCATGTCCAGGAGCTTTCCTCTTAGGTAGGTTTTTAATCTCTGTGAGAACTTCAGAAGGCTTAAAGGCTGTAGGTGGCATTGTCAGTGGCAGAGGTGTATTTAGTGAATCTTGTATTTAATTTTCATGATCAGAGTCTGAGTAGTCTGTATGTGGTGTGAAAACTGATGATAGGTGAGTAGCAAAAAGTTCAGATTTTTCACAGTCCATCACGGCCCAAGAGCCATCCTCTTTCCGGAGTGGCGCCGACACATCACGATGCTTAAGTAATCTTTTTGTATGTCTCCATAAACTTCCGTCGTCAGTATTTAGGCTCTCCAAAAATATATTGTAATTAGTTTGTTTAAATTTTTTTATTTGCCGTTTAAGTTCGTTGTTTATTTTGTTATATATATGTTTGTCCGATGGTAGTCTGTTAGTCTGCCATACCTTACGAGCTCTTCTCTTGGCCCTGATTAGATCCCTTATATATTGTGGATAGTTTGGCTGTAAAATTCTTTTGCGCCTTGGGACTGATGATGACCAAGCAGATTGCTGTATGTTCTTTGTCAAAACTTCAACTGCTTCTTCAATTTCTTCCTCATTTTTTAATGACATAGGAATCGACAGTGTTTGGTTTAAATTGGTTTGGTAGTAATCCCAATTTATTTTCCCACGGATGAGTGAGGGGCGTTCTTCCTGTAGAGTTGGTTCTTCAAAAAGGACCAAATGTACAAGGGAATGATCAGAACATAGATCGGAGCTAGATCTAACTGTGTAAGGTATGGCCTGAAGTCCTTTTGTAACGAAAAAGTCAAGTAAGTCTGGTCTCTTTGATCGTGAATTTGGCCAGTAAGTCGGTGAATTTGGTGAAATAGTGTTTAAAGAAAGTTTATGGAGCGCAGATATTAGATTGTTTCCTCTTGGACTGCATATTCTGGAGCCCCATACCTGGTGCTTTGCATTATAATCACCTCCAGAAATAAAACATCTTCCTAGTTTTTCAAAAAAAGTTCCAAACATGTCAGGTGTTAGCGTATACCGTGGTGGACAATACACTGCTGCTAGTGTTATTGTGTTTTGTGAAGTGTATAATGTTATGGCTGTGGCTTGGATGTGTGGTGTAATCGGCAAATGTATAGGGTGGTGTTTAAGTGATGTTTTGATGATGATGGCTGTTCCTCCGTGTGAAGTGTTGTCTGGATGGTCAGTTCTGTAGATAGTGTAGTCAGGGATATATATCTTATGACGAGAGGTTAGGTGTGTGTTTCAGTAATTAAGGCAACGTCTGTCCGTTTTTCATGTAGGTACATGTCGAGTTCGGTTTTATGTTGTAGTATTCCACAGAAGGATGGACAGAGAACCCGCAGTTAAACATTTATGGTCCATATGTGGGGCAAAATGCTTGTGTTACCCGAGAAATTTGTTGGATAAGGCTGTAAAAGGGGCTGGATAAGATCATTCAATCCATTTAGCAAATTTAGTATCTGAGGAGCATCAGCTTCAGAAGGAAGCATCAGCTGAGAGACGCCCACCCTCATACCTGGCATGGCTGTTTTCTGTTGTCTTCCTGATGTCTGCCGATGGTGCGGAACACTCTGCTGTTGGTCTACTGAAACTGGTCCTGGAGAAGGTTGAGGAGGCTGCAAAGGTGGAATTGGGGGAAAATCTTGAGGTGCGGATGGCACTGGAAGTTGACTAGATGGAGGAATTCTGGGATGAGGCTGATGTCGGAAATTACGGATGGATCTGAGTTCTTTTAAAACCTGGCATCCCCTGTAATTGGCTGGATGCGCTCCCTGACCATTTGCGCAAGTAGCAGGCGTGTCTCGGGTTTTTTGACATACAGTACTTTCGTGATTTTCGCCACATCTTACGCACTTAGGTGCGTGATTGCAGTAAGTTTTTGTGTGACCATATTGCTGGCATCGATTACACTGTGGAATGGATCTTTTTCTGCGAGGTTCTTCGATTGTTACTCGCGTGTAATAAAGATTATTTATTTGGAAAATATCTTCATTAAAAGTGTTCTTGCTTATGTCAACGAAAAACATCGGTAATGGTTGTTTATGTCTTGATATTGCATTCGTGACATTCACTGCTTCATAACCTCTAATTTTTAATTCATCAATAATTGTTGACTTTGGAGTGGAATGATGCAAGTTTTTTATGACAACCCGTGGGCATCTATCTTCGGGTAATTGGTAGCTATGAAAGTCAGCCCCTTCTTTTCGTAAAGAGTTAACTATAATTCGGTATGAGTTTGGTGTTTCAGGATATATGGTAATATTGTTACCAATACTTTTTAATATAAAAGTTCTGGGACCACTAACCTTTTCAAGGTATTCTATCAGCATTGGATAGTTTTCAATACCGTTGACGTGGATGGGCGGTGGTTTTGTATTTGGTGCCTTCTGTGGTGCCTGTTGAGCCTCTAGTGTTGTATTATTATTGCTTGACGTTGAAGCTTTATTAAAAGCTTCAAACCTGTTATGGGTTAAAGTGACTGGTGTGTTGATGGCTGGTCGTCTATTTTTTGATGAGCCTGCTTCAATAACTTCAGACAGGCGTTTGCGGCCGGTTACTAATTGCCAGACTCCTTCCTGAGCCTGAGAATTGTTATTTTTATGACGGTTTCTAGTCCATCCATGTGTCTATTGTTGTCTGAAGCTGATGAGCTTTCGCCCATTTTTAATGTTTTTTTTTAAATAACACACTAAACTCACCTCACTTGTCTTTTAATGTGTCCACTAAACTATTAAGTTCTTAGAACAGCACTTTTTACCTATTAAACTTCATTTTAACTATAAAATATTTTAAAAAAATCAAGAATCTAACCTATTTTTTTTTTTAACTTATCACGTTATCACCATATGATCCACTGATTCAACCTATTTTTAAGTTTAGAAACTAAAATTAATAAAAATGGCCGACGGTTCGAAGCTTTCTACCAACTAATCGGTGACTAGTTGCCCCATCTCTAGTATAGATGGATGGAATATTGTGTTCGCTGAGTCTTTCAGCACCATATTTAAGTTGGGAAATGTTGATATTTCTCTGAAGAAGATAAACCCGTTCAAAACGAGAAATATATAATAAGTCAGCTTTAGGGTTCAATATGAAAGAAAATCTACCATTCAGATATTTTAAAAAATTAAAGTAAGAAGGAAATACCAAAAGGATACTATTCTACTTAAGGTCTTCTGTAATGTCTTATCGTTTTACGTTTCTATACATTCATGGACTTATCCCCGTACAACGGGAAAAGAATGGAAAATATAAGTTTATTTTAAAATATTGAGGTCACAATAATTACCAATACAAGTAACGTAATAATTCCATTTATTTTTACTTTATTGATGTTTACAACTGTATTCAATATATACAAGAAGTAAACGTGAGGTTGAATAGTTAAAATGGCATGTTGATACCTCGAAAAGAACTTCCCATTAGGAATACATTAATAAATGTTCTACAATAGAAAGTCCCTTGTCCATCTTTTCAAACCCCCCGGATGGTTATCGGGAATCGAATGAAAAGTAAGGGAAACTAGAGGATTCGAGTATTTATGTAGCTTGTCAGAGATGGATGGCTATCTCGTTTGGGCCAAATCAGCAGCATATGATACATTTAGATCTTTAGTTTATTGGTGACACAATAAGGAACGTTGAGGATTTTAAAAAGGATTTTGGATTGGGAGAAAAGGGTACGAGAAGAATTAGAAGGTTTAATGGAGCCCCAAAGCTCAACTCCGTATGTCCAAATGGGTCTGGTTACGGTCGCACAGTGGGACGAACGGCCCAAATTTTCAGACATGCACTAAAATTGAAACTATTTTATTGCAATCTCCGGCCACTTTGCACCATTTTCTAACATCTTAGGAATGAGAAAATGTGAAAAATTGTAAGAAAAACGTAGTGAAAATGCTGTTTTTAAAACAAAAAGGTAATGACAATTGATATAAAAATACACGAAATCGTATTTAGTGATTATGATTGTTCCTGTAACTTTTTAAATTTTACTGATGATTATACCTCATAATCTCAAATAAAAAATTACTTTCTATTTCGTACTAGTCTATTTAAACTAAAAAAAAATAGTAGTGATGGTTTTATCATTAGAAAGAATTAGGATTTTATAAACAATGACATGTGGAGTAACTTTCAGGGTGTTTCGAGTACATTATTACGTGTTGAAGAAAACGTCCAAATTTGTCCAAAAAATGGACTTCATAGACTTTTACCTTAGGTATTTAATGAGATAAATACGTTCCACTATTTTCCGAATATGGCCGAATTAACACGTGGTTAAGCATAGTTTATATATTTCTAATGTTGTAATTCGATCTAATTAAATCATCATTATTTTTATTTGTACCTTTCCCAGTTATGAAAAACAAAACAATATTTGTAATTTATAGTTTAGAATTGTATTTTGTTAATTTCAAAATGTTTAGTCTGAGTTATTTTCTTTTCTTAAGTTTTCCACATAGCAGTAATGGTAATAGGCGCACTGCAATAGGTGCATATATTTCTACGCGTTCTCATGCATATATTTCTCGACATAACGCATATTTAAATAAATATTTATTCAAACTATTTTTATAATAATAAATAAAATATTTTTAGAATAATACTAAAATAATTTAACTTTAATTTAAAATAATTGAGTTAAGATGAAATTTAAGCAATAATTATCAAATGAATTTACACCCTAATTGATGATTAGAGAAAAAAAATAATTGAATAAAAAAATATATAAATGAATAAAAAACAGAAAAAATAAAAGAAAAAAAAGTAAATATTGTTAGGAGTAGGTAAAATTATATAGGCCGTTTATTCGTTGCGCTCAACGTGTTCCACAAATAGTCTTAGTTATTGTATAGTCGTTTGTTGTTAAAAAATGACAACAATAGCCATAAAAACATATAGGCAGCAACTGACCTATCAGTCTGTATCCAGATACATGTTTTGATAGCTTGGAGCCATAGTCAACTTAATAATCACGGGATGTCGGGGTTAATTAATTATAACAGGTTAGATTTTTTTTTGTTTTTTCCATTTAAATATTGACAAACCCTGATTTCTTACATAATTAAAAAGTCCGATCAACGAAAAAGGCATAAAACATGTATAACTCACATAAGGGTGAACTGAGTGATTGCAGATTTTTTAAATTCGATAGTGCACATCAAAAATCATAGAAATAATATCCCTGGAATCAAAACACGAACAAGCGAAAATTGGATTTTTTGGACACACTATTGGTTAATAGAGCAAAATTTTGATATGATAGGCAAAAACAGACTTCAAATTCGAATTCTACACCCTTGAAAACATATCCACATGAAATTTGAAGTCGATGCAAAAATTGTTAGGGGCTCAAATTGAGATATCTAGAAAAAACCGTTTCGTTCCACTGTGCGTCGTGTAAATAAGTACCTTGTAATTGATTGGAAGCTTTGAACGCTTAGCTAGTAAATGTAGTAGAATAAGAAGAGCAGTTTCTTGTCGTTTAAGTCTGGTATACTTCTAATCAAGATAAAAGTTTTTGTATGAATATTCTAAATCGACCAACAATTGTATGACGTCTAGATTCATACAATCACCGATAGCCTGTCGGCTATACAAATAAATAATTTATTGTAAATGATACATAGTGATTACAATTTTTTTTTCATCTTCCTTGTCAATAATTGTATTGTATGTAAATTTGATTAAACTATAAAATTAATCATTTTATCAAGCAACGGTAGCTATTTTTGAACTGTAATTTTGAATTAAAAAATTTGTTTATACAAAATACTTAAAGCCCTTAGTGAAGTATTTTTATGAATGATGTATCAGCGTAAAGAGAGACCAATAATTCACACCAAACTAATCTTTGGCAGCTCCAACAATGCAGCTCTGAGTCATTGTTTACCTAACTTCAAGATACCGCCGCAATATATCATGATCAAGATTAAACGGCCAACACAATAAGGAAGTTGAGGGACTGTATATTTAGTTTATACTATTTACTGTACATAACCGAGGACCATTGGAATGTTTGCGTTTTTCTTAATATTAAAATATCCTCATGAATCTTCACAAGAAAACATCAATGGCATTGAAATCGTTTCTTTATTGTTATTATTATTATTATTAAAAATGTATATTTATTTCATCGAATTATACATTTTCTCAAATTTCGTTTTAGCGTTTCCATTGACAAAATATAATAAAAAAAAAATGTATTTTTTATTCATTATATATAATAGGCCAAGTAGGTCTGTAGATCAAAGCCAAGAAGACTAAAGAGATGAGGACTAATGAGTTATGGATAAGGAAAGCCGTGAGAAGGTGTGAAAAGCCGTATGAAGAAGGTCAACGGGGTATTTGTTCTTCTCTATCAACTATTATATCTCACATACACCGCATATTTACTAGATATGTTTTCAAATACAGTTGTAAATTTCTATTAATAAAAGAATCTATCAATTTTTGAAGAACAAAAACCTCTCCATAAAATACGGTTTTTCAATATTAACGTGAAATCGGTCGTACTAAATGGCTGTGAAACGTAGAAATTAACAGAAAACCCCTCCTAACCATTACAAACCTTCGTTGATAGATGCCTGCGCTAAACACTGGGAATTTGGTGGCCAGAACGCATATGGAATGAAGAACTATGGAGGACAACCAATGTTTCCGGTCCGTTTAGAAATAAGGAAGCGGAAATGGAAATGGAAGGGCATACGCTAAAGAAGCCAGAAGGTGCTATTGAAAAGCTGCCCTACAGTGGGACCCCCAGGGAAAAAGAATGAAAGGAAGACCCAGGGAGAAGTGGCGGAGGTCTGTAGGGAAGGAATTAGACCGGGTTGGCAAATCATGGCAGGAAATCAGCAGGATTTATGCTAGTTGGAGCGGATCACTCGTGGATGCCCTAGCACCAATAGGAGTTAACTGAACTAACAAAAAATGGCAACTATATATATATTGGCAGTTTTAGATGACAATAAAGTCTGTAAAGAGGTTAGCAGGTTTCTAAATATATCAGTTTTCGCTAGCTCGGATTTGTAAGTATATAAATTCATACAAAATGTTTTAAATAAGTCAAAAGTGAAAGTATGAAATAAAAATTAAAATGCGTTGTCTCCTATTTTTAAAATATACAAAAAGCGTTATCATTTTTTAGAAGGTCGTTAACAAATTAATATTTTTTAAAATTGCAAACAATGTTGCATATATGGTATAATTTATTCTAAAGCAAATATAAGCTAGAAAAATGAGGTATTTTTTAAAGAGGAGAGGAGAAAATAACACAAGGAAACAATTTTGGAAGAGGATTCCGACTGCGTGAAAGACCATGTACCAGACTAAAGTTGATGGAGATAAAATTATTAATGTAATAATATTATAATTATAACTCTATAGACTGTCTTTCAAGTGGATACATCATGTTTCCAATCATTGCTACCAATTATAATTCCAATCAAGAGATTATAAGTTTTAACAGAATAATTAATTAATAATTATTTAGAAGTCAATTCCCAATGAATAATTTTCGACATCCGGTTCTTCAATGAATTAATTGTAGCGTGTAGGAAGCAGATGACTCCGGGCCGACACGTGACCCTGCCTATTGACATTAATAATTTACTTTTGAACTTTGAAAGGTTACTCAACATATCTTCCAAGAAACCATTTCATTAGTTGATATAACATTTAATAGCGCTGATTCATGAATCTACGACATCGTATTTTGAAGCTACATTTACTAATATTCCTATCAAAAATTTTCTCTACTTAAAACTGCTATATAGAAGACTGAATCCTCAAACGAAAATGATCGAGAAACGGTAAGAAACTACACGTAGTTTCCGACTACTTAAACATCTACAATACAAACCCTCTAAACTTTCAATTTATAACAAAACTCACACCTGCAAGACTATTCAGGCTTATCAGTCCAGTCACTAGGGGATAAAAATAAGAAAATACAGGAAAAAAATATAGAAGTGTTTTTTTTCTTAATTTATTTTATATTTCATGGGGTGCTAAATCCGATACGCGCAATCAGAACATAAAGGATCAATTACAAGTTGTAGAACTTACGAGCTCCATTGAGTAATGACGGCCCAAGTAGGCCATGTATATCGCATGGATGAGGAATGGCAATCCAAATAAGTTAAGGATGCCCACCTGCTGGGTGGAAGACCCGGAGGATACCCAAGGATTATGGATGAAGATCATACCCGGAGAATCAGAGCAGGTAGAGGGAAAACTCTCGCTTAAATGAAAAGATTGTGTCAGGACCGTGCAGACCAGCTCCATTGGATTGAGGCTCCACGATAAGGATGACAGATGAAGGAAGGAAAAAATGATGAAGGAGTTCTGGATCCAAATTTCAACTCATCAAAGTGTGTACAGTCATTTAGTCAATGTTTGAAGTCATGTGCTTCATATCTGTATCTATTAATAATTTCGAAGCATTTGGAGTAGTTTTAGTGTCACTGTGTTCTGCTAGCAGTTATGCTAATTTAATTGTTTCTCTGTGCAGGTTTACTATTGTGTTTGGCTATGGATGGCAGGTATCTGTAATCTCGCTGATTTGGAAGAATTAGTCCATACACAAACATATAACGGCTATCTTATCTTGGCATTATTCTATCCACAGCATATACCAAATACAAATATATGTATGTCATATATTTGTTCGACTTGATGGCAAGTACTCAAAAATCACGAAAGATGGATTTTTCTACAGATTACCAACCTTTTCTTTTCAGAATGAGAAGGTCAAAATCTATTTAATGGCTCCACTACTAAATAAATGTGTGAATTCAAAATGGCACTATAGAGGTTTAGAGAATACTAAAGAGATTGAATATTGCTCCTACACCATGGACATAACTTCATTTCCAATAAGTATACTGATAAAAAATAACTTAACATAAAAATTTTCTATTATTATTATTTTTTAATTTATTATTGTTATTTTTTGTTGGGGGGGGGGGGGCTTAATGTCCTTATGTACTCCAATAAGTTCAGTAAGAACAGGTTTCACAGAGGGTGGGTAACCCTGCAGGAGATGGGATGGGTTGGAGGGAGGTGTGTGGTCAGAGGTTGTTGGTATAGGCATCGAGCCTTAGGGTTTGCTAAGCCTTTCATGTATTAAATCCATAAACATGATATATAAAATACAAACTTATACATAAATAATATTTTTTTCAGAGATCATAATTTCCAAGTTTATTTACAATAAACTTTTGTGTGTTTAGAGTAAAGGAAAAGAAAACAGGAATAATTTGGAATAATAATGGAACAATAACATTTAAGATCCAAAGGTTTTGGTTTTTTGACCCAGATAAGTCCAATGGAACACTTGAAGATGAATTAGTTACACTGAACTCAGTAGCTTTGGTAAGTGTTATACCACTTTTTTGACTTAGCATTTGTTTCAAAATAATTTAGACAGATGATATTTATTTATTATCCTTTCTAAAATTCATGAATGCAATTTTGCACATACATTTTTCCAGGAAACATTCATAGATCTAGATTTTTAAAGCTCAGTTTCATCATTACAGTTCCTTGTTAATGTTCCTTAACACTTTTTAACACTATGCTGGAGAATCATAGCTACATATCATTGTAAAGTTCACAATCCCAGGCTGAACAGATTTAATTAGGAACAACTTAAAAATAATCTTGTTTATTCTGTGCTAACTAGTTTTCCTATTTACTGGCAATACCTAGCTTCTCCTTATGATTAGAAACTGCATATAGAAAAGTATTTTAAGAAAAAGTTTAGAATAAAGTTGTATTCTAGAATTTTTTCAAAAATATACGATATACTCCATTATATTTTAACATATTTTATGTCTGAGAGATGTCATTCAAGTTTGGGCGCCATACAGACACATTTAAGTTCAAATGGAAAAGGAGTCTCTTGAAGTAGGCCCAATTTTCATAAACTATATCCTCAGCATGAAGTATTATAATTACTACCATTGCGAAGTCTATATACTATGCCTTGTTGATTCTAAAGCAATATTTTTATTTTATTTGGATTATTATTTTATAATAATCAAATTAACATAACTTAAGATTAATCTTACAATGACACAGGTTTATCATTCATATATAATAGATGTGAAAGGTATCAAAGCTGTAATGATAATATAAAAAAAAAAATATTAAAGATTGGAGTAGTTGTAAATAGTATAAAATAATATAATATCATCTATATTTACAGAGTGCAGCTAGGACAGTACGCCACAGGAATTTTATGATGAGAACAGGTCTGTCTTCTACTATGTGGACTACTGGACAAGCCATAAGTGTAAAACATACAGTAGGTGATATACTGTTTTTTGGATACACAGATACACTATTGGATATTGGAAGAAGTATGCCTGGCCTATCTGATGTCGAAATTCCTCCTTATGACAAGTTTGCCTGGTTTTACATGGTTAGTTTTATTTAAAGTAATTCTGTTATATTACTAATATTTTATCATATGCAATACTATTAGAAAAATTCTTTCTTCTTTCACTTCTTCTTCTTTGTCTTCCTCACAGTGCCATTTCTAGCATCGAGGAGCCTCTATCCAGCGAAGCCACTCTTCCCGGTCTCCGCTTAACCGCTTCATTTGAAGGCCGCTTTGAACCGCTTGATTTGCCTCTTCTAACTCCAATCCTCTGTATAAACTCCTGTTACGAAACTCTGGGGCGCCCTTGTGGTCTCTTCTCGGTGGGTCGAGTCTCTAATACCTTTATAGGGTCCATGTTCTCGTTCATGCGGCAGACATGTCCAAACCACTTTAGTTGCCTGTTTTCCAAAGTGGTTTTGAGTTCGGACACTTCCAGCTGCTCTTTTATAGTTTCGTTTATTATGCGATCTCTCCTAGTTTTCCCCACCAATCTACGTAGGAACTTCATTTCCGCTGCTGTTATGCGACTGTAATGTTTGTCCAACATGGTCCAGCTTTCTCCGCCATAGGTGAGAATAGGCAGGTATACTGACTTATAGATGTGCATCTTTGTCTTTTTATCCACTTCATGGCAGCTGAGGATACTGCTAGTGATCTGGTAGTATGCTTGATTTGCCTTCGATATTCTGTTTGAAATCTCCGCATCTATCTTACCAGAATCAGTAATTACGGTACCTAAGTAGGTGTAACCCTTCACCACCTCTCCGCTGCAAACCAATTGGACGTCTTCCTGTTCCTCTCTCGCCATAACCAGCACTTTACTCTTGGAGGCATTTATTAGCATACCTTTCCTCAGCAGCTCTTCTTCCCATTCCACCAGTGCTTGCTGTAGTTTCTCCTTTGAATTGGAGATGAAGACAATATCATCAGCATATAAAAAGCTTTGTACGAGGACTGTTTTCATATTCCAGTATCCAATTTTAGTCCAGGCAGTCCGACGCTTGCAGATTTTATGGATCTCGTCTATAAAGTTTATAAACAGGAGGGGGCTTAAACTATCTCCCTGTCTAACTCCTCTTGCAATTGGGAAAGGTTCTGATTCTGTGCCATTTATCCTTATCACTCCAGTGGCTCCCTCGTAGGTTGACTTCACTGCCTCAATCACATCTCCGGGCACACCCTTTGCAACTAAAGCATTCCAAATTTCTTTTCTTGGAACTGAGTCAAATGCTGCTCTAAGATCGAGAAATGTAAGGTACAGGTTTTTGTCTCTGTTCCGGGCCTTTTCAGCGATGATCCTGGGTCTGCCGGCTAGGACGGAAACCAGCTTGTTCACCTTCTAGCTGCTCCTCCACAATCCGCCGAAGCCTCTTTTCTAAGATAGAGGTGTATAATTTATAGACCACAGAAAGCAGACTGATGGGTCTATAATTATTACAATCCGTGGTATTGCCTTTTTTATAGATTGGAAGGATTATGCTATATTCCCAATCCTTGAGAATTTTTTTGCTATCATATACTTCCTGAAATAGCTTTTGAAGGGCTTTAAGGAGTTCTTGTCCACCGTATTTCAAACAATCTAGGGGGATACCATCCCTTCCCGGTGCCTATCCTGTTTTTAGTCTGGATAGCATCTTCTATCTCCTCTTCTTCTATTACCTCTAGGCTTTCCAGAGTAGAGGGCTCACGTTCTTGCCAGTGACGAATTTCAGGATTCTCGGAGAATAGTTCCTGAAAATGTTGTTTCCATCTGTTCAGGATCTTTTCATTGTCGGTAAGCAGGGATCCATCGGTATCTTTTACGTTTCTGACAGGCTTGCTTTTGTTTCCTCTTAAATATTTAATTTTTCGCCAAAAAGTTCTTATGGATTCACGATGGTCTTTACTCAGTTTTTTACCAAATTCCTCCCAAGAGCGCTTCTTGGCCTGGCTAACGGCTACCTTGCATTCATTCCAGGCTCTCTGGTAGTTTTGCAGTTTTTCCTCGTTTCTATCTTGGAGGTATGCTTCCCAGGCAAGCTTCTTCCGAGTAACTACGCGTTGAAGGTCTTCGGTCCACCAGTCAGTCCGCCTCCCCTTACCAAATGTTTTCCTCACCCCACATACTGCATTTGCAACCTTCAGAATACAAGACTTTAGTGTCCTCCAGATATTTTCTACGTCTCCATCGAAAGGTATTGTTCTTAATTTTTTAGGTTCTCCGTGTAGCAGAACCTCTTTTCTGGATCATCCAAGGCCCTAACATTCAGGGTCTTAAATACCTTTGCTTTTCTTTTGTAGTCTATGATTATCTTTGTATCGGCCACTAGCAGAAGGTGGTCACTGCCTATCTCTGCTCCTCTCACAATCTTGACATCAGCAAAATAATTTCTAATGTGCCGGTCATATATAAAATTGTCAATTATACTGTTTCGCTCCAAGAACGTAAAAGTAATTTTATGTATTCTCTTGTGCGGATAGAATGAATTCCCTATGAGGAGGTCATTATCGACACAAAAGTTTATTAGCCGCAGTCCATTGTTATTTTTTGCATTTTCACTCCCATGCTTCCCTAGAACGCCATACCCTGGTCTAACATCATTTCCTGTTCTGGCATTAAAATCCCCACTCAGGATTACTGATCTTTCTTTTTCCTTAGCTCTATCTACAATTTTTTGTAAATCCGAGTAGAATGCCTCCTTTTCCATAACACTAGCATCTTCGGTTGGTGCATACACCTGGACTATGGAAACACTACCAATGGACATCTTAAAATCTGCTACGATCAATCATGGAAATATTGGTTCCCAGTCTAGCATATTGGGCGACAATACTAGGCCCACCCCTTCCTTGGCGAAAATCCCTTTAGGAACTTCAGCATAAATTAAGGAGTAATTTCCGGCTAACTTCATTTCACCGCTGCCTTTGTTCCTTACTTCACTTATGCTAAGAATTTCTACTATGTATTTCCTCATTTCCTCCACCAGATCAACCTCTTTTCCAGTTAAAGTCTTAATGTTCCATGGTCCCATTCGCATATCCTTATGCGCGCCATGTCTATTCCGTGAAGACTGTCCACATCCGAGGCTAGGTTAGTTTCTATGAATCTGCTGTACTCCAGACGGGTGATTGGTCCAGTACTAGTGTGCCCGTATCCTCGGGACAACTGGTGGTTAGGCTATACCCCCCAACCTTGGGTCTTCCCAGGGAAGGTAGCCCTGAGGTAAGTACTGTATATGACCTTGTGTATAAGTAAGTGTTAAGTATACTGTTCTGTTGAGTAAGAGTGCCGTGTACTGAACTCAGGAGCCCGGGGGAGCGTTATTCCCCACTAGTCTGGCACTTTGATGAGTCCCTGCGGAATCTTCTTTCACACGTATTCTTAAATAATTTGAATTATTGTTCCTAAACCATAGAATTCTTTTAATCTTGCATGTTTAGTTTTTAGTCATCTAGTGACTGTCATTTAAATTAAATTCATAATTCCAATTAGGGTAATTTTAAAATAATACAAGATTAAAAGATTAAAATTATACTTATCAATCATGATATTTTGCAATATTAGGCAGTTTTTTTATTTATAATAGCTTCCTTCATTAAACCTCTAAAATGTACTTATATAAAAAGAACTGATGTTTTTAAATATTAATTTAAGAGAGTTAATCTTAATCTTTAGGCTTAGATGTTTTAAGAGTAAATGATAAGTACATTAATACTAAACTTTACCTATCACTCAAAATCTGCTGAATCTTTTTTCAATGTTCCAAAAAATTTAAGATCACACCAGTAATTGAAGACCATGAAAATTTTGCAAAAGGCATAAGGAAATTGGTTATTACATCTGATAGTTATTCTAATAATTTAAAATATTATTTGAGTGAGTTTTTACTTTTAAAAATAAAATTATTTAACTTTTGGAGCCATTTTTTTTTATTTTTGTAGACAATGAAATTTGTTTGTTTTTAATTTGATATTACATCTAACAAAAGTTTTAAATGATACAAGTGATTTTCATATTTCATACATATAACACCATTTCCAAAGCAATGTAATGTTTATAAATGATTATTTAGTAGAGGATTTCACTGATATCCTACACAGAATGTTTTAATTAGACATAATATTTAAATATTAATTAATGAATAAAATTAACCATTTATTAGATTGACTTAATTTTTAACGATTAATTAATAGATCAAGGAAAATACATAAGTTGATTTTTCAGAGAAATGGTTCTGAAAATTTTGATGGGACTTACAACATGGAAACAGGAGTAAATGACATAAATACGATTGGGAAATTACAAAATTGGAATTTCAACAACAAGACCTCTTTTTACCAATCAACTTGTGCATACATCAATGGCTCAGCTGGAGAAATTTTCCCTCCTGAAAGAACAAAGACAAGCATTTCTATGTATTCTGCAGATCTTTGCAGGTAAGTGAATATTTTAAGGAGTACAAGTACTATGTGGAAATTTATCATTATTTTTTGTTGAAATGTGCCCACTTGAGGGTTATTTTAATCAAAGAAATATAAACTATAAATAATTAGTAATCATCAGATACTTCACATTTTAATTATATAAGAACATCTAAAAGGAGACAAAGAAAATGCTTTATAAACATTTGTCTGCCCAGCGTTAAGTCATGGCTCGAAGGCTTAGGCTTTGTCAAAGGCATATGAAAAACAGCTCTTTTCATTCAAGAGGATAATGCTTAGGAAGATCTTCGAATTCAAAAATGTTCCAATGAGGTGAAAAATGGAGAAAAAACATGAATAGAGAACGAACATGAATGGTGTGGACGGAAGCAGCTGCTAAGGATGAAAGAACCCATCTCAGTGTTTGAGGCTGGTGAAAAGCAGAGAAAGATAGAAGCTATTGGAGGCGAATCTGACTTTACGAGTTGTTTTTGGATCACATAATGACAAACAATAATAATAATTTTAAGTGTATTTTTGTTATCTCATACTCATTTTATTTATAATTATCATTGATACTTATTCGTTATTAATACCAATTAGTCCACATAACAGATGCTTTGAAGTTAGATATTTTAATTAAAAAATACTTAGGAATTCATTACTGTTTTTTCTTACCAAAAATACCAGGAAAGATATAGTAGTCTCTCAGATATTTTAAATTATCCTAACCCCCAATGGTTATCATCTCCGATATATGTGAGCTACCACCTCATGTACAATGTTTCTTTAAAAAGTACCTATGCTACTTTTTTTTTCCTGTCAGTTAGACATCAAGTTTGTGATTTTGAAAATTTCATTTCAGATCTATAAATCTATCATATTCTAAAGAAGAAGAAATTCATGGGATTCGTGGATATAAGTATGTTGCTGACAAATATACATTCGATAATGGAAGCTTAGACCCTAGCAATGAGTGTTTCTGTGACGGTAAATGCTCACCTTCAGGTGTTACAAATGTGACACGGTGTCGCTATGGAGCACCAGGATTTATTTCATTTCCCCATTTTCATCTGGCAGACAGCTTTTATACTGATCAATTTGAAGGATTGGAACCGATACCTGAAGATCATACTCTATATATCACCCTGGAACCCGTAAGTTTAATAGAATTTTGAAAGTACTCATATAATAGAGAACCTAAATTAATATTTATTTAATCAAACATATCGCTCATGGGCAAGAAAAGTGACACAACTCAAAAACATCAAATTTTTCAGGAGAGTCAAAAGAAGTTTTAGAAGTTATTATAACAATAATGCAAGAAAACCATCCCAACTCAAAATATGACACTGTCCTTATCACCCTATACAAGTTACCTTTGTGAAGGTCAAGACACAACTGGAATGTGTCACTCTTCCTGCTTACACCGTTCGTCATCGTAACTTTTATAAATGATACATAACGCAATTTTGCAGCCGCCCACTGAGATACCTTTATGAAACTTTTCCTGTTGCAAGGCAAACCAGAAACGATCATTATTCTGAAATAAAACTTAAAATGAATTTGTTTGAGTTGTGTCACTTTTCTTTCCCATGAACGATATGTATTTTTTAAAATTTGTATATAAAAATAAAACATTTAACAATATACAGTTTTTTTTGCAAATAGTTAACTTTAGGTGATTGAGATTTTGAGTTATAACAAGGACAAAACTTAATGTTTAATATTATTTTAAATCATAAAAAAAAGTGAATATTAATATATATATATATATAATTTTTCTTGATAACAAGGACAAAACTTAATGTTTAATATTATTTTAAATCATAAAAAAAAAATTTCCACCTCTCTAGTGAATATTAATATATATTGTTCATATATATATATATATATATATATATATATATATATATATATATATATTATATATATATATATTGATGAATCGGGATTCGAACCCGAATTTCCATAAATAAATAATAATGAACTGTTAAAACAACTGCATATACATGAACAGCAGAATTTGAGGAATATATTTTTGTTTATTCTTTTCATGATCCTATTCAAAACTAAAAATCAGGTATAAGTTATATCTTATTTTGAAAATTTATAATAATAATGGTATGCTAGTCAAGAGATTAATCCATTAATTGATCAGGTTGATACATTTTACCAACCATAAATGAACAATTCAGAGATTAAGGTTTCCACCATGTAGGATAGATAAATAATGAACTGTTAAAACAACTGCATATATTAAAAAAAAAAAAAAAAAAAAAAAAAAAAAAAAAAAAAAAAAAAAAAAAAAAAATTGTAAACCATGATAAATTGTGATTTAAAACAATTAATTGCTTACTCTTGTTGGTTTATTATACCATAATTAATTGAAAATTTCTTTAATATTCAACCACGAGGGCCCAAGTCCTGCTAGAATAATTCTAGATAGATATGAATATGCAAACGAATCATTGTTTTCTTATGTACCTGTATACTTAAAACAAAAAACAAAAAGTCGTTCCCTTAAACCACTGAAAACTAAACTTTTACTGCTCTTTTACCCCCTCCCCCCTTTCATTTATTTCTTGGACCTTTCATTTGTTTCTTTTTATTTATAACATTTATTTTTTTTGTTGTCAAAAAAATGAATATTAAAGCTCTTTTTGAATGATAGTTATGCTAACAAATGGATTGATGATAATGATTCTAATGATATTTCTAACTAGAATTTAATATATTTTTTAGAATACTGGAATCCCGCTCGATGTTGCCGCAAGATTTCAAGTCAATTTATTGTTGGAACCAACCAACGGCATTGGGTAAGATCAATACAAATATTAAATATCCTACAAGGAGAATACTTTAAATGCGAGTTGGTTCATTTATAAATTATTAATTGGTCATAGAAATATAATTTAATTTAATTTAGTTTTTTAATAATATTTTCTTGCTTTTTTAGCCTTTTCGAAAATGTTCCTACTATTTATTTTCCGATGATTTGGTTTGAACAAAAAGTGACTATAACTGAAGACCTTGCAGACCAAGTGCGACTAGTACTACGACTGCCATTCATAGGACAATGTTTTTCTATATTTCTAGTTACAGTTGGCATTGTTATGATCCTGTTTGCAATTTATCTTCGATTACAGTGCTTAAAAGAGTAAGTGATTTTTTAATAAATTCAAATTTACCATGTTCTTCCAAAAAAAAGAGAAGAAATTTAGGTTTTCAAATTTAAGATGTTTATTGAGCTCAAGCCTATTTTTGTTTAGGAATACTAATCTATGATTTTTAGCTTAAATCTTAATAATGATTTAATGAGATGTTTTTATGACTGAAAGAGCTTGGGTTCTGTCTTGGTTCGAATTCCTAATGATTAATAAGAAAGTATGAAAAGGGATAACGCTAATTTTCCAATAATGAAATGTATATTTTAATAAAGTGATAACTATCATTTTAAAATATATATAGGTATACTTTAAATATATATATATATATATTTATATATAAATATAAATATATATATATATATATATATATATATATATATATATATTTATATATAAATATAAATATACTTTCATACAAAACTGGGAAACAGTTTGTAGGTGATAAAGTGTCAATTGAAATCAAGTTTAAAAACTACTTTAGGTATAGTTGTATCACATATGTAGTTTAGATATTTTAAAATAGTCTTTTATTTTTTTTTTTAGATTTTCTGAGAAAGAAGAAGAATTGAAAAAGGCAGATGGAACTGGTGAACCCCTCATGACAGTTGAGATCAAAGGAATGATTCAGAAAGCTACCTGAACTAATCACCAAATAACTTAAAGAAAGAAACAAATTAAAGATTCAAATAAATCAGCCCGTCTGCATAGACTGGTGTTGATATCCTGGAACATCAATTTTACTAAAAAAGACATTATAATGTATTAAAGTAATTGTAAAGAATTTACTCATCTTGAGTATAATATGTAAATATGTATACGATAAAATGTACATTTTTAGTGCCATTTTAGAAATGATAATTTATGATTAAATAAATTTATTATGATTTTTGTTTTAATGATATTTGTTGATTTTGTGTATAGAATTTCACATGTAACATGTATTTCTAGATCACAGGTGGCCAACAGTTTTCTTACTCTTAACAAAAAAATAATGGTCCTACTTCATAAATATTTGATTTACTTGTAGGTACTTTTATATTCTGAATCTAAAGAAAATATAATTTTCAGAGCATTTTTAACAACTTTTGAATAGTATAATTTATTTTTGTTTTGTCATTTCTTTCTAGAAACGTGGTTTATGGATTATGTTGGATGCACTTGAACTCACTTTTGTAGGTAAAAAAAAATTGAAGGAGAGCTCAATTTTGGTATTTTTTCCTGTGATAATATTGATCTTATGGTAATCTGATATCAGTTTTCAAAAATATAGTAGTGAATATGATCAGATTGAGATAGGTCATGGTTAAGTTGGTAAATGGAATTTCTGAGAGGTAATTTACAATCTGATTAAATATATAAAAAATAAATAGAAAATTTGAGTTAAGAAATAAAATTAATGTTCAATAAAACTTTCTAATATACATTTATTAATTAAAATTTGACAAAAATAATGATCAATATAAAATAATATTAAAACGTAATACAAACTTTTGATATCAAAATGTTTAAAAAAAAGCTATTAACTTTTAATTCAGTCTATATTTATCAGTTCCCTATGCCTCCATGAACTTTAAAAAATAAAAATAAAATAACAACCTTCTTTTTGTTATTTTCTTCTGAATAATTGACTGTCTGCCATTCTTCTGTAAATTAAATTTCACTATTTTCAATCAAAACAAATATTTCCTCTAATTAATGGAATCTCATTCAATACTGACATGATATGAGTTAATTTAGATTGAAACAAAATGAAATTATCAGATATCACTTTCTTGTAGATTTATATTAATATTTAGTGAGTTGATCCAAATCAAAACTACTTCAACTAATTTTCCTATGTTTATAAATTGATTAAGATAGCTGGGATATCTTAAAGAAATTTCAGAATAAAAAAAATAGTCAATTTTAAATATGAAAAATTTTATTCATATAAATGAGTTAATCCAATACAGGAATACATTCAATATTCGCTTTATGGATGTTTAAATTCTTATCACACTTTAAAAATGTCTGAAATTCTTAATTTCCCTTCTCATTTAAAAAATAAATATTTTTTATAAAAAGATCATTCAAGTTTAAGATAATATTATCAAATAACTGAATAAGTTTTCACAATCATTATGTTGGCCACCCTGTTTTAAATGTTAAGTACCTCAACGAATTATCACCCTAAAATATAGATTTATTTTCTCTTTTTTGTGTTATATAAAAGGAGAATGTTATGTTTATTTTTTAATTTATTATAGGCTAAGCATTAAAAAATAAATAAATAAAATAACTTTTAAATAATGATATGATATAGATTTAAATCATAAAATAGAATTATGATCCGTCAATTTGAATTAAACACTTGCTCAAAATAATATTCCATAAGCTGATCATATGTACCTGTTAATCTATATTCATAAATATTCTAATTAAAAAAACAAATTCATACATACATTTTCTCCATCTACTTAACCACCTGTAATTATTTTTCTAAATCTGAATAATAATATATGTAATAAATATCTTTTTAAAAGATACATTACTGGTTATTGTTATTTCATTTACCATTATCCTCTTAAATTATATTATCTGAGCTATTTCTAAACCTCTGAGTGGTATGAGGGAGTGTGTTGAAATCTTGTCCAACCAGAGTTTTATTTATTATTATTATTTTAATGCCATAATGCTGTGTCAACACCTATCAAAAGCATATTTTATTCTCGGTTTCCAAATTTCCCTATTGTATAAATCTTATTTAATAATTTTATTACTTATTTAAATTAGATACATCACATATTCTTTTTTATTTTACGGTGTAACGTGTAAATAATTAGTTGACTGGCTTTATAAAGAAGCGATTCTAGGTATATAGTGAGTTTAATAGTGATTTATTAATATAGACGGGTTGTTCTGGAGAAAAAAGAAGGAAGTTAATAATAAATTATTAATTAATCAAAATATGATTCATATTTTTTTAAGTTTGTAGACGAATTGAAATTTAATAATTACATATCTAATGGCCATTATGTAAGGTAGTGGCATGTGGATGCTGGTTTATTGAATGTTAAAATATGTATGAATAAATATTGTATAACTCTTTTTCTTTCACATGACAATTTCAATATATTTTGATGATTTCAGATATGGTGACAGGATTTTTCTATCAGACAAGGGTTTTTTTTTTTTTTTTTTTTTTTTTTTTTTTTTTTTTTTTTTTTTTTTTTTTTTTTTTTTTTTTTTTTTTTTTTTTTTTTTTTTTTTTTTTTTTTTTTTTTTTTTTTTTTTTTTTTTTTTTTTTATGAAAGGCATTTAACTGTAATTATAACAAATATACCTACTCAATCGAGATTATATTAAACACACCTTACATAGACTTTTTTGTTGATTTAGGAATATTTTGCTTCTATTTGTTGTCCAAAGAGAAGCCAACACTGGTGGTGGTGTTCCACTTGTCTTGGTATTTACGTTTTAGAGTATAAATCTGCCAATGAAAATACTCCTCGGCTTAAATACTGGTCACTGAAAGCACCAAGATTTTCTGGGAAGAGGTCCAGGTGGGAGTCCCAAGATATGAAGTTATAAGGAAATTTTATATCTTGTGGCTTGGTATGAACAATATCATTCACTATATCACTGTAGTTTTCTGCTTTATGGTTTCCAAGAAAGAAAAAAAGAAACATTTTCAAAGGACAGCCAGGCTACTTTTTGCAATAGATTTTACAGTTCCTGTCATTATTTGTTGTCCATGACCAATTTAATTTGTGGCCCTATAAAAATACCTTCTTTCAGTTTCAAATCACTAACTTTTGTAAATATTGATTTAAAATGCATAAATACTACAGAATTGTTATCAATTGCTTTTACGAATTGCATCATCAATCCGAGATTAATATGCCATGGAGGCAGGCATACTTTTTAGGATCCACTAACAGTACATTTGGCACATTCTTGTTCAGGAGTAAGAGATTCAAGCTAATTTGTAAAACTCAGAGATACTGAGTTTATAATCAACTGTATACAACACAGTCGAGCTAAAAAGATCTAATAAATAATAAAGAAAAGTATTAATAATTCAATATTGATGAGATATTTGTTGACAGTGGAACTAATGAAGATGTATGTAGTTGAGGTATGCAGTCATGGATAGATACACTATCAAAATATAAGTTTTAATAAAATAAGAAAACAAGACGTGTTTTATTTTTTAATAGAAAACAATATATACTAATAATCTATACTAATATATAAAAGGACAAAGCATTTTTCATTTGTGTTCACTAACCATGAAAACTACAAAACCAGTAATTTTAACATCATCTTTATAGTTCCAGGAAGGTTAAGTGATAATAAAATCTATTGATTTTCAATGAATTAGAAATTAAAAAAGTGATAATATGTGGATAACAGTGAAGTTTGAAAATTGACTAATAGGCGGTGACTGCCATTCTACATAAGAGGTAACAACGTTTTATATATCATATTGAGCTTGATATTGATGTTAACATTTTCTTATATTCAATTAAATTATTAAAAAAGATTTAAATATGTGATACGACATGTGAATCCCAGGGAAGTTTGAAAATTGACCGAAGCACCATTCTGCAATGGAACGGTAAAACTAGTGAACCCATCTGTATCAAATTTTAACTACATCATTATAATATTACTAGAAAGATTTAGCAATAATAAAATTCACAATAATAAAAATTTAAATGCACAATGTTGAGTGGCAGAAATGTGGCTTGCCACATGTCATATACTTTTAAGTTAGTATTTAAATCCAACAAGATGAAATCAATAAAATTATTTTTGTCTAATAAACATTATTAGAAAATCAAAATGCTGATCTTTTTCTTGTAAAAATATTATTCATGGGACTTCAGTTGTATGCACTGATAATGCAGTCCATTATCTGCAAGAGTTTCTTAATAGTCCCTGTCCATCTGGATTACCAACTCATACATTAAAATAAAAATTGGATGTCATATTATGTTCTTATGTAATCTTCAACCACCTTATCTGTTCAAATTTAACCAGGTTAAAAATTACTGCTATGTGTGAAAATATCATTGAAGAAATAATTTTTAAAAGGATACTTCAATACAAGTTTTTTATCAATAAACAAATAAAACTTCAATTATTAGTTAGAATTATCTAAGTTTACTTATGAGAGCAGGCAAAGCCATGACAGAAGATGTTACTATGATATATTTTAATAGTGTATCTATTCATGACTACATACCCCAACTACATAATACATCTTAATACTTTATGTATTACATTATAAACAAAACAATAAATTAATATTGACTCTATTAAATACTATATAGCACTATATAAATACTTATAATTTATAACTCTACCTTCAGGACTTCACTTGGGCAGTGAAGAATAAGTTAAATCTGAATGCAGAGAAATCCAAGGCTATCCTCCAGTTCAAAACTCGTCCTCTTAAGAATCTGTGATTAATTTGCCCAAAGTACTTTAAAATCTTAATATTCTCTCTAATCTTATCCAGCTTCCATTACTTATGCTTCAAAAGATGGAGTGCTGTAGGGTGTGCTAGAGATGGGCCTGAAATGACTAATTCATTTTCGGGGTCTCCAGGTGGTCTCATGTGTCTTGCCACTAATTTAGGCTAAGGTGGCTTTTTCCTGATTTCTGAAGGCTATACTTTCTCGATACCTTTCTATTTCAATCAATGAAAACTAACAAAACTCTCCTATATTGACCTGATTACTCAGTGATCCTCCATCCACTTTCTGAATACAAGGTCCCAACCTTGTATTTCTAACTTGTATGAAAAATAATTTATCATTTACTCATTTTGAGGGCTACTGATGAGTAGTTCTCTTCAAGTTTCGCATGTTATTGTAATCATAATCAACTCATTTACTAGATGTATATATTTTATACAGTTGTAAATTTCAATAAATGGATATATATATCATTTACTCTATCTTCTTTTGGAATACTTAATCCACCTCTATTCATAAATCTTCTTCCTTAACTTCTATGAAGCATTATTTACTTCTCTACCAGCTGGATAATCAATCTTTCACAAATATTTAAAAAAAAATCATGGGTTTAAGTATTTTTGTATATAAACTTCATAAAGGTCTGTTCATTTTAATTTCTGCTTAATACATTCATAAGTTTCTTATTTTATTCTCTAATGATATCTGCATCTGAAATTTATGCAGCCAGGCATTAGTAAAAATTTGTTATACTTTGTTGTTATTAATACGGGGATGATATTTCCCAGAATAAAGATCATTTTTTTATTTCATCGAATAGCGTAGAATGAAACACAAACCAAGACTTGCTTTCTTTAAGGATTAATCATTCTACACTTCATTAGCTGTCTGTACAGCTTAGATATGTATATGTATATTTATCTAGAAAACAATACTGTATTTCAGATTATTATCGCATAATCTCACCAATAAAATGAATATTTATATATTTGAAGAATTATTTTTTTATATTTTGTATATTTGTATTCCACTAAGAGAAAAATAAGGTCTATAAGTTGGAAAAAGTGTAAAATTGGTTCATCACGAATGAACGGATCTACGAATTATTGCTATATAACATGAATAATTTGCAGAAAAACATTTCAAAAAATACTGTTTAGTAATTTATAAACTACAGATTTCTATTTAAAGTGGGAGAAAAAAATATTTATAACATAAGTACATAAAACTACATTAATTATAATGGGAACTGTTGAATTATAGATCTAGTTGAAAAAATGTTTATGTGTGTGTGTGTTTGTGTGTGTGTGTGTGTGTGTGTGTGTGTGTGTATGTATTGAGTGTTACTGAACTTAAAATAATTTGCAGGTCAATATAGATGTTGGAATATATGTGCACATGTAATATTTTTCTTTTAGATTTCCTAATTTCTTTATAATAAAACAATCTCATAAATATGGTATTAATCAAAATCATATATTGGGTAATAAGAGGTTTAAATTTAAATATCTTATTTAATTTTAATAGCAATCTTGTAAAACAAAAGAATTGAAAAAAACCAAACAGAAAAAAAAGAAACTATTCAATCCCAGATAATAAATTTAACATTACATAATAGTTAATAATAGCTTAAATTCATATTAATTAAATAAAACCATAAAAAGTCTTCTAATATTCAATGCTAGCAATTTAAACTAAGCATTTACATTAAGCAATTTCTTATATTTTCAAAGATTTGCAAGAGGCCAAGAGTATCCTTGAAGGAAGGATTTAGAGAAAATGTATTCCTCATTAAACTTAAAACAAGTCTGAACCGCAAAATTTTTAAGAATTAGTTATTATAATCAATTAAGGACCATCATCGCCAAATTGCAAAATGAAAAACAACAGTGTGTGTTATCTAGACGTTCTTTAACAAATAAGAAAAGTTTCTTGAAAAATGTTTTACAAAAATAGTTATAGTCCTTAAGGGTCAATTTATTGGAACCCATGTTCCATTTGTGGAACCTTTGTAAGTATAGCTGGATGCTTTGTTATTTTATTTTATTTTTTGTTTTATATCAATAAATGGAATATTTTTATTTAGTTGCCATCCTATAGTTTACTGTTCAAATATAAATGCATTTATATTATTAAAATTAAAAAAATTAAGTAAAATAATATATAATTTTAAACATTAGTGAATTGTTTAAATTTTTTTGTGAACTGCTCATTTCAAAATGTTACTATAATTTTAGAAAATAATTAGTTTTAAGATAATGGTTTGCCTATCATGCATACAATAAAGCATTACAAGAAAATAAAAATTTGGATTTTTTTTTTTTTTTTTTTTATTTACAATAATTTTTACTGTGAATCTAATGGCATTCTCTGATGTGAAAATCTGATCTTTGCTGATGATAAATTAATGCGATGTAATGACTTTAAATTGAACATATTTAACATCAATAAATAATAATCAATCTGAAGTATAATTTTATATTTACTGATACAGTCGATAATTAAATGAACAAATTTATTACTTATAAATAATATTATTTACAGTAATAATGATTATTAGAAAGGTACCTGCACAATTATAAGTCACTAAAAACTAATATATTATTTAAGGAATAGCTAGATTTAAACAGTAAGTACTCAAAACGAAGCCTGAAAAAAACATTATCGAAGCCTATTGCCCGATCAAAACACTGCCATTTGAATAAGAACTAGGCCATCAAGGTCACCAAGATAACTTCCTTTTTAGATACAGCCATTAGTTTAATGCCCTTCCTGTTTTCAGTAGACAGTTTCGAAAAGATAAACCGTTTCGAAAGATGACTTTTATAGCTGATTGGTAATCACAGTTGTAGTTTTTTTTAAATGTTTAAAAACGTTGTTTTGAAATGTTTCAAACATGAAGTAGATTTTTCAAATATATACAAATTATGAAATATGAATGAGAAATACAATTTAATGATAAATTTAATTCATTGATCTATGATGCAACAATTTTAATTTTTTTTAATTAATTTTTTTTGTTAGTAATTGTATAATTTATTCTGATTCAAGCCAGAATTTTGGTTTATAATGATATGTTTTTTCTCTCACAATGATTTACTGATAATAGGATTGCGGAGATTTAATTTTTAAATGAAACGATCTATGTTGATAGTGAAACTGAAATAATGATAATTCTTCAATTTTTTTTTTTTTTTTTTTTTTTTTTTTGTAAATACTTTACATTAGACAAACAAATAATTTCTATCGAGTTGATGAAAAATAATCTGAGACCTTGTGGCTATTGAATATGACATGACTACCCCACTCCAGGATGATGGTCTCTTGACTAGTACATGCTGCTATCTACTCTTGCCCTGTTCCTCTCTTACCTGTTCAGAACCACTTCAGTGTTCATTCGGTAACTAGTGAAACATTACATCAAGAAATGGTTTGTGTAAATAATTATTTACTGGATATAGGAGGCTTGATTTTATTATCTAGCATATTCCGTAAGTAAAATATTATAATTCCTAATTCTCAAAATTGAAATTCCTTTTATTAATATTTATATTAAACAGCAAAATGTGTATTCAGTTTGTGTATAGTAACATAGTGAGAAATATGATTTGAAAAAAAAACTATAGTAATTTTGAATTTCCTTGACGTATATAAATATTAAATCGATCTACTAGGACTCATAAATTACCTACAAAATTGAGGAAAAAATCCATAAAAATAAAATGCAGGTAAATAATTAATTTTTCATGTGATTGTAATGTTAGTACATTATATTATTATAAATTCATATAACTACTTGTAGCAAATGCAAAAACTTTTTTTTTTAAGCATACAAATTTATAAATTTTATTTCGTATTGAGATGTGCATACAATAAACAATTCGAATTTAATGCCATACAAGAAAATTTAAATCAAGACAAAGACTGTTTTTGATATATGAAATATAAATTAAAACACCAGAGTTAGAATAGTGTCTTATTGGAAAAGTGGAATTGTCATATTTGGCTAATTCTATGAAAAATATCTAAACAAAAATACTAAAACAAAATGTTTTAAACAGAAACAAATTTTTACTCAGACAAATTTTGATTTAATTAGATAAAGTAATTTTTTTTTCTTGATAGAAAGTAATAAAAATTAAATTGATTCTTTTTTATTTTTTAATTTTTTATAAACTTTAAGAATATAAGATCATAATAAAATTTAAGAAATAATCAATGTTTAATGATTTCGTTGAAGATATAGGTTACTTCAAAATTTACAATTACCTAAAGCCTAAAAAAAATATTTAATTAACTTATTATTAAGTACCATTATTATTTGAATGGGTCCGCCGAAAAACGTTCTAAGTGACAATTTTAAATGTATAATAAATAGTAAGTCATAGTATGATATAGTAATCCATTATGTTATTATACATGCAAATATAAAAAATTACAAGGTGAAAAAAAATCTAACTTACAAAACTAACAAGAACTTTAGATTATGATTTTATTTCACTGATTACTCAAAATTTTGTTTGTCGCTTAGAAAGTTTTTCGGCGGACCCATTCATTTGTATTCTGATTGAGTATAAATGCAGATGCAATATAGTGATAAATTAAGATTACATATGTAATGTCTGACCTGAAAAATCTGATTATTGCTATGGAAACCATTCTAGGTCATAAAGATTTTCAAATTTTGTATCAAAATCAATATTTATTTTTAAGAATATATTGATCTGTTATAATAAATCTTAGCAATGTTTCTTTAGACTATCATTGCTTCCAATGAAGTAATGTTTGGTTACCAACAATGGATAATAATAGAGAAATTAAAGTAATTTATGATACATCTTTATTTTTCTTATGGTAACTATCAAAATAAAACAGCATAGCTTGATAATGTTTAAATGAGTATTTTTTATTGTAATTATTAGAAAAGTATGATCGGTTTGAGGTCCTATCTTTTAGGATTAAGTGTATGAGCCATATAAAATGGTTCTCATCAAAGAAAAGAAAAATTAATTTAAAATAAGGTGACAATAATCTATAAGACAAACATTATTTGTTTTATTTTAAAATTAATAAATAGACCATGTCTTCAATTTTGTAGCATAAGCCTCCAATACAACCAGGAACAGATTACATTTTTTAAAAATGAGGAGAATTTAAAACTGGAGATACTATCCAAAATGTCTTCTTAGAAAATTATTCCTTTCAGAATAACAATAACACGAAAAATAAATTTAATAATTTAAATCAGGATCATTGTAAGAATTGCAAACAAACTAAGGAGTTTTATTTGTTTTAATTAATTTATAAAATTAGATTACATTCGTTTTATATATATGTATATATCATTAAGAGAATTGCAAACAAACTAAGGAGTTTTATTTGTTTTAATTAATTTATAAAATTAGATTACATTCGTTTTATATATATGTATATATCATTGTAAGAATTGCAGACAAACTAAGGAGTTTTATTTGTTTTAATTAATTTATAAAATTAGATTACATTCGTTTTATATATATATATAAAACGAATGTAATCTAATTTTATAAATTAATTAAAACAAATAAAACTCCTTAGTTTGTTTGCAATTCTTACAATGATCCTGATTTAAATTATTAAATTTATTTTTCGTGTTATTGTTATTCTGAAAGGAATAATTTTCTAGGAAGACATTTTGGATAGTATCTCCAGTTTTAAATTCTCCTCATTTTTAAAAAATGTAATCTGTTCCTGGTTGTATTGGAGGCTTATGCTACAAAATTGAAGACATGGTCTATTTATTAATTTTAAAATAAAACAAATAATTTTTTGTCTTATAGATTATTGTCACCTTATTTTAAATTAATTTTTGTATTTATTAATTAATTTTATATATATATATATATATATATATATATATATATATATATATATATATATATATATATATATATATATATATATATATATATATATATATATATATATATAAAATATACATAGATGCACGAAGGTGCTAACGGAATTCGTGGTACACACGCGCCCTATTGTGTGTGGGTTGTAAATCCAGGCTGTTGCCAATTACTGCTGGAATCGATTGGACACAAGGGGCGAACAAGGAAAACCTGTGTTTGTACCTTCCGTCCTGTCCTAAATTGGAATATATGTTCAACAATATATATAAAGCTAATCTTATTTTAAACATGATCTTAAGTTTTAGATAAACAATATTATATCTTATATTTCAAAGAAATTTATTACAAATTTATAAGAACAATAAACAAATAAATATAAAGGCTTATTTGCAATTATGTTGAAGGAGGTTTGTTGATAATTATATTGGCATATTACTTCTCAGTAAGATTTTTTTTAACATTTGTTTACATTCGGAGACTATAGCTTTTCATCTTCAGAATCGAACTTTCATATTTACAATATTTCCATTTCAAATGTAATACATAATAATAGGAAGTTATTCTAATTATTGAAAATAATTTTTTCAAAATGTTGACAGATAGAC
Organism: Euschistus heros; assembly: GCA_003667255.2. Taxonomy (NCBI): domain Eukaryota; kingdom Metazoa; phylum Arthropoda; class Insecta; order Hemiptera; family Pentatomidae; genus Euschistus; species Euschistus heros. The sequence goes on along the minus strand of RCWM02000052.1, from coordinate 3,917,497 downwards.
TGTAAATAAGAGTTCGATCCCGAAGCTGGAAAACAACAGTTCCCTAAGCTTGTAGAAATATTCCTTAATAAATTTTAAGTAGCAAAATACATAGATAAATTATTATAAAGGCTTATCGAACCCAAAGGATCGATGCCGACACTCACTCCGACCACTCAGCTCTCTCCATTCTACCCCATCAAAATTCAAAACCACGAGATCAACCCAGGGTACAATCCTCCCATCTACATCTTCGTCTGCCTCTCAAACATTTACTCAATAGTTCAACTCTGATTTTTGGAATTCGGTTATTAAATCCGAGTTCACGTTTCCATTATAACTGTCATACTGCTATTGGGTGAACTATAAACATCGAATAAAACTTCCGCAATCCGCAATGTGGTGCATTTCATTCGCTAATTTGCTCATTCTTTTGTGTTTATTATCGAAAACTTAAATATGTTTAATCTTCCCTATGCGACCACGTTTTGCATCAGTAAAAAACAGATATAGGATAAAAATGTTGCAAATCAGGATTGATTGCTTTTAATAAATTATAGTTTAAAAACAAGCTAGTAACCACTACACTACAGTAAACAGTGAGCGAGAATCATGTAGTTTTGCGATCGAAAAAAACAAGCACTTCCGCCCTTCTATCTTGCCATTATTTCCTCTTGAATTTCATTTTTCCTAGATATTGTAGACAGTAGATAATTAAACTATTGTGTCATGTCCATGGGGACTTTATCCTCAAGAAGTTATACACAGAAACAAGACACTATTCCCAATGGTGGATTTTATAGCATTCTTTGACTCCTCAAAAGTTAATGGAAGGTATGGTTTATGTTTAGGCAGCCTGTCGGCTAGCTCACCTAAACGGTATGTGCTACCGACAAATGTTAAATAATAAAAAATATTTTCTCTTAAACTTCTTAGTAGAAAACTGTCGGCAAACTTTCGATCAAAGCAGCACCAACAGAGCTAGAGCGGGTCAAAATGTTACATTTTTGAGAGTAAAAATATGTTACTGCGTGAATTTTTTTATTCAAAACATATATACCTAGGTCCCAGACGGTAGGTCCTAGCGGCAAATGATAAAAAATAAAAAATATTCCCCATTAAATTTCTGATAAGAAACCTGTCGGTAAATGTTCGATCCGAGCAAAACCAACAGAGCAAAATGTTATATTTTTGACTGTGAAAAAAATGTTACCACAAAAAAAAGTATAGAACCCCAAGAAAAACATATCCATGATTTTCATATTTCATAATTATATTTTGATCTCTGCTGCCCGCCTGTTTACATTGAAAACCAACCTTTACGTCAAACTGAAAAAGTGACATACTTAGTGCTTACGCTTGATAGAAGACTGACATGGGGCCCACACGTCATGAGAAAAAAAACAGACGTTACAGTTAAGATTGCGACTTCTATACTCAGTACTTTACAGACGCTCAAAACTACCTTTAAAGCAGAAACTTAATATTTACAGTTACTTGCTATTGACCGTTCAAAAGAACGCATATTCAGAAAATACAAACATTTCAATCCAAATTCCTAAGACTGATAACATACTCCCCTCCTTATGTGCCAAACGATACGCTACAGACTTACGTATTCCGACAGTTAAGATCCATATTCACAAACTTTATCGACAATTTCATGAAAAACTACGTGGACTCACTAACAAACAGACACATAATATGGTAACAGTACAAATTTCTGACATAGCTCAACGGAGGCTGAAAAGTAAGTGGATGAGGGATCTCCTAGTCTAATCCCTAATAATTTAATTTCACGCCTGGATATTGTACCACTGGGTGCTGACTCCCTCATGCCTGATCATGTCTGTTGTTTTAATGTAACTTCACATTCACTGGGTGTCCATTGTGTGCAGTTGTGAATAAATTATTATGTTAAAAAAAAAAATATATATAAAAAATATTTTGATCTCGAAATCATTATTAAACGAATATGGTTATAAAAGATTTCTAGCTTTAAAAGTCGAATTACTCCAGCAACGCTCTAATCTTCCAATACAGAACAACAATATCATCTACCTTGCCATTATAAGACATATTTGGACTTATGGAAAAGAATGACGGGGTTTAACCAAACCTGAGATCCTTTCTGTATCAATCTCTCCAATCATAAACCGTCCCTAGTATCCTAAAAACCCCTTGATTAGTCACAAATAAACTGATCATCTGTGATCTCAATTTCCCATACATAGCTTGATTTCGCCCAAACAAAATACCATTCCTTTCATAATAAACTACATATCCATCCATATCCGCTAATATCTCAACTTGCTTCCTATTTGATTCCAATCAATTTTCCAAGATATCTGAGAAGTATGTTCAAGACCTTCAAGAACATATAAAACTTTTATTGGTGTATGAGTTGTTTCGCTACAGGATTTTTGTCAAGACATAAGATTCTAATGCCATGTTATTTACAAGACCTGTTTTGCTATACGGTTGTAAATAACAAATAGATCTATTTGAGTTATTAATTAATTAACTTCGTTGATCAACTCGTTCTGATATGATCGCTATAAGCTATGATTGGAATCCTAAAATAGAATGATGATAACAGGCATTTCTAGAAGTTCTTTGACCAGATATCTATGTATGTTTCTCTAAAAGATTATTCTATTGCCTAAGGCAAAGGTTGGAATGAAATCATAATTGTTGAAAGTGTGAGTGCATGCGTGTGCGCGTATGTATGTTTGAATGTGTGCGAGTATTTCAAGAAGCATTATAAACTTACTTTGAAGTCAGTAAACTATAGTAATGTCGGAAATTTTAAAAGTTTATGGAAGAAAAAAAAAAAAATATGAGAAATTTATTTCAGAAGTGGGGACACAAGCTTGGTCAGGGTTCCTCGTGATGCTTGTATTATTTATTAGGATTACTAAAATATTAATTAAATAAAAATCAAGCGATATTTTAAAATAAAAATTACAAAATTTTAAATTTAAGATTCATTGCACTTTTGCATTCAAAAGGGCATATACCTTAAGAATTTATTCAAAATCATATTAGACATCTACCCCATCGAATACAAGATGTAACGAATGCAAGGGACGGATATAAATCCTAATAATTAAAATTTTCGTAAATTTAAAAATTACTCAGTAATTTATTTTTTTTTAAATACTCCTCGTTTTCATTTAATTAACCATCATGGACACTCTTCGTGTACCGCTCATGCAGTGTGATCTTTTCAGTAAAGAATGGACCGAACTTCACGATTCTCAACCATATCTCTTCTTTTACTCCCATCCAGACCTCTCTTTGTAAAATATTCTTTTACAAAAGTTTCCAAATGTATTCCTGAAGCTGTTAGAACGTGGTTTATTTTCCCTCTTTGCCCTTTTAGAGAACTCATTACCTCGAAATATAATTAAATTATTATATTTCAGAGAAAATTCACCTGGTTTTGCGATTTTAAAATAATTGAGTTCTCTCAGATTAAAACATAAAGTTCTAGATTTTTCTGTATTTTATCAATGGATAAAGGTAAACATGTTAATAGTAATATTTATTTTTCTTTCTCCATTTCTGTTTCTTATAAATATTGAATATCTAATTATAAGAAACAGAAATCGAGATTCTAACGCCCGCTTCTCACGACCGAATCGTATTTAAAGGGACTCATCCCAATTTGTCAACCATAAACTATGGAAAAAACATGAAATTAGTTCTATTTTTACGAATGTAGTTCGGCATGAGAATGCTACTTAAACCTGATCGTAAAAAGAGTTAATTAATAAAACAAAGAAATGACTAGAGATCATATGAATAGATGTGACAATTGATATTTCATTGTTTCATTGTTGAGATTTCGTAAGGTTTTCAGTTTGGATTTTGTAGAACTCTTTAGAATAAATTGTATTCTGCCTTGAATATTAAGAGCTATTTTAATTTTAAAGGTGTCGTTAACATAGATATTAGTAGCTCATAAAACTGCAGATAAATTGTTTTGACCTAATTGAAGAAAATGTTTACAAAAGCAGTCAAATTTTTTTAAATCACAAAACAATAAAAATTGTAACGAAAAAAAAGTAATTAATGAATCGACTATAAATGAGGAGGTAACTTTCAAAACGTGTTTTGTCACAGTAATCCCACTTTAGAGCAATAACAAAAAACGTATATTATGAGAAGTAATTACCTTCAGAAACAAAAAAATCCTAATTAAACTTATAGCATATAAAATAACACATTACAACAAAGATCAGAAATATTCTTTACTCCTAAAATTAGTGCGATTAAAAAGATGCGATTAGCATTTTTAATTTTAAATAGGGACAAAAGACTAAAACGACAAGAAACTGCCCGTCGTTACAGACTACTTCAACATTTACTAGACAAACGTTCAAAGCTCCTATTAATTACAAAAGACTCATTTACATGACTGTGATTAGACATATTTGGACGTGCGGAGTTGAGCTTTGGGGCTCTACTAAACCATCTAATTCATCTCGTATCCAATCCTTACAATCCAAAATCCTTCGAAAAATCCTCAATGCTCCTTACTTTGTGACCAATAAACTTATCCATAAAGATCTTAATGTTCCATATGTTTCTGATTTTGCCCAAACCAGATACCTATCCTTCCATAGTAAGCTCCATAACCACTCCAATCCACTAGTCTCCCAACTTACTTCCTCCTCCGTCCCTGATAATCCTCCGAGGCGTCTGAAAAGAAGATGGCCTAGAGACCTTTTAGTGTAGATTTTATTGAAGTGCTACTAGTGAGTAGTTCTTCACAAGTTATTTACATGCCATTGTATTCACTGTCAACACATTTACTTGTTGTATATTATTTTGTACAGTTGTAAAGATCAATAAATGAAAAAAAATAAATAAATAAACAAATAGGGACAAAACACGTTTTGAAGGAACACAGTGGACAAAACACTGTTTGATGAAATAACAAAGGGACAAAACACTGTTTGAAGTGGCTACGTTTTATTTTACAGAAGTCACTGAATGCTTAAAAGTACACAAAATAAAATTATAATTATATAATAGATGATGTATGTTAATGGCACTCATAATTTTCGGGGAATATTTTAATTTTCTTTACAGTCACTATTTTTTAAATATGCAGTTCACATCTTTCATTTTCTAAATAGTCACAAGTTTCATCCTCTTCCACATTTCCAACACTTGGAGAGTCAAAATACCAGTCTAAGCGATTATTGTCAATGTTGTCATCATTGTCAATAATGCAGCGTTCCATTTGGCTTAGTAAACAAAGCATTTGAACTAAAAACAGGCTATGGACAAAACACTCTTAGCTTAAAACCCTGATTTTGTTTACTAATTTTGGATGGGACAAAGCTTGTTTTATTGGCTCGTACTAACCACATATTGTAGGGTTCTGAAAAACAAATCTAGTGATACCGAAAAAAATATTTTTTGTGATATAACACGTTTTTATAGTTACCTCCTCAAATATTAACCTATTAATCTACACCTTCTAAAGCAATTTATTTAAAAAATAGATGAAATATATTTACTGATAATTATTAAGCCATTAGTACAATTAAATGCACATAAAATCACTGGAACGTAAAAACAACAAACACATAAACGTACATTAATCAGAAATTATTGATAAAAAATAATATAAAGTCACTATATCTTTTCAAATTTATATAAAACAATATGACTATATTTAGGGAGAAAAATCCATTCCAGAGGGTATAGGTATGCGGCCCTCAAAGTTGTAAGATAAAACAAAAATTATTGATTCGTGCCAGAACTATCAACAAAAAAACAATTGCACAATTACGGACTACTGACTAGTTCAAAATCGAGCTTAAGGCGTTTTATTCCCATTTAATTACAAACAAGTGAATTTGGTTGAAAACACAAGTTTATTATTATTACTTGATTTGAGAAAACTATTTTTTTCATTTTTCTTTCCAATTGGATTGATTTTTTTTTTTTTAATTGAGGAAGTTGGGACTGAAGGTTTTCAAGATGTTACATCAGCAGCGTAAATTTTTTATTTTCAATATATAAAACATTATTATAATACATACAGATATATCAACTTAATGGTCTATTGAGGACAGAAAGATATAGAGATTGCGGATTAAAAACGGGTGTATCCATTAACGCTGGAGGGAAGGTTCTTGTTTTTATACAGTGCAGCCTGGAGAAAGCGTGACACTTATGTCAACAGCACTTTTGATCATTTATTTTTACTCAGGTCATAAGATAATCTCAAGAATAATAAACTAAGCAGAAATCTTTGACATTTTTATAGTTTAAAAATAAAATGTTTACTAACTACAGTTAAAGAATATATCAGGATATTTTTATTAGGTATATAAATTGTAAAATTATGATAAAAAATTCCATGTTAATTGCTACCAGTGATATGTGTTTACCATGGTACATGCATTGTCTTATTAGTACTGGTAAATTAGACCAAAAAATGACCAAACCTTGAACTCCAAAAATAAAAAGGTCTGACTGCTGGACATTTTTCACTACCCTTAGCTCTAAATGTGGTGAAAAGTCCCAAATTTCTTTTTTTTTCCATCTCAAAGCTGATTAAATTTACTATCAGATCCTATATATGAAGTTTTAATTAAATATCGTGGAATACCCATGCCACTACGCTAAAAACCGCGTACTGTTTTAAAATCCAAGTTTATTAAACATATTTTTTTATATAAATCCAATACAATTAGTTCGATCCCAAATTTCTTTTTTTTTTATCTCAAAGCTGGTTAAATTTTCTATTAGGTAATGAATATGAATTTTTGATTAGATCCCAAGAAAGTCCCACGCCAGCCTTCTGAACACATCAAATGGTCATATTTTGCAAAACATACACATTTAGTGTGCTGGCATCGGTATTTCACGGAATTTATTAGAATTTCATATAGAGGATCTAATATTAAATTTAACCAGCTTTGAGATGGGAAAAAGGTATTTGGGATCGGACAAATATTTTTAGAGTTATAACGAGTAAAGTGTCGAAAAAACGAGGATATCACAACATTACGTGGCATGGGTGTTTTACAAACTTAATCAAAATTTCATAAATGGGTTTGATAGCAAATGTAATCAGCTTTCAGATAAAAATAAAAGTAATTTTGAATCGGACAAATAGTTTTGGAGTTATAGCCAAAAGGGTAACGGCAGCGTGTTTCCGCGGAGAACAACGGATTACCACAAATTAACCAACCTTTGGTGGAAAACTGCTCCAAAACTATTGATCTGAGCGAAAAAATAAATAAAATTAATTTTTTTGCAAATTTCATTTTCTTTAATAATGTATAAAACACAGAATGTACTAAAAGTACCGGTTTCCGAGTTATTTGATCAAACTGCTAAAAACATACAATTTTCATCACTTTCCCCTCTCCCCCACCCAAATCCGACGCTATCTCGAGTAAGACATTTTACCATATAGAGAGCTAAAAGTGGTGAACAATTTCCAGCAGTCAGATCTTTTTATTTTCCTAATACTGCTAATTTCCCAGTACTGTATGATTTCTGGGGGACCCGGACCCAGGATTATCTCAGTTTGGATCAAGGATCAAAGCAAAGAAACATGGTATAAGTTTTTCGAATAGGTATATATTTAAATTAGTATGTGCAATAATTTAATAATAATAATAATAATACATAATTATTAATAATAATATAAATATTAATTCACATTGAACAGTAGTGTGAACGCGAATTCGCCTCCCTCTGTGACCCCCACTATATCGCCACGTAAATAGGGAGGAGCAAATTTTTATGATTATTTTCGCTTCGATGTGTGGGATGCTTAATTTTATTATATTAAACTATTTCTAATCAAAATTGTTGTTGATTTACAAGAATGCAGGTTTTGATTTCATTGGTCATTATCATATTTGCAATAAATTGAATCTGATATATAAAGTCCACCATGAAACTTTTCTCACAAAGTTCCTTACTGTTCCCAAAGCCTATGAAGACAACTATTCCCTTAAGTTCCTCTAAACGGCCCACAAGTTAGAGGTGCGAGAAGTATTTTTACTCATAGAAATTTAAAAGTAATTATCGATTTAAAAAAAAAAAGTTTCCCAATTCAATAATTTCATTACTTTCTTTTACTTTTGGTATTTGATGAAATTAAACAAAAACTCAAAACTGAATCGAAATTTTAAAAAAAAAATGTATTGACGTATGATCAGTGTTAAATGATAAAAATATGCAAACCGGAGTATCATTTAGATAATGCTATCAAATTAATATGAAATTGCATATTTAATATAAAACCTTAAAGAGACTCTTTATTAAAGAAATTAAAGAATCTGAGTAGGTTTATTTTAAGGTTATGTGTTTGGTTTTTCTGGTTCTGTGAACAGATTGCTTTTATACTTCGGTATAATATATCTGATTACTTATACATCGATAGAAATGCTATATTGTAGACATACATATCAAATTAATAGACCTCGGGGAATGACCCGTCCACACATAAAACATACGTTAGAAGTATGAGGATCATCCGTCTAAAGCCATCACAGATGACCTATGCCTTGAACAAAAAATGACAAAAAAAAAAAAAAAAAATAAAAAATATATATATATATATATATATATATATATATATATATATATATATATATATATATATATTTTTCTTATATAATTCAATATTATTAAATATATATTTTTTATTTTTGAAGAGAAAAGATTTGGATATGGATCACTGAAGAGGGAAGATTTGCGCTTCGGATAGAAGTAATAAGGCGCCAATAGTGCAGGTGGAAATAGTGCGAAATCTTTTCACATCTGTATTTTTTTTTGTCAGTTTTTAAAAAAATATATACCCTAAACAATCGACTCTAAAATAATTTAAAACAACGATTAAATACTTAAATACTTACATACATACTCAAACCTTTATGGACATATCCATCACAAATTTTTGGGACAGCAAAAAAGACACATTCAAAAATTACAAACTTTTCAGTCTAAGGTTTTAAGAATCATAACTCGCTCACCCTGGTTCGTCAGTAATAGGACATTGCATACAGACTTGAACATACCCACTGTGCAGGAACATATTCACACTTCATACAAACGATTTTATGGCAAACTTCAACGATACTACAACGAACTGATTCAAAACATGGCGACTTTGTATATGCCTGAGTCAACCCGAAGAAGACTGAAATTGAGCTGGTTAAGAGATCTCCTAAGAAAAATGTCAACAAATGCAAGACTACAGTAGGTACCGATGGGTGCTGAACTCCCTCATGCTTGACATGCAATTTTTACATTATTATTTTATATCACATCCGCTTATTGTCGCGACATGTGTGGATAAAAGAAATATAGTGGAAAAAACAAAAATATGAAATGTTAAATGATCGGAGGATTTAATTATAAATTATTTATAACAAATCTAACTAATGTATATTTGTTATTTACTTTAAAACTTAAATTATTCATTAAATGTTTTATGCACATAAAAAACAAACAAAAAAAAAACTCAGATATTTCGATTATTAATAGATTAACGGCAAGTTTTCCTTCTTCGTTATTTTTCGCGAGAATTATGACAACTTAATACCAAAGATATTGATTGATACTCAATCAAATATGTCAGATCCGTTCATTTGTTATGATTTTTTTTTCTTTTAATAAATAATTCCTGTCAAACGGCGTATGTGTTTATATATTTTATTCCCTTATCTGACTTTGGTATTAGATTATAATGAAAATTCTAGTTAAAGTAAATAATATTAATTTTAAAATCATCTTATGGAATGTAACTCATATAATGCAGTTCAGTCTTGAATAAATTTTTCAACCATTAATGCCAGAATAATTAAATAAATAATTAGTTTTTCAGAATGCTATTATAATTTGAGTAACAAATAAGTTGATGAACTCAGGTTATCAGTACATATATTTTCACAAATATAGTCCGGTAAGAGATAAACTAAAATCTTGTTGTTTTTTTTATAAGCCCATGTTGCGGTACCTTTTTATACGGTTTGTGTTTGTATCAAGCGAAATAATGCGGAGTTTCGAACCTATAACTCATTTCAAACGGCATGATCAATCTGTCGCTGAAAGTTGTTTATCAACCCATTTCAAAACCATATTTCAATATATTTGTCGTCAATTATAGTTAACAGTTGGGGAGAATATGTTGAGTTTTAAACAAGGAAACAAGGTAAATCCGGAGAAATTGGAGCAGTCAATGTCTTGCCTCACAATGCCAATACTCCAGACGTCGCACCATCCTACAATAGAATTTTTCGGTCAATGGCACAATTTTTAAGATCGGCATTTAAAACAAGGATATGAACAATTTTTCAGTAGGAAATTAAAGCCTTATAACTGATGATTTATGTTCTACTATGTTTAATTTATATCCTTTTTATGTTACTAAGATGGATTGAAAAAGTAAAAGATATTCCGGTATACAGTCAAAACACGGTAAGTCGAAGTGAAACCCATTTTTCGATGAGGTTTATAACCAAGAATCGTTAAATTGAAGTAAACTTTTTGTCCAGACAACTCCCGAGACTCTGAAATTTTACTATCAACTCTAGTAAATTTTACTATCAATTTAAAACTCTATATAACCCTATCAACTTTGTAACCTCTTGTGTTGCATAGCACTCGCTACCTGTCGGTGAATTTTTAAACTTAACAGTTATCCACATATTATAGGTTTTATAATAGCAAATTGGGTTAAAATCAGTAGCTTTTATTATTGCTAAACCTTCTTGGAACTATGAAGATGACGTGGTTTAAATTTGGTACAGATTGTTTTAGCAGTTTTAGTGGTTTGTGAAGTAAATTGAAAAATAGCTTGTCCTATATAACAGTATAGATATTTAGTTAAAAAAAAAAGAGCATTTTCATTGTGTTAAGCTTAATAATAAAAGAAAATCTCTGAAGACTAAAAATTAACAGTTTCATTTATTATCGACACAATCCGTTTTCACAAAAACCGCATTTTCGTCGAAATAGAACCTTAACTGGTCGTCAGATTGTTTTATAAACTTGCATAATATTTTAAATTTTCCACTCAAAATTAATTACAATCACATTGGTAAGACCAATTCATGTAGAAAAAAATTGAATATTGTTCAGGAGGTGTTTGTGTGTATGTGTATATTTATATAGTCTTGATAAAGAAAATTGTTATCGTAACTGAAGTTAGATGCAATATTTAATTCACGATATATATAGGTTATTGGGTCAAATAATCAAAACAATAATATGAAATCAGTGTATGAATCAAATGCGCACGTTCGTTATATCATATCTTGTCTACAGTTATGTGTACATGGTAAACAGATTCTCGGAGAGGGGAAAGTTTTCCAAATATGAAGTGGCATATGAAATATTTTCTTCCGGTAATTTTCCTTTTATATATTATATTTAGTTTAGCTATAACCTTTTATTTTCATTCCTTTTTAGGACAAATCTTTTGCTATTTGCTGCTCAAAAAAAATGTGAGAAAGTTTATCAGAAGTTAACAATATAAGTTTCAATATATGGGTCATTCTATCATTTGGTCGGAATTTCGACATTGTGATTCCATTAGAAAAAAAGTTATGTAAAAAAAAAAGGTTTTTCTCCATAAACATCTTTATAAAATTCTACTAATGGTACTAGCAAAAAATTCCTTCATAGAATGTAGTCTATGTGCACATTTATTATGATCATGATTGAAATCATGAAAGTGAGGGAAACTAAGAGGGAAATAGATAACATTCACATTTCAAATAATCAAATTTTATAGTACAAAAGGATTGTTAACGAGTTTGATATCAACTAGACGATTAAAAGATATTAGTTAACGTTAATTAAACATTTAAACATAAAACTTGAAAGAAAAAAATAAAATGGTAAAACATTATAATATACATTTAAACTTTGAAATCGAACATTGGATTAATATAGTGAATATTATGTTAAATTAATATGAATAGTAAAAATATACATAAAAAGTATTTCAATTTTTTTTTTAATCTTATTTCACTTAGTTTTTCCTATTGTAATAAATTTCCCTCCCTTTAGGTGTAAGGGACATAAAAATGAGGGAAATAGAATTTTGAGTTTAATTTAAGATTAACATCACGCATTTCAAAACAAAGAACAAAAAAAAACAAAAAAAAAAACGTAACTCTGAACTACATGGGAAACATATACTTCAATGTAAAGAAAATAGGAATGAAACTTACCTTCCTTGAAAAATCACTATGAGGGAAATAGATTTTGATGTTTTGAATTCAAATTTAACCATGAAATTAAATCAATAACCATGGGAAAACTACTTTACGTTTAAGAGGAAAGTACCTTTCACCTACTTGTTGCAGTTGAGTTGCAAGAAATTTCATGTAGAACTATCAATCGTTCGGGATACAAATCTATATGTAGTGGTGGAATGACCCATATATATTAATTTTTTTTTTTAAATATTGTTATTTTGTTATTTCCATGTCCCTACGTGAGAATAATTCCTTGTTACATTGATTTAGTGTCTTTACTTTAATTCATATTAAACATAAATAGGAACACAATTATTTCAAATGTTTATTATTCAAAAGTAGTTTATCATGAATTAAACATTAGAAAGTATATACTTATATACTTAAACGGTAATATATAACATCTACTTAAATTAGTCAAAAATTTGATAATTTGCCTTGCTCTAAAAAAATCATTGCTCTGTTGACACTGGAATTAGTAATGGAAATAGTAGCAATGAATCTCCTAGAAAATTTAAAAAAAAAAATAGAATAGGAAAAGTGGCATTTAAAACATTAAATATTAAAAACATTCCCTTATTTAAACCTCTTTTATCAGGTTTTGTTACTTTTTTTTTTTTAAATATATGTAGTTGTTTGTTTAAAATATAGAGAAAACTATATATCGTTAGGTACGTATCGATATATCGTAAAAAAAAATCGATATAAAATATAGGACTATCCGAAATAAAATATCGATAAATCGATGTGTTGTGTATTAAAACCCATCCCTATTGCCTACTATTGTGGTATTCATTATTGAGTAGAAGCCTGCTAATTGACAATTAAAAACGTATCCATCTTGTGTTACTTTGATTGGCGAGCTTCCTAAAGTATTTAACTAATAGATATTAAATGAATCGGCCTACAATGCTGAAGGAGGAACTTGAGGCAAAAAACATAAAGGCGACAGGTCATGCTTATATTCTATGCGAATTCCAAATACAGAAGAACCCCTTTTAACCGGGCGATTCCGTTGTGCAAGACTAAATTATTTTTTCTTTCTATCATTTCAGAATGTATATAAACTGAATAAAAACAAATAAAGATACATGAAGATAGTTGAGTAATTTTATGGTAGAAAAAACGGTTAAGGGTAGAAGGAGATATGTGAGTTTGATAGCCTTATTTTTTTCGAATTAGAAAGAATTATACCATGAATCCATAACCATACTTTTCTGTTAAAATTAAATTAAGGGGAAGCAAATTATTGAAAATTGAGAATTGTCTAATTGAAAAATAAGGTTGTCTAACAAGGGGAGGACACACTCAGTCTCTCACGGATCTTGTTGGCAATTTTTTTGGAGGTTCCTGGTCAAAAAATATTAGACACGTTGTTATGTGTTTTGCCGTTCCGACCAATGGGACCTAGAAGCCGCAACAAAAAAAAAAATAGCATTAAACTAATTCATTTTATATCTCGAGTTTAAAAAATTATATCTACATCATTCTTGCACCAAGATTTTTAGTTTTGATTGCGGATTAAGAAAAAATACAGCCGCTCCATAGATTTTGGGTTAGGTTAATTAAATCATAAAAAAATAATTAGATTTTCAAGCAAACTACCTCTATAGATTTTTTAACACAAAAATTGACGTCAGATTTCAATTTATCACCCTCAAAAACATTGAAAAACGTTTATTCAATAAAAACAAAAACTATCATTTTTCACCCTCTTCAAGGGGAAGAAATTTTTAAAACGATTATTGGTTACTTTCCTTTAAATAGCTAATACTTTGTCACGCAATATATTCATTGGTATCGCTGGAAAGAGGAGAGCCTCATCTTTCTTTTGATGCATATTAATGCAAATTTCGATCAACAAAAACCTATTAAAAAAATTGGCAAATCCGAAAACATATTTATTTTTAACTTGAGTTCGAAACCAGATAGGAAAATGAAACCAAAGACATTTCAAGAGTATTACCACCCTATATTTTGTATAAAAAAATTAAGTTGATACGTTAAACCGTCAAGGCGTAATTCATGTTTTTGTCAAGTTAAACAAAAATTGCCTACTAATTGGTCAGGCAAATTTTAAAGCTTACGAATTTTTATTTTTCTATTTGGATTAAATTTTGTAATTAAAGGTTCTTTTTAATGCTGAATTCGAATCGGATGTCGGTTCTTGGTGAAAAAAGTATATTGAATTTAGTTCAATGAAAAAATGATATTTTTTGTTTCATTAAATAAACGTTTTTCAATGTTTTTGAGGGTGCTGAATTAGAATCTGATGTCAATTTTTGTGTAAAAAAATCTATAGAGGTATTTTGCTTGAAAATCTAATCATTTTTTAGAATTTAATTAACCAAAATCTATGGAGCGGCTGTATTTTTTCTTAAATACGCAATCAAAACTAAAAATTTTGGTGCAAGAATCATGTTGATATCATTTTTTAAACTCGAGATATAAAATATTTTAATTTAATGCTATTATATTTATTTTTTTTCTCGGCTTCTAGGGCCTAATGGTCGGAACGGCAAAACACGTGTCATTCAAGATTCAAGATTCATTTTTGACCAGGAACCTCCAAAAAAATTGCCAACAAGATCCATGAGAGACTGAGTGTGTCCTCCCCTTAAAAGTCCATGCCTGTTTCATTATTGTTGTGCGACATGTACACACACACACATATATATATATATACATTATATATATATATATATATATATATATATATATATATATATATATATATATATATATATATATATATATATACTACCGAATACTTTAATAATAATAATTTTTAAATACAATTTGTTCCTGTGACAGCAGTCTACTCAGCTTCGGCACAGAAGATGTTCAACACAAGCCGAAACAATTTCTTTTCATATCCTGATTATTTTGCTTTTTTTCGGATTTCATCGTGATCTTATCCTTAATCCTTTTTTTTTTTTTTTTTTTTTTTTTTTTTTTTTTTTTTTTTTTTTTTTTTTTTTTTTGTGCTCAACGTCCTTATGTACTCCAACTAGGACAGGAAGGGCTGGTTATCCTACAGGTTACTGACGTATTCCAGCCAGTGCTGCAGTGTAGGTAGGTCAAGATTCATTCCGTCGGTCTAAAATAAAATTTTAACGCAGTGGATTCGAACCCACTACCTTCAGTACAGACCGGGCTGAGATTGCATGTGAATCTTATAATGTGCTGTAATATTTTTAGCAGAAGAAAGTTCTCTTATCTTGGATAATTCATATTTCTACTTCCGAAGTCTAAACATAGATTTCTCGGATTATAATAAATCAGATATGAGGAGGCATTCTTTGAAAAAAAAAGTGCGGCTAGCGCAAGATAATATTTTATTTATCCTAGAAAACATTATCTATTGTATAAAATACATATTTGTCAAATTTTACATTTCGATGTAAAAATTTTATTAGAACTTGTTTTAAAAAATGAAATATCCAATTCAATAGAGGCGTCTCTTAAACTTCGGGATGACATTGACTAAATATTGGGCAATTGAAAAAACAAATACTTCAATAAATCCAGAGAAAATTAATTAGTTGGTCTTAGAGCCATCCCCATCGGTTCAAAACCTAACATAAGATTTCACAGCACTTATCGTTTTACATTATGCAATATTTTTATTATAATACTAAGAAGAACCCTTAAGTAGAGAGTGTTATCATGAAACAATTTTAATCTAAGTGGCTTAGAAATAAAAATGTATAAAATTTCGATTTTTCTTTTTCTGGCTTTCATTTATTTTTATTTTTTTATTTACGCCTGTTATAGTAACAGTAAGTTAATTTTCTGAACATGTAACAATACAGGCATTATAGGCATGAGCATGAATAGCACTCAACAGTACCTTATCCTGCAGTGAATTGAATAAGGATTAGTTTTAGCAGATCTCTCATCCAGCTTATTTTCAGCCTTCTCAGACTATTCCTGTACATGTCATTGTTACATGTATATAGTCATTGTTACTCTAACTTAACGTAATTTAAAAAAAAAAAAAAAATTCCTTTTAAATCGTACATCTTAACTATAGTTAAAATAATTGAAATAATTCGGTCCATATTTTAAAAAATATCATTAGGGTGTCAATAATCTGTTTTTAAATTAGTTATTCCACTTGGAAAAACGTCTTATTTGGAATCCACATACAAGACTAAAGCGGTAAGAAAATGGTCGTCGTTACAGACTACTTCAACATTACTAGACAAACGATTAAAGGTCCCAATTCATTACAAAAGCCTTATTTACAAGACTGTGATTATAAGACCTACTTGGACGCACGGAGTTAAAGCTTTACTAAACCATCCAATTCATCTCGTATCCAATCCTTACAATCCAAAATCCTTCGAAAAATCCAAAATGCCTTTTACTTTGTCACCAATAAACTTATCCATAAAGACCTTAATGTTCCATATGTTGCTGAGTTAGCCCAAACCAAATACCTATCCTTTCATAGTAAGCTCCATAACCACTCAAATCCATTAGTTTCTCAACTTTCTTCCCACTCTATTCCTGATAATCCTCCGAGGTGTCTGAAAAGACGAAGGCCTAGAGATCTTCTAGTGTAGAGTTTTTATTGAAGTACTACTGATGAGTAGTTCCTTTCAAATTTTGACAAGTTATTGTAATCGTTATCAGATCATTTACTTGATGTATATATTTGTACAATTGTAAATTTCAATAAATTAATTTTTTTTAAAATTAGTTGTCGAAAAATAACTGTAAATTTTAGCTTTATTCAACTATTCTTTCTACAATTATAGTATGAATATTGCTCAAGTTTGTCTATAGCTGTCTGGTTTACTCTATTTGTAATAATAATACAATTTTGGAGGTTTATAATTTATCTGTAGGTACGCATCACATTGTAGGCGGAAAAATAAAAGTTTCAGTAGACATCATATATTTACATGTATTTCTAAAAATATTTTTGGATACTCCGAAGTTTCAAGTATTTAATATACTGTTATAATTTTCTTCAGTTTACTGTATGATATATTTCTAGGTCTTAAGAATATATAGACATTTTTCTAGTCGGCACATCTTTTTTTTTTTCTGTTTAACAAAAGACAATCCTTCAATCCTCACTAGATTGTGAAGTAAGGAATAAAAAAGTACAATACAAAACAGAAAATATATACAAAAATATATATATATATATATATATATATATATAATGTTTATGAAACCTAATTAACAATTACAAGCAAGTATCAACTTGTGAATATATTTTATTCCTGATATCAGTATAATGGTAGTCATAGAATAACCAAAAATGATAAGAGATTGTAAATAGGAATTTAAGGGTTCGGTAGATGAAGGGGTTGTATTTTATTAAAAAAAAAATACAATATAGTTCATTGGATGAAATATCTAAGAGGAGAAGTGTTCGGTAGCAAAATCTGAATATTTCAAAACAACTATAAAAGGATATATGGAGTAGATGTAGGGGATATGTAACACATAAATTACTCAAAATTGTGTTTTGCTACATAACCCCTTCATCCACAAAACCCTTCAATTCAAAAATAGATATTATGTTCATACAATTAGTAACTTAAGTTTGCCATTGTAAAACATAACACACTCGCCCAAAATTAGGTCGACCTAAAAATATATTTAAGTTGAGTTAAAAACATCGGAAAAAATATGCATTGCATCAAATATTATATAAAACTGTTCAGTAAAAATATATAAAATTTAACCAGATGACCATTCTTTATTACGTTATAATTATTAATTTGTGATTAGATTTAAAATATTTAAACCGAAAAAATTAGGGCCGAATTTATAAATCTGAACTCAAATTTTTAAATTAACTAATGTGTTATTAAGCACAACACTGAAACCTCCGAGTTGCAATAGAAACGTCGTAAAAGAGCTATCAATCTGGTACATATTATGTATTTTTTAATAATAAATTTCAAATAAAAATAAGATTATTGTTTTACACTACCTCCGAAATGAATTTGCCATAAACTGTTGGTTAGTGTCAATAAAAATTGTATCATGTTCAAGGAGAAGCGTAAGAATGAGTAAAATATATTCAAAATTGTAAATAATACAATTTCACAATTTCATGTCAAGTGGAGCCGTTGATACCTCAATTTTAATCCAGCATTCAATATTTTAAAAATTCGAGTTCGAAATATCGGATTTGAATTTCGAAAGCTGGCGTCTGGACTGGATGTTTCTGAATATTTCTGTAAATTGTTTTTTTACTCACTAGTAGCACTTAAATAGTTCTACATTAGAAAGTCTTCTTAGCCATCTTCTTTTTAGACGCCTCGGAGGATTATCGGAAATAGAGTGAGAGACAAGTTGAGAAACTAATGGATTCGAGTGGGTATGAAGCTTACTATGAAAGGATAGATATCTGGTTTGGGCCAAATCAGCAATATATGGAACATCTTTATGGGTAAGTTTGTGGCATAATAAGGAGCATTAAGGATTTTGCATTGTAAGGATTGGATATGAGATTTAGTGGAGCCCCATAGCTTAACTCCGTACGTCCAAATAGGTCTAATTACTGTCATGTAAATAAGTCTTTTGCAATTTATTGGGTGCTTCCAACACTTGTCTTGTAAATGTTCGAGCAGTCGTGAACGAAAAGGAGTTTCTTCTCTTTTAAGTCTGGTCTATAAGTTGTTGAAAATAGAAAGTAAGCTAAACATTCTTTATCTAAGAAAAAATAAAATAAATATTCTTATTATTGATTAGGATTGATCCTTCTATATCATCATGCGTACCTCAAGTGCTTATTATTGATGTTATGTGCTGCAACACATCAGTAGTAAAAAACTCCATTGCTATTTTTTATATTTTTATGTTAGCACGCGCTCTAATTTCACTGCAAAAGGTTAAGAACCTTCTCTAAAATTCATAAATCAAAATAATATATTATATAAATTAAAAAAATAATTATGACGCACGCAATTTTGAAGTAGCAATGTTATGCTATCTCATTATGAGTACTCAAACCCACTTCTTTGGGATTCATTTCTAGTTTTTTTTTTGTTTTTTTTTTTTTTTTTTTTTTTTTTTTTTTTTTTTTGGAATATTTAGTCGTTTGAGAGAGGAGGAAAGATTCGCAAGGTCGAAAGCATAATTGTGGTTAGGGATTGCACAATTGAAATAACAATCACCATCGCGGTTCGCAGTGACCGTTTTTAAGGATAATACCGATTTATTTTTTTGTTAATCAGATTCCAGGAAAGTTTTGTAACATCTTTCACATTAATTTATTTCAGGAAAGGAATCGTGAATTTCGGATCTGTAGAAAGAGTTGTTGACAGTAAATAAAAACCAATAACAATAATTCAGAACCAGGATATAATAGGGAATGTAAATTCGATCGAGGAAAGAGTGAAGCTAAATCGAACATAAATGTCTATCAATGCATAATAGGATCGATTTTTACAATAAAAGGTCGTAGCTGTTAAATTATTAGGAATTTAACAACTGAAATTTTGAAAATGTTACATTCGCACACTTTAGGTGTTCTGACCATTTTAAAAATTTGTTTAGAAATAAACATTTAGGATCAAATATTTCGTAAATGAAAATTTAAAAAAAGAAACAGCAGCAATCATTTGCGATCTTACGGTTGCTTTTATGAGACGCTGATTTGAGCATGAATTTGGAACTTAGGTAAATAATTGTTAAAAAAAAATAAAATAAAATAAAATATAGAGTATAAAATGAAACGTTAAATAAACTTCAAATTATTATAATAAATGATATTACAAACTAGACATGCAGCATAATTTTTTGCAGTCTTCAAAATTTGCTGAAGATGTCTGCGTTATCAATAGCAATAACCTATAAAATCTAACTCCATAGATATTGGAATTTTTTCAAGAGTAAATTAATTTTTGACATTGATATTTGGCTGGATGCCTACGTTTTCGGTGTATCGGTTCTTTCGCACTCAAAAATGTGACATTTTGACGTTCTAGCACTGTTGGTGTAGCTCGGATCGAAGATATGTCGATAGTTTTCTGTTCAGAAACTTAATTTATGTAACATTTGACATTAGTATCTTCCTTTTAGGAATTATATTGGTTTGAATAAAAAAAGTCACGTTGTAACGTTTTTTTTTTACGCTCAAACGTTTTTTTACACATGTTCTTCGATCAGAAAATTAAAGAAATATTTTCAAAAACTGTTCAATGTATAGAATGCTATGAGAAATATTGAAATTCTTACAAAATAATTTTCATTAATTATCCTCTGGACAACAACAATTCTCTCTAAGTAGTTTGGGTCGTCCATGTATTACTCGTAATCTTTATTTCGGTCCTGATCATCTATGTCTATGGGTATGCTTTCCCTCAGAAATATCATACAGAAATCCTGTAATCGGGATAAAAGTATATACATAGCCTTCCTAGATCTTAAAGCAGGATTTAAATCCGTCTTGAGAAATGAAATATGGAAGGCACTAAGAGTTAAAAACGTCCCAAAATGCCCAGTGGAAGCTAACAAGTCTAAATACCAAGACCCTAAAAGAATTGTCAGACTGAATGAACAGGAGTCTGGGCATTTTAACATAACCAGAGGAGTCAAACAAGGCGATAGGTTAAGCCCCCTGCTATTTATTTTTTATATGGAGGACATCGCAGCAATATGTAAAAGGACATTCTTAAGGAGAAAAAATATATTTCTCGTAGTGGTCCAGCTTTATTTGTATGCGGATGGCATTGTTCTCATTGCGGATTCAGTTTAAAAGTTGCAGTGGAATGGAATGAAGAACTGCGTAGAAAAGGCATATTTATCAGCAGTAGTAAGAGCAAGATTCTACAAGCAGGAAGGGCACAGGAGGACACTATACAAGTGTATAGTAATGGAGAGAAGTTGTCACAGATTATGTTCACCTTGGAACAGTTCTGGACGGGTCAGGGAAAGTGGACTCAGAAATTTTACACAAGATAAGTAAAGCAAATTCGGTTTACTACCAGATTTGCAATACGGTGATTGTTAAGTAAAAATGTGAAGTGAGTAGAAATGTGAAACTTCACATTTTTAAGTCCATCTACCTACCAGTACTCCTATATGGTGCTGAAAATTGGATAGTAACAGACAAGGAAGAGAGTAGAATCACAGCTACAGAAATGAAATTTCTCCTGTTGTCATCTTGAAACTTCGCTGGACTAGGAGAAGAAGAAAGGTTCCATTCATGGCTATTTGGTAGAATTAAAAAATAAATCGAATTAGTGAAGATGACATATAATGTAAAGGTTATCTGACTTCCATAATCCCTAACTTAGATATATTTTGTTTCTCAGCAGCCTTAAGTATTCCACAATACTCACCTTATCTTTTGTATCCCTCTAGGTTCGTGTAGGTATTCCCTCTAGGTTTGTATCTGACAGGTCGTGAGAAAGCAACAATCTAATTCATTGGATGAAGAATTTATGTGTAATAGTGTTAGGTGTTAGCGAAATCTGAATATTTCAGAACAACCAGAAAAAGTGATAATCAAGAGAAAATGAAGGGGCCAAGTAACATTTTACTGGTAAAGGAAAATGTAAAAAAGAAACTTTGAACATAAATTACTGAAAATTTAGTTGTTTTTTTTACATAACCCCTTCAATTAAGATACAACTAAATTTGTTCGGAAATAAATAAATTATAGGTAGGGGAAGTTTTTGAAAATTTTAATAACATTTAAATTATATAAGTAGATTGTCAGAATAACATGATTCTTATTATTATTATTTATTTTTTTACTAACGAGATTGGAAAACACTACTTAATATTAAAATGTATATAATTGGTAGGAAAACATATTTATCAGTTTATTAATTATTTAATAAAGGCTCGTAAACTTCTGTTTAAGGTCATTTGGATGTGCCAGTTTCATATCTTATTCATTGATAATGTAATTATTTTAATTTATAACGTTATAAACTATATATGAATATGTGTGTATATATACTCTAATATATTTTTCTATTGAAATAAAAGTAGAAATGAAATATACTATTAGCAAAGAAGTTGCTTGTTTTTGAACGCCGGAGTACTTTTCCCTTATAATTATTTTTTTTATTTTAATTTTAAATTTATCAGAAGCCCATAATTGCATCTTTATAACCATGACCGAAATAATCGTCCTTAACAGTTGAAAAATTTAATTTGTCTGCCGAATGATTGATATTATGTCTGTGTTTGTGATTAAATCCCGTGTGATGGGGATATAGTAAAGGGGGTATAGAACAAAAAATTTACCAAACCTTGAAAGCCAAAAATAAAAAGGTTTGACTACTGGAAATTGTTCCTCAGCTTTAGCTTCAATGTATTAAAAAATCTTACTCGAAAAAGTCTTAAATAAAAAATTACCGCTAAAAATTAACTAACACATTATTTAATTCATATCAATACGTTTTAAATCTACAATTACTGAATAGTTAATTACTCGAAAATAGCATCCCGAAGAACAAAAGAACGAAAGGCTTAGGACTTTTCCGGACGTTAGTATTTTCTATATAAAATTATTTTGGTCATATGTTTATCATTGCTCTATTGATAATTCGCACTGATAATTCGCTGCTAAAAGAAAAATTATTCTCTAGAGTTGACCCATCCTTCATGTGCAGTTTAAGCTGATTCGCCTTATCGATATACATTTTAATGGACTAAAAAAATTAAATAAAAATCTTTTTAATTTATTGAATTCGATGGTATTATATCCTATGTAATCTTTCGTGCAAAGCATTTCCCTGATGTACTTACGATAGCTAGTAAATCCCTTAAGCCCTATCACGTTGTTTTAAGTACGATACCACGTTATCACTCCGTGTAAGTAACGGAATGCTGATAAACAAAGTTGGTAGAATTGAGTGTTCTTATGTTATTGACAGAGTAACGAAATTTTTATCATTTTTTCCTGCATCGATAGAAATTCTTTGAAATCCCATAATCGAAACTATTTGCTTTCGTGATAACTAAAATATATTATTTTATTATATTCTGATAATAATTGAAGGAATAGGTGACGTTTCCCATCCGAGAGCTGCTGAAAACTCGAGGCATCAACCGAACATACTGCACTTATCTCTATTCAATTAATTAGATAAGATACTCCATCTGTCCTATTAATTCCGAAACCATAATAAAAAGCTAAAAATATTCTAATGTTGTCGGTTCGGAAAGTGCTGAAACAATGTTATGGTCTAAAGTAAATAGATAATTTTGAAGTGAAACTGGTCAATTTAGAGAGGTGTCAGTTCCGATTCTGTTTGCAATAGAGATAAAGTAAAATTATAAATTTACTCTCATTTTAAGAGAATTCGACAATATTGTTGAATAGTTGTTAAATAAGATTGTTATGTTAAATAAGATATTAATTTATCAGTGTTGTATATATTTCCTTTTCTATGAACCGTTTGCTCCTTTTATTTTTGTAACAAAAATAAAGATTATAGTGAATGTTTTTACGTTAAACTGTATCTGACCAGTTAGCCAAAAAAGGACAGCACAAATAATTATGGGCCAGTAACCAGATAGTACAGAAAAAAAATGAAGAAGTTTTTAATTTTAATTTATATAATGTATTTTTTTATACAATGTTAAAAAGAAATAGAGATTTGTTACACATATCTCTTATACAATCTATAAGAAATATTTTTTTTATGAAATTGGATATTTTTATATATGTTATTCTTTTTTTTATTGATTTCATTTTTTTTAATAGTTCCTTCCTCTGTTGGAAAATAAAATAAACAATTGACATATTTAAAAAAAAAATATTATTTTTTCATAACGGTAAGTAAAAATTAGGATTGAGCATTCCAACGAAACTTAAGAATGAGCTGAAAAAAAATTATATGTAAATATTTTCTGGATTTTCAATAGTTGACTACTAAGTGTAATGTATAGTGACAGACGTACAGCGCCTGATCATATGGGAGAGAGTTTTGTTAATAAAGAGTTAAAATATTATAAACAGTTGTAATTAGGTTATCCTTTAAATTAGCTATTATTACTGTTAAGGATTATAATGATTCTTAATGTTTGTTTATTAACCATTAAACATTAAATTGCTTACATGTTAATTCAGATTAATTAATAAAACTATTTGTTTTATCTCTTTATTCACTTATGGTTATGGTTATGTCAGAGTAATTGTAAATTCTTTATATATAAATATTATTCCAATACGTATACACTTTGAGGAATATTACATTGTTTGTTTATTTCGTTTAACGTCATTTTATGTTGTTATGACTAATTAGACGATGCTACGGTGGGAGTCCTAAATTTTGCCTATCCAGGTATAATTAGGATAGGTATCTTTAACGAGTACCTGACATCGCACAGGCTCGGGACCCCCATTTTACGTCCCTTCCGAAGGATGGCATAGCTAAGGATTTTTTACTCCCTTTAAAGGTTGCTATGCTAACCACCACACCACAGGTGACCCCAGGAATATTACATAAGTTACTACCTAACAACTTCAATCCTCCATAGTATCTAAGTTATTCCTTATAAAAAAATGTGTCCGCGAATAACTCGATTACTGCTGCAGTCCTTGCACCAGTACCTACTTATATGTAATATGGCCAATAATGAGTAAAAAAAAGATTCGAGCAGATCACGCTTCCACCTTCTTTTTGAGTATTTCCGGTTAGTGCCCGTCGTGACCATGTCCTGTACAAGTGTTATATTTATAAAGTCTGTAGTGAAATCGTCGATAATGATCGTGTATGTTTTCGTCTACTGTGGATTAAGTTGGCTAATGTTATTCTTATACTTATACCAGTAATTTTGAAATCTTTACTTGTCTATCGGTGTTTCTTCATATTATGAGTCAACATTTTCCGTGTCTTGATTAATAAAATGAAATACAAGAACCAATTGAAAAATAATAGAAATATAATAATTATGACAATAAAATAAATTATGAACCAAAATACTGCCTTGATTGAATTTTTATAATATCCTGCAATCTCTGCAGTAAACTATAACATTAATCAATTTAAAAAAAAAAAAAAAAAATCTTTCTGACAATAATTTTTAAACGGTAATAAAAATCCGTTTACAAACCTGAGATGAATTCTACTGGTATATATTTTAAAAGAATTATCAAGTGAATTTCAAATGTTAGTCCATGTTTTTCTCCTATTAGCTTGTGAATTATTTTAATGGATTGGTGTTGTTCAACGTTCCCATTAACTGACTTATGTGGAATTACAACGAAGTTTTACTTACTTTTCAGTAGAAAGTTTTATTACAAAAAATTTCAAAATTACAAATAAGTTCAAATATAAATATATTTTATTGGTAATTATAAAACATACTATACATACTAAAACATAAATATTTTACGATTTGACTGTGTCCATCTATTGGATTACAATAAGACGTTTCTAATAAATTTATTGAAGCAGTATCTTTTTCTTTTTTTTTTTTTTATTTATTTGTTGATATTGGTAAAATTTAAAAATAAAATAAAAGTAAAGTAAATTTTAATAAATGGTATAAAATTTCTTAGAACATCTAAAATAGCCTGACAGCTAAGCAAGGACGTTTCCTGTGGGAAATTTTATGGCCTTCAGAATAATACAAACTTTGTATCGTACTATTAATTTTAAAGTTAATACCAGGAAGTA
Source organism: Euschistus heros (assembly GCA_003667255.2). Lineage (NCBI taxonomy): Eukaryota > Metazoa > Arthropoda > Insecta > Hemiptera > Pentatomidae > Euschistus > Euschistus heros. The sequence goes on along the minus strand of RCWM02000052.1, from coordinate 3,891,651 downwards.
CTACTCGGAGAATCAAAAAATACCATATAAATACAGAAAAAATATATACTTATCGTAAATATGTTGCATTATAAATAAAAATAATATACTGTCCGTTTTGAATTTTAATTTAACATAGTTTTCTGACAAATCCATCTTGTTCTGTCAATACAGAAAACTGGGTGTTTATTGAAGATAAACTTTCTTTTGTTGAGATGTGAAATAATCTTTATTCTGGGACACTTTATCACTTAAAAAAGGCACAAATGCATAGAAAATGGTACACATACGGGATTTAGATAAGAGAAACAAATAAATAATTAATAAAACAGAAGCCATATATGACGCAGAAGTTAAACCTTTTCTGGGCAAGATAATTTTTAAAAAGAAAAAAAAATCACTGTAAATTCCCTTTAGAAGAGACCAAATAAGATATTGACATAAAAAATTTGACCAAAAGTAATTTTTTTTTTAAATTTCAAATTGGTATCTCCTGAGATACTAAACCAAAAATGAGGTTCTCAATCACTAAGTGTATTATTGAAATATTGGTAAGGAACCTTCAAATATACGTCATAAATATGCCTGAAATTTGTGAAAAATACATACAAAGGGACGGTATCTCAAGGGATACCATGCCAAGAAAAGGGTTAAAATTTAAGAAGAACCTTACAAACAAACTATTTTAAACTTTTGATTACAAATTGATAACTATTTAAAGCTAAAAACAATTTTGAGATAGTAATAGCTAAGTAAATATTACTTAGACGCCACACTCGTTAACATTGAACCACTCTAATGTTGAGCTCCTATAAAACAAATTTGTTAATTGAAAAAGATACTCCAAAGTGCATTAAAAATATATAATGTTTTAATCTTCAATTGAAAATACATCTCATTACAAAGGAGAACAGAAATCTTCTGTTTTTAAAAATCTTTTTTTTTTAATTAACGACTCTATAAAACATAATATAGGACCAATAAATGGATGAGATTATGATTATTATAACATGTAAATGAATTGTTAAGGTGTTGTTATTTTCTGTATTTAATACTGTATCGTGATCGGTTCATCTCCTGCCGGGATATCGTAACTTTGAAAACATATACCTTTATAATGACAATTTGTATTTATAATACAATTTTATAATTGATTAATAAAATATATTTTAACAAAAAAAAACAATTAATGTTTTCATTCAAACAGAATAGATTAAAAATTCTCTAATCTAACTGAAATTGGCCTTTAACACGAGAAAGTGATGGAAAAACGTTTTCGGTGAAACTTCAATATATGTTTCATTAGGAGGTTCCTAGTCCATCTTCTATTTAATTTTTAATTGATATTTAATTTTTCACGAGAGTTCAGCCATATGTAAAATTATTTTTATTTTACACAAAATAGATAAATATTCATAAAACAAAAGAGTATTTAAACGCAAGTGCGTATTTTATTATTATTTATTCTTTTAAAATGATATAATATATTCTCAATAATAAAATATAGATAATTTTTACTACAACCCATGAAGAATATTGGGTTCAGTACTTCCGAAAGGATTTTCTGTTACTGGGCCAGCGGTTGTGAAGGGAGGTGTTTTGGCCAGAATTTCCGCTCAATCGTCATGTTTCCCCCCCAATTAATCATTTAATTCAATTCAATCTGAAATAACAGATTATAAATTTTCTACCTTCAGTACATAATTTCGCGTAATTTAAAATTACATTCATAACAAAATATATTCCAAGCAAATATATATTGAAAATATCCAAAATAAATTCATTCCTTTTTAAACAGCGTCTAAATAAAAAAATAATTACCAATGGAAAAACCAGAGTTCTGTTTTTAAGAATTTTATTATAGTTTCTTTAAAAAAAAAAAAAAAAAAAAAAAAAAAAAAAAAAAAAAAAAAAAAAAAAAAAAAAAAAAAAAAAAAAAAAAAAAAAAAAAAAAAAAAAAATTGTTATCATTTAATTCAATTCAGAGCATCCAAGGAAAAAAACATGGTAAACTTCCAAATATTTAATATAAACATTTTGAGATGGTTTTTTTGGGAAATGGAAGAGTGTTATGAATATTGCTCAAAATTATTTTGTTCAGGCTAGGTCTCTGTGTCGTCATACTCTTTATAACTTAGGCGCCAGTAAATCACACATACGGCTCTTTGTTTGTGAAATCTTACAACAGATGTGTATTAAAAAAAAAAAATCATAACATTATGTCTTTGAACCGTAATGATTAAGAAATATGGAATGATAAAAAAAAAAAATCGAATTGTTGGATTGATAAGATCACTTAAACTCCTGCGATTGTGGCCTAGTCAATGTTTGTTGTCTTTCTTCAAGGACGTGATTTCAGATTGATTAATCTCACACCGATTACTGTTGAGTTTCAAAAATTTTTTCCTTTAGGATTTTGGAGGTAGCGAGTGAGCTCCAGTGGGTCTAGCATGGACGGAAATCCACGCATTTCCGAAGGGAATCGAACTAGTTATTGAACACAGAAATAAAAGTTGTTAATTAATTCTTATTTTTTATAATTGGTTGATCCCCCAAACATAGACACAGCCATTTCATCCTATTTTCTACTTTGAGATGAGGCAATGATGTATTACCATTTCTATATATTCCAGTCAACAAACATACTGAGATTATTTTGGACTTCGGGGCTTCGTTGGGAGTTATTAGAAGTTAAGCATTGTCTAGGATGCAGTCAAGTAACACCACGTTAAAGAAGGAATTCTTTGAAGGAGAGTCATCGTCCTTCTCCTCACAAGTGTGGTTCGGTGGCCCTGAAGAAGACCCACAACGCAGGTCGAAACGTTGGCACGTATTAAAAAATTCCTTCTTTAACGTGGTGTTACTTTCACTGCATCCCTGACAATCTTCTCCTCCATTCATCATCCAGTCAACTATACTTTTATCATTAAGCATACTAAAAGTTCCAGCCCCTGAGGGGTAAGTTAACGGTGGAAGGGAGAGCAGAAGGTCCTATTTTGGGGTTTTTCGATTATATTTCGAAAACGGCAGATTCTAGAAAAATGTAGAAAAAAAAAAAAAAAAAAAAAAAAAAAAAAAAAAAAAAAAAAAAAAAAAAAAAAAAATCTCATTGAATTTTCTATAAAATTGTTACTTCTAACGTTTTTTTTATATATACATAATTGAAAATAGATATTTTTCGCAATAAAAATAATTTTTACCTCACTTTTTGTCAAATATTTGCTTCTAGCGCCTTCCACGGTCGTTTCTCAGAGGTAATGTCGGAATCACAGTTGTAGAGAATTAAATTTACTTTAATTCCATATATATTTTCAGGGGCTTGAAACAAATGTTTGACAAAAAGTGAGGTAAAAATTATCTTTTTGCGAACATTATAGATTTTCAGTAACGTATATATCGAAAACCGTTGGAATTTAGACAAATATGTATTTGAACAATTTTATAGGAAATTAAATTAGTTTTTTTTGTTATTTGATACATATTTTTCTAGAGTCTACCGTTTTCGAGATATAATCGATGGGACCTTTTTTATTGTTTCAATATAATCCAAGCTTTTATTGTCTCTTTTTTTAAAATCTTAAAGAGTATTTTTAGAATTACTCTTGGTATTTTGTAGACACTAGGTTTATGCGCTCTGCACGACAATGAAGTCAGCAAGGATGTAATTCCTGCCCAGACGTTTAGCTGATTATTCAATCTAACCGATTCAGGCTGCAATGTTTTCCTGACATCTTACTGAGTACACATTAATTCTAAAGGTTTCTAATACATTGCATTGATACATTGGCCATAATGTATTATTATTTTTTGAGCATCTTATTTAAAAATAAATAGAGTGATTAGTCACACAATTGATAGACCTAGTAACTGTTACAGAACTAAAGATCGGAATTGATGTAATACGATTCTGTTATAAAATTAATAATACCAACATTGATAATAAACAGTGAATTAAATAAAGCTGGCTATTTCCAAAATAGTATTTCTTAATGTTTATGTTTATACAGATTTAACGAAAAGGCAAATAGTACTTTTTTGTTATTGTACAGGTTACAGCCTGACTGAGAAGGTCGAGATTCATTCCATGGGTCCCTCCGCATTCGACTTTAAAAATATTAAAATTCGTTCACTTGCCTGGAACAGATTCCAATGAGGAGGCTTATTATTACCAACTGAAGGCAAAGAGACCGGTAGACATCAGACGCTGTACAAGGAGTACTTGGAAAGACTAGGACTAGAAAGTCGGGCAACCAGATTGCAGTGAAAATGGGTAGGACCGACTAGTATAAGTTTGTTTGTTTGTTTATTTCGTTTAACGTCACTTTTATGCTGCTATGGCTAATCGGACGATGCTACGGTGGGAGTCCTAAATTTTGCCTATCCAGGTATAATTAGGATAGGGATCTTTAACGAGTACCTGACATCGCACAGGCTCGGGACCCCCATTTTACGTCCCTTCCGAAGGACGGCATAGCTAAGGATTTTTTACTTCCTTTAAAAAATCCTAAGGTCATCTGCCGGGCTGCGAACCCGCGATCTTGGGTTTAGTAGGTTGCTATGCTAACCACTACACCACAGGTGACCCTGACTAGTATAAGTGAACTAAGGCTGGAGATCTATAGAGAGAGACACAGCAACCGAAAATATGACCAGTTAAAATAAGTATGAACATAAGAATAGTACATTAATATTCTAGTCAGCCTAAAAAAAAAAAAAAAAAAAAAACCGTTAACAATCAACCTATATTTGATGAGCAAGTTGTGTAATACTTTAGAATTATTTTTTAAAGAAAAAATATAAGAAAATTATACTTAAAAGAAAAAAAAAAAAAAAAATACTATGTTTTTCATATTTTATACATTTATAAATGAAGGGCATTAAGCTTGAAGGTGGAATGTCCGATAATCATTGTTCTTTCTTTATCTGATCTTTTAACTTCATTAATATAGCAATAAACAAAAACAAAACGTTAATCGAGAAGGAAGAATCTTAATCTTAATCTTTATTAACTATTTGCCTTCTCGGCATTTAAGGAATGGATTCTCTCCTGATCCTAGTGCCTTAGTTGACTGTATGTCCTTCCTTTTTGTGTCAAGTGAGGATCCGCAGTTCTGAAAAAACCATAAAGCTAAACTACTAAGTTTGGATTTTTTAATGCTAGGGAGGAGTTCTTCAATCTTCAAAACATGTAATATCCGCTTTCTAGCCACCATGAGACTACCTTATGCAAGCTGGCCAACATAGCACAAAGTTGGCCACTGACGATTGTTCCAAATGGAGCAATGGAAAGGAGTAAAGAAGTGAAGACAATTTTAGGGCCTTACTGACGATCATTCCACTCAATTAAGATTCTCTCACTCTATAGGCTCAATTGATGGTTAAGACAGGCTTAACAAGTGCTTAGTAATCATGGATTTTACTATTGTTATTTGTTTTTATTATTATTGTAGTTAATGTTTCGATAAATGAATATTAATTAACAGATGGCGATGAAATCACAGTTTTGATTTCTTTAGACGTTCTCCTTTCTAGCCTAACACTATTCGTATAAGCATGAATTACTATTGCAATTATTATATAAAAAGTATAATTAACCTTAAGCACCGCAATTTACAAACAAGGAAAAGAAGAACAGATGATCAGGAATATTTAGATATATGTATGTAATTAAAAGAGCTTTAATTTACATATACATCGGTCTGTTACTAAATCATTTTAATATTTGTTATTAATATTTTTTTTTTAATTTTAATCGTTTATCAATGCAATAACGATAGTACATAATCTTCGTGTGTATTCAGGCACGGAGTGATTGAATGGGATGGAAAAAACATTAGGAATGATAATAAGAAGAAATGAGACTTCTGCTTAGTAAACACAGAGCTCTTTCTCTCTAGCCATTCAGAGACTCATCACATATAAGGTGCGCAATATTTTCACTAATGATGAAGAAATAATTAATAGGTTTACTTTAAGAAGGTGTTCAATGACTGTACAGCGGAAAGATTAAAATATACAAACAATTATAACTTGCCGAGTACGAAGATTTCATCGGAAGAAGAGATATCAAATGTTTAAGATGGCATGAAACTGAGAAAAGCAGCTGATATAGAGGTATAACTCGCGAGGTTATAAATGCGAGTTTAGAAAATATTAAATCTTTTAATATTTGTGTGAAAAAGGGAAGAAGTTCCCATGGATATCAGTTATAATATAAACACACAAGAAAGTCTGTAATATATTTTATTGGTGGTATCTCAATGCTTAGCGTACCTGCAAGGTGTATTCAGAAGTTCTATATCAGTATTTCAGGGGAGTCATTGACAGTGCCGTAGAAAAGGATTATTTGAAAATAATGTGAATTTAGGCTACAAAGAAGCACACAAGACAATATTTGCAGTGAACCATTTCCGAAAAAGTTTTAGAAAGGAAGAAAGATGTTTATAACTGTTTTGTGGACCCAACAAGACATTTGACCGGGTCGGAAAGCATCAGTAAGGAACGGATATCGCCAAAGCATTAAGGGAGTAGAAAAAATAAGTCTGATTTGAAGAAGTATTTAAAAAAACAATATCCATGCATTTTACTATGGTGAAATCCATATCAAAATTTTTGAGTAGAGTCACTAGAATAAATGTGATAAGGTGAAACTTTGGAAACATTTGCGGAATTTTCTCAATTTTACCTTTGTTAAATCTGATTAGATGGTTTGGCAATGGTTAGTTAAAATTGTGAAATTAGATTATTGTAACGTCATATAAAGGAGCTTACTTAAAACTTATGATTATAAAATTGCACCATTAATTTTTTTTTTCACTTTTTAATGACGGAATAGATAGAAAGAACGGACACGAAGAATAATATGGATAAAGCACATATTATTAGGCCTCATATCTTGGTACGTAACTGCCAAATATTTGAATAGATTTTTTTTCTTTTGTCGAGCTGAATGCTATTAAAAACTAAAAATCTGGAAAGTGAGGAATTAGTAAATCAATATATTATTGATGCCACATTATCTTGCTACCGATGATGGAGTACTTTCCAACTTGACGTAAAGTTAAAATTAGAAACTATATTATCCACGGTCCTTAAATACTATCGCTGCAATCATTATTCGATGATATCGGTCTGTTCATCAAGCTCAAAATGGATTTCAAACCGGCTTTTAATTCTATTCTCTAAGGAGAAGCTTATAAAATTTCGAAATGAATCAATTAATTAGGTTGGAATTATATAATTATTTGAATAAATCATTTCTATTTAAAACAAAATATTTTAAAAAAAATAAATAAAGTAACCCAGTAATGGAAGGATAGGTATTTTGGATGGAAAAAAAAAAACAGAATGACGATAGACGTTAGAGGAATGATCAAATACAATTTAAAAATTTAAATCCTCAATGCTCCTAATTATGTCACAACTAAACTTATCCATAAAGATCTTAATGTCCCATATGTTGCTGATTAGGTCCATACCAGATACCTGTTCTTTCATACAAAACTCCATACCCACTATATATATTTTTATATTATATATATATTTATATTTATATATTTATATATATATATATATATATATATATATATATATATATATATATATATATATATATATATATATATAAATATATAATTATATATAAATATATACAGTTACAAATAACAATAAATAGTTAAAAAAAATTAAATAAAAAAACATTGAATATTCATTTTTCAATAATGAGTAGGTTTGGGCTTTCACTTTGTGTAAGTTTTATTAATGAAGAAGTAAATTGACTTACTAAGATCTTGATATGAAGTGCAGTTTCTGAAATGTAAATATGTCATCAAGTTTCAACAATAAAACTTTTCATTTAAGAATTTTCAATCTATTGTAGAAAACCTGTCCCAATGGTTCAAGTCTTTGAAAGACAGACCTAAGTGAATGATTTTTTGTATAAATAATTTTTTTTTGTTTTTAATTATTTTACCTTTTTAATTATCTTATTATTACTTCATTAATTGATTTTTTTTTTTATTGGTGCTATTTTAAAACTGAAAAAAGAAATAGAAAAAAGAGGGACCTAATTCCGTGGTGTGCTAGTAGTCGATAGATGCTGCATTAGTAGTTGACACCCCACCCCCTGTCAACTAATGAATTTTGAGCTCTAAATTATCCAAATCTGGTTCTTTCCTCTACCCCTGATTTTTCCTTTGCAAAGCACGCACATTCAATAAAGAAGGCGAGAAATGAGAAATGTTCTAGTAGTTGACAGAGGTGTCAAGCACTAAACAACAGGTTATAAATATGTTTTAGTAGTTGACACCCAATAAACTCCTCTTAATTTTCATCTATAACCACAAGAATCTAGTAAAATGTAGTACAGATGCCTAATATTCTAAAGTATATTCATAAGTTGGACAGATATAAGAATTTGATAGAAAGAAAAAAGAATACATACCAGAGCAGGGGGTCACCTGTGGTGTAGTGGTTAGCATAGCAACCAACTAAACCCAAGATCGCGGGTTCGCAGACCGGCAGATGACCTCAGGATTTTTTAAAGGGAGTAAAAAATCCTTAGCTAATACCGTCCTTCGGATATAAGAATACGTAAAATGGGGGTCCCGAGCCTGTGCGATGTCAGACTCGTTAAAGATCCCTATCCTAATTATACCTGGATAGGCAAAATTTAGGACTCCCACCGTAGCATCGTCCGATTAGCCATAGCAGCATAAAGTGACGTTAAACGAAATAAACAAACAAACATACCAGAGCATCCTTAGGCGATTGCATAAGGATGGAGGTGTTTAGTCAACTGAACTGGAGTTGTGACAACAAATTTGGTGTTGAAAACAGTTTTCCCTCCCAGGAAGTCTTTGCATAAGGAAATAACTAAACTCCCCGCCAAAATTTAAAACGAAACGAACGTGCAAACAGAAACCTTATTATAAGACACTTATTATCAAAGTATCAACTACCAGTGCACTGTCACGTGCACTTACCCTATACTGTTATACTCCTTAATCTATTATTGATTAAATGTATGCTCTTTATTCCCAACTGAGAATTTTGTAATATTTCATAAATGAAATGCTTTATTATTACTATTATATCACAATAGGTAATAATGAATGGCTTTATATTACAGCTATCATAAAGGAACAATGTGTATAAGGACATATTATTTATAACAATTTATATATACAGCTGTATATCACTGAGAAGCTGTGAAATATTAAAATAATCTGAATCATTCACAGAAGTATGGTTGACAGAGTGAAGACATCTGAAAAACATGTATAGTAGTATAACATATTACTATACTAGTGATATATAATATACTATTATGTCATTATATTATACCATATATAATTCAAACATGCCTTAGGCCCAATATATGAATAAATTTACGCATATGTATATATATTTATAAACAGAATGCTATAACAGAATCTATAATGCTTATGAATAGATAGCAGAAGTGCCGCTTAGTAAAATATTTTATAATCTTTTTCCTTAGTCTTGCGACTTTGAAAACAGACACTAAGGAAAACTAATCAAAATATATCCTTAAGAATCCGTAAACAGCTGTGCGTTTTTTTCATTTGAGTGGTCAGTAAACAAAAGATGAAAAACGCCATGTTTTAACAATCCATCACACTACAACACATTCAGACACGGGCTGATGATAAGGAGAATCGAGAACTTGTTCTCAACAGTATGGAACAAAGTTTTTTTTCAAAATTTCGATTTTAAACGTAGTTAGCTTTTATAACGGATTGGAATGCATGGAAAGAGAAATTTTTCTTAAATAAGTGGAATGTCTATCTATGATTTGCAAAGTCGGTCGTAAAAAAGCAGTAAATCTTCTAACCTGTTGTGAAGGTCCTAAACATAGGACTAGAAAGGCTTCTGTATCATTGCAAATGATTTTACCATGAAAAAATTTCACTTTGTAATATCCGATTTATTTTTAATTTTTTTTTTTTAATTTTCTAGAGTAAAAAACGAAATATATTTCTAAATGTAGGTCATCTTCTTTTCAGACACCTCGGAGGGTTATCGTCAATCAAATAGGAAACTATACATACATACATACATATATATATGTATACATATTCTAGCACTGAAAACAATTTAAATATTAATAATAATAATGTAAAATATACGGGATTAAATACTGCATACAGCATACATCGTAGGGTTAATAGTTTTTTTTCAATGTACTTTTTAAATCCACGCCAGTCAAATACAAACTTTACCCAAATTTTTGAGATAAATTTGTCAAATACAAATTACCCACTATCCCCTTTATGCATATTTCATTATGATTACCCCTTCCTTGTGTTTTATTTACTCTTGTATTTATAGGTATCTCACCCATTTTCTTTTCAGTCTACTCCTGGTTTTCTCCAGCATAGGAGATATGACCATTCCATCGATTTTATTAGAGGGTTCATTCATTAAGTTTATTAGAGAGTTCATTTAATTTATCATGAAACAGTTTGAAGAGTTATTAACGTAATCTAATTAAGTTATTAGATTTGTTATTAACGGACCATGGTGCTTATGATATCAGTCTTAATGTCTTGGATTGAAAAATTTGGTAAACTTCTATGAGTGTCAGTTAAGGAGTGCCATGAATAAACAGGAGGGCACGTTTCGTGTCTTATAGTAAACGTAATGTGTTGGGACTTGGTGATTTAGTCGCGTCTTCCAAAGTTAAATAAACAAACATATGCCTTAAGGTTTATAAATTGGTATAGTAAATATATGGTTTCACATATAGAAACGTCAAGAAAAGCAGGAATCTGGTAGATTATCTGTTTCACTTGTGCATGAAACCTGCGGTTTCATTAAAAAAAAAAAAAAAAAAAAAGAAAAGAAAAAATGCTAAAATATATCACAATTAAATGGAGAGATGCCGAGTATATTCTGCAAACGTGAAAGACTTTAAAAATAAAATACTGTCTAAAAATACTAAATTTCAGCTTTACAAAAAGTTAATTAGACCAGTTCTGACCTACGGAGCAGAGACGTGGACCCTTATTACCGCGATGAAAAATAGCCTGAGGGTGTTAGAAAGGAAACCCAGGTGTTTGAAAGATATATGAATGAAAATAAATTTTATTCTGGGGCCTTGCCCCTTAAGAATTATTACAATGAACAATTAATGGCTGTCTAGCATACCGTATATATAATTAAGAAATATGATAAAAGCAAGGAAAATATAATTAAAATTAAATTAAGGAATTCAAAGAAATTCAAATTACAATATAAAAGTAATGTTACATATTTTAAAATATCACACAAAAAACAAATTATTTCTTGAGGTTAGAATCTAAGATAAGTTACGAAAACAAAAATAGAGAAAATATATGATCCTGTCGTCAACCTTAACCCTAATACATGAGGAACCCGGACGAATGAAGAGCTATAATCCTTAAATAAGGAAACCAATGTGGACCAGTTTATTAGAGCAAGCCGAATAGAATATCTAGGATATATAATAAGAATGCCTCAAGATAAAGTTTCGAGCAAACTATTACATGAAATATAATTGGCAAATGGAAAGTAGGCCAACCACGAAGACGGTGACTGCAAGACCTGGAGGATCAAAGGATTTGAGGAGATGGAGTAAAGCGGCAAGAGAGACAAGTATGGGGCGACATTGAGAAGGAAGCTAAGACCAGTCTTCGGTTGTAGAGCTAATTAGTAATGTAAAGTAAAGTTAATGGAGAGATGATAAAAACCTCTTTATCGATGTAGTATGATAATTATGGACGAGGGTGTTACACATTATTGTAGAACGGGTCAGAAAGAATTATATGATACATTTCTTTGATGAGGGGTATACAGATCAAATCGATTTACTATATATACAAACGATTTTAATTGGAATACATTAGAACAGATAAAGCAAGAAATCGAGTTGAAATAGCTTAGAACAGGATGGAGCACAGGAAATATTGTCTGCTGAAAGGAAAATAGAGACACTTCAACTCGGTCTTGGAAATGGTTATATAAGAGTCCCTAGGAAACTCTAAAACTGACTAGAAAAAGCTGTATGAACATTAAACTTTTCATTCACTGTCTCTAAGAGGACTGCAAATCAAAACCAAAAATATGGAACTACACTTGGGACTCGATTAATCGATGTAGTTGGAAATGAGATTGGCTCGGATAACCAAATTCTCGGTTGATCAAGACTACAATAAATAAAGTAAGGGAAAAACATAAGACAATCGAGGTAAATCATATACAGGGTGTCCCGAATTTAAATGGCAAAACTTCAGGAACTTATAGGGGGCCGAAAAACTAAGACATTTAGGGATTTGCTCGTTTTTGCTTAGTTTTAGAGAAAATAGCAAAAAAAGAAACAAAACAAGTTTTCATTTTTATACTTATTTATTTACATTTATATTTATGTTCTGTTCTTTTTAATGTAAATATTGCTCAAAACGTTGTCCTCTTGCACCAATGCAAGCATCAAATCTAGCTCTCACGTGATAAATTGCAGCTAAACATTGTTCTGATGATATTTGGTGCACTGCATCTATGATTCGGTCTCTTAATTGCTCTCTTGAGTTGATTGACACCGAATAAACTTCCTGCTTTAAGGTTCCTCATACGAAGAAATCCATGGGTGTCATATCAGGTGATGGGTGGCCAAGGTATTACTCGTCCAATCCATCGTTGTGGATAATTTATATCCAGCCAAGCTCGAGCAACTCTGTTTTAATGAGCTGGACATCCATCGAGTTGGAACCACATTTTAATCCGCTGCTGTAAGGGAATGTCATCTAAATAATTAGAAAAGTTGTTCTCCAAAAAATGTGTAAATGTGATACCATTCAATCTTCCAGGTAAAAAATATGGTCCCACCAGTAATCCGTTCCAAATTCCAAGCAAAACGTTAATAGCAAATTCATGCTGAAACCAATTCTCTCTAATAGCTCTGGGATTTTCAAGAGCCCATACATGATAATTTCTTTGATTAACTATTTCTCCTCTTGTAAAGGTAGCTCCATCGGTCCATATAATTTTTAAGGAAATAAATTATCATCGCGAATCTTGTCAAGAAACCAGTTGCTAAAATTCAATCTCACGACATAATCTTTAGGTAATAAATTATGAACTTTTTGAAGATGGTATGGGTAGCGATTATCACCTTTCAATGTTCTCCATATTGCTTGCTGCGATATTGCTAATGCAGCAGATGCTCTTCGGATGCTAGTCTCAGGATTGTTATCGAAGTGGCGTTGAACACGATTTCTTCTCCGATAATCTGCTCTTATTGCTGCCTGGAAATGGTCGTCTTCATTACGTATTAAAGAAAGTTAAAGAAAAGACTCGTCGAGGCACTCTTTTATTTGGAAAGCAGCGCACATACTCCCGCACCGCTCCTAAAGTATTACCGTTACAAAAACCATACATAAAAATCATATCAGCGTATTCAACATTATAATATGTATGCGGCATTGTGTCTGATGCCACAATGTTTTTTTCACACAAACAAATCTGAGTAACTGATTGAAGACTGATTTAGAAATTATAATCCTAGAAGGAAGCCAAAATTTAAACAAATGAAAGAATGTAAAGGATAACATTAAGTGTTTACATATCTCACTACCTAGCCTGACGAACTTTGAAAGGTGATATTCGCTACCTTTTTTTTTTTTTTTTTTTTTTTTTTTTTTTTTTTTTTTTTTTTTTTTTTTTTTTTTTTTTTTTTTTTTTTTTTTTTTTTTTTTTTTTTTTTTTCTAAAACTAAGCAAAAACGAGCAAATCTCTAAAGGACTTTTCGTCTTAGTTTTTCGGTCCCCTATATGTTCCTGAAGTTTTGCCATTTATATTAGGGACACCCTGTATATATATATATATATATATATATATATATATATATATATATATATATATATATATATATATATAGATAGAGAGAGAGAGAGAGAGAGGGAGAGAGAGAGAGAGAGAGAGATATTAAATAACAAAATAGTACTTATTATGCATGCAATAGTAATATATATAACATTATTACATTTGTAAATCAAAAGGTTTTATTTGAAAAAAAATTACTAATTTTCTTATTTTTAAGAATCGACTTTCTATCGGCCGCAGCACGATCTCTCAATAGTCAAAAAACCACAAAATTAAAAAAAATTGCTTAGGTTCCTCCTCCAACCCTTCTTCACGAGAAATTGTTAATAAAGAACCATTTTCATTAAGAAATAATGGAATAGTTTACTATTAAGTAATACTGGTACAAAGATTACCTAATGTCTTATTCGGCCATCAAATGTTTTGTGAAAAAAAAAACATAATAAAAGTAAATAAAAAATAAAATAAAGGCTCGGTTGATCGATTAACCAAGTCTCGAGAGTACTATAAAAGGACCGGTCAAGGACGTTTGGCAATTGAAGAGGAATATTGTGACATTGCTCTTCCCATTGAGCTTGTTGCTCAAATCGTCGTAAAGGTTTTACTACTTTACTCATAAAAATATTAAAATAAATGGAAAACGGGATGATTCATAATGATTTGTTTGTCTCTAAGCCACTGTTCTCCTCAGAATCCTCTTAAAATGCACCTTGGGTACAGCAAAAGAGGTACACTCTTTATAATCAAGAATTTATCAAAATTATTTCCAAAAAAAAAAAAAAAAAAAAAAACAACTAAGAAACAAAAAAAAAAAAAACAGAGTACAATAGCATAAAATTATAGGTTAAACAGACGAGTCACTAAACAATCAGACTGTGCGATATATATATTTTTGTTTTTTAGTAGATTTTTTAGTAATACCACTTTTGAAATACATGTGGGATACATCTTTTTGGGAGGGAACAAAAACGATGGAATGGGCTAGTCGAATCGGATAAGCAGAAGATCTGTGTATGTGTAATGAATTTTCTTGGGCCTAGATAAAATAAAACGGTTACTAGTTTTCAATAACGAGGAAGAACCGATTCCTAGATAAATAAAAGATAAACCAATAATGGAAAAATAACTGATTTCATATAACCCTGAGAATTCGCTTAATTAATAAAAAAGATAACAATAGTGAAAAAATCAAGGTCCATACATTTATATAAGAGAGGAATGATGAATGGTAGCAGCCTCGTGTTTACTAGCACTAGATCCTATAAAAATGGAGATAATAAATTTGATATTTTCAGACAAACATCTCATTAACGCTTTTCATCTTACGGAAACCATACCGCGTCACTTTTCTTATAAATATGATCAAAAACAACCTCCCAAAAACATGATCTGAAAAATCATTCGATATTAAAGGTCAGATAATATTAGTAACAATGCCTTGTTTACATTTTAAAAATTCATTTTAGTATACATGTTGTGGACCTTACATTCTCTACATAATTAATATAGTTTCATTCAGTAATTTATTTACATATTTTCTGGTGCCGTGTACCACTACATTTGGTTAGAGGAACCATCCACAAGTTCAGAATTATAAGTTTTGTTTTGTCTTTTAATTATTTTTGTTATTAATTATGTTTTTAATTTTGGCTTTGTTAATTTCAAGAAATGTTGAACTGTGTTGATTCGTCGGACCCTTAGCTTTTGGTATGTTGTGAATTCCACAAGAATATGTTTCATAGTCAGATTTACCTGGCATTCATTGCATTTCAGGGTGGCTTATCTTCAAGTAACCGTGGGTTAGCTTCTAAGGCCCAATTCTTAATCTGTAAAGATGACATTCTTTTTTTGTTCCTGGTTCTTGCTTCCGTAGTCCTGGAGTAGGTCTTATTTTTTATGAGTTTGTTAGTGTCGTTTATTCAGTAATGAATAGGCTTAATATTTTAATTTTCTTCTTTAAACTATAGGAAAAATCAAGTAAAACTCTAATAACAAAAAATAAAACTTATATGTAAATAAAATAACTAAGATGTTTATAAAATAAAAAATATTTGTTTACATAACAAACAAGAAACGTGTAAATTGATTTATACAAGAAGTACAAGTTTTCTTATTTCGTGGGTGTATCTTTTTAGGGATGTTTTATTGTAACTACCCATTTCTCGGATCAGGACATATTATAATAAGTTGATATTTCGTCAAAATATATTTAGTTTAATATAGTTTGACAGGTGGAAGGTTAAGATCGTTTAGAATAGTTAATAATTTTGTATATCGAGGGTAATCATTGATGATCATCATACGCGAGTGTTGGATTCTTTCGAGTTCACTGTAGTTTGTAATCTGAGTTCGAATAACTGTTTTGTATAATATAAGTTCGTCTTTTGGACTTAATTTTGGTTTTTTGTAGAAATAAGGGAAAATTTTGAATGTATATATTTTTTCCTTGTCTATTTTATTGTTTATATGCTCTGTGAAATTAAGTAATCTGTAAGCGTTAGACCCAGATATTAAACTGATTTTGACCAAGGGAAAGGGCAGATAAAATCTCGTATAATCCCCCCCTCCCCAAAGAAAACGATTAGCTATTTCTTCAAATAGCTAATCCTATAAATCAAAATTCAAGTGTGATACTCATACCCTTCGGCATAGTTTCTGTCGGACTGTCCTAAATAATATTTTTTACTAGAGATGAAGATGGATATCTTAACCTTCCCACCTAGAATAGATAAGTAATCTGTATGAGAACCCGTCCTTTCGGCTCTAGGTGGAGTACATAAGGACGTTAAGCTCCAATAAACAACAAACAACATTCTTCTAACCAGATCTTGATTTCATCTTTGATAAAAGGCTGACTTGAAATACAAATACTTGACACAAATAGAAATGAGATGATGATACTATTAATAACATGCCCATTGCTTGAAAAGCCACTACTTCAATAAGTTCTGTATTAGAAAGTCTCGAGTCCATCTTCTTTTAAGACGTCTTGGAGGGTTATCTGTAATAGAGTGGGAAGCGAGTTGAGATACAAGAGGATTTATTATGGAGTTTATTATGAAAGGATAGGTATCTGGTTTTGGCTAAGTCAGTAAAGTACATTATGATCTTTGTAAATATGTTTGTTTGTGGCAAAGTAAGGAGCATTGAGGATTTTTCTAAGGATTTTGGATTGCAAGGATTGGAAACGAGATAAATTGGATGATTTAGTAGAGCTTCAAAACTCCTTATGTCCAAATAGGTCTCATAATTGTCATGGAAATGAGTCTTTTGTAATTAATCGGAAGGTTTGAACTTTTGCCAAGTAAATGTTGAAGTAGTCAAGAACAAAGGGCAGTTTCTTGTCGTTTTAGTCTTGTATGTGAGTTCCAAGAAAGACGCTTGTCCAAATGGAGTCCTTGGTAGCGGATCCTTTCAGCAGGAATTAGTGGAACTGCACCAACGTTTTCAAAATTTCATCAGCACAATTCAATCCTTATTCTGCATCATCCACCGCTGTAACCGTTTTCGCAGATTACTACGGCAGTGGTCTCAATATTTATTGGGAAACTCGATGATGAAGACATGGATTCTGATTTGTCTAAAGACCGAATTCTAATTTTTTCAGAAGGTTTGCAACGAATGAGAAGCGCTTGAATATCCTAAAGCACTGTTTTTACTGCTCGCATGTTGCGGGAGGAGGGAATTAAAATGTCCTTTTACAGTTTATAAATACTGTTAATAGTAATGATCTGTTTTATCTTTTTTATTTATTTGTTTAATTTTGGCATTATTGTCTATATTTTTATAGACCTATCTTAATATTTCTTAATGTTTCTTTGCATTGTTTGTAAATACGGAATTAATGTGTAACTTAAACCCAATTACCCTTCAGAGTACAGATTTTGAAAAAAATAAAATAACAAATTATTAATTCATGGAACAGAGATAATATAAAAATAAGATAAATAAATCAACGTTACCTAAAGTTGTAAATCAAACAAAGCTCTTACTATAAAAAATTCAAAACTCATTTATCAAACATGTCTTGTATATTATTGATTATTGTTACAAAATAATACAAAGTGTAATTTTATTTATTGATAGATAAGTAATCATTTAACAAACATAACATTGAAAAATGTAGAAGTACTTTAATTAAACATGTATAGTGGATTAATTTGATCAATTATCACGATTATATAATTGTGATAGCTCACATTTAAATAAAAAATAGTCATTTTTGTAAATAAGCAATGTTCATTTTATTTATTATATATTGTTACTACCTGAGTTGAAATGATTTTTACCTGAGGGGAAATTTTAGAAGCCTTTGCATCTAAATGGGGAATTTCGGGAGGGGGGGTTCGGGGGAAATTCGAGCAATTATTGAATTGTGAAGGTTACACATCATCAGCAAGGTGAAATAATCAAAGAGGAACTGTGAAATAGGTTTGCCACTGCCGTAATCACTTTATAATCGCTTTTATTTTTCATTATTTTAATTCAGGGGGCATTTTGGTTTATAATTATTTTTTATAACAATATTTTGTAACTTTCATTTATATACATATAAATTTATTGAAATTTACAACTGTACAAAATATATAAATCAAGTAAACGTAGTGATACTGAATACAATGGCATGTAAATAACTTGTGAAGAACTACTCACTAGTAGCACTTAGATAAATTCTACACTATAAGATCTCTAGGCCATCTTCTTTTCAGACGCCTCGGAGGATTATCAGGAATGGAGTGCGAAGCAAGTTGGGAGACTAGTGGATTGGAGTGGTTATGGAAGGCTAGGTATCTGGTTAGGGCTAAATCAGTGACATATGGGGCATTAAGATAATTATGGATAAGTATATTTGTAACAAAGTAAGGAGCATTTAGGATTTTTCGAAAGATTTTTGATTTTAAGGATTGGATACGGGAAGAATTAGAAGGTTTAGTTGAGCCCCTAAGCTCAACTCCATATTTTTTTAATATTTTATTTTTTATTTTTTTTTATTTATTTTTTTTTATAACATGTGGTGGTAAATCCATTGGCTACCTCACTCTAGCTGTTTTTTAGATTACTGATATATTTTTGTATGCTCTTGTGACAATACCTTATTTTTGTTATAGTCATCAAGTTGCTAATAAAAGTTTAAAATCTGAACATGGCCTATCCTTCTAATTCTTCCTGGCATGTCTACATACATTAATTTTAAACTTCTTAACGGCCAGTAAGCCCTTGTTTACTTCTGATCCCCCATAGCTTTGGCCTTCTGATAGCCCATAACTTTGGTAGGGTTAAACATATATCTTTCTCATAATTTTCCTTTTGCACCTATTTAAAATAGCAGCCTTATCCGCTGACACTTACTGGATTGTCTAGGTTTTTTGTACAATACCACTGTTTAGGCACACCTTTTAAGCTTAGTGAGGAGATTCCTATCGTTTAGTATTTTCCTGATATTATTTTAGCACCTATTACTTTCCTTATTTCTTCATCCACTTAATATCTAGAAGTTATAATGCTTCTTACGTACTTCAATGTTTCAAAACTTTGAAAGCTGTATCCTGCCCCATCCAGGTTTTCCTCTCAGTTATAAATATATAAATCTTTTTTTTTCTTATTTCTTTATATATTATTAAGTAAAAATAAATATAAAAAAAAGACGCAGGAAGTTTACTAACCAGCCCTCCTGTCAGTCAACTTGTCAAAGTCACTGCTTCATTGAATTACATAAGATTAATATTGAACATCAGGTATGACATATATTGTCAAGTAATTCACTTATTGTTGCATTGTGACAGGTGTGAATAAAGAAAGGAAAGAGAAAGAAAAAAAAAATCTTGAAATAAAGAGTGTTAGGTACTGTTGAGTGTTATCAGTTTTATATGTTTTTTTTTATATTCTGTTTACTGAACTTTAAAACCGCAAACAAATAAATAAAACTAGTAAATGTCATAATAACATGTCAATTGCAAGTAAAGAATATGTTATCCCAATAAAAGTTGCATAAGGTCGTAAGCTTTCTTCATTTCTGATTCCTCGGAGGGTTGTAAGAAATTTATTCCCCAAGTTTTTTCTTATTTTTTTTTTTTTTTCAGAAAATTCAAAACAAATTTTTTTTATTTATGGTGGCCTTTATTCAATTGGTTCTGTAGGCTTCGGTTGGCCTTCCTAACACGCCTTCAAGGTGTCGGATAAGATATGAGGTCGGGGTTGCGGATTTGTCATTCAAGGGACGAATTCTGATTTTATCAAGGTGGAGGGTTAACGTATTTATGATCGTGCATAAAAATGAATTATTTTCAGAGATATTCAACTTCCCAAACATTGTTTTGGAATAAATATAATGTTTATCTTAAAAAGGATTTTAAATTTTGTCATTAAAATTAGAAAATGACTAGTACGATAGTCACAGTATGGATAGTTAACATTTTCCAATGTTAATGTTCGTTTGAAAAATTTGAAGGTCATAGAGAATAAGTTGGTAAGTCGAAAAATGGCCGAAATGAGTTTAGTGCACTATGCCTCCTAAGCCTTCTGCACCCTGTGTAACTAGTTGGTAACTCTTAGGCCCATTTATTTCGGAAGCTTATCAGTAAATTTCTGAGTAAATAATTACGTTTTTATTTTCAATTGTATAATAAACTAGATGTTTTTTTTTTTCTATAATACTGTCCTACATTTCTTTAAGATAAACATTTCATTCCAAAAAAATCTTTATTAGGGAAGAAGTGAAAATTAATATAGTAGCAAAATAAAAATGATAAAAAACTATGGTTAATAATATGGTAGATGGGAACAAAGTTAGCTAAGTCCAGTGAATAAATTGTCTATTATATGTAGATCAACCGAGAAATTTCTTCACAGTCGTGAAAATTCTTAATAGTCTATTTATGATAATTTCAAATCAGTAAAGAAATAAGTATTCTTAAAATCCTCTTAATACACCACTATGATTTTCGCTAGAAATACTCTAAATACTCTTCAATATGAACTACTTTCAAACCCATTATTATCTTAAGATATGTTGAGATAAGAGTCGGCACCATAGTGGACTATAAATTTAGTTACGTTGTAGACATAATACACTTTTTAGTAGGAAAATATCGTATAAGTAAGTCTTATCTATTTTTTATCTATTTATTTTTATAGACGGGTTTGGTAAATGTTAAAACATATAAGTAAATGTTATAACATATAAAATTTCTTATATAAAAATTCTCCTTCTTCTATAGTAAAATGGCATAGTCTATTTTCTGAAATAGTCGAGGGTCTGAAAAAGTTACAAGCTCTGACAATTTCAGGTCTTTAACTTATTTGAAAAAATAATATCAGCACGAAAGTAAACAAAGCAAAAAAAAAAAGTTATCAGCGTTTACTCAAAACCATGATTTTTCACCTTTCTCACACCTTCGACTCTTTTAGAACATTACTGACTATGTCATTTTACTATAGTATCTCAAAAAATAAGAACTAACTAGGTGTGTTTTCACTTGTAAACCCACAATATATGTTTCATAATTTTGCTTTTCAGTAAACCAATGCACATTATAAAAAATAAATAAATAAAATAAAAATGACTAAAAAAAATGAAGTATTTATTTTTTTTTTTATACGTAAAATGACTCTGTAGTTGTAGGTTAAGAGAAAAGGTGTTCAGAGGATTTACATTAATTAAACAAAACATAAGGAGCATTATTTCAAAACGATCTGTGTACAACGAAATAAGTATAAGTATAAGGATGATGCATCTTAGAGGAGGAAAGGACTAGTGAAGAATACAATCAGAATACAAAACGTTAATCAAAGTATATATGAGAAAGCGAACCTTGAGGGTTCGTCCTACTTAGTTTATCTTATATAAATATTATCTTGAGCTATTGTATGTTAAATTGGTTCCATTGTCATTTCATTGAACTTGACCAAGTTGGATCCCTAGTTAATGCAATGAAGCCCATTTTTCTTCAATTCTTTTGACTAAAATTACAAATTTTGGCTTACACGTAATCTGGCGTAAATAGTTATAAAGTATATAGTTGTCAGAGAAATAACGAAGTATTTACATATTGAAACAATTACACAGGATTTCTGGTGGTGAGAAATGATCAAGGAACGTTAATTAACAACAATCAAAGTAAAATGTTTTTTAACCAGTTTATAAGGAGAGTTCAGAGCATGTCCACATTTGGTCGATTTTTTTTCTCCCGATAAATCCTTGAGGCTGCAGACAGTTATTTACTTTTTTCGCTGGTTGACATCTATCGAGAAATCAAATGGTCCATTCAGCTAGAGAGAAAACTGCTTTGGATTTACCAGCAGGGAGATGAATGGTGTTGGTTTTCTATTCTTTTTAACATTTTCTGAAGTGGACATGTTCAGTTTTGAAAGGACTCTCATTATATAGTGAGTTTGATTATGGAACACAAAATAAAATAAAACGAATTGCAAGATAAAATACACAATGGAAATAAAACTCACTTTCATTCCCGATATTAGAGTAAGGAAGTAATTGAGCCAAATAGTCTGCAGTGAGTATTATCCATAAAATACATTAACGTCTGCAAGTATAACTTTAAAAAAATCATCAAACTAAGCTGTTAAGACTTTCTTCAAGTATGATTATAACTCAGGATAAAAGGTGTTTTTCTTATGATAATAATTGTACGCTGATAACGATAAAGCTTAACAATAATAACAAAATACTGTTGCGTTAGTATTCCCATTTCGTGATAACCAAATTTTTTAACTTATATTGATTCGTGAGACAAATTTATAAATATAAAGAGGAGAGAGAGAGAGAGAGAGAGAGAGAGAGAGAGGGGTGTGAAAGGTTAGATAGTACGAAATGGGCCTTGAATTATGACTTCATGGTTCAATTGTTGACAACCACTGAATGGAGTTGATTCGACTTGCGATCATCGTGATATTTTCAATTGATAATTTTCATGGCAATGGCGCGCTTTTTATACTATGGACTAGTGATGTGTCGGTACCAACATTTTTCGATTCAGATACAGTAGTTAAAAAATAAATTTATATAACAAAAAATAATCCATATGAGAGTTGAAAAACCAAACCGAATCTACTAAAAAAAAAAAACACAATAACTATTCAAGAAATAAATTAGAAAATAGCAAATAGGTTTTAATGTCTTAAAAACAGGTATGATGTATGGTTAATTACGTTTTAAAAAAAAAGGATTAATTTTACAAATTTTTACTTAGGGCTTTAAAAAAATATCTTTGTTCTGAGATAGGAAAAATCCTAAAGGAATAACTAAAACTAATAATAAAATGGCAGTATTGAACTAGATCATGAAAATTGAATTATTAAAGATGAAAAAATATTTTAAATATTATCATTGACTCTCTACACCGATTCGATCGGTGAACTCGACAATCGTTGCATCCATACTATGGACAATTTATTGAAATAAGCGTGATTTAGGCTAAATCTCCTCCTTTCCCAACCGTTGGCCTAGCAACAGTACACCCTTACCGAAGTATTGAACCCAAGATCCTTCATGGGTTGTTAGTGGTAAAGGTTTTATATACATATATATTGAGTAAGATTCTTGAGGTTCAGTCAATATATAAAAACGACTGCTACGAAACTAGCATGTGTGAAGAATACTAGGACATCTCTACTAAGATGCAGGGCATGATTATGAGAACAATAAAGACTCGAAACGTCGCCAAAACAGTTGTTTTATTTAAATGACTGAACCTCAGGTACCTTACTTAAGCATTTAATAGTAAAAGACAAGAAATTTATCCATAAATATATATATATATATATATATATATATATGAGTATGTGTAGCTTTTTGTGCTGTGATTTTACAAGTCTGTTATTTTCCAACAGGTTCTATTATTAAAAAGATGATCGATTGAAAAGTAATGGATCTGTATAGATTAATTTAACGATCTCCGCTGAAAATAACTCTTCGATGCTTTGTTAATCAGCTGAGAAATTGAAGTTCTGATCAGCCTAGAACAATAATAATTTTAATCATCACTTATAATTCTATAGAACAGGATTATTTTAAAAGGTTACAGTTCTCACAGATCAGTACATAAAATAAGCGTAGTGCATATAAATACCAAAAACAAGCATCGATTTTTTAATAATTTTAACTAAAACATCAACAAGTTAAGTCTCATCGGTCAGACATACTCACATAATCGATTAGGAAGTAAATTTTTTAGGAAGTGATTGAAAAACATTTACTTGTATTTGATGGAAGATCAGCTTATGAAATGATCAAAATAGTTCTAATAAAGCGAATGGCCAACGGTAAACCCAAAATGAGTGATTGATGGTTGAATCATCTCATTCTAATCGAAACTTGTTTTATTGCTAGCAAAGAATTAGGTATGAACTAATAATAGAGTTAACTAGATCTCATAGCCATAACTTTTTTTTTATTTTGCGATCTAACCGCTTTGAGAATTCAATTTATTTTTTAATTATATTATTTTAAATTATTGTAGCAAGAAAGATAAAAAACCTTCTATGTGTAGATGAGTTTAATATAAGAGAAAGAAAAAACTATAAAAGTATGTATGAATAATTTATTATATTTTAAATTAATTTAACTACCACATAATACAACTAATACATTTTATTAACTTTAGAAATAAACTAGCAAGTTGGCAACTGTCATTTTGCTTATCAAATGCAAAGAGCTAAACGTTTTAGGTATACCCATGGAGTTATAGTACTATGGAGAGGCCCTTCCCGTATGTTCCATGAGGGGAGAGACCAAAACATAAACCGGCCACGCCCATTATGCCCAACTGGTGACATGCATTCCATTGGGCTAGGGCAATTAAAAGGGTTCGTAATAAATAAAATAATTAAATCACTAAAATAAAATAACAGCAGTATAAAGCCTAGGAAACCAAAATTTGAACTGATAAGCGGCTAATATACTGATAATACGGTGCACTTCAAAATGGCTGCCTACCCTGGCTATTGAGTGGTAAGCCCTCTCCACTTGTCCATAACTCCATGGGTATACCTAACCTACCTCTTTGGATATGACAAATGAAACCTTCTATTTGCTTACTTTTAAGAAATTTCAAAAGACATCTAATCAGTTCATTAAATTTAATTACACCCGTTTTTATGTTTAAAAACGAGATACATCAAACGAAAAAAACTGAAGAAGGTTGAGTTCCTTCCTAAATTTAAATACGTTTCCTGTGTTACTATATTTTTAGTCTTGAAGCCTTTTTAAATCAATCGGATATATACAAGTTGACCTTTACTCAGAAATTACTTAAATTATAGTTGCCCCACTGCTTATAGTACTGAATGCAAATGCAAAATTTTACATGATAGTAGTTTCAAATAAAATGCACCTGTAAAATCTTAAAATAAATGTGTTAGTTGATGTACTTATCCCATTTAGTTTTGATTTCTCAATTTATACTGGAATCAACCTAAAAACAAAACTTTCAAAAGTACATTTGTCTTTGGGCTCCCCAGGCTATTTCATTTTACCAGTTTTTATGCCAAACAAAAATGACACTATTCTAACCTTTGGCAACAATATTCAATTGGTTTTTTTCTTAAACAGATTATTTGTTCCGGATATCCTCCTTTAGTATTTAGTATTTGAACACCTAACCCATCCAATCTGTAATATCTTTCCCATAGAACTGTAATATAGATAAATCCATCTAATCCTCAATCCAATAGAATTCTCTTCTTAACAAGCTTTAAAAACTTTCTTACCTCTTATGTTCCATCAGCTCCTTTCCTGTTAAACAAATTTAAATTATTTGATGATTTCATTTCTACTTTATTATTTTATTTTAGTTTATAAATTTCTTTTATTATTTTTTATATATATTCTTTTATTGAAGTACTAAATGCTGTGGGAGTACATAGTCATTTTTCCGGGGAACTTGTGTCCGAGTATAAAGAATAATTTCACCTTATTAATAATTTTTCACAATTACTATAATACATCTATTATATGCAGTTGTAAATTCCAATTTAAAAAACAGACATTAGAAACATATTGTAAATGAGCTTGTTTTTTTTTGTTTTTTTCCAATGAAATAAATAAACATTATTGGTTATTAAATATGTTATCTAATCTATAAATCACTGAAATAAGGTTGTTGTGACCTTCACTAACAAGTACCTCTTCTTGGTAAGGTTCTGACACAGCGGTCTAGTACCCATTAGAGGCTATCACGGGAATGATTGGAATTATAAAGCTGTGATCTACATATGTTTGTAATTAATTACATAAATAGTCTATAAGTCATATATATCACTTACATTTTTATAGCTATGGGTTGATTTTGGCTTACAAATTCTTAACATTTCTGAAGATATTATATATTATAATATTTCAGGTTTTGCAACAGTATCACATTTCAATTGTCAGTATTTCCATACTACAACCTCTATTGTAGCAGTCATCCTCTGTCAGATCATTTAGTCATTATATCCTTTCTGAAATCCTCTATCCACTGTTACCGAGGCCTGCCATATGTTTGTCTCTTGTTTTGGCCACCCTTAAGCATTCAACTGGGTTTCTTCCATTCTTACAATGTGCCTGTACCATATCAATCCTTTTTTGCTATTATATTACTGATTTATCCATTTAACATACTACCACCACTAAAAATAATAAATGCTTATGACAGGTGCACTATTTTTGAGCCGATATAAAATAATGTTCAATAAATATTATAACACATTTTAATTTAATATGAAAATGAAACTAAAAAAAAAAAAAAATCAAATTGCCATATTTTTATAGAATAAAATTAATACACAGGCTACCACTCAAAGATTGTCTGATTTTTGAATGGTAGCTGGGCTTTATGGAATTCTGAATATATGGTATTTTCAATCTATTTTAGTCCTAAAGATGTGTGAAGTGTTAGTGTGTAAATGATAACATATGAACAGTTAGTATATTATAGGACAACAATTAGTTTGTCGGGAAGGAGAAGTTGAAATAGGAGATTCGGCCATCAAAAACATTTCTTTAGATTCGGCCGATCTGAAACAAGTATTCTTCAGTGGCTATTTTCAGAAGTTTAGAAATGATCTTAATTTATCCTAGTTCTTTAATTGCAAAGTTTTTTAATAATTTATATTTACAGCTGTAATGGGTCGTCAAGAAACCTTAGCCGAATACTTTCCAGAAATAAAAGGAGACCTCACCAAAGTAACTTGGGAACATGGTGTGAATTCTATGGATAAACTAGCAGAAGCTCTTAATGGTAGGTATAAGAATTTGTATTATTCATATTTTATTAGTAAAGGAGGCAAGAATGGTTTTCTTCTATTTTGTACATAGTAGGTTCAATTTCCAGCTGATGTACAAAAATTTCTCTTGGCAGAGAACTCAGATTTTAGAAACGCTTCCTGGGTTCCCCCAGACCTTTAATGGGGAAATAATGTAGTCAGGGGATAAGTCAAGTAGTTGAAACACATCCAGTGGTGGCAAGATTACCATAATGTCAGAATTCAAATGCATCGTTGTTATGATAACAATGAGTAGTAATTTATTTTTTTATTTATTTTATTGCTTTAAAGTACACACTTTATTGCAATGGAGTTAGCCAATAATATTCACATTTTACTATTAAAAAAAAAAATTATTATATATAAACATAAACAAATACATAATAATAGATAAACAATAAATACAAACAGAAGAATATTTTTACATGATATATAATTAGCACAAACTAAAGAACATTTCTTCATATTATAACAATTAATATAAACAAAAGATTTCTTTTTTTTTTTTTTTTTCTTTTTTTTTTACTACTACAATGAGTAGTAATTTATAACAGGGTCAATAATAATAATTTAGTGACAATAAGTAGTAATTTATAAGGATTTGTTGTGTTAAGAGTAATTATATATATATATATATATATATATATATATATATATATATATATATATATATATATATATATATATATATATATATAATATATAAATAATTTTATCAACAGAAAAGAGGTTGTAGAATCATTGATATAAAATTTTTATGAACCTTTACATTTTAAAATTATTATAAATTTGATAGGTAGCTTTAATAGGGTGATAGTTTCACTTTGACCTGAAACTCAATAAAATCTGAAATAATGTAAATGACATCACAGAACAATAGAGATACGCCCTATCTGGTACTATCAACTTATTACATAAACAAATTCAAATTAATTTAGAGGTGGAGGGAATTACAAAAGTTTAAAGTTCTAGAGGTCTGCCAGTTTTTATTGGCTACTACTAACATGTTTACAATATTAACACTCTGATTAGTAAAGACCGGATTTTCGTGCAGTATAACCATTGAAACGTGCAACAAAAACTTCAAAATGGGCAAAAATGTGCAATAAAAAAAATCAAAACGTGCAATAAAAAAATCAAAACGTGTAAAAAGGTGTACTAAATAGAAAGATTTTGGTTTTTATTTTTTATTAGCACCCAAGTAGACATAAAATAAAGTAAAATATTGAATAGAATGAAATTAATAGTTTTCCTTTATTTAAACTATATTTTGTATTAAAATATTTAAATAAAAAACACTCTTAGAAACAATAATTATATGCCATAGTAAAACAAAACATAATACAAAATTCTATTTATTACCATCAAGTAGATACATAATATTATGTTTTAAAAGAATATATTTTAAATCTATCTTTTAAATTATAAAATACGAAAACAGCAGGAAAATTTTCTAGGATAAGAATCAATTATTTAGACGATATAAACAATTCAATAAGACATTAAAAAAAATAAAGAAATCAATTTTTTTTCGTTAAAATTTACTACACTATACATTTCTAAATTTTTTTCTGTCAAATTATACCTCCTGTCATCGAGGATATGTTTCAAAAGAGAAAAAGCTCTTTCTACATCAATACTGGTAATTAGGCATTTATTATAGGAACTTAAAATGTTTGGTGCCACATCTACATCTGAGCGTTTGCCATTTAAAACGTTGTTAAATGTTTGTAAAATTTTAAATCCAAGATTTTTTTCAAATACAGTTTGAAATTTTTCATAAATTAATTTCCCTTTGTCATTATTTACTTTTTTGAGGGTCTCTTCAACACTTTGTATGATACTGATTTGTTCATCTAATGATAGATTTTTGGCCTCTAAACGTTTTATTGCAACGGGTATTGGGCCAAAACAGGACCTTATGAATGCCAATTCGGACTTAACTGAATTGTTTTTTACAATGCTTTATAATTTGATGATAAAAAGAGCATCTTCTTCCAAATGTTCTATTAGCTCTGCATACCTATCCAAATTTCCGGAATAAAAAAGGACAGCATCTATCCAGGTTCCCCACCTGGTAAGAACTGCTTCTGGGGGCAAGGGGCAATTCATTACATTTCTATATAAAGCCGCTCGCTGAGGGGCTTTCAAGAGGATTTTTTTTACCACAAGTTAATAACATTTACATTTTGGAAAACATCACGTATTTTCTCGGCAACTCTATTAAGATCATGCGCCACACATGTTGTGTGAACCATGTTTGGGTAAAACACTTTAAGAGCGTTCCCAGTTTTGAGCTTATAAGGAGATGCATCGGTTACTAAAAGTAAAACCTTATCTTAATACCCGTTGGGAACGAAAAAAATTAACAAACTATCGTTAACAAACCACGACACCATCTCAAAATTAGTTTTTTCCAATTCTTTACAAGAAATTAAGTGAGGGGTAGGCTCAATTTCTGGATGCAAAATACCAATTATTAATGCACAAATATATTTCCCTCTCGAATCAGTCGTTTCATCGACTGAAACATAAATAAAATTATTGGAAATTTTATTTTTAATTTTCATTAAAGTCTGTTCATAGCAGACATTTTGATAATTTTTTCTTATAGTGCTCTCGTCAGGTAGTATCTGTCCAGTATATTTTTCTAAAAAGTTTGTAAATTGCGGACATGAAAGCTTGAATAGCGGAATATTGGAAGAGACTAATGCCATACACAATTCCTGATTAAAAGAATTCTTCTTATTGGCGCCACTACAGCTTTCTGTTATCAAAAGTTGAGTTACGTTTTTTCTTTTCTAAGCGGCCTCAACTGCTTGTTTATGACTGCCTATACAATAAAACAATAAAGTAAAAAAATGTAGGTATCCAGACCGAGATTAATGATTTAAAAGTCAGCATAAATTGGGCAATTTAACTGTTTAGGAAAAATTAAAATTAAACGTAGGTAGTACATTAAATTATATTTTCTAGATTAGGATTCAGGAACTGCCATTTCATAATTTAAGTCTAAAACTTACTTGTTTGGCAGTGGGCGTCTACTAGCGATTTCCTATCAACAACTACATTTTTGTAGCAAGATTTTCCATCAGTTTTTAGTTCTGAGTACAGCTGTATCCATCCCTTTAATTTGAAATAAACACTACTTTTCCCTTTAGGCATGTTTGATATAGAATTGCACAACTTGATAGTGGCAGAAGAAATGATAATAAAGAGCTGAGAAATACAAACACGGCTACCGGATATAGGGAG
Source organism: Euschistus heros (assembly GCA_003667255.2). Taxonomy (NCBI): domain Eukaryota; kingdom Metazoa; phylum Arthropoda; class Insecta; order Hemiptera; family Pentatomidae; genus Euschistus; species Euschistus heros. The sequence continues at coordinate 3,861,294 of RCWM02000052.1, read as the reverse complement.
GGGTGGGGATGTTGAAAAACATAAAAATTCCTAGAAAATGGGGGACTCGAGAATTGAAAACTCCTACGAAAAAATATTAGAACCGGTTTAAAAAAAAATGGTTTGTTTTATTTCACTTGTTTTATAAAACGTATAGTGTTTGTTTATCTTTTATCCGCTTTGTTCACTGATTTTTTTTAAATAACGGACAAATTCAAAAATAAAACCTTAAAACGTGCAATTTCATGCAGGAAAACCTTACAACGTGCAGTTGCATGCATTAACGTCAAAACGTGCAATATAAAACTAGTATAGAAATAACTTAGTTTTCATGATTCGAATTTCTGTCCAAGTTTTAATGAATTTGGAGTTTGCAAAAAAAAAGATGCAATTGCACGAAAATCCGGTCTTTACTGATTAGGAATCATGAATCCATTGCCTATATGGCCACAAAGTATTCCAGATGTTTATTGCACTTTAACCTCACTTATCTGTGCATTTACAGTCAGTGGAGGCTGAGTAAGCTTCCACATTAACTGATTAATGAATAAGTCAAAACATATTAATCCTATGTACCCTTGTTAAAAAAATGATTTGAAGTAAATATTAATTCATCAGTATTACACATCTAAATCTAATAAAAGAAAATAAACTTTTGTAATACTATAATAACAGTATTAATGGATATAATCATTTTTGTTGTTATTTAAAGGTAAAGCATTGATGATAGAGGCAGATATTGTACTTGGATACAAAAGTGAAGAGGACCTACAGAACCAAGTAAAACCTATACCTGTAATGGCACATCCTCCAGCTAATGTATCTAATTTAACTTTAGCAGAGTTTTTGGAAACTTTTATGCAAAGTGGTGCACGTAAAGGAATCAAACTTGATTTTAAGAGTAGAAGAGCTTTTGCAGCTTCTGAATGGCTCATAGAGAAACTTTATTATGAAAAATATGTAAGTATTTTTCTTAGTTATTTTTAATATTATTAAAAACAATTGTTTACATCTTAATTATATTTTTAGAAACACAGATGTAGATTATAAGCAAATGAGATTTTAGAGAATTTGGTTTAGAAGGCAGTAGTTAACTGCAAGAAAATACAAACCTTTTTTTTCTTGAAAAGTGCAAAAATAAATCTTTTGATAAAAAATCAAATTTATTTAATTATTGTTATTGCTATTAAGTGCATAGTACCAAATAATATGGCTTGCTTTTGCCTTGATTGCCAGTCTTTATAGTTAAATGCTGCTATCTTGCCATTTTTATCACCAAACAGTGTTTTGAATCAGTAGCAACACTATATTACCATTGCAGGCTGGTCTCCTGACACTCCTTGTACTATAAATCTGCTTCCAGAACCATAGCGGGTACATCCTTTGAAACTTCATATTTGTGAGAGGTGAGACCCCCGGAATCCATATAGTCCCAACCTTCCTTTGCTTGTTGAATTGGCAACTTCCATATTGCTATACAGACTTGAATTTCTACGTTGGATCTTCTTTTCCAGGTTCATTCAGAGCAGTTTGGTACTCCAAAGATTCTCCGAAAAACTGTCTTTTTAAACGTAAGAAACAGTAACTCATTGTTTTTAGAAATCAAACAGCATTCCGATCCATATAGGCGAGGACAGGTCTGACAAGGGTTTTATAATTCTCAGCCTAGCAAACTGCTGCTCTGCAAGCGTTGCTGTAGAACAAAATAGCACCAATTGGCAGACACCTCTACATGCATTTTATCAAATCATTTATTCCAAGGTCTTCCATGGTCATTTTTACCAGTCTGGCTAATTTTTTAGGTATATTCATCTCCAACATGGTAAAATATGCTTCTTTTCTGTCTATAACTGATTCATAGAGTTCTTTTAGGTCTATGAAAATATGATGAGTGTTAATCTGGTACTCTCTCTCTTCTTTTCTATTAGTATCCTGAACGTAAAAAATTGGTCAATAGTTGATATCACCTTAACAAAGCCACACTGATATTTTCCAATTTCTTTCCCTGGATAGGGAATCAATCCTTTGTTTGATAATTATTAAATATCATACTATAGTGACTGTCTGCATCTGGTGATTATTTTGAAAATGTGATATAATTTATTCTGGCATTTGTGTTTGGTTTTACCTCCACAATGATTTTCCTGCTATCAGGAGGAGCTTGGTTGAGTGATTTTGTGAGTTTGGTTGTAGGATTTTAGGGAACACAAGATACAGTAAATTGCTTTTTCTATTTGCTTGGCCATTCTTTATAACATGTGAGAGGAATTAATGTGAACACATTAATGAGAGGAATTAATTTTGAACTAGTGTGAACATGTTTTTTTGAAAACTACAGAATTCAAACTTAATCTGATTGTCTTACGAATTATTTATCTCCTTTTTATTCTACATTTACAGAATTCATGGAGATATTGAATTTCAAATTATGCATTTATTTTATAAAGAAAATTTACTCTAAAGAATTTTAATTTTTTAGATAAATAGATAAATGTTAACAATAAAAAAATTAAATAAATGTTACTTTATTTAATAGAAAGAATCTCAGCCGTTTTTGGTTCATATTGTTGATATTATTTGAGGTTTCAGAGGGACTTCCCAGTGTGGCTGAATGCAGACATTGTACCTGGTCCTGTAAACGCTACTGCAACTGTAGTCGACCCTGATTACTTTCTTTCGTCATGTTTTACAAAGTTTCCATATGCTACTATTTCTATCGGTTGGACAACTAAACTAGAGGCAGGATCTCTTGAAGGTATGTCTTTTGAACATAATGTACAAAATTGTAGTGATTGAATAGAATATAAACTAAAGGCATATACATAAATATATGTATGTAAGTGTAATTTTTATTTTTTTTTTTTTTATTGTTATTTTCCAAGTATAGGTTTTGTTCCTTCTAGGGTTTTGGGGACTCTATTATAACTTTTAGTTACTGTAAGGTAATCAATTGTCAGTTTACATCCTTTCTCTTTTATAGTTTCTTCCCTACTTTTAAAACCTTTCTTTTCCTTTTTTTGTAAATATTATATTCTTTTAATTATATTTTTTATAACAATTTATAAGTTATATTACTTTTGTTATATTCTATTTTATAAATTGACGGCCTTTTCTCCAAATTTCATAACATTCTGAAACAAAATTAAAAGTTATTATCAACTTCTTTCTCCTTTTCTTTTGCAACCTACCTCAGTGCCATTCAGCATGGTTCCCTCTTGCTAGCTTTTCCAACTGATAACTGAAGGATATCCTTGATGGATATATGAATATAAAGTTTTTACTGTGTGTACGTCCTACTGAAATATCCAAACCATTTCATGTGTATTTTCTTAATTCCATCCTTAGCACACACCTTCCTCTGTGTTCCTTTCATTCCCAAACCAATCCGATTTTGTTGTCCAACAATTCTTTGAAGAAACTTTATTTCTGTGGCTTCGATTTGACAGATCATTGATACAATGATTACTATTCATAAAACTATTAGCTTATTATGGACATTTAATAAAGACGGAGCATGACTTATCAAAACAAATTATTTTTAAAAATTTTTTTTTTGTTAATGAATTTCTTTCTGTATTCATAAAAAGCTATTTTTTTATTGATGAAAACATTTTTGTTCTATGACTACTAATCAGATGAACACAACAAGTTTTAGGAATCTTAAGATTTGTTCTGTTTTTAAAAAATAGATCCTACAGTGGCCAACTGCCAATAGTAAAAAAAATAAAATAAAATAAAAAATAAATTAAAATTTTTTCAAAAAATAAAAAAAACCTGTACCACTTACAACCCATGAAGAGTTCTTAGGTAAAGATGTACTGTTTCTAAGCAAACAGTTGTGAAAGGAGGTAATTTGGCCAGAATTCACGCGCAACTATCATTTTCCCCCTAATTAAGGGTACCCACTTTTTAAGAGCCAGGGTGAACTGCCAATAGGTGCATATAATTAACTTGCTGATTTAATAAATATATACAAGCCACAAAGACTGCTAATTTAATTGATATTTCTGAAAAGTTAATCTTATTTAAATTTTATGTTCTTTACTATCATCATGCTAACAACTTCTGTTGACTTTTTATGTATATGATTTAGAAGTAGAGACGGATTTATTTTAATTGTCTAAAAGTGTTTAACACTCAATTAGCTTTAACATTTTTTTTTCAAAACTATATATTTTTTTTTTTCATTTTTTTAGGTTCTTACTCGGAAGAAGATATAGATAGAATGACAGAAGTTTTGAGTAATAACATGATTACTATGCCTGTGACTTTTGCTGTGAGGGCTGCACTTGCTGCACGGTCTGTTGAACGGATGGTTGCTTTGGTCGAAACATCTCCACCTGGCTCAACACTGACCATTTGGTCGAGTGTTCCGACTGATGTTATTGATATTGCAGGTATTCATATTCTAAAGTGCTTCTAAGCCAGATATTTTATGAAGCATTATTATTATTATTTTAATTTTTTTTTTCTAGATATTTTAAAATAAATAATGATAGTCTGTACAAATGATTTATTGTGATATAAATTAGGGAAAACTGATATTAAAATTTTATTTATGGTATTTTAATATTTTATTCACAGTTACATAATTCCTTCAATTATGCTCTGGATTGAAATGGAATATCAATTTTTTAGTGTGATGGGGATTTTACATAACAAAAAGCAGTTAGATTGGCTTTATGGCTACTATATTAATATTCAAGATTGGTAGTTAAATGAAATCAGAGTTGAAATATATTGCAGTGCTAATCAGTTTAGAAAATTTATCAATTAAAGCGGTGCTAATATTTTTGATATTTTACTTATTAAATGGACAAAATGTTCAGCAATTCTATTCTGTCAATCTCAACCATTGTTAATTTACAATGGCAATTCAGATATTGAACTCTATTTTAACTTAAGTTTATGGTTCTTCAAGATTAGAATAAATATAAAAAGTGCAGTTGTACTGTTCTGTCATGGAACCAGTATATGATGCAGAGAGCTGGCAACTAACAACAAAGAAAAAAAATAATAAAAAAAAAATAAGTCAGCTAAAAACAGTATTAAAGGATTTTGTACATCGTTCCTGTAGAGTATACATATTAGACCATGTCTGAAATGATTATCTGGTTAAGGATGCATGCAGAAGATAACATTGTGGAACGAATAGAAAGCTGATAACTAATGTTGTACAGTTATATAGTGATAATGAAGAATGAAGGATGGCCAAGAACGATGATATCTTACATTGCAACCAACAGAAGGATGAATGGCAGACCAATAACGTAGTGGAAAAAAAGGAATAGAGGAAGCCATGAGGAAAAGGGAAATGAATGAAAGACATTGGAAAAATAGAAAAGAGTAGAGAATTGAAATGGTATATGGTAAGGGGCTGGAGCCATAGGACTCCCACTCAATATACTTATATGGACCTGGAACTCTCACAAAGGTATTTAAATTTGGAACATGGAACGTGCACTCTCTTTATAGACCAGGTGCCCTGACTGAACTGAAAGAACAACTATCCCAACTTGGCACAGATATTGCGGCCATTCAAGAAACAAGATGGACGGGATGTAGTAAACTCAGCAGAAAGGATTTTGATTTTTACTATAGCGGAGGCGAGAACAGACACGAAGTTGGTACTGGATTTTTGGTTTTAAAACGCACGAAATCGTCAATCCTCGATTTCCAGCCGATAAATAATAGAATATGTACTATGAGGATTAAGGAGAAACGCCACAATATTATCTTGATAAATGTACATGCACCTACTGAGGAAAAGGAGGAAGAGGAAAAGGATAAATTTTATGAAGAATTGGACAAAATTATTAGAAATGGCCCTTCCTTCGACATGAAAGTAGTGTTAGGTGATTTCAATGCACAAATAGGACAGGAGCTTGCTTTCACCCCTACCATTGGAAGATACAGTATGCATCCAGAGACAAATGACAATGGTGAACGATTGATCAGCTTTGCGGTGTCTCACTAACTGTTATGAGTACAATATTTCCTCACAAAAAAAAAAACACAAGGAAACTTGGACCTCACCAACTGGCGTTGCAACACAAATCGATCATGTACTGATCTCATCCAGGCATTTCAACTCAATAAACGATGTTAGGTCATATCGTGGACCAGATGTAAATTCAGACCACTATTTAGTTGTGGCAAAGATGACCGAAGGAGTGAGACCCTTGCGCCGTAGGAACGAGAACCAGAGGTCCAAATGGGACAGAACGAAGCTCAAGGAAGAGAAAATTAGAAACTCATTCCAGTCAAGCATGGAACAAGGAGTGAAGAATATTCCTGCAGTTGAAGATGGAAGAGAGGTGGAAAGAGAGTGGGACTGCCTGAAGCAGGTCATAGCAGATTCAGCGGACCAGTATTGTCAGAAGGATAGGAGAACCGATAACACCTGGTTTGATAAGGAATGTGAAGAAGTAGTGGCGGAACGGAATGCAAAGAGAGCAGTTTTCTTGAGCCGAGATAGTAGGAATGAGTACAAAGAAGCAAGAACTAAGGCAAAAACGGTACTTAAGAAAAAGAAGAAGCAAGCGCTACTAGAGAAGGTGAAGGCAATTGAGGACTCTAGAAGGAGTAGTGGCACAAGGAAGTTTTTTGAAGAAGTTAAAACCATAACTACAGGCTTCAGCAACAATTCAGCAATTAGGAATGCTGAGGGAAAGCTACTAGTGGTGGACCAAGACATACAAGAAAGATGGAGAGACCACTTCAAGAAACTCCTTAATCCCATAACTGTGGATCAGACGATTGGTAACCCGCCAGAAGAGGAAAATGAGAGGGAGTCGTTGCCACCTGATAGCATTGATATTCATTTAATTTGGATAAATTAAAAAACAACAAAGCACCTGGTTCAGATAGCATCCCAGCAGAATTTCTAAAGGCAGGAGGTCCGCAACTAATAGAAGAAATTATAAAGATAATAGAACAAGTGTGGATCTCGGAGACGATGCCACAAGAATGGAGTGAGTCTATCATTGTACCAATTTTTTAAAAAAAAAGGCGATTCGACTCAATGCAAGAACTATAGGGGAATCAGTCTACTAAATATGGGATATAAAGTGTTCTCAATTGCCCTGTATAACCGTCTAATCCCATACGTGGAATCGCAGCTTGGAGAATACCAGAGTGGATTTAGGGCTAATCGTTCAACCATTGACCAAATTTTCTCGCTTAGGCAGATGACGGAAAAAAATGAATGAGTTCGGTAGCTGCATGTGGCTACTCTTTATAGACTATAAAGCTGCATATGACTCAGTCATCAGAAAAGAATTATATCGGGCCATGAGAGAGATGGAAATCCCAGCTAAACTGATTTGACTCACAATGTGTACAATGAATGACACGACAGGCAGGGTGAAGATTGGCGGAAAGTTAGGAGACTCATTCTCTATAAGCTCAGGACTGAGACAAGGGGATTCTCTTGCCCCGCTACTGTTCAACATAGTCCTTAATGCAATTATAACAAGAGCAGGACTGATATCTCAGGAAACCATATTTAATAAAATGACGCAGGTAATGGCATATGCTGACGATGTTGTCATTGCAGGAAGGAAGCGACAAAACATCAAGGAGGTATTTGCGGTACTTGAGATGGAAGGAAAAAGAATGGGTCTCCAAATAAACGAGGATAAAACAAAGATTCTCACGTTAAGAAGGAAGAATCCAGTGCGCCCGCAGAAACACTACATAATGGGAAACTATAGATTTGAGTGCGTTAAAAGTTTTAAATACCTTGGATCGATGATCAACGACTCCTTAGATGAGGAAGAGGAAATAAAATGTCGAGTAGTGGCAGCTAATCGATCCTATTTCAGTCTATCTAAACTATTTAGAAGTAGACTGCTCAGTCCCACAACCAAACTCAGACTTTATAAAACACTCGTCCGACCCTTCCTGACATACGCATCTGAAACCTGGACGTTGCGTAAAGTATCAGCTGAACGTATTGACAGGTTCGAAAGGAAGATATTGAGACGCATCTATGGACCTGTAAAGGAGGATGGTTTGTTTCGACTCCGAAAAAACAAAGAGCTGTACGTACTTTATAATGAACTGAATGTTTCCCAATATGTGAGAATACAGCGAATTAAATGGCTGGGACACGTAATCAGAATGGACGAGGAGAGGACAGTCAGAAGACAGTATTACGGAAGCCCCGATGGAGTGAGGCCTCGTGGAAGACAGCGGGGAGACAGAAGGGAAGATGGAAGGACAGCGTCTCCGAGGATCTGAAGAAAGCAGGAATATCCATCAGGCGTGCCACTGACAGGGAAGACTGGGGAAGAGCCGTTGAGCTGGCCAAGGGCCGCTTCATGCGTCTGTTGCGCCGAGAATGAATGAATACTTAAATAAGTTTAAATATTTCCTAGTTTTAAGTTTTTGGCATTTAATTTAAATTTTAAAGTAAAGGACTTCATATTTTTTTTTTTTCAAAATCAGCCCGTGTCTAATGGAAACTGATTAAAATTTGTTTCTTTTGCTGAGCCACTGTGTTTTATTAATTATGATATATTTTTTAGCTCTTGGAAGACTTATTGACGAAGTTGGAACAGACAAAATTTACTTGGATCTTCCTGGTGAAATAATCAAAAGTCTGAACCGGTCGAGAAAAACTTCAGGTTCTTCGAGTTTTATGCCATCATTACCAGTGACTCTTATTGCTCTAATTTTTTCTGTATTTGTGTACTTTTACAGATAGGCTATTTTATATTTCCTTTATTTTAAGGAAATTATACAAATAAAAACTATAATTTTCATTAGATCTATAAAAAGTTCCTATTTGGAATAATTTAGTTTAATTATTAATTTACGAGAATGGCCTGTGATTAAAAACAATACAAAATTGTTAAATATTTTAAAAATTATTTTACTGTAAATAATTTTATCCGATTCATATTATAACTATTCTATTCTTTCCAGAAAATATTGCTTGTTTAGTTTGATTGTTAATTTTGTATAAATTGTTTCTTGATGGCTATAGTTATTTTTAGATGATGAGATAAGTCATTAGAACCAATAGATAGATAATGTTTTTGTAAATAATGTAATATAAATTATAATGTTACTCTCTTTTCGCTTATATTTTATTAATTAAAAGTGAATACTAATAATTTTTTTTTATACGAAAGATTTAAATGATGTATTATAATAATATCATATTATAAAGAATAATTTATTGTAAAACTTTGTTTTTATTATCTGTTCATTAAGAAAAATGAAATCACAGAATATTTGAATCATTATATATATATATATATATATATATATATATATATATATATATATATATATATATATATTATTATTTTTTTTTTTTTCTAGAAATATTTCATCTTGAGTCGTCTTTAAAAATAAAATTTACTAAATAAGGAAAATTTATGCTATATGAAAATTATATAGTATATTTTTTTCGATATTATTAGATTGACAGAATGCTTTAATGTAATATTTTGTAATATAATAGTTTCTCTTGACTCTGGCATGTAACATATTCCATGCCCCATATCAAAGTAAATGCCCATTAAATACTATCTAAAATTCTGTAGCTGAATGCAAGTAATAAAAAAAAAAAAAAAATTTCTTTCCTTCAAAATTAAATTTCCCCTGACAACAAAAAACCACTATCCAAGTCAGTAATCAATCTATATAGTAAATTATGGGAACACTAATCTAGATTAGTAAATTTATAATAAATAAATAAAGGCTTAGCGAACCTGTAGGTTCAATGGCGACGCCACCAAACATTGATCACACACCTCCATGCAACCCCCTACCTTCGGCCTTGATGCAATCATCCCATCTATGTCTTGGTCTACCCCTCGGTCGTTTACCCAATGGCTCAAAACTGCCATTTTAACCGTTGTGTGCTGCTATTACCAGAACTATATTTACCGGGTATAACTCGCACATTTCTGCATTGTGAAGCCTTCTAAATTCTACGGTTTCTTCATCCTTTTTTGGGCAAAATATTCTGCGAAGTACTTTATTTTTGAAAACTTTAAGGTGTTGTTCCTCCCTTTATGTAAGCAGCCATGTTTCTTAGTAAATTTATAATTAATTAAATTAACTAAAAAAGCCAGTCAATTTTTGTTTAGTATCTTGTTTTGAGTTTTATTTAATATTTTTGAATGAGATATGTGATACTGCTGATTAGATTAGTTTTTAAGTACAAAAAGTTGCATTGCTTTCCTTCCAACTCTACTTATAAATAAATTAATTCAACAATTTATAAAAAAAAATCATCATTAAAAATTAAATATATATTTAGAAATACATACTTCTATTTTATAATTGGGCTAAAATTTGATGTCTTTGTGTTGCATGACATAACTATTGCAGATTTTAATTAGAGTATACTAAAATTGATTCAGACAGAACTCCAGGAAGTAATAATAAATAAGTAGCTGCATCTTGGGGTTAGGACTAAAATTGTTTCAGTGGCGATAGAGGTTCTGGTACAATATGTATACATTTTGTTAATACAAGCTAAAAATAATATTTATGAAAACAAAAAAATAATCTCACTAAAATAACTAAATATTGATAAGGTTAAGAAAAACTAAAGAATAATATAACAATTTAGTGGCAATCAAAACAGTCTCCATCAAAAACTTCGCCATCTCTCCAGTTCTCATCCTCTTTGGTTGCGACATAGCAAATTTCAGGTTAGTAAAAGTTGAGTAAATATTTATAGTTTATCCTAAAAAATGAAAATTAAGAGGACTGCAGATTATGATGTAATTTTTCTGCTCATCAGAATTTAGTTGAATGAATTAAATAAAAATTAAAATGTAACTCATTTACATTTTTATTTCAACTAAAAAGACTTGAACCCGGACCCTAGAACTAGGACCTCCCAAATAATCTATTTATAATAGTTAAAAGTCTCTATTTCACAGTTTATGAAAAATAATTAGTTTATAAATTATAGTTTTAAAACAAGTACAGCAAGAGAACGTGCATGGTAGTAGGTTGAATTTAAGCTCACCCATTAGTTAAATTATAAATCAACTAATATAATTTTTTTTTTTTTAATAATAAGATAATATAATAATAAAACATCTACATTTAAAATAAAAACTACATTTAGAAATTAATTGGCTAAGCATATTAGGATGAACATTGAATGATAAAAATATAATAGCAGAGCAGTCAATATGTTAAGTGCACAAGAGTGATTATACAAGGATGTGGTTTTCTATGGATAATTCTAGGTGAAAATCTTAAAAAAATAAACCACTCTTATTGTTTATATAAATATACATACATACAACTTAGGCAATTAAAAATGTAATAAGATAGATAATCTTACATTGATCGGTTGTTCAAATCCATCCCTGAGGTGTAAGATAACACTAACAACTTTTTATTTAAAGAACTGCCTTAGACAATTATCTCTTTGTTAAAAAATCGATTTCTTGTCTTCACAGAACTGCTTTTCTACTTTTTTCAAACATCAATAAACACTTACACCCCTCCAATCTGGAGGACAAATTGTGTTCAGAAATTTAATTTCTGTTAATATTAAAATAAAAAAATATGTTGTGTTCGATGTTAAATTTTGTAATTGTTAAAAATGAAAAATACACAGCATACTTTCTCTCATCCTACTAAGAAGTTTTCATAGGTTACTGTATGACTTCAATTCACAATTACTCAATATTTAGTGAGGTCTATGTTGGTCAAGGATCAATAGATGAACATGCCATGGAGTATCTATACATTTCGAGTAATCCAAATTGGATAACCGTGAACTACCCAAAGCTATAACTACAATTTAAAAAAAAAAAAAAAAAAAAATTGATTAACAATTTATTCATTTACTCAATTCTGTATAAGTACTAATAAAGCTTTGACCAACGAGTTTATTTCCACTCAAGAGATCAAGAAGCTGTGAATGTCTTCACCTACAAATTTGATTCTAACCAATTCCCTTTATACCTTAATACATACTTATACTTGGAAAATATTTTTGTTATATTGATATCAACAAGAAGGTACTTTTCAATAGAAATGAATTTTTTAAAATCCAAAATAATAAAAATTTAATTACTTTTAATCCTAGTCAATCTAAGAATACAGGAATTATTCATTAGAAATAAAAATTTTGAGTCAATTGAGTAAATAATAAAAAATGTTACAATTCTTATAAAAGTTGTAAAGGAGAAATAAATTATCAAAAGTTTGTTTGCTAGTGATAATAACAGATGGTAGGAGCCAGTGATATAATAGGGAAAGATAAGATACTTATTGTAAAGTATTTTGTATAATTACTAGGTATATTTGTTCAAGATATACTCACTACCATTAGCTGTGACCTTGTGTTACTTGTATCTCTTCTAAAGCAACTTGATATTTATATTCAAAATATGGCTCAACGTAGAGTTGCTATTGTAAGATCTTTTATATTTTATTTATTTAGTAGAAAATATAATATTTTAATATTATTATATAATTATATTTATATTATTATATTATATATTATTATATTATTATTATATTATATATTATTATATAATTATAATATTTATAAAATATTATATTTTAATATTATATTATATTTTAAAATATTATTATTTAAATATAATAATTTTATATATATTTTTTTTAGTAGTATAGTAAAGGATTAGTTTCTAAATTTTAAAATTATAGGTTACTGGGGCAAATAAAGGCATTGGTTTCGGAATCGTTAAAAATCTTTGCAAACAGTTTGATGGTATTGTATATTTAACTGCAAGAGACGTCGAAAGGGGTAAAAAGGCTTTGGAAGAATTAAATAAGGTGAATGTTAAATATTTAATAAAACTATGGCTTGTCCTTTGAACAATATATTTATATATATTTTTATTTCTTAATGATAGCTAGGCTTAAAAGCAGAATTTCACCAACTGGACATTGATAACGCTCAAAGTATATCCAACTTTGCTGATTTTATCAAGAAGACGCATGGTGGAATTGATGTTTTAGTCAACAATGCTGCAATCTTATACAAGGTAAAAATTTTTATTCCTTTCTAATCTTAAGTAGTAGTAAATATGAACAAAGTAACAAAGTAATAATACAATGTTACATCATGTGAATTCTAAACTTAGATAAGTCATTGTTAAGAAAATAAAATTATATATATATATATATATATATATATATATATACATACAGGGTGAGTATCTCTTAGTGTAAAAAAAAAAAAATTGGGGGAAACTAGAGCAAAAAATGTAGCAAAATGCCGCAGACCTCACCTTTCTGTTCCATTCCGTTGCAGATATACGATAAATCAAAGACTTTTTTGAGGAAACCACGTTTTTTCTCCATAAAAGCTGTAATATCTCCATTTGGTTTAAATTTTTTCAAATTTTGACCTTATTTTCGGGTTTAGCATTAAATTTTCTATAATGACTGAGTACCTGTAACCTTGAATTTTACAAATTTGGTATCTAAAGAATGGCTTGATCTTCACATTATTGGGAGAAGTCACAATGTCTTATATTACTTTAACGCTCACCGTTCTTCAAAAAAAAACTATCTACAAAGTAATGAATCTCACAAAAACTTGAAAATTTAATCAGCTTTTGAATGATATGTTAAACGTAATGATTTTATTTCAATTTCATGGAGAAATTTACTTTTGAAACCGAAAAACATGGTGTTCTCATTTGGCATACAAATCAGTTACTAGTGTAAATAAAACATTAGTACAATACCTTAATGAAATTGGATATTTTAAACATAATAAACTCATCATTGGAATAAAAAGCAAAGATAAAAATTATTGTTTAATAGAAAATAAAGGAAAACTGTCAATAATGGGACACCAGATCAGAGGAACTTATGTTATTACATTTATCTATTTATTATTATTATTTAGGATTTATTTAATTAGATTTTCAATGTAATGTTTAAATTCCAATGATAACGAACATAGGCCTCAATTTTGCCGTTAGCTTCTGAATGCAGATTGTGTTGAAGAATACCACTTTTTGCGGTGAATTTTATGGGCAGATGAGTCTGTTTTTACAGGGTAAGGCATTTATAAAGGCACATATAAACCAACGATATACATGGATAGATAGAAATACCTTCCTCTGTAAAAACAGACTCATCTGCCCATAAAACTCACCTCAAAAAGTAGTATTCTTCAACACAATCTGCATTCAGAACCTAATGGCAAAATTGAGGCCTATGATCATTATCATTGGATTTTAAACATTTCATTGAAAATCTAATTAAATAAATCCTAAATAATAATAAATAGATAAATGTAATAACATAAGATACTCTGAAATGGTGGTGCTTCAGATCTTCTTTTCAGGGTCAGGAATACGATGGGCAGAAAGTTGAGATACTAGTGGATTTGAATGGTTATTAAGCTTACTATAAAAGGTAGGTATCTGGTTTGTGCTAAATCAGCAACAGATGCAATATTAATAGGCTAGGTTTATTTGTGACAAATTTAGGAGATTAAGGATTTTTGAAGGATTATGGACTGCTAAGATTGAATACAAGATCTGTTTGGTTCAATTTTGTATTTTTTTAGCCACTAACATTGGATATAAAATTTAGTTTTTGGTCTTACTTAAATCATTATTGTCATTCAATTTATGTTTGTTTCAATTGAGTAGTATCAGGGTTTAAAATCTAGTATTTTTTACACTTAATACAATGAAAAATAATCTTTGTTCTTAAACATAACGTCCTTTAAGAATAACAAAAATGTATAGTAAAACAGTATTACTGCTTTACGTCCCATTTTGGGTTTTTTTTATTAAATCCCAAAAACTGTAGACTCTAGAAAAAAATGCTTCATATCAAAATTGAAGCTAATTAAATTTCCAATTTTCAGTTTTACGTTTTACGCTTTATTGACAGTTTTCCTTTATTTCCTATAAAACAATCATTTTTTTTCTTTGCTTTTTATTCCAATGATAAGTTTATTATGTTTAAAATGTCCATATTCATTAAGGGATTGTCATAATGTTTTATTTACACTAGTAACTGATTTGTATGCCAAATGAGAACACCATGTTTTTTCGGTTTCAAAAGTAAATTTCTCCATGAAATTGAAATAAAATCATTACGTTAAACATATCATTCGAAAGCTGATTAAATTTGCAAGTTTTTGTGAGATTTGATACTTTGTAGATAGTTTTTTGAAAAACGGTGAGCGTTGAAGTAATATAAGACATTGTGGCTTTCCCTAATAAGGTGAAGACTCTAGAAATAATCTGTTCTTTAGATACCAAATTTGTAAAATTCAAGGTTACAAGTACTCAGCTATTATAGATAATTTAATGCTAAATCCAAAAATGAGGTCAAAATTTGAAAAATATTTAAACAAAATGGAGATATAACAGTTCTCATGGAAAAAAAAAACATGGCTTCCTCAAAAAAGTCTTTGATTTATCGTATATCTGCAACGGAATGGAACAGAAAGGTGAGGTCTGCGGCTTTTTGCCACATTTTTGCTCTAGTTTCTCCCAATTTTTTTTTTTTTTACACTAAGAGATGCTCACCATGTGTATATATATATATATATATATATATATATATATATATATATATATATATATATATATATATATAAAATACACACACACACACATATAAAAATCAATTTCTCCCTGACTGGGAAAAACAATAGATCATGAAAATGTCAATCTATAATCAACTCTTTTTCCTAATTAAAATTTTAAAATATAAAGGATCAAATTACTTAAATTAATAATTAAATTAAATTAAAAATCAATCATTATTCAAATTAGACAAAGTTGAGAGAAAAAAGGGGTTTCAAACGTGGCTTTACTCATTCAAATCAGTATAGTTCCTAAACTGTTGGTCCTAGCGACAAATGTTATAAGACAAAAAATACTCTCCATTAAGTTTCTGATAAGGAAAGTATTGGCAAATTTTCAAACTGACAATACCAACAGAGCTAGAGCATGTCAAAAAAGCACCAGAAATTAAACTACCTATCCAAAAAGTGATTTTTTTGGTCCTCATGAAAAAATGTTATAGAACAAAAAATATTTCCCATTAAATTTCTGACAAGAAAACTGTTGGCAAAAATTTAATTTTCGATCTGAGCAACACTAACAGAGCTAGAGCATGTCAAAATGTTACATTTTTTGAGGGTGAAAAAAATTCATATTTAATTAATATAGCTCCTAAATGGTAGGTCCTAATGACAAATGTTATATAACAAAAAATATTTTTCATTAAAATTTTGATGAGTAGGTTGTCGTCAAATTTTTTGATCAGAGCAGCACCACAGAGCTAGTGTGTGTCAAAATGTTACATTTTCGAATGTGAAAAAAAACGTTATGCCAAAAAAGAGTAGACCGCCAGCCAAAAGATAGATACATGTCAAAACCAGAATGCCTTAAGTTTTCAGAAAATCTATTGTCAAAGGATTGTCCAAATGTATTAATTGATAGTTGTAATTCCCAAATTTAGTAATTGCTTTGATAAATAAACACCTTAATACAAAAAATACCTTTGAAATATAGAGGGACTCAATGGCTGAGAGAGTTGGAGTGAGGGTCGCAGCGCACTCAGTACTGAACATCATGGGTTCGAACCCGACCTGGGCGGGGTAAAATTTATTTCATGGTGGACCCACAAAATGAATCTTAACCTTCCCACCATGGCTAGCATAGTTGGTAACCTGTAAGATAACCTGTCCTTTCTACCCTAGTTGGAGTACATGAGGACATTAAGCCCAAATAAACAAACAACCTTAGAAATATTAAATTACACTAACATATGGAAAAACCTGCTCTAAAGCAATAGCTAAAAATACATGCAAGCCAACAGACCAAGTATTTCCATCTCTACCAACCCCACAAGTTTAATGGCCTCAAAATACTTTCTCTCAGAAAGATCAACATAATTCTGAGCCTTTGTAGACCAACTGTTTTAAAGAAATAAAAAATATTTTTAGTTTATTAATTATATGTAAAATTATTAAAAAGCTATGTCACATTTAGAAAATGCTGAAGACAGTATGTCATAAATATTTATTATAATAGAAGGACTTCTGTTTTTTATTGATTAATGGACATTTTAACTAGTACTATTATATTTAATAATAGCATGCTTAAATATGTTATAATTATGCATAAATATAATCACTACTGTTGTAGAATTATCAACAGTTTACACACCTCTTGTTAGTTATATCATCATCATCATCATATTCATAGACACATCTAAAACCACTGTACAGTGTTTGGCTTCCTTTTATAGAGTCTGGCCCAAATGTCTTGTTCTTGAACCAGCTCCTCTTCTCCTGCCTCGCTTCCGGAATGTGTCCTTAACACCGTCCTCCCAGGTGATGCGGGGTCTTCCTCTGGGCCTTCTTCCTTCCATTCGGGTCTCATACGTTTTTCTGGCGATTCTCGCTTGATCCATCCAGAGGAGTTGTCCGAACCATCTTAGTTTGTGCTCCTCCAGGATGGTCTCTGCCAATTTTACGTCGAGAGTGGCCCTTATGGTGTCATTCCTGATCCTGTCTCATCGGGTCCTCCTTCCTACTTTTCGCAGGTACCTCATTTCCATAGCCTGGATCTGGCTTGTTACTTATATACATACATACATACATATATATATATATATATATATATATATATATATATATATATATATATATATATATATATATATGAGTACCCTGGTGTCTGGCAAGCACTTGCTGCAGGAGTCAGTGGTGGGCTTACTGGCCTGGAGTTTCGGGGTACCCGGTTTCGTTCTGAAGAGGATCCCATTAAATAAGGGGTTGAAACATCAAAAAGAGAGGAGAGAGGAGAAGGAAGAAAGGAAATGTGTATATGTATAAAATGGATAAATAATAATATTGTTTGAACAAAATATTGTTAAATATAAAGGAACTATAACCCGATTATTGTAAAAATTATATATATATATATATATATATATTATATATATATATTATTATTATATTTTTTTTGCTATGTGGGTGTTTCCTAATTTTTTCTGCTGTTATCGTTCAACTTTTAATTGTAAATATATAAATAAAGTTATAATGATTAATTTTAAAAATTTATTTTTAGGAAAATGCTCCTGAGCCATATGGGGAACAAGCTGAGGTAACCTTAAGAGTGAACTTCTTTGATTTAATCAATGTTTGTTCTGCTCTCTTTCCCCTACTTCGGCCACATGCTCGTGTCGTTAATATGTCTAGTGCTGCAGGCTTTTTGAAGAATATATCTAATACTCATTTGCAGGAGAAATTAGGAGATCCCAATCTGAAACTTGACGATTTGACAAGTGTAATGAAACAATTTATATCGTAAGTTGTTTTCCATTACTGTATGGTTATTTTTATTGTTTTTTAAAATCGTGTTTTAGTTATTATAATCACAAAAATATTGAGATCAGTATTGTTGAGTTTTTATTTTACAAATGAATGAAATTATTTCCAGAACACTTATCTTGTTGGTTTAAATATTGTTACACTGAAAAATAACACTAAACTTCCATCAGATGGTCACACTTAGACACTACTTTTTAGAGTATATATAAAGTGTAAACTGTAATTGTACTATTTTTTCCACATTGCAATGCATGTAATAACTACCTTCATTAAATGCCTTTATAATTATTATTATTATATTATTGATGTGATATCCAGCGGTTAGGCTAGAGAAGAGAAACAGGCTACAGAAAATTGATTTCAAGGTAAATAAAGGTTCAAATGCTACTGAAAGTGATCAAATTTATTTAGTATGGTATATACATTTAGACTAGAAATTGAAAACATATAAGATGTGGGTAGTCTAGTTCTTTCTACTTTAGTTGAAGCACATACATTACAAATGAAATTAATTAAAATCTATTATTAATATGTAGTTTACAAAGCAGTAGTTAATAAATATTTTAGATTTAGATAAATCTGCTATTTTTATTTACCAAAAGCTGAAATATATTTTAATTGGTAAAGGAATAGATGATGTAATTTTATCATTCTAGAGTATGTGTTTGAATGCATCTTGATTATAATTATTTTATGAGATAAAATTTCATCCATCTAAATCTGGCAATTACAGTATTCAGGCAAATTGATTTTTAAGGAACTTATAAATAATGAAAGTTTACAATTCTTTCACTTTTAGAGATGCAAAGGCTGGTACCCACGTTGATGCTGGATGGCCAACTCAATTTTATTCTGCTTATTCTGTATCTAAAATTGGAGTCAGTGCTTTAACAAGGATCCAACACCGAGAGTTCTTGGAAGACAATCGTGAAGATATTGTAATTAACCATGTCCATCCAGGTTATGTTGCTACTGATATGACAGGTCATCTCGGACATTTAACAGTTGAGCAAGGTAATACAAATTTTCAGTCAATACCTAGCACATTATTCTTCAGCTCACACCATATACATTAGTTTATAATTGGCTGTACTTAAAACAGTATTAGGGGATGATATGTTCACGAGTTGGAATGCTCTCTTGTTTTCAATTCAATTGTGTTATTCTTTTTAAAATTAATATTCAATGTCATCAAATCATTGAAGTAGTCTCCTCCACTTGGGAGCATGGAATGTACAGCCTTTCTTGATGTAGAACAAGCGTTTGGCCAAGTCTGGCATCCAGGACTACTTTACAAACTCTTTAAATTCCTTCCTAATACATGCTTCCTTACTATCTGCTCCTATCTCAGTGATAGAACCTTCAAAGTTAATCATAACTTTTCTCATGCTTCCCTCTTTATTTAATATTTTGGTGTTCCTCAAGGAAGTAACCTAAGTTCCATCCTCTACACGGCATATACAGCTGACATCCCTACTGATCCTAGTACTGTCCTCACCACGCTGATGACATATGTGTATTATCAGTGAATAATGATCCCTTCGTTGCCTTCCAAACACTCCAATCTCATATCAAAAACCTTCAAGAATGGTGGCGTTATTAAATAATTAAAATAAAACCAAACAAATCACATTTAATAACCTTTACCCTTTGTCAAAAATAAATCTACTACTTCTTGTCCTACAATATCCTTTATGTTCCGTTAATCCCGGTTGAACAGATCAACTACCTAGGACTTCATCTAGACAAACAAAACCTGCCTTAAACTAAGTGTCTCTTCTTCCTCTGTAAATATTCCTAATTATACTCCTGTCCGTCATGACCTCCATCAAAATGGAGGAGGCATTGGTCTATACATTCATGGGAGCATGAGAGTTAAAATCCTTCACAAATCACCCTCTTCCAAAACTCCTCTCAGAGAATATCTATTCACCGAAATCACTCTTGGATCTTCTTCTCTCCTTTAGGTTATAGCCTATCCTCCTACTCAAGTCTGGTTAGAGACCGTGCCTAGTTAACATCGTGTACCGCTGTTCGTCATTACTGTATTCTTATCCATTTTCACCGGTTTTTTTTGTGTTGCCCGTTTCTTAAATATCAATAGTTAATTAAACTCAGTTATTTTCAACATTTTAATTGTTTATCAAGTTTTTTATTTTTCATCTATTGAAAAGAGAAAAATACCCGAAGGCAAGAAGCTTAATCCTGAAGGTATTAGCGCTGCTGGCTGGTTATATTTATTTACATATACAGTGAGTTCTATTGTAAATATTATTTATTATGGCTGTGTGCTCTATTTGTCAAGGGGTAATAACCCGGGAAGACAAATATAATATAAGTTGCCATAAATGCAAAATAATTTATCATGGAAAATGTTTTAGTCTTAAGGAAAGGGAGATAGATGATATAAAATCATTAAAAAAAAATTGGTTGTGCTCTAAATGTGAAAAGGAAAAAAAAAAAACATCTTCGTCTACTAGCAAACCAACAAGTCCGGCTAAATCTCATCCAGACCTGAACAGTGAGCCATCAGCGTCAGAAATACTCGCAGCGGTAAATAGAGCGGAAGCCAATACCAAAGAAGAAATCAACAGCCTCAAAACGGCCCTCGAGAAGTACGGCGAGCTGACTTTCGATCTTAGTGAAAGACTTAATAAGATTGAAAAACATCTTGAAAGTCAAGCAAAACGTCTAGAAGAGGTCACAACAGAAAATAAAACCCTTAAATTAAAGGTGGAGGGTTTAGAGGTCAGGGTGAATAGGGCTGAGCAGGGGCTGCTTAACAGGTCTCTCGAGATCCGTGGTATCCCAGTTCGCCCGGGTGAAGACTCCGGCGGGACTAGTCACCAGCGTGGGAGCAGGTCTTGGCCTGAAGATTAATATAGAGGACCTAGACTCTGTAGAGCGTAAGAGACCTCGAAAAGAAGATCCCAGGCCGCCTCCCATTATCGTACGCTTTGTGAGGCAAACAGTACGGGATGATCTGGTGCAAAGAAGGAAAGTGAAAAGAGATTTCACCACACGGGAAATTGGCTGGCAAGAAAATGACTCTCACAGGATTTATCTCGGAGAAGAGATGACACCGACCAATAGGCACTTCTACTGGCTGGCTCGTCAAAAGAAATCCACAGGAAAAGTAAAATACGTCTGGTTCGCGGGCGGTAGAGTACGTTGCAGGAAAGACGATGGCCACCCTGTCACTATTATCGACCGGCCCCAGGATCTTGAAGTTTTCATCTGACTTTCCGTTATAGCTCGAGTGAAACTGTTATTCCTTAACATCACTGAAACTAATTGCATGGTATCGTTGACACCTAAATTTGATATCCCCAATATATATATCTCACTAATTTATGCCTACGCTATTATTTTTAATTCATTCGGTAAATTTATTTTATTTCATTTTATTTTACTGATTTCCAATTTTACATTGCTAATCCGCTTTCTGTCACCTTTTCGCACTATATTGGCTTATTTCGTGGTATCGCCTATGCTTACTTTTGAATTTTGCTTCTCTCATACATTCGACTTTCAAATTTTTTCCAACATCAATAGTTGCACATCTTTTTTTTCATTTTATTTTCATAACTTTTCATATTTAGTGGTTACAAAGTTTAAATCTAAATTTTTCATTTATTTAATCAATTTTCAATATACAATGTTCTTCTCTGCTCATTACTCATATAAAAGTTTTTTTTTTTTTTTTTTTCTCCCAAAACATAAGTGTCTTTTCCTTAACCTTTCTCCAGTATGTCTAGTATCCTAACTACCTGTCACGTCAACTCCCAATCCTTGCCTGCCCATTTTGAAGAATTTTATCAATATTTTTCACATAACTTTTACCATATTATATCTATTTCCGAAACGTGGCTTAAGCCCCACATTCCTTCCTCTTCCGTCTCCCTTCCTGATTACTCTCTTACCCGCCATGACCGGGCTGGCCGGACTGGTGGTGGTGTTGGTATATATGTCCACGATAGCTTAAAAACAAAAATCCTCGATTTCTCTCCCTCATCCATATACCCACACATTGAATACCTTATCCTAGAAATTTCATCTGGCAATCATCACCTACTATACGCTGTGATATATCGCCCTCCTCTTGTTCCGTTCGGTCCTTCCTTCGAATCTTCCTTATTTAACCTTGTTCCTCTCTATTCCAATATTATTATCTCCGGAGACCTCAACACAAATTTCCTTGCTGACTCTAACGATAAGCGTTACTTAGATAACTTGTTCTATTCCCTCCGTCTTTTCATAGTACCTTTCGCTCCTACTCACCATTCCCGCTGGTCCGATACATGGTTAGACCTATATATCATAGATTCTCAAAAAAAAAACCTCCTTTCCTTCTCCCAATGTCCTGTGTCCTTCCTATCCTGCCATGACCTAATCCAAATATCCTATGATTTCCAAACCCATCAGCTTCCTACTAAAACCATAACATACCGCAACCTTGACGCCCTTGACCGCGATAGTATCCTACCTCTCCTCGAAACCTTAGATTGGTGTGGAGTCTACTCAACCTCTTCCATTGACACCATGGTGGAAATCCTCACAACCAATCTCCTCACTATCCTCGATACCTACGCTCCGCTTAAAACCTCCACCTTTCGCCGTCGGCCTGCACCATGGATGTCTAAAGAAATTAAAGATCTGCAGAGAAAGCGTGAAGCTGCACGAAGACGATTTAGACGAACGAGACTCACGGACGACTATCAAGCATTTAAAGTACTCCGTAACCTGGTGCAAGTAAGAATCCGACGGGCGAAATCTTCCTATTTCCATGAAGCCCTATTGTCCTCTTCCGACTCCAAGTCAAAATGGCAACTCCTTCGAAAACTCTCCCTCTATAACCCCTCCGGATCCTCAACCTCATCCAACTTCCCAATTTTACCTAATGACCTAAACACCTATTTCGTTTCATCTGCTCTCACCTCTCCTTCCCCTTATATACCAGTTTCTCTTCTGAAGTACCTTTCAATGACCATGAATTTTATTTTTCCAACATTACTCCTACAGAAATTATCTCCTCTATCTTAAAATCTCATACCAATTCCATAGGCCCAGATGGTATCCCCGTTAAACTAATAAAATTATGCCTCCCAGAAATTTTACCGGTCCTTGTCCACATCTATAACTATTCCCTTCAAAACGCCATATTTCCTACTCCCTGGAAAAAAGCTATTGTCCATCCCATCAACAAAATTCCTAATCCCACCGAACCTTCAGATTATCGCCCAATCTCCATCCTTTCAAACCTTTCAAAACCCTTAGAACGACTGGTTCAATCCCAAATTTCCTATTTCCTTGAAGGTTCCCATTTGCTCGACCCTTTCCAATCTGGTTTCCGTCCTGGTTATTCCACACAGTCTCTGCACTAACCAAAATCATAAGCGATATCCATGCCGCCATAGATGAAAAAAAAAACTGACCGTCCTGATACTCCTAGATTTCTCCAAAGCTTTTGATTCCATTGATCATTGTATCCTTTTTTCCAAATTAAAAGCTTTAAAATTTTCCAATAGCACAGTCCATTGGTTCCAGTCTTTCCTCTCCGACCGCACTCAAGCAGTATCCATCCCTAATCAACCCTTATCCGATTTCCTAGCCCTCTCTTCCGGAGTAGCCCAAGGTTCCAGCATTTCGCCTCTCCTCTTCAACTCCTACATTAATGATCTCCCCCAGTCAATTTTTCATTGTTCCCACCACCTTCATGCAGACGACTCCCAGATATATTTATCCTTTCCTCCTACTGAATTATATGAAGCTTTTTCTAAGATTCAGGAAGACCTCAATAGAATCAGTGCTTGGGCCAACCTGCATCATTTAAAGTTAAATGCTGGAAAAAACTCAAGCTATTATAATCGGCTCAAATCCCCTTCTCAGATCCATCTCCGATTTTCCTACCCTAATCCTGAATAATCAACCTATCACCTTCTGTTCCTCCGCTAAAAACCTAGGAATCATTATTGACCAAAACCTTTCCTGGAAGCCTCAAATCGCCGAAATAGCCCGTAAATCAATAGGAATCCTCAAATTATTTCATCGTTCCCGCCATTCTCTTCCTCAATCCACACGAAAACTCCTAGTTTCCTCATTCATTTTTCCTCAGTTTGACTATGGGTGTGTGGTGCATGGGGGCCTCACGATGGGGCTCCGGGACAGATTACAACGTATCATGAACAGTTTTATCAGATTTGTATTCGGAGCCCCGAGACGTTCCCATGTATCTCACCTCTACACTGCCCTGGAGTGGCTCAATCCTTCCTCCCGTAGACAATATTTCCTGGGCACCTTCCTGTACCATGCCATTAATAACCATTGCCCACCCTACATCTGTAACCTATTGATATTCAAGTCTTCCGTCCACTCCCAACTCACAACAAGATCACGTTCCTCTGACCTATATACTCCTTTCCATCGAACAGCATTATACCAACACTCCTTCCAAGCTCGATCCTCTACCCTCTGGAACTCGATCCCTCCTGAAATTAGACATGCTTCTTCCTTAAATTCATTCAAAACTCTTCTATTCCGATATCTCCTTAAATCCCAGTTACAGCCCGCCAATATGAGTGATAATTGAAAGTCAGTTAATCAAATTAAGCATATCCGATGCCGATGAGTTTGCTTCAATGAGTATAGCATTATATAAATTTAAATTCGTTTCTCCAACAATAGTTTCTGTTTTGTTTTTTTCTCTTATAAATTATTGTTATTATTTCTTTCCTTTTTCTTCTAACTGATAAAGTGCTATTATCAATTGTATATATATTACCTTTTAGATATTTGTAAATATTTTGTTATATTATCATTCAAATAGGTCTTATTATTTTTTCTTCTCTATATATCTTTTCCTTTCTTTTCACTATATTTATTTTATTTATTTACTTTTTTTTTTTTATTTTATATTTCTTTTTATTTCTGAACGCATTGTAATTATTCTATTAGCATATTGTTATTATTATTATTTTTTTTTTTTGTTGTCCTACTTTTTTTTTTTTTTTTCTCTCTCTCTTCTTTTCTCATGTATATATTTATCACAAAGTTCTATTTTCAATTGTATATTCATATATTACCTTTTATGCTTATTATTGTCCATTTGAAATTAAGATAGCCAGACTATTGTACAACTTATTATACATGTCTGTTATTCTAAGGGGACAATTTGTCCCAGAATAAAGATTTTTTTTTCATTTCATTTCATTTCATTCATTTCATCATAATAGCAGGAGGCTTCAACACTAATCTCCTTTCCAATTCTCCTGACAAGACATACTTAACTGACCTCATTTATTCCCTTTATTTATATATTGTACCATTCCAACCAACCCGTCATACCCAGTTCTCTGATACTCTCCTTGACCTATTTATTATAGATTCTTCTAACAATTTACTCTCATACTCCCAAAATATTGTACCGTTTCTCTCCTCCCATGACCTCATTCAAATATCCTACAATATCTTCACTCCAATTTCCATCCCTAAGCTAATATCCTGGTGAAATCTCGAATTAGTATCTCCGGAAAGTATAAATCCCCTGCTTGAAACCCTTTCACATTCTATTGAACCCATTTTTTTTCATCCTATTCCATTGATGAGATGGTGGAATCTCTCATCAAATCTCCTTCCCTCCTTAATCACTTCAAAATTGACTAGACAGATGTTCAAACATTCCAATTAATTATAAGAGACTCATTTACATGACAGTAATCAGACCTATTTGGATAAAACGGAGTTGAGCTTTGAGGCTACACTAAACCATCTAATTCATCTCGTATCTGATCCTTACAATCCAAAATCCTAAATCCTCCTTACTTTGTCACAAACAAACTTATCCACAAAGATCTTACCATCTTACCATCAACAACTTATGTACCATATGTTGTTGATTTAGCCCCAACCAGATACCTTTCTTTCATAGCAAACTACATAACCATTTAAATTAATTAAAATAGTTGATTTAATGTATTTTATTTATTGAATTAATGTTTTGTTCAAACTTTATTTCAGGCGCAGATGCTGCGACATATGCAGCTCTACTACCAGCAGGTACAACATCACCAAAAGGGGATTTCATCTGGCATGATCGTCAGATAATAGATTGGGTGAATGGACCCACTCCTTCTCCTTATTAACTCATTCCAAAACTAATCCATAACATGGAATATTTAAAGCTTTCTTCATCACAAAAAATGTAAAAATGAAAATAATGTAATAACAATAAATCTCAGCAAATACAAAATTCAGTGGTGGTACTCACAAAATATCCTTGTCTGATTGACCTGCCTCTAATGATTCCTGTTGAAATACAAATACATTAGACTAAATCCTGCTACAATATTTATTTGTTTTAATTTAATAAACCTGCTTATATGTTTACACTATATTATATTTTTTCTTATCTACCCTTCAAATTGAGAACATTATGTAACAAAGCCCTAAGGGGATTTATACAATCCATTACTGTAGTAAAGTAAAATGTAAAGATTTTGTTTCTATTTTGCAGTTGTAATCTACTTATCTGAAAAAGAAAACTATTTGTTTTGATGTCTATCAATCTATTGCAACTCTAATGAATGTTACTTTTCTCAAACTCTGATACTGTTGTCAAGTTATTAAAAATCCTTTTCACAGAACATCTTTTAGTAAATAAAATATTAATAATTTGAAAGCTTCATAGAATGCTATTTTGAAGATTTTTTTTTTTTGTGACTGCCTGGTTACTATGATATAAAGGAGAATGAGCCAGCAGAAGATATGAATAGAAAAGATATTTTAGAAGGAGTTCCAGTGATAAAAAACTTTCAGATATAAATCATATTATTTGTAAAAAGAAGGGTATGGGTGCAGTAACAAATAATTTGGAATCATAAAAACAATGACAAGTTCTGTGTACATTCTGACTGAGGAATCATCAAACTATTCATGAGAGACAAAGTGGGTCTTAAATTTCCCATGGATTGACGACACTTATGTAATTGTGTTATTTATAAATAACTCATGATTATTGCTTGACTACAGAAAGCATACCTCATTTTATCTCTTGTGAGGCCCATTATATAGAAGCATAGAACAAAAATTATGGTAATAATAAATTAACTGGCTTAAAAAAAATTGATTTGCTTACTTTGGTAACTGGACTAGCAACTCCAGCTACAGCACCAACACATTTCACTAAGGCAACTTTTTACTACTAACTTTTAATCAAACACTGCAGAAAATTACCGACACCTGAAACAAAATAAAACATTTACATTGTTTAAGAATAAACTTTAACTTGTAAATGATTTTGCGATTCTGTTTTACTTACATCTTCAAATTTTAAATAGTTTATAAACATAATTTATTAATATACAAAACATAAGTATAAATGTTATACTGCTTTTATTATACACAGAATGTCAATGTGTAAAAGAAAAGTTAAAGGACTGATTTAAAAACCTACATTAAAAATTTCTAGATAAACTATAGCTTCATTGTCTAACTTCCTAAACTAATAGTTTTGTAGAAAAATAACAGTATTGTTCAAGGATTGTTGAAGCATTCTTGCTATTAAATATTTTAGATTTTTCTTGACTGCAAAGCTTTTAACTTCAAAATTATATTTTGATTTTTATAAGATTCTGTAATAATATATTTATGTTAAAGTGTTTTAATTGTAAATTCATGTAAGCACTGCAGTTTACATCAGTATCATAAACACATTTCTTTCTACTAAATACGTGCTTAATAAAATTGTTAGTCAAACCTTGTTTGGTGTATAATTAACATTTGGGGAAACAAAGAAAGATAAGACAAATACTTTTTACGATTTTAAATGCTGTTGTTTACCATTGGAATATTGTGATAAATGATGATTATGATCTAAGAAATAGAAAAAAAAAGTAAAATCAATTGTTTTAAGGGGTGACTTTATCACTTAAGGTAAAAATCCACAATGATTGGAAAATATACTTATTGAACAAGGAATAATTAGCAATATATTCAAAGGAATTTTCCCCAAATTATTACTGTGGTTGTGGAAGGAGG
Organism: Euschistus heros; assembly: GCA_003667255.2. NCBI lineage: Eukaryota > Metazoa > Arthropoda > Insecta > Hemiptera > Pentatomidae > Euschistus > Euschistus heros. The sequence continues at coordinate 3,832,940 of RCWM02000052.1, read as the reverse complement.
ACTGAAAAACAAAAGGCTGGGTTTCATAAAACTAATTAACTGAATTATATGCTGAACACTTCCAACAAACTTAGACAGAAACCCTTGCTAAATATCATTGACAAAATAACTTAAAATAGGTACCTCCTTTAGATGGCAGACTTTAATGATGAATTGATAATAAGAATAAAATATAAGAACGATATAGATAGAAATATTAGTATAGTTAAAAAAGATAAAAATAATACAGTAAAAAATAAACGGAAATTCCAATAAATAAAGTCAAATAAGGATGAAATTATTTCATTAAATAATACTGATGACAGTATTAGTGGCTTTATTATTATTGTATTTTAGGTGAGAAAGATATTGCTTCTAAATTAACTTAGATGCTGAACAGATCAATGTTAGTGGCGTTATTAAAATTACTTATGATGGGCCTATAATGAGAAAATTCTCGAGAAGGATAATTATGATTAAGAAATAATCAAGATATTATCTAGATAGTTTTGGGAATGGTCCTGCTAAAAGGACAAAACATAATTCAAAAAGGAGAATGTTTCAAGGAAAATTATATTATACTCTAGCAGCTGTTCAAGAGGAGAGCAGTCCATTGAAAATATTAAAAAAAAAAAAAAAAAAAAAAAAAACATTTTTCTATAAGTATTTTTTTTTTTTTTGAGTTAATTGCTTTATATGCAAAAACAGCATTTGCTATTTTGTTTTTGTTCCTAATTTTATTTGGTTTATAGATCAACCAGAAATTTGTTTAAAAGTTTAAAATGTTTTCCTTAAAATCACCCTGATCCCCGAATTATAATTTTACAGATTATAATGAGATCAGAATAATAAAGAAGAGGATTATTTGATATAAACTAAATTTCTGAGTGTACCAAAGTGTACTTGGTAAAAAAATGAACTAACAATATTCTTCTCTCTTTTCCTTTCATAAAACTTTCTGATTTTCAATGAGAATAAATAATAGATCTTATAATATGAGTAGTAAATAGATTATTGTAAGTTTCTATTTTCAAGAAGCTGTAAGATAATATATTTAAAATGTACATGTGCACATACAACTAAACTCATTATTAATAAAATTAATCTGTTAACAACTATCAGTAAAAAATATTACTACTGCTAGAATTAAAGTTCATGAAAAATGGAATGATCTTTAAAATATTATATTTTATTATATTTAAGACAAAATAATAAATTAGTTCATATTTACTTTAATTAAAATCAATAAAAATAATAACGTGATATTTTAAAGACATTTTGCCGTTTGCTCCATAAACTTCAAGTCCAAGAACTTTCAGTGGAAAATTTTCACAGAAACAAAATGGCTACTTCCTACTTACTACTCTACAATCTAATTATCTCTGCATATCAGATCTAATATTTTATTAGTGCTTTAATTGTATTAATAAATTTCATATACATTTATATATACGATGTAATTACTAAATTACTATACAACTCTCATAAAATTAATTTAAAAACCAAAACTTCTGATTAAGCAATACAGAATTCGCGGAAAATTAGGATGACCGTTCAGTTTTTGTCGGGGCTGTTATATAGTTGTGTAGTGAATCGTTAATAGTGGCTTTGTGTTAAATTCTTTGGATTTATTTGTGACCTTGCTAGAGGTAATTTATATTAACGTTTAATGCAATCTTATAATGATTTATTATAAAATCGTAAAACAAAAGCTCAATAAAAACAAATAAAACAGCTCTTATATGTTCTATTTTAAAAGCAGATTATATTTATAATTGTACATTATTCTACTTAATACTCACAATTGAAAATGAGAATCTGCTAGAAATTATTTTAGTTGACCAATCAGAGTTTACTGGAAGACTAGTTAATAAATTTGTAATAATATAATCGTGTAATTACTTCCACCTATTTGTTTCAAGTTCAAGTTGTTAAGGTGTTTGAAAAATATTTTTTTAGAAGCCATTTTGGATTTGATTAATAAAATTTTTTAAAGACTTTTGAAGATGGTACCATATCTTGAATTTTAATTTTATTTCATGAAACAACCAATTTTTTATTCATTGTAAATATAAATATAAAGTATTTTTATTTTATATAAAATATAAATAAAATCAATCATCTGGAAACTGAAAGCTTAAAAAAATCTTTTTTCATTTTATTTGTTTATTTAAAAAAAATATAAATGATCAACCATTTCCCTGGCCATTTTACATTTACTTACCAACATATTTATAAATTTTAGTCAATGTTTATTGTCACAAAACAATATCCCAATTCAGAGAATTGTTTATTGATAAAATATGAAATGTAGATATGTTGTAATGCAGTTCTATTAATGGATATGTTTCTGTTTTTTAAAATTAATTTATCATTTAAAAGTTGATTAAGGTCATACTTTTGTTTTTTGCTTTCTCATTAAAAACCTTTTTGATATTAAAATCATGATAAGAAGCTATTAATTGTAACTACATTTGTTGTTGCAATGATAAATGTTTCCCTGCATTAATTTTAGTGTATTCCAGACTAACTATACTAAAATTACATTATAGTGTGAAGTTATCTATGAAATATTATAGTTATCAAATCTGATTTGGGTTTGCTCAATCTATGAAGTTGAACTAACAGATATTCAAATTTGCTGAGTGTAATGTTTGCCTTGAGCTTTTGTACTCATATATTTATTTTTAGGTCTAGTATTTTTATATCAATATCAATATATATATACAGAATATAATATAATATATAAGTTAGGATAATAAAAATATATATAATTACAGAACATAGAGGAGTATGAAGCTACTTACAGTGTTATGGGTGGATATGAATAGACTAACAATTCTTGTACACAACTAACCTAGGGGAATTTTGAACAGACAGTTACAAAGATATTGGGGAAAACCCTATTTCTTAAAAATAAAGTTTAAGGACTGGGTAGTATTCCCAAAAGATGCAGGTACAAAAATATTTCAGTGTAATATACTAATAAATGGAAGAATGATTTATATGATGTATATAAACGTAAATGTATATTATAGGTCTGAATGTATTAAGTTGGAATAATAGGTGTTAAGATTTAGAACGTCTGATTTTTTGTTTATTGCGCGATTTTTAAATTTTTCTATGGTTATAATTTCTTTAATATTTCTTTTAAAATTATTTTGTTCATGGTGAATAATTTTGGGGAAATCAAATTTAAAAGAATGTTTTGTTTGCCTGTAATGTGTGGTGAGAGCTGTTTGGTCTGGTTTGTTAGGGTTTTTATTTATAGACGTGCAACTGTATTTATGTTGATACACTCGTTGTAAGATATTGTTCCGATGTACCATAATAAGACTTGCCACAACTATCTTCACACGGAATTTCATAAACAATATTTGGCTGTAACTCTAACTTATCCGTATATTTGGTTTTGGTGAATAATTTGTTAATGGTGGAGGTATTTTTGGAATGTGACAGTGTAGTCAGTTTTATGGTTATTTGTGAGTGTCTTCCTGAGCCTTTCTGATAGTGTTTGTATATATGGAATGGTGTAATATCTTTTATTATTATTTTCTTGTTGTTTTTGTTGATTATTTGTTTGTTTTAGTAAGTTACAAATGAGTCTATGTGGATATCGATTTGTTAAAAGAAGGTCTACTACTTTATTATCCGCGGTTTGTTTATATTTTTCTGTAGATAACTTTATTTCACGATTTATTAAATTTTTTGCGGTGTTGATTTTATAACTTTTGGGGCATTGACTAGTATAATGTAAATATCTTCTGGAATGTATTGGTTTTCCACCATTCTGTATCTATTGTTCCAATAGGGTTTCGAATTAAAGTGTCTAAAAACGGTATTTTCTTATCGTATTCCAATTCCCATAGTAAAATTTAGTCTATTTGAAAATTTATTAAATTCGGTTAAAATTATTTCTTCATGTTTATTGTCTTTTGTAGGTATAGCAGTAAGGATATCATCTACATATTTGAATAGAAATGGAATGTTGAAGGGGATTTCGGGGATAACTGGATCTAGGAGAAATCCTGCATCTTTTGGGAATACCTCCCAGTCCTTTAAACTTAATTTTTAAGAAATAGGGTTTTCCCCAATACCTTTGTAACTGTCTGTTCAAAATTCCCCTAGGTTAGTTGTGTACTAGAATTGTTAGTCTATTCATATCCACCAGTAACATTGTAAGTAGCTTCATACTCCTCTATATTCTGTAAATATATATATTCTTATTATCCTAACACATGTTGTTATATACTTGTACTGTAGCTAACTTTATGTTTTGAAATAACTTGTATAACTTATATAATTTTATTTTAACCTGTTTTTTTTCACTGTAGGGCATGATTATGAGAACAATATAGTCTCGAAACGTCGCCAAAATAGTTGTTTTTTATTTATTGACTGAACCTCAAGGACCTTACTAAACATTTAATAGTAGCAATATATATATTGATACAAGATTTGTTGCAGTTCAATATATATGTATATATTTATTTATTTATTTATACTTAAACAATTTCTCTATATGTTTCAGGGATGAATAATTTTTTTATGTGATCTTTTGGTATCCTGTTGTCAAGAAAATTTTATCAGTGTCTCCTACCAAAATGTCTTGATAGTCCAAGTGTCCCTTCTTACCAAACCCAAGTTAGTTTATAGAAATATTTTAGTTATTTCATGGTTTATATACACCTTCTAAAGTTAAAATCTCTGACTCTATTAATACCAATCGGGGAATTTATATTTGACAGCCATTTTGTCGTTGACAGTAGAAGCACATGTATTTGAAAAAAAGGGACTAACCGCTATTGATATTTAACCAAATGTCAGATTTGCATTATACATTCTTTATTGATTTTGAAATAGCTAAGGTTGCCTTGTTGATCTTGTTTTTGATATTTTACCTCTATTGCTCATGTTTTGTTTATATTCCAGTGATCCTAATGGACTTATTGCTGGTTTAGTTGAAATTGCTAAACTTGCTCAAGAAGGAAACAAATTCCCCAGAGTTATTTTCTGGAAAAAACAGTTTTTGAGAGAAAATATTTCAGGATGAAGTTCTAAACACAAAAATCACCCATATATCTTTCCTTCATAAATATGAAGGATCTCTTACATCAAGCTTAGAATGGACTGTGTTATTTTATTATATGCCTCTCCCCTAACTTTAAATGGCTGTCATACATTAATTCTGGATTTATATGTATCAGACTAGGTTGAATCTAAAATGTTAAGTTATGATGATAGAATAACTCAAAGTTTAGTACAAACTTATTTGAACTTGGTATAAATGGAATCTCGGGCTAAAAAGTGTTAAGATGAAGACACCAATGGGATTTTATTTAGACAACTTCACTTCATTATTTTAAAAGATCAGTTAAAAAAATGATTAGACTTATGTGACATAAGTGAACTTGGCTGGCAGGCTTCTGGGTGAAGTTCATGGGCCAGTTTTAAAAGTAAGCTACTTAGTTTTGTTAAATTTACATTTAATATAATAGTAATCCATTTCAGCAATTCTCTGATCAGTTTTAATATCAATTCTTTAAAAAGTTTTGTTTTAAGTTATTTATTCTAATCAGTTTAAACCAGCTCATACCTGTTTAATTATAGGTATGGCTATATATATGAATGAATATTGGTTCTTTACTTTTGACACATTAACAACATTTGATACTTATTTGTCACAATTATTCATTAATTTAGAGTTGGTGACATCAATAAATGTTTAAAAAAATCGAATCTTCAAATTTGACTTGTGCTATTTCTTAACTAACTATGATTAGTTTTATTAATTTGGGCAGAAAAGCTGCATGTATTCAAGACTTAAAATTTATTATCAGAATAAAACTTGATGGAAGCAACATAGTTCATTAAAAGAAATCTTTAATATGCAAAAAAAATATTAGAATAAAAGGTTGTCTTCAGCATCCCGCTTGGTCACAGGCCAGTTGAAAATATCTCTGTAGAACCCTTTTTGAAGCTCTGGAGGAATGTATATCTCATGTTTAACATTAACAGGTACCCTCCTTGCAGGATATTCTTTTGAGATATGAACAGAGAGATCGCTTGATGCAAAATTCCTGGCTTCGAGAAAGAAAAATTATGCTTCACAAGGCCTCCAATGAATATGTAAGCAGTGACAGAGCTTTTCTTTTTTTTTTTTTTTTTTAATAATGAAATTCCTTGTAATGGATTGGAGATAATTGTACTTTCTGTGTTCCTGTTAACTGCTCTTCCTCTTAATTCATCTGCCAGTGGATTTCGTTAATAGAACTCCTTCCACCATTCATCAAAGTTAACAACTTGTGCTGTTTGTAGCTCTATAGTGTGGAAATTTGAGCTATATTCTTCACTAAGATTATTATATTATTGTGGAGTGTATATCCTATAAATTTCTTGGGTATCCTCTGTATTATACCAAAATCGCTGTCATTGGGCTAAAAGGAATGGCCAAACAAAATCTCATTATATTATAGAATGATTGCGGTTTTGGCTCATGTAACCATCAGAAAATGAAAATTCGCCAACAAATTTTTAATCAAGATGAAGACATTGTAAGTCGGTACAATAAATTAATAATTTTAATTGTGTTTCCTTGATTGCACAACTAAATTATCCACATCGTTTTTTTTCATTAATATCAAGAAATAAATAATTTATTGAGTGGCGAAGAACTTTGACAGAGCCTCAAAAATAAATTCACAACCTACAATCATGGAACCAAATTAATGTTTTTGTTCTAATCATGTTATTGTTTTATTAATATAATTAATTACTATATACCTAATTGTAAATCTTTAATTATATATTTTAGCTCTACTTTATGTCTTTACTGAAGATGAGATGTACATCTCTATACATTTAGCAAAATGTTGGCCTTACGTTATTACGGGGAAATAATCTAAGTGAATAAATTTCTTTATTTTTGATGATGGTTTTAACGTAAGGTTTATGGGATGTGTTGATTCAAAATTGGACTAGATTTTTAGGTATAAAAAATCATGTCAATCACCAGCATCGTGCAATCATCAAAAAAGATTTACTTTAATTAATTTAATTCCTGCTATTAGTGTTTAAAGTGGAGCTACTGCTTTATTCATCTTCTTTTAAATCATTTTAATGGGTCAGGTGTGAAAAATATGTAAAAGAGAATTTCTGTCGCTATTATGGGATAATGGAACTGTTTTCTGTACTAGTTTAAGTGACATGTATTTAGATGATATAGTGGTGATTGGAAATGGCCCTGGACATTCACAAGTACCAGTAGATGATTGGTGGCTGTGAAGAAGAAAGGGAATGACCATAAGTCTTGGTAAGGGCAAAGATATGCTTATTGGATGGATATACCTGCTGCTTAAAATTTCCTTGGTCAGAATCTGGAAGCATTGAATACTAAAAATTGTATAGGTACTGTAATAAGTTGAGATAGACGATTTATTGAAGACATTTTTAACATATTTGAGAAGCAAATGGTGTATTTCTCTTTTTTTTTTTTTTTTCGGACAGAATTTGGAAGCATTGAAATTAAATATAAGAAGAAGATGATCAGGGTGCATTCAAAAATAAATAAATACGTCCAATTAAAAAAAATGTAATGCCAACGTTTACTATTCTCATTTTGAAATTACGTAGGTGAGAAAAGATACTGGTATATTCTTCAAAATATTTTGAGAACTGATAGGCAATCAGTAAGTAAACCTACCGACAAAGTCATAATGCTAGATGATTGTTATAAAAACATATGAACTTAAATAAAAATTCTTTAAAAGTAAATAATTAAGGAAAGTTGCGGGATGTGGTACAGGATTAAGATTTGTTAATGATCTACTTGATAAATAGTTAAAATATTATGGATGTATTTTTAGAATGGGATATGACTGAACACTATAATAATATATTATTATGAATCTATAATGTATTACATATTCACATTTATTAATGTTATACATGTACTATTAATATTAATATTATTATTTTATTTTATTTTTTTCCTCTTCTGTAGTAACCTTACATAAGAGGCACGTATTTTAACAATGTTTGCCATGCATTTTAATAACGCCATGCAGAAAGCATATTATTAGCATGACAATGTTTTTATATCTTTTAATACAAATCAAATTTTTGAAATATTTAATTAACTTCACAACAAAAAAAATAATGAAACAAAAACAAAAAAATAATGAATAAACTGAAAAATAACAATGAGAATAACTAAAAATAAAATGACTAAAAACTATCAAGTGTGAATAAAAGGAGTCTTTTCCAATTAGTCTTACTGCAGATTCAATTGGTTGCAGTATTCCAGTAGTACCTTCTTGTACTTCTGGTTTAAAGCTTCCTGTTGCATAGGCCATGTACTCCCTTCCATTAGAGAAGCTTTAACTAAATTATATCCTTCCTCTCCTCACAAGTAGCATTCATTTTAAATGTGCAAGAAAGTTTGTGGAGTTAGTCCATCTCATTTACATTGAGTTTAGTAGATGAAACCGTTTCAGGTAATTGCTTGTCGTTACTTGTTCTGAAAGTAATTGATTTTATTGGCAATGATTACTTTTAGGTATTTTATAGTTTTTGTGGAGTTATATTTGGAATGTATTTCTGTAATGGTCATCCCTTAGTAGGTGGTAACCAACGCCTGTTCCAGTCCTCAATTAAGTCAGTATGTATTTCTTGTTAAATGTAAAAGGTAGCTGTCTAGGGACATTTGCCTGCTCTTTTTTCCCCGTAATACCTGTATGTCATTTTAATGACCATTAGTTTGATAATATTATTACTGTAAGTTATAAATTTATAAATGTGTATTATTATATATATATATATATATATGTGTGTGCGCACTATTTCATTTGGAAGAAAAAAAAAAGGTAAATAGATAAATTTTATGAATTTGTTTACGTTTTTTATCTAAAAACTTTACTTTTTTCGAAGTTAAAATTCGGATTCAGCGCCTTGACAAATATATTTAAAACATAAAAAATCAACTACGGAAAAAATGGGAAGTTTTTCTTCACCAAACTACCTGAATGCTGGACTATTGTTGAAATTCACATCAAAATAAGAATAGTTATTATTTAGTCAAAACTCCGTGGTCTCCCGCTGATCAAGAGGCGGGTAGTGCTTTTTCTTCATGTGGCATAATATGTGGCACTTGTTAAAAGTCGGTTATGTGTTAAATTCGTATTTTAGGAAAAATGCAATTATTTCCGCAATAATTCGCTAAGTAGTATTCATCCCTGTAATAGCCTCACAACTAAGGTACATTAGACGAAAATAAAGAGGGAAAAAATAGTTTTCTGTGGATAACTATAACCTAAGATTCACAAACTTAAAACACAAAATACTCTAATCTGACTATTCTTGCGATTCTGACTTGCGAACTATCACTATGCGATAGGACCCAAGTGAATGTTAAAACAGTTCTGTATCATTTAATGTTCAAAACTAACAATAGTGAAACATGCTTAGATCTGAATTTTTATTTACAAGGGGACGTTTGCAGTTGTAACTCACAGATTTGAATGCCGATTTTTATGTGGGTAGTAGGGACATATAGTAGTGCAAAACTAGAGTTATAGCAGCCAATGGGCATTAGGAACCGAAAAAAAAAATAAAATATGAAAATCACGTTTTATTTTTTTTCTCAGCTCTCAGTCAAAATAGAGAAATGATTATTTCACGTTTAATTGAAGTTATGTAAGGTATTTGATATAAAATACTTTCGTTGTGCTCAAGACACCACCCGGCTTTAGGGTGCTCAAAAACTCTAAAAAAATGACAAAATTCCAATGAAATCCGCTGTAAATCAGTGGAAACTTTTTTTTTTTATGAAAAACTGACCTCAAATCTCGATTTAACACACCATAAAACTCAGAGGTTAAAATTTTGAAGTTGAGATTTCATCAACATTTTCTATCGGCCATAACAACTGCTGTGTTCAACCGATTGCAACAGTAATAGCATCACTAGAATCAGCATACATTCTGCTTTTTATCCATGCGTATAACATTGGATTTACTTCTGATTTTAGTGAATAAAAACTGATATGAATGAAAAAATCCAAGGTCAGCTATAACTTGAGATATTTCAATAAGGGGAAATCCTGCAACCTCCGGATTTGGGCTAAACTATGCAGTTTTAAGGCTTCGAGATGACCTTAAAATTTTGTCTTAATAAGTTGCGAAATATTTGAGGTAGCGCAAATTATTTACATTTTTCCAGAAATTGACAGCCCCTTGCCTTCTAAAATCCTACAAAATTTTAAAGGTAAAAAAAAATTATTTTGATTTCGACAAAATTGAGTTTCTACATGTTTTTTTGAGATGATGAATCTGAAAATAATATCAGTTTTTATTTTAAAACTTTTCCTTACCTATATTATATAAATAAGACTGATATAAAATGATCTTTTTTTATTATTATTTTTTTCAGTTTTTACACAATAAATTTTAAATAACACCATTTAAAAAATATATACATTTTTTAAATCAAACCTGTTATTAACTTTAGATTATTCAACAATCTTAGGATTTGTATGCAATTTGAAATAAAAATATGTCATTTTAAAACGTCTTATTTATATAATATAGGTGAGGAAAAAAAAACCCTTTCTTTCGTTTTAAACTAAAAACTGATATTATTTTCAGATTCCTCATCTCAAAAAACATATAGAAACTAAATTTTGTCGAAATAAAAAAAAAAAAAATTAAATAAGAAAATGTTTTTTTACCTTTAAAATTCTATAGGATTTTAGAAGGCAAGGGGCTGTCAATTTCTGGAAAAATGTAAATAATTTGCGCTACCTCAAATATTTCGCAACTTATTAAGACAAAATTTTAAGGTCATCTCGAAGCCTTAAAACTGCATAGTTTAGCCCCAAATCCGGAGGTTGCAGGATTTCCCCTTATTGAAATATCTCAAGTTATAGCTGACCTTGGATTTTTTCATTCATATCAGTTTTTATTCACTAAAATCAGAAGTAAATCCAATGTTATACGCATGGATAAAAAGCAGAATGTATGCTGATTCTAGTGATGCTATTACTGTTGCAATCGGTTGAACACAGCAGTTGTTATGGCCGATAGAAAATGTTGATGAAATCTCAACTTCAAAATTTTAACCTCCTCAACTTCAAAATTTTAACCTTTCTATAAGGGTTTTATGGTGTGTTAAATCGAGATTTGAGGTCAGTTTTTTATAAAAAAAAAATCATTTTTTTTTTGTCAGAGTTTTTGAGTACCCTAAAGCCGGATGGTGTCTTGAGCATAACGAAAGTATGTTTATATCAAATACCTTACATAACTTCAATTAAACGTGAAAGAATCATTTCTCTATCTTGACTGAGAGCTGAGAAAATGAGCCCATTGGCGGCTATAACTCTAGTTTTACACTATTATATGTCCCTACTACCCACACAAAAATCGGCATTCAAATCTGTGAGTTACAACTGCAAACGTCCCCTTGTTAGTAAATATTATTGTTGTTATTTTTTAATGTAATTTTATTTCATTGGAATACTATGGTATAATATAGTGATTATTAGAGCTGTGAATTGTATGCAATAAAAACTGAAAAAGATATAAATATATATAAAGGAGGAGCTATGACCCGAATATTGTAGGATATATATATATATATATATAAATAAATAGGGCAAAATATGCAGTTAAAGTCCTAAAATATGCAACTAACTACATTATACGATATATTAACCCAATTAAACAATTCCAAGAGAAGCAAATGCGATTCACGCAAAGGAAATAATCATTTCATATAACTCTCTGTTTTTCCGAATCCTCCACTAACCCTCAACCATCACAGGTCCATCTTACATATATTACACTTATTCATTAGGCGTGGGAAAAATACTAGGAGGAGTTCCCGTTGCTGTTTCCCGGTTTTTATTTTTTTTTTTTGTCTCCTCAGAAAATAAAAGAAAATGAAAGGTCAAATGCAGATATGCCGGATATGTAGAATAAAATAGCAATTACCGTTCAAAAAGTATATTTATGCAAAATAAAAATGTCGGATATGTAGATAAATATGCAATTACAGTCCAAAATATGTAAAAATAGGTATTTATGACAAAATTTATACAAATAAACAAAATAAAATTAACTCAAATTGATTCCAAATGCCACAAAACACTTACATTTTGATAATATTTAGTTGGCTAGGAGAAATACGCAAATGCATATATTTCACATCCCTAATAATCTGAATGGTTGAACTCCAGTAATGATATAGCTAAAGTCAATGTCCAATATTTTGGAAAAAGTTAATTGCAAAATGTTTTGTTGAGATTACGTTTAGTATTTTCACTTCAAGTTAGCATAAGTTGGATGTTTCCATTATCTCTTTTCCTGAGTTTCCCTTATCTTTAGCCAAAACATATGAATTCACTAGCTGGATAGGGACCTCGAAAACAGTGTTGTACTTTTTAGTAGACCCTTCTCATCAAGTTGGCACCCCTGCAGAGTGGGAGCAACGCGATGAACTTAGATGTTGGACGATATTTACGGTCATTTCCCGTTGAATATAGTTGGCTTGGCGAGTCAGGTATATTTAAGACAATTTTTTTATTTTGTATTCGTTGTTTCTCAGAATTTTAATCTTTTAATCCTTATAGGTTGAGTTGTTTACTGAAGGAAACAGGTAAAAAATAGTAAAAACTTCATAATGTAAGTTAACTTTATCTTCGTTCAACAATATAGTTGAACTTCTTCGTAAAAAAAAATGAAGATAAAAAAAGAAAGAAAAAAAATGAACAAAGCGCCAAAGAAAACGAGATAAAATTTACGCGAATTTTCTCTAAAAGAATTCAGAGCTGACCCAACAGCTCATCCGTGCTGCAGTTGGGTCTGGATCCAGAAATGAAGCCTGGTCGCTCTTCGTTCGCCTACTACAATCGACTAACTCATAGCCTGCCGCAATTTCGATGAGACAACAGGTGGTGAACGTTCTATGGCCTGCACAGGGAATGGTTGTATATGTCGTCTCTATGACATCCACAAAACAATTTTTTGCTCTTCTCGAAAAGCGATAAAGACGGTTTTGTTCCTGCCAGAAACTGTATTTTATAATACCACACCACTTCAGTACTAGTCGTGCCGTGTAGGGATGGTCTAAAACGACATTTTTCAGTAACAGGGACGACCGATACAGGTCCAAAAAATATCTGTTACAAATACCTGTTAAAAAAATACCTGTTACTTGTCTCAAGGTCAGCGTCTCTCCATACTTGTAATCTTTTACCCTGTTACACTATAGTACTGTAATACATACCTATTACTGCCATATCTGTTACCTATTCAATATCTGCTCTAATCAATAAGTTTTCATTTTCAACTACCTTTTTAATAATATATAGCTAGCTATATAGCCAAATATACAATAAATAAGTATGGTTATTTTTAAAGAAATCGTATCAATTTTATTGTTATTTTGTTATAAGATGTTAGGTGTTTTGAAACAGCATACATATTTTTTATTTGATTTATGACTAGCAAAATAATATAATTGCTTATGTATAGATTTCATAATTGAGTGTATTAAAATTAAAAATAATAAAATAAATAAGAATGTAAGAGTGTCTAATACAATGATGCCCGGCAGACATTTTACCAGAAAACACTCGTACGGTAGTGGCAGTAAAAATACTGTTTTAGTTAAACGAGTATCTGGTAACAGGTAGAGATGACAAGTAAGAAATACTGTCTAGGGTAGTAGGCAGTACGAAGGTAATAGTTATGAATGTTGTTACTAGTACTGAAGTACGTATGCAAGTATCTCGTTCCTGTTACTTCTGAATATCGGTAACAGGGACACCGTTCAGTAAGCCCATACCTGTTACAAAATAACAGTTCCAGTATTTTTAACCACCGCTAGTGCCGTGTAAGCAATAGCATTTCATTTTTTTGTTTTAATTTATGTAGGAAGATCTGAGTTGTCCTGATCTTTTTCTTTCGAAGTTCCATTTTAATTTTTATCATTTTTGAGTCATATTGTCTCGGTATTAGTTTATCATTCCTTGAAATGTTTTCTTTTAGCTTAAGTGGAATTCGAGTTGATACCAATGTGATGCTGAAAAGCTTTATTTTAACCTTTTTAAAATCCCAGAAATCAGCTGATGTTTGTTTTCAGTACAACTTACAAGTTTATGACACGTTTAATGAGTTTCAAATTTTTATCTATTCTAATTTTCCTGGACAGGAACCTGACAAGGGGAACTTTTATTGCCAGATATTCCAGTCAATCTACACCTAAAATGGGCCATCAGAGGAACTAAAAATACTAGTTCCAATTTTTTTCAGGAATGAGGAGGGTCCCCTGAACAAGAAGAAATAAAGTCTCTCCAAATCTCGGTGCCGCTGGAGTAAAGGGGGCTTTAAATGTTACATTTTTCATTTTTTCGCTAAAACTCGAAAACATTGCGTTGTATTGAAACAGTTCTATAGTACAAAACGAAAGCTTATTAAATTTGCTACAAGTTTGTTTTTAAACATTTTTCAGAAAAATTGGTCCATTTTCGTGTCTTTTAGATCCTCTTTTGTCCATTTTAAAGGGAAATCGTCAGAATAAAACTTGTACAGCATTAAATCCCATACAAGAATATATATTATATGTTAACAATGTATGTGAGGCGTACTTGCTTATTAAAATAAAATGATTATATATTAACTTATATTGAACGCGTCGCAACTTATAGCACTTATAAGATTTCATCGAAAAATGTTGATTTCCCAATTACATTTTGATGTTCTATTCAACGGAAAGATAAACAACTTAAATTTATACAACAGCTAAATTACACTCTGCCGATCACAAGCCTTAGCAGAAAATGATCTAATCGGGTGCGTTTACAAAACTGACGCGCTCAAACACTTCTTTAAGCATTTTTCCGCGAAAAAACGTATAACTCCGAAACTATTAGTTTGATCCATAACTTATGGATAAATGGCAATAAAAATAATTACCTAGGTGTAAACTTTTAATACTGTTTGAGTAAGTAAAATTAAAAATTATTAGTTTAATAAAAGTTTTCGTTAAAAAAATATTTTTTTTTTCTTCGTTCAAAAAAGTTATAATTTAGTGTTTAATACCATGTTTTTTTCATGTTATTTGATAAATTGTATTTGCGTTATTAATAAATTTTATGAGTGCTGGTGACAAATTGAATCCCTAATTTTTTTATTCATAAGTATATAATTGCTATGGAAAGATATTTTCAGTTAAAATGAATGCAAAACTTTAAACGTCTCTCCTAAAATGTGATGATTCTTCTTCCAAACCGATGATACAGGTAGTAAAAAAAGTCTGTGTACACCCATTATTGAAATACTTATTCATGGTTTTTTTTTAAAATCGAGTTGCTGAATTTTGAAAATTTATTGATGGATTTAATTACAATTTAATTGCCAACCCATACATATCAACCAAATTTTTTTTGTTGGCGTAATCACGGAATTACAGTAATTTATTAAGAAAATTTATGCCAAAAAAGTCTGTGTACACTATTCCTAATCAGAAAATATCCAATCAAAACACGTTAATCAATGGAAAAATTGCTTGCAATGTATTCTTCCCAGCTATGTTTAGTATTATATCATATTTTGTCCTGCATGGAAGTTAGTTAAAAATTATATTTTCTTTCAGTATGGGGATTTCTGTATAATTAGGAAATGGGCAATAAATTCAAGAAAAGAAGGAAAATATCTGAGGGAAAAATGAAAAATAATTTTAAAAAATCACTCAACAGTCCAATAAATCATGACAGATATAAAGAAACTGGAAATTTTCACAGTAGGCCAAGATCTGGACGTCCAGAAAAACATCAAAGGGTTCATATAAGAGAAATTTTTAAAATTATTTATAAAGACCACCTAAATCGCAGGTATATTAGAAAATTATTATAACATAGTAATAACTCAAACAGTGCAAAATATCATTTTAAAAAAATCAGGATATAACTCGCGGTGTACTAGAAAGAAACCCTTTATAAGTAAAGTGAATAGGGTGAAACGACTAAATTTTACAAAATAATTTGTTAACTTGCCAAATAGTTTCTGGGAAAATGTTTTATTCAGTGATTAATGTAGATTTAACCTTTTTCTATCTGATGGAAAAGTTAAGATGTCGCGGAAACCTAAAACAGCCCTGGTAACTAAAAATGTTTGCCCTACTGTTAAACATGGAGGAGGAGGAATTATGGTCTGGGGGTGTATGAGTGCGTGTAGGGTGGGAAAAGTTAAGGTGATTGATGGAATTATGAATCAATATGTTTATGTGGATATATTAAGACACAACATAAAATCATATGCGACAAAACTTGATATTGGATCAACATTTGTCTTTCAGCAAGCCAATGATCCGAAACATCGAGTAAGAAAAGTAAATGTATAACTCTTCTATAATATACCAAGGCAATTAAAAATGCCACCACAATCTTCAGACATGAATCCTATCCAGCATTTATGGGACGAAATGAAAAGAAGTCTAAAGAAAAGGAGAATTAAAAATAAAACACAGCTAAACGAAACTTTATCGGAAGAGTGAGAAAATATTCAGCCTGAGGTAACAAAAAAATTAGTCACAGTAATGAACACCCGCCTAAGGGAAGTAATACAAAACAAGGAAGATCCTACAGACCATTAACCTTAATTTTTGTTTACTTTTACAGCTTAAATAATTAACTTCTGGAATATGATTCAGGTGTACACAGACTTTTTTGCACATGAAAATAAATGTTTTGTTGTTTATCGTTATACAATTCACTTTTTTTTATGTTGCAACCTTTTTTATATGTTCTTTAATATCAAAACTAAGCAAAATAGCTGTTTTCTCCCAATTATAGTCCTCTTTTAATAATTATTACACTAAAGTTATATACGAGTTGGGTGTACACAGACTTTTTTTACTACCTGTATGTGTACTATTAAGTTTGTTTTCAATATACAATGGTAGATGATTAAATAGAGATTAAAGTTAATTAAATTATATACTGAGGCTTTTGCTTATATTTAACACTAGCATCCCCAGTCGCGTCTTCGTCCGCTCTTATGAGTAAAGAACTTAGGCTTAACTAAAAATTGAAGTTTTATCAATTAACGATAAAAACCTTGTACTGTATCATGCAGTTGAAAATTATTTTTACACAATATTTCTAGATATTATCACGCAAAGCTTAAATTTTTAAACTGGTACTATTGCTATGATTAGATGGTTGAAATTTACGTAAAAGCATAATTGGATATTCAATTATTAGTAGTTTGCAAAAACTAAGGTTAGGCCCCCATTTTTTACACACAATATAAAAAAATAAGAGATCGATATTTTGATAAGGCAATAATTTTCAGTGTGGCAGAAATAATTTCATCGATTTCATCTTGTTGGATTTTAATATCTAACAATAAAAGTTAATGACAGTGGGGCAAACCTCTGCCACTTAAAACTGTACATTTAAATTACTATTATAATAAAATTTCAAGAACTATGAGATGAGGGTACAGGTTGGTTTAATAGTTTTACCATTGCAAACTCTGTTGCAGAATGGCGCTAACCGTATATTGTTCGATAATTAAACATCCCTGGGATTCACACGTCACACTACATATTTATAGCTTTTTTTTATTACAATATATTAGAATTACACAAATTTTATTATCACTTTCTAGCTCTATATAACACTGTACCTTTATAACTTGTCTTAAATGGCACTCGCCACCTATCGGTCAATTTTCAAACTTCACTGTATTTACATATTTACCGCTTTTTAGCAATAATTTAATTGAAAATGTGTAAACTTTATATAGCTAATTCTTCCTAGAACTATGAAGATGACGTAGTTCAAATTTGGGGTATTACCTGCGAAGAGGTGACGCTCCTTTTAACAGTTAGTTTTCGGTAACCAGTTACTGTTTAACCGGCGCGCAATCTAGCAGTGGACATTCGAAATGAAAAATTCCAAATTTCCCTCCTTTCAGCATGAGATCTTCAGATTCTATTCTAGATGCGGACAGATATTCCACTGATCCCTGTTAAACAGATCCGCTATCTAGGCAAACGTTTAACTTGGAATCCACATACAAGACTAAAACGTCAGGAAACTGCTCGTCGTTTTTCGACTTCTTCAATTTTTATTAGACAAGCGTTCAAAACTTCCGATTTTCTAAAAAAAAGACTCATTTACGTGACAGTTATCAGACCTATTTGGACATATAGAATTGAGCTTTGGGGCTCACCAAACCATCTAACTCATCTCGTATCAAGTCCTTGCAATCAAAAATCCTTAATGCTCCCAACTTTGTCACAAATAAACTAATCCATAAAGACCTCAATGTTTCATATGTTGCTGATTTATCCCAAACCAGATACCTATCCTTTCATAGTAAACTCCATAACCATTCAAATCCACTAGTCTATCAACTTGCTTCCTATTCTATTCTTGACAACCCTCCGAGGAGTCTGAAAAGAAGATCACTTCGGGACCTTCTCAAATAGAACTTTTATTTAAGTGGTACCAATGGGTAGTTGCTTCACAAGCAATTCTCATTTTATTATTTTCTGTCATTATCACATTTACTGGATGTATGTTTTCATGTACTGTTGTAAACTTCAATAAATAGATAAAAAAAAAAAAAAAAATTCAAATTTTATTTTGTTTAATAAATATGAAATTTTTATTATAATATTAAATAGACATGGTATTATAAAAGTAGAGAAAAAAATAGCCAGAAATGAAATGAATAAAAGTGTTTAAATTTAATTTTCAGTAAGAAACGGAATGAACGAACAACAATTTATAATAAAATGACAATAGTAAAAAGCTTGAGAAGCTGTAAATAAATGGCAAGGTGAGAGAATGATATAATTAAAATCTAATAACACGATGTTATTTATAGTCGAATAATATTATATAAATAATATATTATTTATATGGATAACGATAGTATATTTTATGTTTAAAAGTGATAAAGAATAATAAATGAACCTTTTGTGGTTGCTTTTGCTAAAAAGGCAGACCGTAGTGAAGAGCGGTGAGGGAATTTTAAAGGCTGGAGAACATCGGGGTTAAGTTATTATGAGGTGATTAAGGGAAAATTTAGTTCTAATTACGAATGTCTAACACTAGAATGCGCGCCGATTAAACAGTAACTGGTTACCGAAAAGTAACATCTAAAAGGAGCCAGCCAATTCTTCGCAAGAAATACCAAAGGTACAGCCTGGTTCGGTAGTTTTCGTGGTTAGTGATCACGAATGAAAACTAGCTTTTCCTTTTATATAATAGTATAGATATAAATTAAGAAGGTATATAAATAAATTATTTTTGTAATACAAAATTTATTTAATTAAAAAACAAAAAAAAATCCAAAAATAAAATACAATAATAGAATATCATAACGACATTGGCATGCCGCGAATGCCCGCTACGGGAACTAGGAAGACTAATAATATCGGAGCGAAGCAGACTGTGCGGAGACGTTCGTCAGTGTTCGTCATTGCTCGGGGCCGCTCGGTGTAGTGCTATCACTGCTTTTACAGTCAGTCGGCCGCTCGCAGCCGTCATGGACGTGTTACTGTATATGTTCCTCTTGTTCGGCGTCGCTCTCGGCGATATATCCCATCTCGACCGGCTCCTCAACCGATTGGACGGGTCGACTCAGGCTCCCGTCGTCGAGCTGACCACCACTGGGCCGCTTCACAGGGTTCGCCACAGCCACCTTCTTCACGAGCTCAAGGAGTACGACGAGGACGATGAAGATGACGAAGAGGAATCGCAAGCGGATCATGTTCAGAGGAGTCCTTATTCTTCAATTTCGGTGAGTTGTGAAGATACTACTTACCCTAGTATAATTAAAAAAATCTTAAAAACAACATTAAAAATTTCAGGAAAAATTTGAAAAAAAAAATAATAAAAATAAATTTTTAGACTTGAATATTGGATGAAGCTGTAAATGTTTTTGTTAAAAAAAAAAAAATCGGAAAATTAAATATTTTTTAAATATAAATTCTAAATATGAGAATTTGCGTAAAAATAAACTGAAAAAGTTTTAAGCATCAAAAGTTAAACATTCAATTTAAGCTGTGAATTTCGTTGTTGGGAATACTAAGATTAAAGACTCCTGAAGCAAATTATATCTTGAAAATTTCATTTCGAAAAACGCCGTTTTAAAGGATAATAACGGAATAAAATATTGCAGTCAAAAATAGGACTCACTTTAACATACTATGTTTTCTTATTATTAATATAATAATCTGTGTGATTAATATAATACTTTAACCTTGGAGGTCTACGGAACACTATTAAAAAAAAAATAAAAAAAAATACGAAGTACAAATTTTTATTACAGATTTCCTTAATTTTTTTAATCATTTATAATGTTACGGTTGGTATAAGATATTTTTATTTTCGCTTTTAAATAATTGTGAATAATTTTTTGTTTTTATTATTTGTCACGCTAATTATTTATACGAGATTTTTATTATACCGGTAGAGCACAATAACTACTTTACGAGTTCATATAAAAAGTTCATGCGATATAAGCATTTATCAAATTGTATTTTATTGTTCCTTATAGATGTTGAGTAATGTTTTAACGACGATTATATTTCTCATTTAATTTATTTTAAATGTTTAATTTTTATCACGAATGCCGACAAAATGTGTTCAAAACAAAAAAAAAACTGAACAATTATATTCTTGAAATTGTTAAAAAAAATTATTTAATTTTATTATTGATCGAAATACTTCTTTTCATTGATACTTCTATAAGTACTATTAAAAAAAAAATCAAAAAAAAAATCTGAAATTATATTTATTAAAAAGTCAGCAATAACAATATTGCTGCTCTTAAAGGTGGAAACAAACTGAAGGGAGTCTAATATAGAGTAAAGTAACAAATAATTCAAGACTTTTATATTCACATAATGTAATATCTACTAAAGGAATTAACTACTTTAGCTGTTAGACCATAGAGATCTGCGTGATCGAAACTGAGATCCTTGACTTTTCAATAAAAGTAATAGGATAAACAAGAAAGTACAATATCCGCCATTTTGTTGTGTATATTTATATATTAATCCAATCAACATTTTAGGTATAGAATGTACTCGCTACATTTTCATGTCACATTTTTCTCTTTCGTTTTCAAGGAGCTCAAGAGAATATTTACTGAAATTGTTTGTTAACAATTGTTTTATAAGTATGATAAAAAATTTATAAAAAGATTGCGATCTAAAATGTCGAAAATACTAAAAAATTCTATCTAGAATACTAAAGGACTTCTAATAAAATTACAAATACGTTTCTGAAAACTTTGTACTTTTACATTACTGACGATCTTAATGATATTTAAGGAACCAAGGAAAACTAATCAACAATATAAAACGAGGACTTAAAATATTTTGGATTGATATTCGATGTGGTAGCTTGGATACAGTGTGTCATCCGAGAATTTAAAGTTCAAAGGACTCTGTAGTCCTAAAACCCCAGCCTTATCAAACAATGCTGCAACGAATAGTTTTATACCGCTTAGAACAATGGTCTATCAGGTTTTTCCGGAAAAAAGGTTGCAGGACTTTAAAAATTTACCATTGATGAACAAAGCGTGTGTGGCGTGTTTGCATCAATGAGGAACTCAGGCATGCACCTGACTTTTGTGGCAGTGGCAAGAGCCAAAGTGATATATTGATTTTCGTGACAGAATTGCGAAAAGTGGTAGACATTGACTTCAGTGGATGTGCCCTGTCAAACACGTTGCAATTACTTGCTGCGTATCACTAGGATTAGGGATGAGGATGAATGATAAGGGCAACAGACACTCAAAGTCTGAGGGCTGTAGAATAAAGAGTAATGCACTATTTACAATTGTACAAATTGAAATTAAAATTTCCAAGTTAGCTAATATCCTTCGAAATATGCCAAAAGTTAAAAAAAATAAAAATAAATAAATGTATGATTCCATATTTCTGGAAACATATATTTTAATGACTGAATCCTCTACTAAAGTTTATATATTCTATGTGAGAAAAATAACTTGTATTCTTACTGGCAAGTGATTGTTTGAGTATTACATCCACACCATGAACCTTGTAGAACTGACATGTCTTCCTGTAATGAAATGTCTTTTGGAACAGTGAAAAAAAATAAGTAAAAAATGTAATTATAATTGTAAAATATTTCCTCCTTTTTGACTGTGTGAATTAAATAATCAAATATATGACATTGGGGTGATGCATGCTTTATTGAGGCCTAAAATTTCCATGATTCTCTTGAGGACCGGAAGAATGTACACGAAAGACCTGTATGACTCATGTTGAAGAATTTTTTTCCACCTCAAAATAATAATTTTTATGTCATTGTTCAAGGTGACCAAGGATGTTATTTTATTTTTTCTTCAATTATTTTATTTTATTATAACATCTTTTTGTTAAATGTTTCGGAATACAGATCCCATCCACCAGTTATTTTAATTAATTTTTTTTTTTACAATTTTAATGAACTAAATATTTTAGGATGTTAGAATAAGAAGATCAAATCGAAAAAAAAATAAATAAATAAAAAAGTTCTAATAAAATGTGTTTTATGATTAATATAAAATTTATTTTAAGAATAAGAAGAAAACGAATTCTGGGACAACTTGTCTCCTAAGAAGAATCAATCCTAAGAATGTCAAATGAGTACAATGCATAGGTCAATCGTCTGGCTACGATAATTATTCATAATAATAATTAAATTTTGAATTACAAAATAATTGAGAAATCTTGTAAAAGGTATAAATATCTTATGTATAATATTATAATGTATATAACATAAATATTCATGTTTTACGTTTGCTCGGAAGATTGAAAATTCAGGAGGTTAAGGAATATATGATGTTTAAAGGAAGAGTGGAGTTTTTTCGAATTGAGATGGGGATGAAAAAAAAAAAAAAATAGCGTTGTTATCAGAAATAATTCACGTTGATTTCATTCTTTTGTTTATAGTTTTTTTTTTTATTATTGTTTTTATAGTTCGGATGTCTGTATACAACTCCTATTTTATTTATATAGTATATATATCTATTTTTTTTATTTATTATTATTATTATCTATTGATTGTTTATCTAATTACCTATTTTATCTAAAATTCATTTTCATTAGTATTTGCAGTTACCACGGTTGTAGAGACACGTAGATTTGTCTAGACAAAATTAAAATTTATAAGGTTTTGGGAAGAACTATCGAAAGCATGTCACAGACGTTGAATATTTAGCTATTTTAACCTGTTACATTATTTATTGATCACTTTCACCTTATCGATCACTGTTAGGCAACATATATCATTAATGTGGAATAGTTATGTACTTAGTAGCATGATTGTGGTTTTATATTTAGCTTATATTTTTGCTTAAAGTATTGATATTTCAATATTTACCATATTTGTTTTTATCAATTAAGTCCATCTGTTGAAAAAAAAAAAAAAAAAAATTAATATTTCCATATATTTCACCCCCTTTAATACGTGATCAAATCTGTTCTGTAGGACCGAATATTTCCGCTCTAAATTGATTTTCAATTAAATAATATATATATATATATATATATATATATATATATATATATATATATATATATATATATATATATAAATTAAACCTCTACCATAACAGGTAGAGGCTGGGTCTCCAGACCCCAAAGTCGATCCACGGCCGAAGAAACAGAAATTAAATTGTCTGCCTTCAGCGGAGCTCAAACTCGGGCTCCGAAGGTTATGAGTTCAGTGTCTTACCCACTGAGCACTCCGCTTCCAAAATGAGTATATAGATAAAATGGTGAATAAATAATTTAATTAATTTTGATAAAAACGCACGTCGTTAATTTACAACCTAGATTATAATAAACCAGTGCCACCAGAGCTAAAGAGCACTTATAAGGTTGTTTGTTTCTTTATTTAACTGTACTCTTGGTAGACAGTTTGGCAATCACTATAGTTCAACCTCCTGATTTATCTACTTAATACTACATTATTGCCTTTACGAATGCTGTGCCTCTAAATCTCGTTTTTTACGACAGACTTTACGAAGTTCTTATCTATTCTCTAGATTTTTTTTTTAATATTAAAATATGCATATCTACTTTTAGAGGCAAAAAACTTAAAATAAAAAAAATCTTTTTAATGTCTTGTAATACATATCTCAACTGACTGAGCCATGTAACCAATAAAAGACACTTGTTGCCAACAGGTGCTTCGAGACCAAGATAAGTGTAAGTGTGCCGTAGCCAATTCTAAGTCTAAAAATTTTCACCTCTTCCATTTTCGAAAGTGTGTTGTCCACTTTTAGCAAGTTGTTTGGATTTATTTTTTTCTTGGAGTTATCTTTGACCATTCATGCACCTAACCCCACACACAAAGAGCTTTTTCATAAATCGATATGAAGAAACCTGCTGTGTAATTTCTTCTACCTAGTTGCTTAAATGTTTGTTTGTTTCTTGCTAAATAATGTGCTTGGTTTGTTTTATCGTTGGAGCAGTGAGCTGGAACCTAGACAAAAACTAAAATGAGTTGTTTATTCTAGTAAGACCGACTAATTAATTACCTTGTGATAGTACTTCATAACAGATCTATACTAGGTGGTACAATAGTTATCTTTTTAGATATCATAGAGAGTTATTGGAACTCCAATGGGAAGCATGGCTAAGAATAAGTGGGTTTGAATGAAGTTGGAGTTTGTCATTGGATGATAGAAATTTGGTATGGATTAAATTAGCAACATAGGAATATTATCATTTTTATTAAACTTAATTTACCATACTATATTTTGAAAATTCTTTACCTCTAATTCAGATTAAATGATGTGATGTATCGTTTAATTTTTTTTTTTTTTTTTTTTTTTTTTTTTTTTTTTTTTTTACATAGATAACATGTAATCTGACATAACTGTCAATTTGTTTACAGTGAACACGACTGTCAGGAAACAAATATTAGTTTTGAAGCGGTTATCGACTACAACTACGTAACTAGGTTATATTGTTTTTCTACTTTCATAATTATTTTTCAACGGCACCGAGGGATCTAGATATGTGCTTTTATTTAGGTATTTGTCTTATAAATAACTTCAAAGAAATAAATAACTTTTTTGGAGAAGAAGACTATAAGCTCTCAGTTAGCTTACTTTATTATTGAAGCGAGATACCTCGGTCTTCATTTTTGCAAGAAACTCCACGGGTATAGAAGATAACTGTTATAGAAAAAATGATGTCTCTTTTTTCGAGAACTGACGGTGAACAATTTATGATATTGGGGAGATGGATTTGTTGAATGTAGGTGAAAATTCTTGAGATGTATGAGGGATCAGTCAACTAGGAAACTACTAAATATTAGATTAATAAATCATTATTTTTATGCAGAACTAACGGCTACACCATTGATGGTCATCATCAGGGCTACAAAAATGTATTACATGAATATAAAGTTAATAAAAAAAAAAAAAAAGTTATAAATAATGGAAATTATGCTGATTTTAAAAGAATAATTACTATTATTTTCATTTTTTTTTTTTTTTTTTTTTTTTTTTTTTTTTTTTTTAACTTTTCTTTCTTTCTAAGCTTCTATATTATTTACTATTAACATATTTTTCTATTTACATTATCATCTTCAATTATGTAATTATTTTTTTTAATTTTCTTTATCTTATACCTGACTTCTCTTTTTTGTATTGCCATCAATATTTAGGGCGAAAAGTAGGCATAAAAAGACAAAAATTCCTCTAACCTCTAAAAGAATCTTTTATTTTATGAACTTATGCTCTGAGTATTCCTTAAAATTATATCATTACATCTTAGATGCTCGAGTTGTTATGTTAGAGGAAACAATTTTATAAAATAAATTATACGTAATGAAAATTTCAGTAATAGTTATTAATGAAAATAATGGTTCCTATTTGGAAAAAAGAAATTTTACAGGTTTGAATCGTAAATGTTGTTCAGAAGGTGAAATTATCGAAAATAGTATGAAGTTTGATCGCTTATGGGTGTTAATAGTTCTTCTTCTTCTTCATCTAACCCTTATACCTCACGGTGTCGGGGCAGCCAGCAACAACCATGCTCTAAACACCTCTCTATCCGCAGTCAACCTCCTATCATCATAGTGAGTCCCCTCCTCCCCGCCAGATCCGATATAAGGTCCTCCCATTTACTTCTTGGTCGTCCTCTGGGTCGTTTTCTCACTGCTTTTGCTTCTTATACTTTTTTTGGCAACCTATTGATTGGCATTCTTAGTACATGGCCAAACCACTTTAATTCTCTTTTGTGAATATAGTCTATCAGCGGTTCCTGCTCCGTATTCTCTCTTATTCTTTGGTTTCGGATTCGGTCCAACCTTGTCTTACCAAGAGCCTTCCTCAGGAATTTCATTGTGTGGCTTGTATTCGGCTTTCAAACTTCTTGATGCTAGGCCAGCTTTCATCTGTGTAGGGATTAATACTTGCTTATATACTACCATTTTGGTTTTCATCTCTACTTCCCTTTTTCCAATTATAACATTGCGGAGCTGGTAATAGATGTTGGTCGCTTTTTTTATGCGCTGATTTATTTCAGAATCAAGCCTGCCATCATTACTAATTTCAACACCCAGGTATTGATAAACTTTAACCTGTTCCAAGTCCAAACCTTCACAAGCCACAGTTCCTTGTTCCAAGCAATCACTTTTAATCGTCATCCCTTTTCGGCTCAGTGCTTCTTCCCACACTTCCAGCGCTTCCTGCTGGACCACTCTGCTCTCTGCAATCAAAAGAATGTCCATCGGCAAATACCAAATTCTGGATGTATATGGGATGCATTCTCCAGTTTCCTACTTTGAATTTGGGGCTCCTTTGTTTAGCTTCCTATATTATCCTGTCCATGTGTATTATAAAGAGCAATGGGCTTAAGCTATCCCCTTTCTTTACCCCTCTTACCAGTTTGAATCTGTTCGATTTATTTCCATTAATTCCATTGGCTTCTATCTTAATCAGGTTGGGATATTTCTTTGTACAGCCATGATTTGTCTTAAGCCTCGTTATCCTCACAATACGATTTTTATTAATATTGGTACCGATGGTTCGAAACCATGGGGTTAGGCTCACTTTGCGCTGAACTTGATCATAATCTTTGATTGTGACTCCCAGTCATACCTATTCTGCCATTCTTTTATTGCCTGCTTCTTTATAACTCTGAGTAGCTCTGGAGTTGGAACTTTAGCATTGTCCTTTTCTACCTGTCTATTTCGTGCTACTTTGTCCGCTTTTATCACCGGAGTGGCCTGAATGGCTTGGTACCCACTGAAAGGAAAACTTGTTTTTTTCGATCGGGTTGTGGTGTGGATAATTTTGATATGTACTTAGGATTTTGTCTTATTTGTATGAATGGACTCAAGTTTGTTGCACGACGAAGCTGAGCCAGTTAAGATGACTATGTTTTTATTGGTGTATGTTTGTGCTTATTTATTTAATTGATGGTATTTCTTTATGTTTTAAACTACTATTTACTGGCAATATTTTAGACTGTCAGACTGTAGAATCATGTAAACTTAATTTAATGTACGCATTCATTCATTATTTACAATTAAATACAGGTGTAATGAAATAAAGACGTTTCAATAAAAGTAAAAGAATAATTCAATAAACTTCTGGTCGTTTTTCTGGATATGGAAACAATCGGACAATTACGTTTGTTTTCTCTGTTTAAAGCTAACTCACATTTTGTGCACTTCAAAACAATTTGAACAATAACAGAACTTTTTTGTATTGCGATGATTACAACAATTGTTGAGAGTTGATCTGGAACACGCCGAGGTAAAATGATTTATGGAGTAGTTTCTTGTTGCAGTATTGTTCGAAGGTCAACTATAATAAAGACCTTGTTTTGTTTTTTAATATTAATTATTCTAAAGAAAGATGGCTCGACATGGGGAATAAATCCAACAAAAGAATAAGGAAATGCGAGGCTTGTTGACAGAGACAAAAGTATCGATTTTATTACTCAGTAATATTAATAATTTATGGTGTATTATGACTTACAGTTATTCATGCAAGATATATGACAGGACTTGCCTAGAACTTGAATAGATACATTATTTAAGTTGTTTTTTTTTTTGTTAGCTCAACAAATCTTGAATCGTATAAATCAGTCTTACTGGTGTTTTGACGGGATACTTGGTATTTAGTAAATTTTTGGGGTCTAGCCCACAATTGCACAGGCACATTAGTAACAAAAGACTGCTCACTGTAAATGATCACTATATAGTTCAAAAAATATTTCTTAAAATATTCTACGAGCATACTAACACAAAATATAGAATGTCAGTGAATATTCACGTTAGGCTGAGAAAGAGTTGTGTGAGAGGATTTCTTCTGTTAAGTCTTTTTTTAAGTTCAAGCAAGATTCTATCACGTCTATACTATATTGCGATTTGATCTGTTTATTATGTCTAGCACTTACAATTTAAAATAAGATCAAAATTATTAGGCTATCATTTTTTAAATTAATAAATATAGCATTAATGAAATAATGATACACAGCCGGCTGAGGGTGCTGTATTAAAAAAGATTTTTTTTTGGATTAGCTCTTCACTTAGATTGGAGTCACGTTTCTTCTCATCCCAATAATAAGTCACTCCAATTCTATCAATCCCAATACGTCGTTAGGGTTCTGAAACGTGTACTATACTGGTACAGACTATATATGAAATTTATTTTTTATTTATATATTGTCAAGACTAAAACGACAAGAAGCTGCCCGTCGTTATAGACTACTTCAACATCTACTAGACAAACGTTCAAAGCTCCCAATTAATTACAAAAGACTCATATACAGGACTGTGTTTAGACCTATTTGGACATACGGAGTTGAGCTTTGGGGCTCCTCTAAACCATCCAATTCATCTCGTATTCAATCCTTACAGTCCAAAATCCTTCTTAAAATCCTCAATGCTCCTTACTTTGTCACTAATAAACTTATCCATAAAGATCTTAATGTTCCATATGTTGCTGATTTAGCACACACCAGATACCTATCCTTTCATATTAAGCTCCATAACCACTCAAATCCGTTAGTTTCTCAACTTGCTTCCCACTCCATTCCTGACAACCCTCCGAGGCTTGTGAGATGACCTGGAGACCATCTAGTGTAGAATTTTTAATAAAGAGCTACTGATGACTAGTTCTTTTCAAGTGTTGACATGTTATTGTGATCGTTGTCAATACATTTACTTGATGTATATTTTTTGCACAGTTGAAAATTTCCATAAATGTATATATTAAAATTTTTTTTTATAAATTGTAGAATTTTTACACTATTAAAGTTATTTTTATTAATACGGAAGATCAAGGTTTTATGTAATTAATCCCTAAGGTTACTCCCTAAGGCAACGGTTACTTTGCTGAAAAATTCCTCAGAAAAAACAAAAATAAGTTTTCGTCGAGAGTGGTTATTTGTTCCGTCTTCGGCTTGGCGCGCACGATCACTTCAGAACCATCCCAGCATTCAAATCAGTTTGACTTTGCGTTCTGACGATCTCCAGCCAGTATCTTTTTATTTGTTTTTACTTATTTTCTGGTGAATACTACTTTTTTTTTTTCAGTATATTTTAAAAAATTGATAAATCAGTGTGGGATGTAGATAAAATAACTAAGAAATTTTTTGAGTAGGCTGAAGCGACTCAAGAGACTCAGCGCTTTGCATTTCTTTCTTTTCCTTAAATATATGCTTAAATGGTGGTATCACTATGGATTAACCTAAAAACATTTGAGGGATTTTCAACAGTTATTGAAATAAATTATTAATTTTCTTCTTTTATTGCTTGTAAGTAAGCAATAAGTTGTTAACATGATCGATTTTCTCCTGAAATATGATGAGAACAACAATATTAAAATCCAACTTTCACGAAAATAAAAATCATCAAATTAATTCTAAAAAAGTTTTTTTAATATTAAAATAAATCGTGTTTTATTAAGTTAGGGAGAAGGGATTTTGTCGTTGACAAATGCCTGATGCTAAGCACTTTAATATTAAGAACTATTCTAGCGTTGCAAGTCTAGATAGAAGCTATCTACAGTGTTGTGTAAAATGTAGTCCTAGATCAAATTAAATAAAAATTTAATCATAGCTATTCGAATATTAATTTCCTGGAATCAATCACCTAATTTAATAGTGATAATATTTTTCATTTAAATAATGATTACTTCACTAAAAAATGATTGGAAGATTTAATCATTATTAAATTAGATGATTGATTTCAAGAAAATTAGTTGTCAAATAGCTATGATTAAATTTTAGCTAATATTAAATTTAATATAATATAATTACCAGTATGTATATTCTTGAGGTCTTTTCAACCATAATTTATTCTTGTTGGTCTTATGAGTATTTATTTATACTCTAGAGGTTATTATGAACCCCTACAAAAATTTTTGGTTTGAAATTAATAAATCAAATGTTTACATGCAGAAACAGTATTCAATCAGGATAATAACCCCGATCTGGAGATAAGAAGGATAACAACAGCGAACCGATGCTATTTTGGGTTGAGCAATCAGCTGAGCATTTTAAAGCTCAGTTTTTATAAAAACAGTTACTTCTGTAAGAATCGAAATAATGGAAGTAATCTAAACTTGCTGAAAAAGAGGTCCTGATTTAAAAAAAAAAAAAAACCCCTTCGCCGAATTTTCTGAGGTGTTATGGTGGGAGAATAATGGAATCGAAGAACTAATCAGCAGCAACACACATCGTTTTTGGAGAGGACGAATTCATTAGAGGAATTAAATCAAGGCGTTTGAAGTATGCAAACGGGGGCGTCAAATCACTCAATAAATGGAACAAGCTGGAGAGGAAGATCTAGCTGAAGCGGTTGGATGGAGTAGTGAAGGATGCCAGAAACGTCTGTAGAATCAGGAACTTAAGGGATCCTGTGACGGTTGTTGGAAGCGACTGGAAGAGGCCAAGACTATAGTGCTCTGCTCAAATTTTATTAAATGTTGTCCAGTCCAATTTTGAATATAACAAGCGTTTCTTAAGAATCAACCTTGTTGCAGAAGTTTTGTGGAAACGCAGAGAAGTTTAAAATATTTGACAATTTAACGCTATAAATTGGCGAGAGGTAGCACTTCAAGATCCGAAACTTATATTTTCGCACAGACTACTTACTAGGGACTCCGTGGGAGTGTCGGATTATCTGAAGAGTCGGTCTAGCGACAGTTGGATTATTTGAGTCGACAATAATTGGATTCTTATTTTTTTCCACGTGTAATCGTAAAGAAGTATCTGCAGGAATTGTCTCTAGTTTTCTTTATCATGGCCTGTAAAACTAATCGATATTATAACGGGCTCTCAGGCATGAATGACAATCGCCATTTCTTCCGTGGATTAGTCATGGGTACGTTATTACGAAAACTCGTTCACTTCTCATTCTTCCTGTATTTTCTGGACTGTAGGTTTTTTTCACAACTTGTTTTTGTATCATAAATTATTATCTCTATTTATTGAATGACAAGTTGAATGTGATAGATAGTATGTTAGATTGTGTAAGCGAAATGTAAAGATTTCATGTCTTGTTATTAGAATCATTGAAGTATATGTATGTACATTTTTTGCACTCACAAAAAAAAAAAAACCGAGAGCAGTAAATCTATTTAAGTCTAAACAAGCGAAGGTAGCTTACTTAAAAATTTAATTTACTTAAAAAAATTTACTTATGGACATGGATATGTAACATTTCGACACACTCTAGCTCCGTTGGTGTTGCTTGGATCGAAAAGTTTCCGACAATTTCATTATCAGAAGAGCATATATTAAATCAGTAGATTACAGATAGGCATATCCATAATATATAGTTTTCCCAGTTAGAGAAAAATTTTTGTTTATTTTAATTTTTTCTGAAGTTTAGTTTTTCTTTCTTTTGTATAGTGTATTAAATAGGTAATTTGATTTTTATATTTCTCTTGTTTTACCTTAGCGGTTCAGATTTGTCAGCGGTTTTGATATGCCATGGAGGTGAATAACAAGACAGGTTGTTTCTATGTAAATTTAATATTATTTAATATATGAAGTTGTTTTTCGTTTGCTCATTAAATGTTAAATAGCTACTTAAAACGGTAGGTTAGGAATGTTGTCAGCGTCCAGTAACTATAAAATTTACTCCCTTACCAGTTTTACGATCCGAAGTGATATCTATAAGTCGTAAACAGTTGATAATTTATTATCACAGTGTCCCTGCTGTACTGTTATTGAAACGATTGAATTAATCAGTTATGAAAAATAAAATTGTAGTTATCAAATAATCAATTCATTCATTGTGATGATATGCAGAGGAACTGACAATAACCTATAAAAATCTTCATTAATTGTTTTTAAATTGGCTCCATTAAAAAAAAAAAAAAAAAAATCATAATTACAGTCCTGTATGAGTTTTTTTAATTAATTGGAAATTTAGGTTGGTTTAACTAGTTGTTGAGGATGTTTTGAAATTCTTCTTTTCTTTTTTTAAATATAATTATATCGCATTATAATTTCGAGCAATAATGAATACCATTGAAGAAGAAAGCAGTAAACTAAGCAAGGCGTTAGTCTACAAAATTCAAATTAAATTTCTTTTATTTCTACTTTTCAAGAAATATTTGTTTTTAAATGGCCTCAGTTCCACCTGTAGATTATTTTCACCAGTAGGGCACGTCAATCAATCAATGGATCTGAATACAAACATTTATTTGCCTTTGGTACGTTCGTAAGGTTCACTAATGTTTACAATATTGTAACAATAAAAAATTCCACATTCTCACAAATTCTCGGAGCTAACAAGTTTTGAGGTATCAGCTACGCCTCTGTAGCTGTTATTCGTACCAGAGACCTCAGGCTGCTCTGCCTACATCTTACTCTGCTGCCCCGCACTTACAGGCCAACTAATTTATAAAGGTTTTAACGATAACATAATTTTTTTTTTTTTTTTATAAAAACTTTTATTGAGTAATTATTAATATCTGCCACAGATGTGGGAAATAAGTAATATAAATGACGTATGATTACATTCATACATTATGTACAATGAGAAAAAATAAATAAATTATTAGAAAAAAGAGTTGAAGATTAATTTAGGTAAATGTTACGGAAGAGTCCTTTATACTGGAAGTTCATGATTCTATCGAACTTAACTATAGTTTTCTAGTTCTACTGATGTATTAAGACCACTTTGGAATACATTCCATCCTAGATCTTGTGAAGACCCTTTATGACATAGATTCATCAATGTACCTCATTAGTAGCCCATAAAGTTCCTCCCATATGTAATATGATTTACAATAATTTTTATTAAATATTTTTAAGGAAAGCCCTTTTTACATAAACTATGTAAATCAGGAATAGTTCAGGAAACATCAGTAGCGCTTGGAAAAATAATATTTCTAAGTTGGGAGACTTGTGGATTCAAATAGGTCTGTAGTTTGTCATGGAAGGATAGGTGTCTTGTTAGGGCCAAATCTGAAACATATACAGCTACGGATAAGTCTATTTGTGACCTAATAAGGAGCATTGAGAATTAGCCGTAGGATTTTGGATTGTGAGGATTGGATACAATAATAATTGGATGGTTTAATGGAGTCCTTATGCTTAACTCCGTATGTACAAAAGGGTCTAATTACTCCCATGTAAATAAGTCTTTGTAATTAATTGGGAGCTATGAACACTCATAAATATTGGGGCTGTGTAAGTCTCGTATGTGAATACCAAGTAAGACGTTTGTCCAGATGGAATACTACGTAGCGGATCACTTCAATAGGGAGCAGTGAAATTAATTAATAATAGATCTTACCAGTGACTAAAGTAAAAATAGAAATTTTGTTTGAGAATTTTTAGCTATTTTTCTTTATCCTGAAGATATTTTAAATTCCACTTATCCTTATATTTTTTCTATCTAATAGTTTTTTAGAATCATTTTTATCTTAGTGATAATAAACGCTACGTTATTTAAACATATTTTTCTGTAAATAACACAAACTAAGTCACTATAATTGTCCTTATTTATAAGTGAAACCTGCTTGATAAAAAATATAATTTTTTTTTTCATGTTTATATGTTTATAAAATAACATCAATTTAATATTCAACGCAGGATTTAGTAAATAATTAAACCCACTTATTTAATCGATCTGTATCAGATGTAAACTTGTAGCCATATTCCAATATACTGCTTGGGTTGCATTCCTTTGTGAATGCTTAGCCGCTGCTGGTTTTATCGCAGCTCCGACATAAACAATATCAAAGCAGCCCTCTTCTCCTGCCACTATTCAGACACCACAAAAGAGTACTTGATGGATTTCCAAGCTGTTACATTAGGGTTATTTTTATTAAAATAATCAATTGGAAGGTTCCTCCACTAGTAACAATGAAGGAGTCATCCATTCAGAATATTTCTACTTTGCCATAGAGCTATGGTGTGAATCGCAACCTGGCTCTTGAATACATTTGCAAGTGTTATCAGGTCAGCACTTGCTGCTCTGGCATACCTTGATAGGCCTGTCTCAGTCCGATTGGATTCTAGTTAATCTGTAGCCTACTTGTTTTTCTTCATCGAAATTCTTACAGAACTTATATATAATAGCATTTTAAGAGCAAAATAAGAAAATTATTTATATTATTATATTTATAAATTCACTAGCAGCTCCCGTTGCGGCTTCACCCTCTCTCATGAGTAAAGAAATTCGATATTTTTAATTAATGACTGAAGTTTTAGGTAATCCAGATGGACAGAGACTATTAACAAACTATTGCGGATAAATAACTGCATTATAAGTGCTTACCACTAAAGGCCCATTAATCATATTTTTACTTACAATATCAAAAATTATAGGATCAACAATTGATTTGGTAATAATTTTTGTCCGGCAGAAATAATTTTATTGATTTAATTTGGTTGGATGTTAATTTCTAACCTTAAAAGCTAATGGCAGTGTGGGAAACCTCGATTCTACTACCACACGTTGTACATTTAAATTATTATTATTGTATATTTTTGCTGAACTTTCCTAGAACTATAAGCATGATGGGATTAAAATTAGGTTCAGATGGGTCCAAACGTTTTACTAAAACTTTGTTGTAGACGGACGCTAACCACATATTCGATTTTTAAACTTTACTGGAATCCATAAGTCACACTTATAGCTTTTCTGATAACAATTTTATTTAATTATGCAAATTTTATTATCAACACAGTATCTTTGTAACCCCTCTTGAATGGTGCACGCTTACCTATCGGTAAATTTTCAAACTTCACAGCGCAACATATATTTATGGCTTTTTTAACAACAATTTAATCGAAAATATGTAAATTTTATTATTTCTAAACCTTCCTTGAACTAATGATGTAGTTAAAAGTTGGTTCAGATTTGTTCGGTAGTTTTCTTGGTTAGTGATCACAAACGAAAAATGGCTTGTCCTTTTATATAATAGTATAGATATAGATTATATACAGTCCATTTTATATTCTGCAGCGAGATTTGAAATAAAAACTAAAAGAACCTGAAGTTAATATTAAAATAAAGCGTAATAATAATATATCTTAAGGTTACGAGGTTGTGATTACTTGAAAATAGTTCACTGATTTGTATTCAAATGTTTTTGGAGCTTCTGCGAAAAGAAAAAAAATATCCCTTTATATAAATTATAATTTAATTATTATCTTTTTATTTTTATTTTTTTTACTTTATTTATTGTATGGTTTGGGTCTATTAATTTATTAATTTAATATTTTTCTCACTATTTACTGTATTATGTATTCAAAGGTTTTTCTCTTTTTATTTGTCTCGTATTGTACATATTGTTTGAAAGGATCCATTAAGCCTTCCATATTAGTTATTACCCACTTTAAGGCAGATTGTTATACGTTCTCAGTAAAATATTGATGAATTAAAAAAAAAAAAAAAAATTAAATTATGATCGAAAACAAACAAATAATTTTCTTTGTTTCGGGGAGAATTTTTTTTTTTATTAGACAAACTTTTATTGAGTTTAAAAATTGTTCTCAAAGATGGCAACAGTTATTAAATGGCTTTATGGATTTATTCACGCAGTATGTGCAATAAGAAGTAAAAGAATAAAAAATTATGTATCATACACTGTATAACATATAAAGTGAAAATTAAAAAAAACAAACAATATAACAGTAGAAAATAAAATAAGATTAAAATCCCCAGCCTAGGGATCCTCGAACCTAAACTGACCCTCACTTGTGAAGGTTCAAGTCTGGTCCAAAGAGATCCTTAGCTGCGTCACTGGTGTAAAAACCCAGTGGAGGCTAAGTAAGAGCGCTATTTACACTACAATGTATACAATTATTTAAGAACGCTACAGTTACAATTTCGATAACTGGTCGGAAAGAGAATTTTTTTTCCACTTTTCATTCTCATAAATAAGAGTTGTTATTTATTATAGTTTCTTAGAACGACATAGGTACATTCATTGCAAACAATGATAAGAAATTAATTAATGTAAAAAAATAAAAAAAAAATCTTCGTTTAAATTGAAGGGAATATAATGCGAGCTTTATTTGGAATGATTTTCGTTTATCCCCTACCAATTTTCTAAACTCAAATTTTCATAATTAGTCCAGTAAAAAGGTATTTTGAACTAGAAAGTTTATGGTTAATTGTTTTTTATGGCTTACTTTATATTTTTTGGGGGTGCTGTACACGAATCTGAAGTTGTACAACAAAATCTCCATCGGCAAGTATGAGAAAAATTAAAAAAAAAGTAAAAAAGCTTTATTTTATTTTCATTATTTTGCTTGTAACTTACAAAGTAATCATTTAAAGCAAAATACCCTTCTATATTACAATAAAGAGGAGAAAATGATCTACAATTTATGTCCTTATGTTTATGTCAGACGTAAGGTATCCACAAAGGAATTTGGCCAACTTGGGCCAGTCCCACTTCTCCGCAAAAATATGTTTGTCGTCCTTTCTTTGTCAATAACTCTGAAACTATTTGCCCGATTCAAAATTACTTTTTTTCATCTTAAAGATGGTTAAATTTACTATTAGTCTATTAAATATGAAATTTTAATAACGTCCCTTTAAAGCACGCTAAATAATCCGTACTGTTGAGAAATCTACGTTTTTTTGCACATTTGTCACTTTAACTCCGAAACTATTCGTCCGACTCAAAATTTCTTTTTTTTTTTTATCTAAAAGCTGGTCAATAAGGTATGGACGTGAACTTACAGCGTTATTAATTACTGCCCTTAATTGTGTCAGATTGTTATGAATTGTTGAAATAAAACTTTGAATTCAATTGTGGACTTCAGGACCAAATATAAGGAAATAACTTCGTTCGGAAAACATCATAACATTTGCGCCAGGTCAACCGTTTTATACAACTACGCTACAAATTATAGAGAATTGAATAAAATAAATTCTTTAAATCATTCTTAATAATTAATTTGCAGACATTGTATTTATAGTGACACATTCAAATGAAATCCTTAACTATATGGGGGAATCCAAGATTTTTTCTTCTTCTACACTTAACACAGTGTTATCTGTAAAGCGCTGCTCTTTCTAAAAACCTTATCACATTCAGAAAGAAAAAAACACTTTCAAGTTACCGGTTCTTTTATCTGACCTGATATAAATCTTGATTAAGATATCATTTATTTATTTTATATTTTATTTTATTAAAAAAAATAATAAAGTGTTTGTCGTTCAACAGGTCTGTGAATTAGGTGCTTTCAGTGATGCTTTTTCTCATCTGGTGAATTTGATCTTCCGTTTTAAATCCGAGTCTGATTCAAAGCTCAATAAAATGTTTATGGAAATAAATGCAGATGATGCAGTTTAGTTGAATCCTGGTTTCCTTTTAGAGTTGTTCACAACTCGTAAATGTATATTCCGAAGCATTAAATTTATCTTTTATCTTTTTATGTTTCTATATTCTGTTTTAACTTATACACCTGTAAGTCGTCTTTCAATTGATTAAAAAGAAAAGAAAAAAAAAAGGCTTTAATTAGTAAGCTGTCTGGGAATGTGTGGAATGTTGTGAAGGAAATGTCTTGGGGCTATGTTGTTAATAGCCATTTTAAGCCTTAATTAATTGTTTTTATAATTTTTTTTTGTAATTTAGTAGTTTACTTATTGAATAAGAAAAGCATATTTTTTTATAAATTAATTAAATCGTTATCTTAATTAAAAACAAATCCATACTATTTTTATTTTTAATGATTAGAAAACGACTATGAAAACGGAATTTACGATACATTTTGCCATTTACTACCTCATTCTGATTACAGATATTATATAATTTTTTCATTTATATTTGTATATGCTTATTTAGTCGAGATACGTATGATAGTATGTAAGGATCAATGCAATAGCTAATTGATGAATTATTTGTCAGTTTTATTATATTTAGATTATTACAACTTGAATGTTGAACACTCATATTCAGTTTGAGAGATGGATGAAAAGATGAATTTTTATCATTTGAAACTTTTAAACTAAATGCCATAGAATCACCAAGTAATTCATCAATTCTTAACTATCTATTTATTTTTTTTTTATAAGGTACAACCTATATTTTTTTTCATTTTTCTAAGTAATTTTTTTTTTTTTTTTTTTTTTTTTTTTTTTTTTTTTTTTTTTTTTTTTTTTTTTTTTTTTTTTTTTTGTTTTTTTTTTTTTTTTTTTTTTTTTTTTTTAATAAATGAAATGTTTAATAACTAATTATCATTGAATTTATATCTACCTTGATTTTAATTTTGTTTATATATTTACGTTGTTATTTTATTTTATTTATTTTTTTATAATTTTATAATTCAACTGCTCAAGTTTCGATACTTTGTACATTACTTATACCAAGCGAAATGTAGTGAAGGAGGGAGAACTTAAGAAAAGTGGGATTGCAATGAATGAAATTTAAATTTATCTACCCAATTCATCATATTTGGAAATTCTTTTATGTTATATGAGTCTTCACGGTAAAAACGTTAAATTATCGCATATTCGGTCACTTAACAGTTCAACTTTGTAATGCTACGTTTCCTAATAACAAATATAATCAACTGCTTTATGAAATGTTTAATAATTAATTATCATTGAATTTATTACTATATTGATGCTAATTTTGCTTGTATATTTATCTTTTTTTTTTTTTATATAATTTTATTATTCTACCGTTCCATTTCTGTACATTGGGCATTATACCTAGTATACAGATATATAAGATCAAATAATTAAATTAGTAACTAAATAGAACACAAATACTTTTATAAATTTTAACTGTTAACGTAATGGATTCGAATCCCGTTGTCTCTTAAGTTTTTTTTTAAACGTATTTTGTATGTGATTACTTTTATGGTTACAACTGTGGAGCTATTTGAGTAAAGTAGTTAGGGATTTAAATATATTATAACTATTTACTTTGATAATTATTTTATCAGTTTTATACCGATAGTTACGATAAAAAAAATCTTTCATTATTTATTATTCGTTCAAGGCTTGCGATGTAAATAAAAGAAAATACATCATAAAAGAAAAATTCCCACTCGTATTTTATTAATTATTTTTATTTTTTATTTCATTCATTATTTATTCAAGACGAAATAACGGTAATAAAAGAACCAAAGATTTTTGATAATAAATCTTCTTTTTTAATGAATCGAAATCTGTTTATTTTTTACAGTTTTTATTTTATGTTGTAACATTGCCATGTTTCTCTGTTATTCGGTACAGAATCATATAAATATACATGGTCATAATAAACTGTTCGGAATTGTAAGCGAAAATTTTCTAGAGAATTACAATAATCAAATTAATTTGAAAAAAAGCAAACATAAAATTAAAAAATTATAATTAAAGAATATTTAAAGGAGGGGCTTAAATAAATAGCAATGCTTAAAACAACTTTTGAAATGTTCTCTTCTTCTTACGAGTTCGGCCATCTGTGGACCACGCTCAACAATTCATTTCTTGCTCTTCCTCTCTCTCCAATATCTCTTCATTACCTCTGCCTGATGCTTTCTTCTTTCATCTGACCACCGTCTATTATCTTGTGTCCTATCCATTTCCGGAAATTTGATCCTGTTGACTACTATACGAAATTGGTCTCCATCCCAAATTTAATTCCAATGCACATTTGCCTCTCTTATTTTATACATTTGCACATTTACCATCCTTATCCATATATTCTTTTTCTGTTTTTGGAGGCTGTGTTGGAAAATGTTCGTCAGTCTTCTTTCTTCCATTCTTATCAAATGCCCACAAAACGTCAATCTACGTTTCCTCATTGCATCTCTAAACCTTTCAATGTTTCGATATATTTCCATATTAATTTTTAGTTTAAAACCTTCTTCAGTCTTTCTTTGTCCTAATATTTTCCTTAATATTTTTCTCTCCTTCTTTTCCATATTTTGAAATGTCCTATTCGTTATATTGTTATTATTTTTTTAAAATTTTAAATATTAAAATTTATTTAGTTTCACGCCCTAATTCGTAGAATGTCTGACTAAATAATTAACAATTGTTGATTTTTAACATTAATTAAATTCTATGTGTTTATTATAATTAAGACTTTAACTATACGTACTTCATTTA
This sequence comes from Euschistus heros, assembly GCA_003667255.2. Classification (NCBI taxonomy): domain Eukaryota; kingdom Metazoa; phylum Arthropoda; class Insecta; order Hemiptera; family Pentatomidae; genus Euschistus; species Euschistus heros. The sequence goes on along the minus strand of RCWM02000052.1, from coordinate 3,792,379 downwards.
GGAAATTAGCGAAGTCTAGTGAAGGAGGGAGAACTTAAGGAAAGGGCTTAAAACATTAAAAATTAAGAGGATATTTTTACAATAGCTTGAATTAATAAATTGTTTCATGATAATAATTATTTGTAGAAAAATAAAAAAACGTATATAAATGGAATCGACCAAAGTATTAACTCTGACTAGTATTCCTTTCCAGAAAAATCTTGTGCCCATTAACTGTAAGACCAATCTGTTAACAGCTCTATGCAGGCTAGAGGAGTGATGGGGTTATCTATGGGTAACTAGCGTAGTCTCTCCGCACTGATTTATTAACTGGGCCCGTCACGAAATTAATTTGAACCCTCTTAAACACGAATCGAACCGACTGCTTTTTGATTCAAATATATTCCAAACCATTACTCATATACTCAATGCCCATTACTAATATGAATCAAAATGAAATCTTCAAGTTGAATCCTTTTAGAACTTTACCTGTATTGAAAATATGAGAAAATGTGATTAAGATGACCTAAAAGGAACTATTTATAACTCCCCAGACGCCTATGATAAAAAATCTCGAATCTTCCTTTCAGGATTATCGGGATCGATCGGATAGTAAGTTAATAGAGGGCTTGTCTGGTTGTGAGCTCATAAAGTTGATGATAGCTGCTTAAAACAAGAACTATTTTTTTTCTTTTTCTATTTTAATTACTCCTATCACCAAAGTGGGACAATTTGTGAATTCACTAACATTAAGGCGTGGGAGAGAACAGTACTTGACAGAATTCTCTTATAAAAAGTGAAATGAAAGTAAATCTATTCGAGATGATCACTAAGCCAGCTTCTTTTCAACCTCCTTGCAGTAATTCCAGATATTTCATTCGTGGCCTGCCTATATCCATTTAATAAAAATTGTTCGTACTGTTTTATATAATATTTAGTTACTTTTTCTTTTACCCTACACTAAGCTTCCTTCATTGGACTTTATTTTTCATTTGTGGAGTGTTCTTTTATGTTTCTCTTTCCTCTTTACTTCTTTAGTTAGTATTTTAGTATATGTTATCTTTATTATTATTATTATTTACCAGCATATTCTCCCCATCCTGGAAGACGTCAAGCAAACAACTGAATCAAGTTTTATTTGGGTTCTTCTTGTTGCTCCAATAGGCTTTCGTTCTATCCGAGGAAGCTCGTTTACGTTTCTCTGACCACTTCGGTCTGTACTGCTTCTGCTTCGGTTTACTCTGACGTAACTTTCCACTCGTTGACTTTGAGTCTGAAGGTGTCTCTTTTTCCAAAATGTCAGTTGCACAAATGCGTGCGTCTTTGAGGTCCTTTCGAAGTTCGTCTAGCCAAGATGTTGAACTCTTAAGTGAGCTAATATAATCTAATATCCTTTTTGACAGTCGATTTTCTGGTAATCTTGTGAGATGTCCAAGAATTTCATTCGTATTTTCCTAATTTCAATTTCAATGTTTGCAATATTTTCTATTGTTTTAATTGACGGTAGCCTGTAGCCTGTCTTGGGTATATCTTGCTCCTAGGATTTTTCTGATGATTTTTCTCTCTTGCTTTTTGTTGTCTTTAGTTTATCATTTTAATTTTTTCATAATAATCTGTCTCTTGTGGTCTGTATAATTGTGATTATTTTTGAACTTATTTCTTATTTTTACGGGACTTGGTCCCAGAAGAAAATTATTTCTATATTCTATTTTATCATTTTTTTTTTTTTTTTTTTTTGCATTAAAATCGTTTTTTAGGAGTGTATGTTTGTTAATTATGAAGTTAAGGGAATCAGAATGTGGTTTGTTGTATATTATGCTCCAAATAAGTTTTTGGATTAATCTTAGTATTTTTTTTTTTTGAATGTGTGTGTTTCTAAAGTTATATTTTATGTTGTTCTTAATATTTGTATGGAGTTTAGGTGAATTTTAAGAAAGTAACAGTCGGTGTTTAAATGTTGACTGTTTTTGGATGATTAAATAGAGGAGTTTTAGTCTATTATTTAACCTGTTTCTTTCTTTGTAGGCCTTAATATTGATTAAACCTTATCCACATTTGAATTTTAAGTTGTATAATCAACATTCACTAGACATACGTTCAAACCTTCCGATTTGCAACCAATGACTCATTTACATGCTAGTTATCAGACCTATTTGGACATATGGAGTTGAGCTTTGTGGCTCAACTAAACCTTCTAGATTTTTGGGGCTCCGTATACATTTTAATCCCGTATACAATCCTTACAATCCAAAATCCTTCCAAAAATCTTTAAATTCTCCTTAGTTTGTTACAAATAAACTTATCCATAAACATCTTAATGTTCCATATGTTGCTGATTTAGCCCAAACCAGATACCTATCCTTTCATAGTAAGCTCCATAACCACTTAAATCCGCTAGTCTTCAACTTGCTTCCCATTCTATTCCCGGTATCGCTCCGAGGTATCTAAGAAGAAGATGGCCTAGGGTCTTTCTAGTGTAGAATATTATTGAAGTGCTACTGATGAGTAGTTCTTTTCAAGTTTTGACAAGTAATTGTAATCATTAACAACATATTTACTAGATGTATATATTTGTACATTTGTAAATTTCAATAAATGAGAAAGAAAAAAAAGTATATTAAAATTTTCACTCATCGCCTTGATGTATTTACGTATATACATAGGAGCTCTACATATATATAAATAAGTTCAAAATTTTAATTGCTAAGTCTGCAGTTCAGAGTTGGGAAAAATTTAATCTTAGCTATTTGACAACTTATTTCCTGGAACCAATCACCTAATTTAATAATGATTTAAATATTTCAGACATTTTTTAGTGAAATTATGATTATTTGACTGAAATGTTTAATCATTATTAAATTAGGTGATCGATTCCTGAAAATTAATTGTCAAATTGCTATAACTAAATTTTGCCTACTTCTGCCGTAGTTTACTTTTTTTAGAAATTAAATTACATATGTTTGAACCATTCAAATGAAGCAGTAAGGTATAGTTATTAATGATGTTGGGTGTTTTATTTTATAGCAAATAAAAGAAAATAATTATAACTTTAACCAAAATGTCTCATTAAACATAAGTGGTACAATTGTCAGTTGAATATGCTAGCCATGTGAGTACAAATGAGTCCTTATTAGTCCTGCGTTTACGAGTTTATTTCATTCTTTTGTAATTATCAGTAATTTTTACGATGCTTCACATATTACGTAATTTGAAAATTATTAATCAATTTTCCTCTATTTTTATCTTTTTAATGACTATTTTAGGCTTAATAGACCAAATCATTAAAATATGAATCTTATAAAATAAGATATACCGTATTATTTATAGTTTAATTATTCCCCATGCTTACTTGTGGTTAACTGTATAGGTATAGTTACATAACTGTTGTACGGCTCTCTGTTATTGCTAGTCAAAGGCCTTTCGTAGATCGTAGATCAGACATAAATGGTATGTTATGCGCCCCTGACCTATAGACTTGTGAGATTCTATATCTCATTTATATGTTTGTATATACATATATATATATATATATATATATATATATATATATATATATATATATATATATAAATGTATGTACATGCGTCCTTATGTAATTATATAAAGATTTTTTCATTAATGTATCTTTTTTAAAAATAATATTACTGGTAACATAACACCAATTTTACAAGGTTACTCAATTCATTTTTTTTTTTTTTTTTTTTTCATGAATAGTTGTAAGTCGAGGAAGTATGAAAATGTCAAACTGTTCATTTAGGATTTTTTTTTTTAATATATAAAAAATAATTTTTTTTTTTATATATAAAATAAAAATAATTTTTTTTTATTTTTATACACTGTTGTCGAGTTTGACGGGTGGTAGAATGGGATCATTGTGTAGGGCTGTTGTGGGTATAACATAGTAAGGAGCAGTTACTATCGTTCGAGAGGCTTTTGGCTTGGAAGGACTGAATGCGATTGATATTCGGACTTTTTCTGCCCTGTACCCCCACAGCTCAAGTCCAGAAGTCCAAATGGGTGTTGATGACGGGTTTTGGTATATAAAAAAGTATGTTCGCTCCAACTGGAAAAGATGACGTAGTCCCTATTAGTCGTATATTTACAGTTGGCCCTAAAGCGTCTTCCGCCCTAAGTTCTTGCCTTTGGAGCCTCGAGTGTGCTGACGGTTCCATGCCTAAAGTCATTTTTGTCTAGGGTAGAAACCAATTGAGATCGCACTGTGTCTAGGCGTTAAGGTAGCGTTCGTATTACCACTGGTTAAGTAGTCTTACCCTAGGTAGGGACTTTGGCTTTATCCTTACTGGCGGAGGGTTTACAAGCGTTATGTGGTGAACATCTAGATTCATTTACTTTCGATCCGCCACGCCCCTCCATCCTGCACCAGTCTTCAATCCGTGGACCTACGTGCGGTTTTTTGGAGATTCTTTTATGCGGTATGCTATTAAGGGATTCTGGATGGGAATGAACGGAGAAGCCAGTGTTCATCATTTGAGACTACTCTTATTAGGAAAACAATCATATATTACCACTCTTATGCCCCAAATAAATCTCTTTGGGGCCCCATACGAGTGGTAGACACAGGGTCTAAGCCAACTCCACTGGTCGACCTGAATGAGTCTCATAGACGGAATATACTACACAAGGTCTTTGAACATTCATAAACGCGAACCCCAGTTACGCTACAAGTTTACTACCTGGAAGAGATAAAAAACCTGTTTTAAAAACTACGCTTTATATACAAAGTTTTCCCCTCGGTGATAATGCAAACACCATTGATCAACACTCACAAAAAATAAAAACAACCATTTGGCGCACAATCCGTGGAACTAGGCCCTGTAAAAGGAACGAAAACATCAGCTACCACAATGTAACAAACGTGCCAAGCGTTTGCCGCACCATAGCTCGGCCCACTCTCTTGTGGCAACAAAAAACCAGATGCTGTGAAATGTGCAGTGGGAAACCCCCACCTAAAAGCAGAATGCACACCAACCCTCAAAAGAAAAGCCATTTCATTAAATAGGCTGTAAAAGTGATGCCGCTGATGACAGCGCGCCTAGTGTTAACCGAGGATGGATTGTTATTGCCAAACGCCCTCCCCCCCAACTAGCAACTACCATACACTAGAAAACCACTATCCAATTGCAGCAACCCGAGCCAAACACTAGATTGTTGGACCATTGTAAAAGTGAAAATAAGCACGAAAACAGAATTAGGACCGCCAGATAGAATCAATAAAAATAAGGAAATGCACACCCTAGTACATGAAATAGTGACCCAGAAGAAATACACCCATGATGAAAATATCTTACAACGGACTTTTAACAAATGATATATGGAAGCAACCTTCAAAATTCACTAAAACAACATCAATGACCATTTACCAAACGTATATAAAAACACAGGCTCCTTGACCAAAAAAGAAAATAAGCCCAAACCGGGGCGTAAACTCCAAGGGGAAATAATGGCTAAACCGTATTATGTAGCTGCTTGGTACCACGCCTTTAATGGGCTGTGTCAAAAAATCACAATTGGAAGAAGAACTCGAGGTATTTCTTTAGTGAGCGAATAAATTGAACCACACACTTGATATTATGCCTTGTATCAGAAACGATCAATTGTACCAAATGTATAAGTTTCCCCTCAACTTCTGAATAATACAGCAGTTTATAATGCAATACACCCAAGTAACTTCCAGATTTTCTAAGCAACGGGATAGTGTCCCCCTGGGTGTAATTGTAAAGAATACATATTGGAACCATTTATGAAAAATATTATAGCTAGAAAGAGAAGAAGTACAGACAGCAGCAATTACCGTTAAAGACAAAGAGCTCTACGGTGACTGTGGCCGAGTATACTATTGTACTGACCCGCGGAATATACCTGAAAGAAAGAGCAGTAAATAAAATCTGCTTGTAGGTCAGCCTTGGGTTAACCAGATTTGTCATCTGTATGGTGATTTTAATGCCTAAAAAACAACCCAGTTGCGGATCAAGCTAGTTAAATACTGACCAAAGGTAAGAGAAACTATCCAATGCCAAAGCGGGGAACTCGGTTGTCATCCTCTATCAACTGTAACGCCGAAATATTTGGCAATTGATTCAAATAGATTACCCAGACCTAATAGATTCTTGTTATAAAAAACATTTCAACCGACTAAATTACGTTACAAATAGACGAAAGGGTGGGAAACTAAGCTCCAGCCCACAACCCCGATATTCTCACCCCTCAGTGAAAGATTATTAAAAATAAACCAACCATAAGTCTCTGAGCAATAAAAGATACTGAATGGGAAAGCTCTTAAGATTGACCTGGCTTAGAAAATTGACCTCAAATCTTCAATAATAATAACCTACATTAGATATTTGCTGGCGATGAGTGAAATTTTAAGTAACGCAATGGTATTTTTTGATATATAAAAAAAATTTGGATAAAAAGTATTAGTTCAGCACTTTTAATGGTAGCAATAGTATCTACTAAAATCAATATAACTAGTCATTAATTTTTTTTTTCTGAAAATAGAAACATTTAAAAACGAAATAGGTCAATTAAATTATTTATTTCTTAAATAGTGTCAACATCATTGAACTATTTCTAAAAGCAGAAAATAGATAATTTAGCATTTTATTGTAATTTTAGTGTGCATTAAATATCTGCTAGTCTAAGATATTTGTCATTCTTTATTTATCTAATTTAAATTTGTTATCTATATTGGCAATGCACCGCTCAGTGCAGTACGGTAATAGTAAGAGATTTGGCTACTGATATTTTAACGATTCTTAGTAAATTTATTTTCGGATAGGTAAAAAACACGCATGTATTGTTGCCAATAATGATGTACGTGCATTTTATTTAATTTATTTGTAATTTATTATTAATAATCAAGTTTATGTTTTGTTTAGAATAAATTAATAATGTTGTTTGAGTAGTTATATCATCCCTTCAATAAGTATATGTTAAATAATTTCGCAATTATTTACTTATTTTCAAAAAATGCTTTATATGGTATGTATTTTTCTATTTCAATTACATATTTATTAATTAATCCACCTTATATAATAATAACCATCGTTACTTATTGAAAAAACAACAACAAACTATGAATAGTTTTTAATTTGGTTCCTGAAAATAAAGTACTAATTTATGATCTAATTGTTAATTTGGGTTAGCGTGATGTCAGCAGTCGATCTCAATCGCTACGTTTACTTTCAACCGATTAAACAATATTTCCGGAAATAGAAAACTCCTTCATGCTATAAGTTATCTTATTGATGCTGAGTGAACTTAGATCAATATTGGGTATTAGAGAGGAAGATGTAACAGAGACCTGATGAGAGACAAAATTCAACACTTTGAGGAATTTGAAATGAAGAAGAGAAGGACTGGAGGAGCAGTGTGGAAAGAGGACCGAAGGGAGCAGCATAGACGGAGGATGAAGATATATTGGCAGAAGAGGAAGGATGATGAAAGTAATAGAAGAAATGTACATTGTACAGTGGTTGTTTAACGTGGTCATTAGTCGGCCAAAATCGAAGGAAAAAATATGAATATGCAACGAATGTTATCATTAAATTTATTAAATTGTTTTGAATTAAAGATATCAGTTGACGTGTAGATTATTAATTTTGAGCCTAACACCGATTTTTTTCAAGAATTGAGACGATAAGGCATCTATTACTCCCTCCAAATATTTTTTATTTATTTATTGAAGTTTACAGCTGTATAAAACAAATACATGACATTAATGTATCTGATTGAGTACTATGAAGGTCATTTATTTTTCAAACGCCACGGGATTTTCTCGGGAATCGAGTGGGAAGCAACAGTATGAAATTATTGGTATTAATATTTTACCAAATATACTATATATTTTATTCATTTATGTCCTTTTAAGCGCTTCATATGTTATGCGTTGCAAACTTCGTATTCAAAAGAACTTGGAGATAAACCTTGCGGTTAAAGGTAGGAGCTGGCGACCTCGTTTAACTGCTAAGAATTATGACTTCCTTATGTATGGAATGGTACCAACCACTCTTCGTCATTTCGTATATAGGTCATATCTGATTTAGCTTCGTGATCTCTGGGAAAACCGCTACTCTCAAAGTATCTAAGACTTCTGGGAAGAGACTTTATAGCTTCTGGGAGGGATCCTAAAGCCAACATCGAATATCAATCGAACCTTATAACAAATTCAGTGGTTGCCTTCCTAGTGCTAGTTTCTTAGCTACTGTGTCACAGCAATACTGATTCGTGATTAAATGCACTGTAACTTTATGTTTGAATGTCTTGAGCATGAGTGATCAGAAACACCTGGACGAGTAAACAGTGCAATTCATGAAATTTGAATGAAGTTTATTAATTGCTTAATAAACTAATTCAGAGTTGGCCAGAATTTAATCAAAGCCAAATTTATGTCCTGGAATTAATCACCTAATTTAATCATGCTATTAAATATTTTAGTCGTTTGTTTAATTAACTAATGATTATTTGCCTGATCGATTGATCTATTATTAACTTAGGTGATCGATTCCAGGAAATCGTAGTCAAATAGCTATAATTAAATTTTGCCCAACTGCTTATATTATCATAGTATATTAACCTCACTAAAAATTTTGAATATTCCATTTGTATGAATTCCCTATTATAATTAAGTTACAAAATTATTTTATCGTTATGAAATCTTTCCTTTTTTAATTCACTATACATTTATTACCTCTTCTGTTACTCACCTTTTCTAATACTTATAATATTTTCTAGTGTACTTATGTACACCAATTTTTGTTTTGTTATTTATAGCTATGAAGAGGGCCTGAAAAGCAGGCTGAAACGAAGGAACATAAATAAACGCTTTTTAACCTTACTGCATTAAATTTTAGAAACTTTTTTTTTTTTTTAATAAAACTTTTCTCTTATTTCGAGCTCCGTGTTATCCTTATATTTTTTTATGCTTAAATAACATACTGATTCCGGGGTTTAAAACGATTACAAAATTGAAACTTTGGAACAATTTATCCAAATATTTAGATCAGTACAAATCTTTTTTTTGTTTTTTATTCGGTTCTAGGAAAAGATCAGCTGAATAGTTTGATAATCGAGGTAAACTAGTGAGCGGGTTTCGCCTTGCTTCTAAATTACAGAATTATAATTTTTTTTGGTCATCAGTTTGTGTAAATAATTTCTTATCTCATTTGTATATCAAAACACGATCAAATATCTAGTGTTTAGAAAAAATCTATAACAATGGCTCACTCCTGTTAAGAAAACTGTTCAATAAAGTATTTATTTGTTGAATTATTCCTATTTTTTGTTACGGAGATGTAGTTAGTACAATAATTTGTCATTTTCTTTTGTATATTGACCAGATATTAATTTTTACTTTGATCATCAAATGACTCTCTCTAGTATGGTCTGATAAACAATCTATTTCAGAAAAGAGGGCAGATGATACAAAAATTAAATTTCCTACCACATCTGGACACCAACACAAGACTAATTCGTGCAACATTCCGAAATTCAAATACTAGTTTTAATATCTGTCTTCATCTTCCTTTTTGTGGGGGCTCGATGGCCGAGTGAGTTGGGGCGTGGGTCTCAACGCGCTCGTAACCAGAATCCCAGCTGGGCGGGTTAAAATTTATTTCGTGGTGAACCCAGGAATAAATCTTGACCTACCCACCCTGGCGAGAATAGGTTAGTAACCTGTAGGATAACCCTCCCTTCCTGCCCTAGTTGGAATACATAAGAAAGTTAAGCCCCAAAAAACTGCAACAATCTTCCTTTTCTTTAGAGTGTATAGAGACGGAAGGAGAATCGGGTAAGAAAAATACATATGATCCCTACATTTATTTGTCAGGTAAATAAACATTACTGTAGGTTTTCCCTATGACTTGTAGGTTTTTCTGTTTCTATTGGGAAAACAATTTTTAAATGGGACTGATGGAAATCTGTTCGTTTAAACAAAAATTGGATTGGTTTGGAACAATTTTATTATTTGTAGCTATTCGTAAATATTTAGTTTTTGACTATTTTATACTTGCTTTATTAGTTTCGGGGAGTGGAGTTGCTCAAAGGATAAGGGCACAGAACTCTTTGCTCCAAGTTCCGAGATCGAGTCCGGCTAAAGGCAGAAAATTTAATTTATCTTTTTTCAGCCGTGGATCGAAGACTTCGGAGTATGCAGACCTTCCTGGGGCACACCTATTAGTCCAGTAAAATAAGGGTATGGTTTTCGGCACATTTATCATTATAACTCCGAAAGTATTTGTCCGATTCAAAATGTTATTTTTCAATCTGAAAGGTGGTTAAATTTACAATTAGATCCTATATATGAAATATTTACCAAAATTCTTGAAATACACTAGCTATCACACTGAAAATCACTTACTTTTGTAAATTACATGTTCTTTTGGCACATTATTCGCTATAACTCCAAAATCATTTGTCTGATCCAAACTTTAATATTTTTATCTAAAAGCTGGTTAAATTTACAATTAGATCCTATATATGTAACATATAATTAACGCCGTGAATTACCCACACCAGTCTACTGAACATGTCATAATTTACATATTTTGCCAGAACATACACATTTAGCGTGCTAGCTTGGGTGGTTTACAGGAGTTGATATAATTTATATATATAGCATCTGATAGTGAATTTAATCAGCTTTGAAATAGAAAAAAGAAATTTAGGATCGAACAAATATTTGAGGAGTTAGAGCGACAAATGTGCCAAAAAAACACTTGGATTTTACAACAGTACGTTTTTATTAACGGGATAGCATGTACATTTTATATAGTAAATTTAATCAGCTTTAAGATGAAAAAGAGTAATGTTTTATCGGGCAAATAGTTTCAGAGTTATAGCCAAAAGAGTACGACAAACGTGTTTTCGCGGAGCTGTGGGAATGTCTGCAAGTTGGCAAATTTCTCAATTTTTTTCCAATTACCTAACTTCGCGAAAAAATGGTCCGATTTCGGATTTCTTTTTTTCATTATGTAGGTACTAGTTCCAACTACAATTGATATTTTAAGACTTTCTTCGAAAAAAGCTTCGTTATCGTGTTATAGATAAAAAAACAAAAATAACGGGTTTTTTTGGCGGTTTTTTTGCGATTTTGAATATGAAGCCGATGGTTGCCGTGGTAGCAAACTTCAGATTCGGATTCAGCACCCCAAAAAACATAAAGATCCGTTGAGAATAAAAGTTCCTCAGTTTTTTCTTGAAAACGGCCTTTTGTAGCCTTATTTTACTGGACTATATCGTCTATATAGTGGGCACCTTTAATTGGGGGGGGGGCCTGGTGGTTGAACGTGGTTGCTAACCACATCACCTCCTTGTATGACAGCTAATCACAAAAAGATATTCCCTTAATAAGACAATACTGTACCAAAGACTCTTCAGGGTGGTAGCGGTACAGGGTTGTATTAGTTTCACTTACGAGTCTTAGTTGAATTTATGGACATTTTTATTTAATTTATTTTTATTTTATTTATTTAAAGGTTGTAATTACGCGTATGCACTTATTATTGTATGCACTTACATGAAGGGTGTTAGGCTAAAACGTAAAATGTCCAAAAAAATTGAAACTGAGATTTCATCGCTAGCTGTTGGCAACAATGTACCATCCATCACTTTAGGTGGTCTCATGGAGGCTAGAAAGAACCCGTTCCCTATTTTAAGACATTTATACTTTGTAATTTACATTTTCGATATTTTCAGTACTATGGTTACAGTCCCTTCTTAACACTCTTCATATGTCTTTTAATCTTTCATTTACTGATCATATTGATTCTTGTAGGTTTTTAGAACATATGATGAAAGTTTTTCATTCGAACAAAGAATTCCAATAAAAGTGAAAAACAACTCATCAATACTAAATGTTAATATATTTCCACCCATGTATATATTTTCAATCTCAATCGAAAGCAGTATAGTATTTAGTTTTGACTTCCTGTTAGTGACTTGAAGTTGTGATTGTGGTACGTCAGCATTGGGTGAGGTCTGCTTGTCTGGACCGCTTCAATTGGATCAGAGCTGCTCTGTAAACAGAACCGCAGGTACAGCCACCCTGATTGGCTGATGAGATGGGCAAAAGCCTACCAATACACTCTCACAAACTCGCATACATACGGTTTCACACTGAGATACCTAGGAGTTAACAATGTATCTATATGCACAGTGCTCTGTTTGGGGTGGACAATGGCCGTTTAGTGCTATATCAGGCAATCAATCACCTGGTGTCTTTTGTTGGATTGGATAAACCATGTTTATTTTAATTATAGTAATATTATATTAATATTAACAATAATATTATTGTAATAATACATAAAAGTTTATGTACATTACTTGTCTTCGCCATTTAAATGGATTGAAAAAATCACTCTTCTTCTGTAACACATTGTTCTTTAAAACAGCATCAAAGTCAGAGTTGTTTAAAATTTTATCACACCTGATTATTTAACAACTAATTACTGTTGATTGAATTTTGTGAAATTCTGACATACGTTATTATATGTATATGTGTCGATTTTCGATTCCACCTATTCTTGAGGAAAGAATTGGGGTCAAGAATCGATAGTCAAATGTCGGTTCTTAGAAACCATTCCATACTGTATATACGGTTCTAGTAACATTAGCGATTCCTTTCGTAATAAATGCACCTAGAACTATCGCAATATTAATCTTTTAGAATAATAATGGGTTGATTGTATTCTTTTTTTTTATACGCTGTCTTAATTTCAATTAACATATACTTTATATTTTGTTGCAAACAAAATTCTATTTGCTTTAAAATAATTAATTTCTTTAATAATTGTCGTTTTTAGATTTAATAATAGGAAGTTATTGTTATGGGGAATCCAAAACTTTTGGTACCGATACATCACTAAAATATATATCATCGGTGAGATTGCCAATTCCGCTATATGCATTTTTTTCGATTTAGTTTATTTTGAAGGTTTCTTTTTAAAATTAAATTCCGTTTAATGTAAAAACCCGAATACTCAAATTCAGCTTGGATCAGGTTTTGACTGAACACTTTTATGATTTTAGCCCTTATAATTATTAAAATAATTACACATGTGCAATAAGCACATTTTGTATTCATTTTCATAGAAGGTGCTAAAATACACATAGCGGAATTGGCAATCTACAGTATATGTAATATACTCATATATACATACGGTATTGGTATAAACTAATACATAACTTAAAGTATGAATTTAAATGTACAAAAAAATTGCTATCAATATTATTTTTCTCATATTCGTGAAGAAAAAAAAAATTGTTGCCTTTTATCAATAATGCTGTGATTATAAAATCATTATAGATACTCCAACCTAAATTCTATTTTCGAATTTGAACTGGCGCCAAATATGGAGAAAGTTGGTACTAAAAAATAATGGGGCATTTTGAAAGAAAACAGATCAGTCAGAAAAAAAAAATAAGGAAAACGCACATTTAATGAGAAGAAAAGAGTTATCACGAAATGAGGTTAGGTCAAAAAGGAATCATATATCCGATAAGATTGCGAAGGCTTTGACGTGCAAAAAATAAAAGAAGAAAATATGACGTTGCTTGGGATATTCTCTTGTAATCAACAGTTAGAAAGTATTTGTGTTTATAGGAAATATGAGTAATCGTTTTCCTGAAGATAAAAGTAAACTGTTTCAATAACTTCAGTTCATTACCTTTATTTATTACCATTAGAGAATTTTAATAATAATACAACGAACCTTACTTTTCTATTACGTTTCTTTCAGGAAATTTATTTTCTCATCTTCAGGAATAATATCTTTCACATATTTAAATAACGTTTCATTTATGTAAAAATATTTTTTTCTTTATTAAAATAGAAAAAAAAATATTTTATTAAATCCATCAATCAATTGCCATGTTCATTGTAGTTGTGACTCTTGGAGTCAAAAGTCTTTAAGTGATTTTCATGTTAAAGGCGTTTTCTATTTTCATTTAAATAAAAATAAATTTACATAAGTGGAATATTTTTAAACTATGTAAAATATGAGAATGTGACTCACAGGGTCAAAATACTATAAATAATTTTTTTTTTATTTGAAGACTTTTTTACAACAATATGTTATATATCTTTACCAAAAATAATTTGGTTCCATTTTTTTCTGTCCAACCTGTCTCCCTCACACATTCTTCTATTCATCATTCCATCTATTACGCCCTCAACCCAACATCTTCTAGTGCTACCTTTCTTCCGTCTTCTTTCCGGGCTCAATTCAAAAATTCTTTTTGGCCATTGTTCCTCTCCCATCCTCATAACATGCCCAAACCACTTCAGCCTCATAGTCTCAATAGTGTAGAGGATGCTATTGCTTTGTTCCACTCTCTGCCTAATTTTCAGTGTTAATCCATAAATAATCCAGTAATAACCCATTTCTAGGGCTAGTAGTCTTTTGGCCTGCCTGTCCTTAATAGACCAGGACTCGCCTGAATAAAGTGTTACACTTTGCAGGGACTATATATATATATATATATATATATATATATATATATATATATATATTATATATATATATATATATATATATTATTTATATTTTTATTTTTATTTTTTTTTTTTTTTATTTTTTTTTATGGGCACAGACTTGCTCAGAACGCTTTCAGACAAACAAAAAAAAAAAAAAAAAAAAAAAAAAAAAAAAAAAAAAAAAAAAAAAAAAAAAAAAAAAAAAAAAAAAAGAAGAAGTAAATTAACGTAAATGAAAAACTGTTGGTAAAAATGATTTTAAACTGTCCAAAGGATAAAATTTATTCTGTAGATGGAATATTTAATTTCTCAAAACTTTGATAAACATATAAAGAAGCTTAATGCTAAAAATGTTTTAATATTACTTACCTCCTTCATTATCTAAATAAAATGTTTACTTGGATATGTTTCTGGTTAGGAGTCTATACTTTTTTTATTTGTAACAATTAGGATTGATCCTTCTATACCATCATGCGTACATCAAGTGATATTTTTTGTAACCTTTTTTCACCCTTACAAATTTAACATTTTGTCACGCTCTTTCTCAGTTGGTGTTGCTCGGATCAAAAAATTTGACACCCTCCATGTCAAAAATTTAATGGAGAATATTTTTTGTTTCACAAGATTTGTCGCTAGGACCTACCGTTTAGGAGCTATATTGATTTGAATGAAAAAAGTCACGTTTTACCCCATTTTTTGTTGAGACTATTTTGACACGCTCCAGTTTTGTTGGTGTTGCTCGGATCGAAAATTTGACGACAGTTTCCTGATCAGAAATTTAATAGAGAATATTTTTTGTTTTTAGGACAATACCATTGTTTAGAAGCTATATTGATTAGAATAAAAACAGTCACGTTTTACTTACATTTTCGATGTGCCATATTTTGGGGGGGCTTTTTTGACACGCTCCAGTTTTGTTGGTGTTGCTCGGATCAATAATTCGTTGACAGTTTCGTTATGAGTAGTGGCGTCATCTGTAGATATAAATGCAGTAAATTATAGATGGTCATATCCATGATCATTTGTTTTTCTCACAATCAGTCAGGAAGATATTAGGTTTTTTTTAATTTTTTTTTTTTTTACTGCCTACCTTTATTTTACGCATATAACATTGGTATGTGGTGTGAGCGATATGTTAATTAAATCAGTAAGATTCATCATTTCTACACATCTGTAGGAAAATAAAATCCTATTTATTTCAGGTTTTATGTCCCAAGACGTTCACTTATAACAAATTCAACTAGATAATGTAAATAATGATTTTCAACAACATGTATCCATCATTCAGGCGTACACTAAATTAAGGTTTTTTTTGCTTTTTAAAAAAGGTTTAGCCCGAAAAAAAGAAAGTAAAGTCATAGACCAACTTCCATTTCCATTAGTTGCTTGTTGTTCGCGGTTCCTGTGGGAGCTGGCTGTTCCTG
Organism: Euschistus heros; assembly: GCA_003667255.2. NCBI lineage: Eukaryota > Metazoa > Arthropoda > Insecta > Hemiptera > Pentatomidae > Euschistus > Euschistus heros. The sequence continues at coordinate 3,776,479 of RCWM02000052.1, read as the reverse complement.
TTGGGCGGAAGCTCTAATACCCTAGGTCCGACCCCAAGAGGCCAATCGCCATTGTCCTCATCAACGGAGGACAGGAAGGGACTTGATGCCTATTGAACCTCTGGCCACCTCTACCTAGTCTTTGCTGTGATATATGTCAAAGTGAAACCGTAACGTGTAGTTGTCATACGGGTTGAAAATGTATGTTCATTCATAATTATTAAATCATTTCTGATTTAAATAAATTTATTAGTAATGTGTAACAAAACTTTTCGTCACCGTTACCGATATAAAAAAATCAGTTCTCGATACAGATATCTCGTTTTAAAAATAAATTGATATCACACTAAATAATCCCTATAGAGAGATAAAATTGTAAAATAATAATTCAAGAAATAAATTAGCGAATAGCCAATATTACCAGTATGAATATGACATAAATTTTACAGTAAAATTTATTGCGGGATAAAAAATAAAAATAAACCCTTAGAGTAGCAATCAAATTTATAAAATGGTGCTATTGTCTAGCTACATATATTTCGTTTGTGCTTTAGTTTCGAAAATTTTGAAATTGTAATATTATTTCTTCATTTTCTAATAATACATGGCAGAATACAAATCTTCAAAATATTGAATTTTGGTTTGAAACAGGAAAACTTGATTTTTTAAGATAATCGTTTTAAGTTTTGTATCATGCAATGAATTATTTAGGAACAGATTTATAATTATTATCAGAGAAGCATAGATTGTTCCGTAATTTATTTTAAGGATGTATGAAATTTGAAGATAAGCAATAGTATACTAAAAACAGCAGTGTTTATACTCGTATTACAACTGGAATTTAACTACATACCTTATAATTATAACTATCTAACTACTTAGTCAAAAATTATTATCGCATTGCTGGATTCAGTTCTGGAATAATTGAGATTCCTTTTAATAAAAATTTAACTTTCCATGAATATAACATTGGGTACTTCTATTGTACATACAAATCATATCATTGTACCAAAAGATTTTTCTATATCATTTTATTTTATTTTTTTCTCATTAAATTTTATCTCCTCTAATCTGTAGAATGTTATCTTCTTTTCTTTTTATTTAAATATCATCTATGTACATAGTATCATTAATGTATTATCGTTTTTCTTTTTTTTTCTTTTCTTTTGTATCTCATTATGTCTCTAACCAGATTTAATTTAGTTATACCTGCACTTATCTGTTATTCTTAGGGGACTTTGTCCCAGAATAAAATTATTTTTCTATTCTATTCTATTCTATTCTATAATTAATTCCGCTGTTATATTTTATTTGACTCTAAATCAGCTTCCAGTATTCCTTAAGGGGTTTCACGATTAGCATTAACATCATTATTATTATCTTAATAATTCTTTTATCATTAATCCTTCAATACACAATGATTTGTTTTGTCATTAAAAAAATATGTGGGTTTGAAAAGTAATCAAGTTGTACCTTAGAATCTCGTTCGTAATAAATACTGCATAATATTAAATTCAAAATATATAAAGATTTATAGGTATGTATATCCTGGCAATGGGTAACATTTTTTTTTTTTTTTTTTTTTTTTTTTTGTGAGATACTTTTTTTGATTTAAATGATCATTAAACGTGTGGGTTAATTGGAACAATAAATTTTTGTTTCCTCGAAGTTTCTCATCATTATTCTGTTACTGATAAACTCTAATCTAAGATGACTGTTTGTATTATGTCAACATATACAGTCATGGAAAACAAACATTTGCCTTAAACGATTATCATTCGACACGATTTACCTAATCCGGATATATATATATATATATATTTTTTTTTTTTTTTTTTTTTTTTTTTTTTTTTTTTTTTTTTTTTTTTTTTTTTTTTTTTTTTTTTTTTATGAAACATTGAGGAAGTTGAGCATTAATAAATCTTGTCTATTGTGTACATATAATGAGAGAAGCGTTTGACCTTTTTATTGTTAATACACTTTATAATAAAAATTATAGATTAATAATTTCCTCGTCTAATTTATTATTCTTAGTTGTTTCAGTTAATCAACCGAGCCATAAAAGTATTGAAATTATTATGATTTATTTCAACTTTTATTAAATTTAATATTTTTTACTATATTATGAATAATGTATTAAGCCATTTATTTATAGACTGATCGGGTTATAAAGTTTATTGAATGTTTGTATAAATAAATGACTAAAGTGTAAAATTCTCTCTGAAATTCGAGTAAATGCCATTGGAGAGTGCACAAACCGCTGACATATTGAATGTGACCTGACCAACAGATGACCCCCAGGTAAAATTCAAACCTACTGCATTCCACGTTCATAATTATTTATAACTGAAATCGTTCTACGTTTAACTGATAGTACATTAAAGGAGTGAAAAAAAAACAACAAGCAAATATTGAAATAAAAAAATAACATTGAACACGCATATTTACATTTGTTTATTTTCCATAATAACTTGATAGAAAGATTATTTTTCTTGATAAGTAAACCCGGCATTATTGGCTTGTTTACTTCATGCTGGAAACTCCAGACCCTCTGTGATACCATAGGAGAATTACGTTGTGTAAAGAGATTTACCTGACATAATCGTTGCATAAATAAACTGTCATTCTTACTTAGTATCCTATGTTTTGTCTAATTCGCTTTCTAAAAATATATATTTAAGTAACTGTGTTTAGTCCAACAGTATGGAGCATAATTGTTTCAAAAATGGGAAAACCTATAACAATATTTTCAAAAAGGAATATTGGATCGTAAAAGAAAAGACGATGCAGTTTATTAAAACTTTTAAACTCTGAATTAAAGAACTAATTTTTTATTTTTATTTTATTTTTTTCACGGAACGGCCTTAGAGACCACGCGAATATCATTATTTTAACTTCATTTCATACCCCTTCCTTCTTTCTTCCCACATCTTCCTCATTTTTTTCCGATTGCTCCATCCTTCTTTTCTCGCATCTCTCTCTCCTTTGATTTAATATCACAGAGAAAATAGATTCAGATCCACCGGATTATGAAGAAATAGACAATATTATAGCAGCACTAAAGAACAAGCATCAGGGGTTTGGATGATCTGATACTTATATTATTTAGTATTTAAATGCTATTACAATTCGTATTACGAATATTCATGTAACGATATGTTAGCTACGATTAATGGGGATATATCTTTCTTTTTTTTTTGTCTGTAAGTTGTTTTTATAAGTTAAGTTGTTTGCATGCTTGAGTGGAGGTGGTATAGTTGAGGTCATCAAAAGAGAATGATATAAAGCCAATTTTTGTAATAAAATCGCTAACCTTTATCCTTAAACAAAAAAAGTAGGATTACAAACTACAAATTATTATTAAAAAAATTGATTTTCAATAACATTTCAAACATTCTATGTCTAACATAAAGACGTAGCCATACTGATGTAATGATAGTTCCATTGAATTAATGTTTTGTCAAAGTGTATGCTGGAATATAATGTCATAACTTTAAAGTAACCAACCGTGTTTAGTTCGAAAGCAATTTGTATTTGTATATTTCAATTAGGATGTCGTAACGTCAGGCCGTAACGCACTCCGCATGATAATAAAGACACAATGCAAAAGGGAAACGAACGAAGCAATAATGGCTGTAGACAAAACTAGGTAATTGCCAGGGTCATTATCTCGCCCCGGGGCGTTGCATTCTCACTTCGGCTGGTTGCTGCCATCACACGTTGGCAGTTTCAACATCGCATCACGGAATCTCTCTGTCGGTTGTTTCGACGACGCAATAGTTGTTAAGTTCTGATCATTTCGATTTTGTAATAGCCGTTATAGAAATAGTGAAATAAGTTTGCGTGATGATGCTCGATTTTTAAAAAAAGAAAACCTCCGCCCTTTTGTTTTGAATGAATTTTTGTACTATAGGCAGGAAAGGAAGAAACAGCTATTTTGAGATTAATTGGAAATTTTGAATTTATTGTACTGATAAAGTTCGTCTATTTTATATATGTTTATATATGTATATGTATTATATATGTTTACTCTCCTAAAACGGGTTTGAACCCGTGAACGCTAAGGTTTTTTAATTTTTTTTTTTATATCAATTTATTGAAATTTACAAATGAATAAATATATACAGCACTTTAATAAAAATTAGACACTAAAAGATCCCTAGGCCATCATCTTTTCAGACGCTTCGGAGGATTATCGGGAATAGAGTGGGAAGCAAGTTGAGAAACTAATGGATTTGAGTGGATATGGAGCTTACTTTGAAAGAATAGGTATCTGATTCGGGCTAAATCAGCAACATACGGAACATTAAGGTCTTTATGGATAAGTTTATTTGTGACAAAGTAAGGAGCATTAAGGATTTTTCGAAGGATTTTGGATTGTAAGGATTCGATACGAGATGAATTGGATGGTTTAGTAGAGCCCCAAAAATCAACTCCGGACGTCAAAATAGGTCTAATCACAGTCATGTAAATAAGTCTTTTGTAATTAATTGGGAGCTTTGAACTATTGTCTAGTAAATGTTGAAGTAGCCTGTAACGACGAGCAGTCTCTTGTCGCTTTAGTCTTGAATGCTATGGTTAAGGTCCATAACAGAGTTATTCGCTTGGCGAACATAATTCAAAATCATTTAAGCGATCATAATTAAATCCTAATAGTTCAAAATATTCCTTCTTCACAGAACTACGCCTGTCCTAAGCATTATTCAATAATAAAGAGGGTAGGTTCGAAAGCATGTACAACTTACCAGGACGATTCTAATTAATGACTTATGCTGAAATACATTATTGAATGGCGCATTATCTCTATAGAACTTCTTAAATATTGCAGACAATATATCTTTATTTCCTTAGAATTTATAATATTGATTTTTTATTTTATTTATATATTTTTTTATGTAGTTGTTTATTGAAATTTACATCTGTATAGAATAAAATAAAAATAATATAATAAATGTTCTGTATAAAAAGGTCTCGAGGCCATCTTCTTTTCAAATATCTCTTTGGAGGTATCTGGAATGGAATATGAGGCAAGCTGAGATACTAGTGGATTTGAATGGTTATGGAGTTTACTATAATAGGTATCTGGTTTGGGCTAAATTAGCAACATGCGGTAAATTTATGAAGGAGCATTAGGGATTATTAAATTTATTTATTAATATTTACAACTGGATAATATATTTTAATCGAGTAAATGTGTTGATAGTGATTACAATAACGTGTCACTACTCGAAACGAACTACTTATCAGCAGCACACCCATAAAATTATTACTCTAGAAGGTCCATCTTCTTTTCAGTAATGATGAATTTAAAATTATGAACAGATCTATATATTCAACCTAGCATAATCTCATATATTTATTATATATTTTTAGAAGGTTAATAAATGAGAAAGTGAATAACAAATGGTGTTCATTGGAGGTGAGATTAACTACCTACTTTTATTAAAGATAGTCTATCATCTGATTTATAAGAAACGTTATTTTAAATCTTTCCGGTCGAAATAAACTTTCTCATGTATCATTGTAAAGACTTATACGCATAAAATCGATTTACTTAGATGGTTATAGTTGATTGAAATCGATTTATAAGGAAATCAATATTCCAATGTTGATTTAGTTTTATGAGTTAACGTTATTTACTCAAGATTAATGCCGTTAGAACCGGAATTTCACTCCTTCCTATCTGTAAACCTTTTCTTGTTTTGCAGATGCTCTTGATTGTAAACTTCGAGCATCTTTTTAATGTAAAAAAAAACAAACAAAAAAAAAAACTGTAAATAAAGTCTATTCCATAAAGATTATAAAAAAAACAGGATTAATCCTGGAACTAGACATGATTTTCCGACTCCCTTTGGGATTAAACTTAACGTCCTCAATGGGACACAGGCCTTGTAACATGTGTCTTTGGTCCCTCTACATCAAAAGGTTCCTACATGGTAAGTTTTTTGTTAAGAAATTTTTTTTTTGTATGTAGGCATTGCTAGTTTGAAAACTAATTCTTTTTTTATTCTAATTTCTATTTCATTATTCTAGACTGACCATAAACTTTATTTATTTTTTTCATTTATTGATATTTACAACTGTACAAAAACATATACATAAGTAAATTTGTTAATAGTGAATACAATGATGTTAATAACTTGTCAAGAACTACTCAATATTAGCACTTCAATAAGAATCTACACTAAAATGTCTATAGGCCATCTTCTTTTCAGGCTCCTCGGAGGATTATCGGGAATGGAGTGGGAAGGAAGTTGGGAGACTAGTGGATTGGAGTGGTTATAGAGCTTAATATGGAAGGATAGGTATCTGACCTGGGCTAAATCAGCAACATAAGGAACATTAAGGTCTTTATGGATAAGTTTATTGGTCAGTAAGGAGCATTGAGGATTTTTTGAAGGATTTTGGATTGCAAGGATTGGATACGAGATGAATTGGATGGTTTAGTGGAGCCCCAAAGCTCAACTCCGTACGTCCAAATAGGTCTAATCACAGTCATGTAAATGAGGACTTTGTAATTAATTGGGAGCTTTGATAATTTGTCTAGTAAATGTTGAAGTAGTCTGTAACGACGAGCAGTTTCTTGTCGTTTTAGTCTTGTATGTGGATGACCATAAATTAAAAAGTATATTAATATTTATATATTCATTTAGAATATTTCGATTTCCTCAATTAATTGAGTATAGATAAGTATAAGTATAGAAATAGGCCCAATAGGCCATTTATTTAATGAAGTTCGAGTTGTTTTAAAAATATAGTCTTTTACCCAACTTCTGGAACGTTTCTGACGAATTTTCAACGTAATTATTTTATGACAACTTTATTTTATTTATGGATATAGTCTTATTATTATTACTTTGATTTATTTGTAAATAAAGGATTAATCTCTGTTTCAGAGCACTATTATTTACTGCCCTTAATTGTGGCAGATTGTATAATATGTGTCAAAATAAAACAATTTCGACAATAGTTGAACTAGACGATGCCCAAAACTTGGATATATTGTGTTAAAAAAATAATAATATGCTATGAAATGTTCTAGTGATTTTAAAAGAATTTTAATGACTTGTCAAAAATAAACAATGAACCATGTTAGCTGTCAGCTGAGATTAAGTTCTTAAGTAAGCGCCACAAAAAGAAGATGCTTATCTTCTATCAGCCATTCGATACGCCATATACTGTAATTATTGAACAATTATCAATGAAAAACAATCATAGGGAATTATAGACATTTTATATTTCTTATTTAGATAATTATTTATTTATTTATTATCTATTCATTTTACTATTGTCTTATCGATGATCCTATAAGTTCATCTCAAATGGATTATCGTTAGATCGATAATAACCTTCTAGTTATCAAAAATAAATTAAAAGTTTTTTCGTATATTTTGGTTTTAAACAATTCTACGTATTTCAAGACGTATTTCGTAGAATTGGGAAAAATTTAATCATAGCTATATGATCATAGACTAATTTCCTGGAATCAATTACCTAATTTATTAATGATTAAATATTTCATAAAAATAACATAAAAATTATTTGAAAAAATAGAACATAATATTATAAGGAATTTTATGTCTGGATATTTTTTTTTTATTTTAGAAAAACTTTAAATTTATTTTAATTTGTCTTCAACAAAATTGTTATTCCTTTTAATTAAATACTAAAAGGTTTTTAATATGTTTAAAAAAGAATATGTTAATAAAAGTTAAAAACAAATAAAAATATATAAAACATAACATTTTAGTTCATTTATTATAGATTATATTATGATAATGAAGCTTTTAAATACATTCTTTAATGTCATGAAATTGGCAGGGTAGAAATACGAATATATAGTTAAATGAAATTAAAAGGAAATGAAAGTAAGAAACTAAATGGAAAGGGGTAACAAATTTTTCAATTCATGCGTTGAAGAAAAGTTTCAAAAGGTTACACTGATTAGTCAGTTAATTTATCTAAACAATAAATAATTTTAAGTTCAAATGTATATTGTATGAAAAACTATTTATCTCACTGAATAACTCAAAACTCTTAACATTGTTGTATTCAGGTTTATAGCGATATCATATTTTAATGTCTTCTTTTTATATTTTATGGATTATTAGTTTTATGAAAGCAATGTTAATAAATACCCTCAGAAGTATGAGTTAGTATTAAATACTTGTCATTAGTTTGAATTAATGGCTGCAAAGTTTACTGTTTCAATAACCTAATTCAAAATGTATTGCGTTCAAAGCTTCCAATTAATTACAGAAGTCTTATTTATATACCTATTATTTATAGACCTATTTGGACGTATGGAGTTGAGCTTTGGGGCTCCACTAAGCCATCCAATTCATCTCGTATTCAACCGATCCTTACTTACAAAATCCTTCGAAAATTACTTAATGCTCCTTACTTTGTCACTAATAAAATTATCCATAAAGATCTTAATGTCCCATATGTTGCTGATTTAGCCCAAACCAGATACCAATCCTTTCATAGTAAGCTCCATAATCACTCAAATTCACTAGTTTCTCAACTTGCTTCCCAGTCAGTTTCCGATAATTCTCCGAGGCGTCTGAAAAGAAGATGGCCTAGAGATCTTCAGGTGTAGAATTTTTATAGAAGTGCTACTGATGAGCAGTTATTTTCAAGCCTTGATATGTTATTGTAATTGTTATTAACACATTTACTTGATGTATATATTTGTACAGTTGTAAATTTCAATAAATTATTGTTTTTTTAAATGTATTGTACTGAAATGGATAATGTTTTTCTTTTGTTTTAACTCTACATTTATTCATTTTCAATCATTAAAATGGAATTTTCAGTTTTTGAATTTTTCAAATTACTTGTGGTAGGATAAGTCTATAATTATTATGATTTCTTACTCATTGTTACTCCGGTACATTTAAGAATATTTCTTTAATTTCTATTTTCGTTTTCTCCCTAAAGCCTTGTAGAATTGTTTAAACTCCCAAATGTTGCCAACTTGATATTACTTGTGTAGTATTTCAAAATATAATTTATTACTTTATATAAAATAAAATAGCTAGCATTAAAATAATAATGATTAAATGAACTCTGTAATAATAGTTTAACACAATTCCATGTTATATTGATGATAAATATGTTGCTTTGTCAGAACGGTGCTTAGTTCTTCATTTCGCCGCTAGTGAGCAGGGCATCTGCTTTACTTGACCCACTCATTCCTGTTTTATTTTTTAAAATTTCGCGATTTATTTTGTTAATTTTTTTTTACTGGAGTTTGAATCTTGTTACATTTTAAATATAATGTATTAAGCACTGGAATGGTTATAAGGAAAATCCAGTAAAATGTTATATGTAAGAAATGTAGACTAATTAATCAGAATTGATAAAATTATATAATCAGTAATTTTATAATTAATTACAGATTTTGTATTATTCCAATATAAATATTTATTACAAGATTCGATTCTTATTACTATCTCTTATTTTTACATACGTATATTAATTAACCATTACAATGTTATTTTTTTAGTTGACATTTTAAACATTCTACATAGAAAGAACTAAATATGCACACTCCGACTGATATGACACACTTTTAGTTTTACAATCATTGCTTGGTGTGTTATTACAGAGACCCTGAGATTTACGGCTGATAGAAAAATAAACATATTTCTTACCTACAAGAAGACTTATTAGACATCTGTCCATATATATTTTGGTTCCTATTATATCCTAAGTTTTTTCTGAAATATCCAGAAACTGTCACATCGTTTCGTGCAACCTAGATTTTTTGTAATCGAAAAGCGCAAGTTTTGATTTATCGGTTATTTCTTCTAGTGATCCTAATTTTATTTGAGCTATTGTTCCTGTGTCTGTATCAATTATATGTGATTGGTGTGTCCGTTATTTTATTTATATACAACCATTGCCTATGGTAGATTTAGTGGCTTTGACACCTGAGTATTGGTTGTTGTCGAGTTTATTCTATTATATTTTAATTTTGGATTTTTTATGTTTCCTTCTTCATTATCATTTTTCTGTTTGTTTGTTTGTTTGTTTTTTTCTGAAATTTTGTTTATAATATTAACTTTATATGGTCTATTTATTTTTTCTTTATAGTTTTTTATTTTTTCTCTGTATTTTGTTCTCATACATATTTGTATTCAATTTTATCTATGTTGTTTTATTTTTAAAAGAAGTTATGATTTAGCCAGTTATGATTTTACTTTGTGTTATCCTTAAGGGACTTTGTCCCAGAGTAATTTTTTTTTCTATTCTATATTACTTAGATGCGGGTACTGCTGAAGCCTGCTTTGTTGGTTGGCTAATTAGGAAAAAAAACTTGATTATTTCATGATATTAGTTAACTAACTTCTAATATTTCTTTTCTCGTGGGAATTCGTTCCATGGGATCTCGGAATATCATGAGCACTGTTATTCAGCCAATTTCGATTTTAGAGAATGCGATAGCTTACGATATACATTTTGAATCTGATCTAACTTCTACGGGATATAAATCTCTTTCATGTTGTCCGAGGTTCCTAACCTGCTGTTTTCCAATTGTTTTGTTATTATAGAGATGTTAGAAAAAAGGTTGTGCTCAGAGGTTCATTTAGGTACAGCATTATCATTATCGCTATATTGTTTTTTTAAGCTCTCCTGTAAAGTTGCGCAAAATAACATGCATCATTCCTCTTACCAATTCGATTATTTTCACATACAAAGAATATTAATGATCGATTGTCAATTATTCTTAACTACAAATATCTAATTCATTGTCGGATTTTAACTTGATTAGGGAAAAGTTTTCAAAAGAAGGTCTTCAATGAACCCAACAGCTGAAACCAATTTTTAAAAAAATCACTCCAAGCTCTCTAATTAATTCCATCCCAAATTTTAACTCCTACTCAACCTCCTTTATTGTGGATAGTAGCAACCGTCTACCGTTCATTTATTCTTTCTCCTGTCGACTATTCATAAACTTCCAGCCTTCAGGTTATCTTTAGCGAAACCATGATTCATCTGAAGAAGAATTAATGAGCTGTATACAATTGCAACCTTTTCAGAAAGAAGGAGCTGTGTTGGAGGAGTCGTTATAATTTGGGCTGGGTTTACATATAAAATTTAACGGAATTAATTTTCATGGAGAAAAATTGCATACAGTGCGACTCAATAAGTCAAAAAACATGGTTTTGAGTAAACGCTGCTCAAAATATTTTTTCATTTGTTTACTTTGGTTCTGACATTATTTTATAAAATAAGTTAATGACCTGAAATTTACAATGCTTTAACTTATTTGGTAAAATAATGTCAGTACCAAAGTAAACAAAGAAAACAATATTTTGATCATCGTTTACTGGATCTGGCTCTATTTATGGTACTCTATGTAATCCTTTTTCGAAGGCTCTTGTTGTTGTTGAATTGATAGCTAATAAATAAAAAAAACATATTTTGTTTATACTAGATTATTAAAATGAGATCGTTTTTATAATTAATCTATACTATTATATAAAAGGACAAGCCACTTTTCGTTTGTGATCACCAACCACGAAAACTACTGAACCTATCTGCATCAAATTTTAACCACATCACCTTCATAGTTCAAGCAAGTTATAGCGATAATAAAAATTGAAGATTTTCAATTATATTGACATAAAAAAGCTATAATATATGTGGTGCGCGGTGAAGTTTAATAATCGACCGATAGGTGGCGAGCACCATTCGAGTGAGGTTACAAAGGTACGCTACTATATAGAGCTAGACATTTATGATAATATTTACTTATTTTCAATTCAATTGGTATTAAAAAAGGCTATAAATATATGAAGCGACATGTAGATCCCAGTGCAGTTTAAAAATCGACGGATATGTGGCCATTCTGCAACATAGTTTGCAATGGTAAAACTATTCAACACAACTGTATCAAATTTTAACTACAACTTCTTTATAGTGCTTGGAAGGTTTATAATAATAAATTTTTCTGTAGTCTACACTAAAATGTGTAGTCTTCAATGCCAGAAACGAGGTTTGCAAAGCTGTCATGTACTTGTATGGTTATAAATTGAAATCCAACCAGATGGATCGATAGAATTATTTCTGTCAAATTGGGTGTCTAATTATGTTTTTACGTACTCTTCAAACACCTAATCAATGCAATTTTAACCAGATTAAAGATTACTCCAATACGTGAAAATATCATTGAAGAAGTAATGCTAAATTCCATACTTCTATACAAGGTTTTTATAGATAAACAAATGAAATTCAATTAATAGTTAAAATATTCTATGTTCATTATGTGGGTGAAGCCATGACGGGAGATGCTATTCTCTTATTATAATTTTTTTTTTTGGTATTTTACAAAGTACACAGTGTGTTATAAGCATTTAAGTATTGTCGATTGTAGTACTCGCAAAACATCGTTTAGATTGTTTTCGAAAGGAAAATTTTGGATGCGGTTGACTCTATTTCTTTTTTTTTTTTTTTTTTAACAAGGAAGTGAATTTCGATGTCAATTGCTCCAAGATAGCGGACAAAAAATCCAATCAAATGGCTCAACGCATTCGCGGCATCTCATTTGCCAGATTAGATATTTGGGTCGAGATTAGACGATCCAGTTATGTGTAAATCTTATCAAAATTCGGCAAATTTCCTGCTGGGCTTTTGTATTATTGATCTATAATTCTCGCTTGTCTCAATTAAATAGAATTAGGATTCCTGAATTATTTTCATTTCTTTTTCATCAAAACGTGTTTAATTACTAACCAACTCTCCCTTTCGTCTCTTTAAACTTGATTTTATAATTCCTGTTATCTGAAAAAAGTCCTTCCATTTTGCCTCCTGCGTATCAACATCTTTCAATTCTTGTTTTACATTTTTTAAATTTAATTCTAAAACGTAATATGTTTAGCACAGTACTGGTATTTTGAAATTTTGACGTGGATTTGTATTTTGTCTATGTGTTTATACTTTTTTGGTGTAACTTTTTCTTCATTTTGATACACTAGCTCGATTGGTGTTGCTCAGATCGAAATTTTGACTACAATTTTTTATAATAAATTTAATGAAAAATATTTTTCGTCTTATAACTTTGTAGCTTGGACCTTCCGTTTAGGAACTATATTGGTTTGAATGAAAAAATAACGTTGGAACATTTTTTTCACCGTTAAATGTGTAACGTTTTTTCACACTAAAAAATGCAACATTTTGCTGTGCTCTAGCTCTTTCTGTTTATGTTGCTAGGATCTAAAATTAGACGATTAGACGGATTTATAACATTTTTTGCTAGGACCGACCGTTTAGAAACTATTGGTTTGAATGAATAAATCTCTCATTATTATCTCTATAAATGCCTAGCTATTATCTGTCAAATTTGTTTATTTCGAATATTCATTAATTTTTAGTTTAATTTAATTAAATATAAGTAATTCGATTAATTCTAAAATGTAAATTGGAAAAAGAAGTAGATTATAGGCGGACATATCCATGATGTATTGTTTTTCCCATTCAAAGAGAAATTTAGTTATTTGTATTAAATTCAGTTTTTAGAACTGGTGAAGAATTTTGAACATTAAAAATTAGAAGTGTGAAATAATTCATAAATACTTATTGTATTGATTCTTATGTACTATAATGCGTTCCTCAAGTCAATGAAATAGATCTTGGACATTTTATTACTTTATTTTGTGATATATTTAATCACTGCTCACTGCTGTATAAAGACATCTCATTTCGATCACAACCCTCAACTTATCACGGACGGCTTGTCGTGTTTACTACCGAAAGATTTAGTATCCTGTCGTCATATTCAGGAACCTTACAGTAATTCTATTGTAGCGGCTTATTATAGATGATATATTGTGCCGTCACCGGAACGCTCGCCAAGAATGTCTTACAAGCTATTATGGTAATATAAGGAGCGTCTTATTTAGATATAACGCAGGCCGTGGAACCATGAATCAGGTGGCTTAGAATTGAGTTGGTATACCAGGATTCGTACTCCTATTGTTACCAAGACCGCGGTCGAGCTGAGTTGGTATTATTCCTGTTGGCGAGCCTGTATAATGAAATTTAGTCTTCCCTTGTTCCTCCGGACAAATATAACATAAACGTTTCCTGTTTATGTCAATCACGTTTTCGGCAGATTTGGAGTAAATGCGAATTCACTACGTGTCCATAAATGAATTATTTTTTTTTTTATTTCTGGCATTCCCCCCCCAAAAAAAAAATTGCGATTTAAGTGCAGAATTTTTAATGTGTATTTATGAGCTTATATTAATCATTAAATACTATTTTACTTTCTTTTTCTTTTTTTTTTAATGCAATAAATTAGGCAATTGAATGACACTCTTTTTAATCTCCTCGTGTTTTCAGGAAATTTTGTTGCCATTTTTTCTGGGAAGAGTTGCAGTAATCTTGTAAGCTGTAATGAATCTGTTTTAAAGAGTCTGAATGCATTTGTTAATTTTTGTTATATGTAAGTCAGCGAGTAAAGTATTGTTGCTAAGGATTTCAGATTGGATTGTATTTCTTTTTTTGTTTTGTTTTTTTCTTTACCGACAATCAGAGAAGCATCCTAACGGACCTGAGTTAATAAGTATTATCAGCAATCTAATGTTTTGATTTCAATTGTCATCATTGTAGTTGGCGTATTAGTCAAATCTTTGGTTTAGGGTTTCGGTTTTCTACGTGCTGTTGATCCGTGCTCATTTTCCTGTCATACACATGTATGGTTTTGTTGACTAGATATGATTACAGTATCGTCTGCATATGATGAGGACTGTCAGGTATGTCGTGTGTAGATGATGCACAGTAATGGTGCGGGTATTGACCTTAAGGGTACTCCATTGCTGGGCATTACTGGACGGATAAAAAAAGTATAGGAGAGGAAAGATTTAAGGATGAGAAGGCATACGAGTAGGAATACTTTCATTGATGGAGATGAACATTCAGCATTTGTCAAATGTCTATGTGATATCCAAAAAAAATCTAAATTACAAAAGCTTTATTTAAGTAGTGCAGTCTTCCTATACTATCCGACATTCCAGGGCCGAAATTGCATCGGATAAGAGAAAACGCCGGATTACTAAAATTTTCACTTATTAATTTAAAAAATATATCGATAATAGAAAAAATTGTTTTTAGAGGCTTTTCGATATGACATGTGCACGGTCTGTATCCAGCAAGATGAAATTGCACATAGTCATCGTAGCTTTGTTTTCCTTTCTAGAAAACATTTTTAGTGATTTTTTTTATAGTTGGTTATAAATTATTGATTGAATATTATTAAGTGTGTGTGTGTGTGTGTGTGTGTGTGTGTGTGTGTGTGTGTGTGTGTGTGTGTGTGTGTGTGTGTGTGTGTGTGTGTGTGTGTGTGTGTGTGTGTGTGTGTGTGTGTGTGTGTGTGTGTGTGTGTGTGTGTGTGTGTGTGTGTGTGTGTGTGTGTGTGTGTGTGTGTGTGTGTGTGTGTGTGTGTGTGGTGTGTGTGTGTGTGTGTGTGTGTGTGTGTGTGTGTGTGTGTGTGTGTGTGTGTGTGTGTGTGTGTGTGTGTGTGTGTGTGTGTGTGTGTGTGTGTGTGTGTGTGTGTGTGTGTGTGGTGTGTGTGTGTGTGTGTGTGTGTGTGTGTGTGTGTGTGTGTGTGTGTGTGTGTGTGTGTGTGTGTGTGTGTGTGTGTGTGTGTGTGTGTGTGTGTGTGTGTGTGTGTGTGTGTGTGTGTGTGTGTGTGTGTGTGTGTGTGTGTGTGTGTGTGTGTGTGTGTGTGTGTGTGTGTGTGTGTGTGTGTGTGTGTGTGTGTGTGTGTGTGTGTGTGTGTGTGTGTGTGTGTGTGTGTGTGTGTGTGTGTGTGTGTGTGTGTGTGTGTGTGTGTGTGTGTGTGTGTGTGTGTGTGTGTGTGTGTGTGTGTGTGTGTGTGTGTGTGTGTGTGTGTGTGTGTGTGTGTGTGTGTGTGTGTGTGTGTGTGTGTGTGTGTGTGTGTGTGTGTGTGTGTGTGTGTGTGTGTGTGTGTGTGTGTGTGTGTGTGTGTGTGTGTGTGTGTGTGTGTGTGTGTGTGTGTGTGTGTGTGTGTGTGTGTGTGTGTGTGTGTGTGTGTGTGTGTGTGTGTGTGTGTGTGTGTGTGTGTGTGTGTGTGTGTGTGTGTGTGTGTGTGTGTGTGTGTGTGTGTGTGTGTGTGTGTGTGTGTGTGTGTGTGTGTGTGTGTGTGTGTGTGTGTGGTGTGTGTGTGTGTGTGTGTGTGTGTGTGTAACAAAGAATATGTGGACCACGGTTATACAAATGATACAGCTTTCTGTGGGAAATATCATTTCTTCTTTGTTAGGCCATATTGGATCACGATCAGTTCATCACCTCTGTCTGATGTTTTCTTCTTTCATCTGACCACTGTATATTCATTTTTTTCTTAACCATATCTGGAAATTTGATCTTGTTGATTAATGTCCAGAATTTGTCTCTGCCCCACATTGAATCCTATTGCATATTTGCCACCATTATACCTTATTTTACCATCCGTATCCATGTATTCGTTTTCTGTTTTTGGAGGTTGTGTTGGAAAATTTTCTTTGTCAGTCTTCTCTCATCCATTCTCATTAAATGTCCATAAAACGTCATTCTACGTTTCCTCATTGCATCACTTAATTTTTCAATATTATGATGTATTTCCTTATTACTTTTTAGTTTAAAACCTTTTTCATATCTGTTTATTAATTTTTTGTTTACGATTTTTAATGGTTTTCAGTAAAAAATTTCCTAGTTTGTGAGCGCCACTTAAAAGGACGCCAGGTGAGAAAATTTGCTATATATGTTTTATGTTGTTTTTTTTTTCCACATAACGGCTTAAGCACAAACTTAAAATAAAGATACAGTTTATAGAAATTTTTAGGTTTTAAATGTTTAAACACTTTCTTTATATCCCACGAAATATCCTATTTGCTTAAGTTTAAATGAGACTGTAATGAAACCAGCACCAAATAGTTGCAAATATCCGGTTTTTGTTATTATGTACATTTAAAGCCTTTATAGACAAGACTAAAACGACAAGAAGCTGCTCGTTGTTATAGTCTACTTCAACATTTACTAGACAAACGTTTAAAGCTCCCAGTTGATTACAAAAGACTAATTTACATGACCGTGAATAGACCTATCTGGACCTACGGAGTTTTGGGGCTCCACTAAACCATCCAATTCATCTCGTATCCAATCCTTACAATCCAAAATCCTTCGAAAAAGTACAATCCTCAATGCACCTTACTTTGTCACCAATAAACTTATCCATAATGTTCCATTTGTTGCAGATTTAGCCAAACCAGATATCAATCCTTTCATTGTAAGCTACATAGCCACTCAAATCCCCCAATTTCTCAACTTGCTTCCCACACCATTCCTGATAATCCTCCGAGGCGTCTGAAAAGAAGATGGCCCAGAGACCTTCTAGTGTAGAATTTTTATTAAAGTGCTACTGACGAGTAGTACTTTTCAAGTTTTTTCGCGTTACTGTAATAGTTAACAGCAAATTTACTTAATGTATAAATTTTGTACAGTTATAAATTTCAATAAATTGTTATTAAAAAAAAAAAAAAAAAAAAAAAAAAAAAAAAAAAAAGCCTTTATATAATCCAATTAGAGCAGGGATGACGGATGAGTTATCTTACAGATTAACATCCTATTCTAGTTGATAGTTTTTATATTTATGTATTCATGTTTGTTTTCTAGACCAGTAATTATGATTGATTATTGTGTAAATTATATATTACTCGATAAAAAATATACATGCGCAGTAAAAGAATTGAATTTATAGATGGCGCCAGATACCAAACATTGCTCAACGCGTTTACCGTCTCTATAGTTTGTTATTTCCTTATTAGTTTATTTCTGCCTGATCTAGTTTTGCATTAGATTGTTATCTTGTATTTCTGCTATAATTGATATAAATGGTCTTGCACAAGAATGTATAATCTGCTTCTTTATCTATAAAGAATGTTTTTAATTGGACCTTGATCTCGCTCTATCCGTTTAGGGTCTTTTGAATTCAATAACGATTTTTTTTTTTTAGATTGAATCATTTATTGTGTCAATATTTCTATCTGCTTCCCTTAAAGACAATAGATAATACTATTGATCCATGTTAAGTGGGGTTATGCATCCATTCTTACAATATTTGCAATGAAAAAAAATCAAAATAAAATGTAACGTCAGTGAAAATAATATTTGTGTGACTTATTAGCGAGTAAATAAACAACGCTTCGAGTTCAATCGCATCGTACTAAGTCGAGTTGCGTATTCTCTGTACCATTTTTTATCAATTATATAATAATAATAATAAGGTATTACAATGTTAAGGTTAAGGCATAACAGTGCCAAGGTTGTGCACCACGCAACGGCCCTCAGGTTGAAGCTGTTGGATAAAAGCTGTCCCTACTATCATTATCATCCCTACGCCAAAATTTCGGACAAAGGGATAGAGATACTTTGAGATCACTCGATGATAACTGAGCATACGATCATAAAAAACAGGCCGGATATAGTGAATGTAAACAAAGTAGGGAGCTTCTATCATTGGAATTGGTGTGCCATCAGATGTCAATATGTTCCGAGTTTTAGCTGAGAAGAAGAGGAAATACAGGGAGCTGGCGGAAGAACTCTAGAAATTATATAGACTGGATAAGTGTCGGGTCTTGCCAATAATGATATCTTGTAATGGGCTGGTTCCAATTTCTTCTATAGAGGATTTGGAGGTGCCAAAAACAGTGCTGGAAAAAATGCAACTAGCGGTACTGTTGGGTTCTGGAACAACATTTCGGGAGTTTTTAAATTCCTAATAAACATTGATGGTTGGCCATATCTGGTCCTCAGAATGTTTGCTACCACTAGGTGTGAAGAAACAAATAAAAGTAACAATAATAATAATATTTTACCTATATTCATTATTACATATGCCTTGTGAGTTTTTTCTCAACCGACTTCAGAAAAGAGGAGGTTCTTGATTCGCCTGTATTTTTTTTTTTTTTTTTTTTTTTTTAAATGATAAGTGTTAAAAATGGTGGGTTTTTTTCTCAACTGTGGATGGCTAAGAGAAAACTTATATTTTCTGAGACCCCTAAATGATAATATAACATTTTCTTTCGATTCTACATATCCGGTGATAGCGACTTTAAGGGATATGGTCGCTTATTGTAAGACTTTAATTTAAAATTAGAAACATTCTATGATGATTTATTACTATTTTCATATTTAAAATCTAAAGCTCCGTTCAATTCGGAAAATTCCAGACGTTCGTAAATTCCTGTTGTTTTCTTTTTCATTCGTCTTCCCCGATTCTGTTAGCTTTACGTATGGCATCTTAAGTTTTTGTAAGTTTTGATCACACAGTAAAAAAAAAATCATTGTTGAATTCAAAAGACCCTAAACGGATAGAGCGAGATCAAGGTCCAATTTTGAACGATATCGTAATTACCGAATACCTCATCCTCAAAGACTAATACTTACATATTTTTTCAGTTTAAAATAATACGTAATTACAGCTAACGCTGATCATTAGCAAAAATACAGAATCAGAAGGAACTGAGTGAACGTCATTGTAAAAGTTATCGCGAACACTTCTAAATACGGAAAGCTATGATGCCGACCAGTGTGTGATAGCAACCGTTAAGGATCAGCTAAATAAGCACCGGGCCTACTCACCTAACTAGTACTAATATTGTACAAAAAAAATATCGAATTAGTTTGGTTTAGCTAATAGAGCAGATAAATAGCCAGCTGGCTCCTAGCCAATGGCAAGTTAGCTGGACTGTGGTGGCAATGATCTCATTGGCTATTCCTGACACAGCTGACTTATTGGTCACATTTTAGCATCCCTATTCGTCACTGGGTCACTTGTGCAAGTACGGATTTACAGTTCCGAGTATTTGACTATAAACCTGCAAATGGTATAAATAGTTTCGAATTTGTAGTACGGCATTGATCCGAAATATTCTACCATATCAATATATCCTGGAGATTGTTGTATCAAGTCCTACTATAAATAATAGCAAATAGACTTTACCTGAATATGTAATTAGCAATAATAGCGAATGATGTCTTAGGTAAAGTATCAGGTTGCAATTGTGGTACACTTTCATTTTATCTGAAAAATGGCTTTTTACATGAAATAGATTAATTATTATTTTTTTATGTGGGAAATCATAAATTTAATGTGAAAGAATCTGTGTGTATTTGGTCCCTCGACCTCCATTTGTGGCTTTATATGTATTTTCCTTAGATTGGCAAATAAAAACAAATAAGAGATATCACTCAAGGTATATTGATCAATAAAATTGGAGGGATTTGTGGATGAAGGGGTTATCTCAAATATTTAAAAAAAAAATACAATCTGTACATTGGATGAAGGATTTATGTGCAGAAGTATTTGATAACAAAAACTGAATAATTAAAAAAACAAAATATTAAAAATTATACGAAGAAGATGAAGGGACTATGTAACATTTTATTCTTGTCATTATGTAACGTTTTAAAATAATTATTATAATTTAATAATATATAATTAATTAATAACTATAAATATTATTGAGATAGATTGATGGAATATTTGCCAATTCTATTGGAATTGCCTATAGCTTGAATTACAATAGAAATGGCAATAAAAGCACCAATCCTAAATAAAATATAGTTGTCAGCCCTGTTAATTTTTAATCTTTATGATTTAATTTGTGCCATAGTTTTGGATAATATATTTCATCTACTGTCATTTCTTAGAAGACTTTGTATTCTAAAGCTCTTTGATACAAATGTTTGATTGATGTTAATAATTCAACTTGTAAGATCAGAAACAGGACGGAATCCGCTATTCATCCCAGTACTAAAAAAAATAATAAATTTTTCAATTAAAATCATGGTTTTACCACAAAATCGGCTACCCCGTGTCTGCCTCGAAAGACCTTTAGATTTACATACCAATAAACGAGATTTTAAATATAACTGGGTATCTCAAATTAAACAATTAGCCATTAATGCCAATATCCCAGAACACATTCATTTTTCAATCCATAAAAATTATTATCTAACAAAAATAACATAATAGAAAAAGTCACTAATCATTCGTTATCAACAGACATTGATTGTACTTTAAATACAAGATATAACCCATTGTTTATGAAAATTTCAAATTTTAATAACCCCTAGCCGGAAGATTATTTAAAACATAACATTAATATCACCTAAATAAGAACCATTAGCCAACTGAAAATAGCCAAAGATGACCACTTGAAAATATTTTTAAAAAATACTTAAATCATATTAAAAAATTAAAGCTAATGAAAGATGTGAAGATTGTAGCTTATTCATCATAAATAGCTTAGAATCCAATCAACTGTTGTTAAAGTGCCAAAGACACGATAATTGTCGAAAGAAATACCTAAAAGACTATATAGTTTAAACAGATAAAATTCTATCATTGGAAAATGTTTTATACTACAATAGCAGAGAACAGATAAATAACGTCTTAATATTCATTTTTAATGTTTTAAATGCTAGCAAAAAGTAATGGATTTATTTCTTTTGAATTAACTAAATTAAATATTGGATTCTACTGCGATTACTGCTACAACTTCTGTGTAACCCAAGACTAAAATTAATATCAATTATTATAAATTGTAAAAATGTATGTTTTTAATTTATTTTATGTTTTTTGTTTGTATATATCATTATAGCTTGTAGAAAAAAAAAATCTTTTGTACGTATAAATTATTATAATATGAAGAAATGCTTTTTCTGTTAGTGCTAATTATATAATATGTAATTACTATTGTTATTGGCTAACTCAATTGCCATAAAGTTAACGTATAAGCTTTATAACAATTGAGTTAGATATAAAAAAAAATAATTTAATTTTTCTCCAATGCACATAACATAGAGATTGATAATTATTGACACAAAACTCAAAAAATCTGAAATCAACTTTAAAAAAAAAAAAATAGAAAATTAATAAAATGTCTCTGTAATATATCTATCGTAAACGAATTTTATTAATATATTGAAGAGCATTAGTTAAGAATCTTTTGCATTCTCTTATTTCGACCCCTGATTTATATTGTATTGAGAGTATTTATTGTCTATTATCGAGAGGCTATAAGCGTTAATTAATTAACCAATATTAATTTGAGCTAGTTAAATGAAATTAGTTATCAATTATTTTCCAAACAAATTTTTTGACTGATTGCTAATTTTGGCGTGATCTATCAATATCTTGGAGCATAAAAAAATTCAATTGTTGAACACGATTGTTGCTAAATCAAAGGGGGTAGCGGGATAAGATAGGCCTGGCGGCCCCCACGGATTTTATTCAGGCGACCCCAAAACCTTGAAGAGGGCCGAAAAAGAAAATTGTTGAGATTTTTTTCGAACCCCCATCTCCCCCCTGAAACCCCACAAGGGGAAAAAACGTGCTTTTTGATATTTGAATTTTTTTCGAGAGTTCAAATTAATTTTTAAGCGGTTCCAACGCAAGTAAAATTTTGTATTGGATGTGTAGACGTTCCCCGAATTTTTTCAGATTTTATCATTGAATGAAGCATAGCTTAATATCCAAAATAAACGTAAATAATCGGGATATTACAGTAAAAACTCTATGCTATTTTGGTGCTAACTCAATGAAAAAGAACGGCCTAAATAGCATTGAAAGATACGCTCTTCCTCTTCAAAATGGCGGCGATAAACTTGAATTTGGTTGCTTGTAGTCCGCGACAAATCGATTTTAGTAAAACGTAAATTTTAAATTATGCAATTTAGGCCAACAGAATAAGTCAGTATTTAATTGAATAAATGAAAAATAGGTCATTAGGGGTTTTTGAGGTCGCTGATCACGAATGTGATGTCAGATATATATTCTGACAATTGACAGCTATCAAAAAAGCTGTCGACAAGTGATAAAATTGTTATATTTCTAATTTTTGATAAATAATCAACAAAAATGCTTTATTTATGACTAGACGAGTTGAACGACGACATTTTCCGCACAGAACGTTTCCTACATCTACCTCTTTGTCCAGCCCCACCGATAGCGAGTTGGCTTCTTCTTCTGAAATAATGACTTTTTTCTGCCCGGTGTCATATCTTAACAGCAGATTGCATTTCACGCATCTTTCATCATGTTCATGTTTTCGTTTTTTTGGAGGCATTTCGGTGTAAGCTGAAAAAAATTATCAGATTAAGGTTCTCGAAAAAGTCAAACTAAAGAAATGTAATATGACGCTTCACAATTCTAGACATTTTATTACTAACAAGGGGACGTTTGCAGTTGTAACTCACAGATTTGAATGCCGATTTTTGTGTGGGTAGTAGGGACCTATAATAGTACAAAACTAGAGTTATAGCCGCCAATGGGCATTAGGAGCCGAGAAAAAAAATAAAATATGAAAATCACGTTTTATTTTTTTTCTTAGCTCTTAATCAAGATAGAGAAATTATTCTTTCACGTTCAATTGCAGTTGTGTGTGTTATTTTTAATAAAATATAATTTTGTTATGCTCAAGACACTACCTGGCTTTAGGGTGCTCAAAAACTCCAAAAAAATGACAAAATTCCAAGGAAATCCGCTGTAAATCAGTGGAAACTTTTTTTCATGGGCAACTGACCTCACATTTCGATTAAACGCACCATAAAACCCTTATATGTGAAATTTCATTAAAATCAAAAAATATTAATTTTTTACCCCTTTCGAGGAGGTTCAAATTTTGAAGTTGAGATTTCATCAACAATTTCTACAGGCCACAACAACTGCTGTGTTCAACCGATTACAATAGTAATAGAATCACAAGAATCGGCATACATTCTGCTTTTTATCCATGCATAATACATTGGATTTACTCCAGATTTTAGTGGACAAAAACTGATGTGAATGAAAAAATACGAGGTCAGCTATAACTTGAGATATTTCAATAAGGGGAAATCCTGCGACCTCCGGATTTGGGCTAAACTATGCAGTTTTACGTCTTCTAGATGACCTTAAAATTTGGTCTTAATCGGTGGCGAAATATGTGAGATAGCGCAAATTATTTACATTTCTTCAGAAATTGACAGCCTACTAAAATCCTACAAAATTTTAAAGGTAAAAAAAAATTATTTTTGAATTCGACAAAATTAAGTTTCTACATGTTTTTTGAGATGAGGAATTTGAAAGTAATATCAATTTTTAGTTTAAAAATTTTCCTCACCTATATTATATAAATAAGACGTTTTAAAATGGTCTATTTCTATTATTATTTTAGTTTTTACAAGATAAATTTCAAATAAGTCCAATTAAAAAAAAAAAAAAGTATTTTTAACCAAAACCTGATATTAAGATTTTATTATTTATCAATCTTAGGATTTCTATGCAATTTGAAATTAAAATATGTCATTTTAAAACGTCTTATTTATATAATATAGGTGAGGAAAATTTTTAAACTAAAAATTGATATTACTTTCAAATTCCTCATCTCAAAAAACATGTAGAAACTTAATTTTGTCGAATTCAAAAAAAATAATTTTTTTTTACCTTTAAAATTTTGTAGGATTTTAGTAGGCAAGGGGCTGTCAATTTCTGAAGAAATGTAAATAATTTGCGCTATCTCACATATTTCGCCACCGATTAAGACCAAATTTTAAGGTCATCTAGAAGACGTAAAACTGCATAGTTTAGCCCAAATCCGGAGGTCGCAGGATTTCCCCTTATTGAAATATCTCAAGTTATAGCTGACCTCGGATTTTTTCATTCACATCAGTTTTTGTCCACTAAAATCTGGAGTAAATCCAATGTATTATGCATGGATAAAAAGCAGAATGTATGCCGATTCTTGTGATTCTATTACTATTGTAATCGGTTGAACACAGCAGTTGTTGTGGCCTGTAGAAATTGTTGATGAAATCTCAACTTCAAAATTTGAACCTCCTCGAAAGGGGTAAAAAATTAATATTTTTTGATTTTGATGAAATTTCACATATAAGGGTTTTATGGTGCGTTTAATCGAAATGTGAGGTCAGTTGCCCATGAAAAAAAGTTTCCACTGATTTACAGCGGATTTCCTTGGAATTTTGTCATTTTTTTGGAGTTTTTGAGCACCCTAAAGCCAGGTAGTGTCTTGAGCATAACAAAATTATTTTATTAAAAATAACATACACAACTGCAATTGAACGTGAAAGAATAATTTCTCTATCTTGATTAAGAGCTAAGAAAAAAAATAAAACGTGATTTTCATATTTTATTTTTTTTCTCGGCTCCTAATGCCCATTGGCGGCTATAACTCTAGTTTTGTACTATTATAGGTCCCTACTACCCACACAAAAATCGGCATTCAAATCTGTGAGTTACAACTGCAAACGTCCCCTTGTTAGTAATAAAATGTCTAGAATTGTGAAGCGTCATATTACATTTCTTTAGTTTGACTTTTTCGAGAACCTTAATCTGATAATTTTTTCAGCTTACACCGAAATGCCTCCAAAAAAACGAAAACATGAACATGATGAAAGATACGTGAAATGCAATCTGCTGTTAAGATATGACACCGGGCAGAAAAAAGTCATTACTTCAGAAGAAGAAGCCAACTCGCTATCGGTGGGGCTGGACAAAGAGGTAGATGTAGGAAACTTTCTGTGCGGAAAATGTCGTCGTTCAACTCGTCTAGTCATAAATAAAGCATTTTTGTTGATTATTTATCAAAAATTAGAAATATAACAATTTTATCACTTGTCGACAGCTTTTTTGATAGCTGTCAATTGTCAGAATATAAAACGTTTTATTTATATAATATAGGTGAGGAAAATTTTTAAACTAAAAATTGATATTACTTTCAAATTCCTCATCTCAAAAAACATGTAGAAACTTAATTTTGTCGAATTCAAAAATAATTTTTTTTTTACCTTTAAAATTTTGTAGGATTTTAGTAGGCTGTCAATTTCTGAAGAAATGTAAATAATTTGCGCTATCTCACATATTTCGCCACCGATTAAGACCAAATTTTAAGGTCATCTAGAAGACTACTATATATCCTAAAAATAGGATGTTCTATTCAACATGTATATGTTTTTAATGTTTATTTTGACGTAACTTATGATTCTAAGTAAACATTTGCCCTATCTTTTACCTATCATAAGCCGCTATATAAATATCAGAATGCAAGGACAGTAAAAATAAAATATTTCTCCGCATTGTTCAAACAAAACATTGATTAAGCAATTTCTATTTGAAGCAATTTTTTATCCAATTTAAACATTTACAGAAGAAAAAGAAGACATAAACACTTGGAACAGTAATAAAACATTTATGATTAAGTTCAAAGTTTAAACACTGCTACGTTAAATGTTTTTATTTAGATATTACTATTATTATTATTATTATTATTATATTATTAGTTGAAAAAATAGTTTACAGTTGCACAAACTACGTCTCTAGTTAGCTGACAGTCTCTGGAATGCATCAGGGCTATCAGCCAAACCATGTTCGCAACAGCAATACTAAATCAACAATATATTGGTACATGCTTACTACATATCTGTTTATCACTCTCTCTCTCTCTCTCTCTCTCTCTATATATATATATATATATATATATATATATATATATATATATATATATATATATATATATATATTTATATATACAAGCCAGTTTTGTTTGTGGCCACTAACCATGAAAACTAATGAACCGATCTGTTCCAAATTTTAATCACATCATTTGTGATTATCATCAAAATTATTTCAGCCGAATAAAAATTATTTCTAAAACAAAATGTCGATCATTTCATCTCATCATTATTATTTAGTCGTAAGCCCTGTTAATGAAGTATTTTATTTCTGTTGGATTTCTGAC
Source organism: Euschistus heros (assembly GCA_003667255.2). Classification (NCBI taxonomy): domain Eukaryota; kingdom Metazoa; phylum Arthropoda; class Insecta; order Hemiptera; family Pentatomidae; genus Euschistus; species Euschistus heros. The sequence continues at coordinate 3,749,690 of RCWM02000052.1, read as the reverse complement.
GTTCCTTGATCATTGTGATTGCTTCAGGACCGTCGGTTGTCTTGATTTCTTCCTAAAATCCCATTTTCTCACTAAAGGTATTTTCCAGTATTGAAATGTTTAGTAAGGTTCTTAGGGTTCTTGAAGAGTCAATACTGGAAAATATCTATAGTGTAAGAATGGGATTTTACGAAGAAATAAAGACAACCCACGGTCCTGAAGCAATCACAGTGATAAAGGAACTTCAGAAATCCATTACAAAACTAGCGAGTCATGATAATGAGAACAATATAGTCTCGAAACGTCGCCAAAATAGTTTTTTTTATTTATTTACCTAATCTCAAGAACCTTACTAAACACACACACACTTATATATAAATATATATTTAAACTGGTATACTTACACAACCGCCATTAAGTAATAATATATTTTTTTCTTTTGTAAACACAAATTCTGTTTATGATTCGTTGGTATATTCTTAAACATTTCTATTAATGCAGAGAGTTTCATAAGAGGAATATAATCCATTTAGTTCCATTATGGTGACGCTGATAGAGACAAATGGTGTAGATATCACTCACTCAGAAAAAGACTGGGCTCTTCCGAACTAACTTACAATTAGTTTCAGACCGAGGAACTTATATGGCGTGAGTTAGCTTATTATAGTAATTATTAAAATATATTTCAATCGAGGATATTTTTGATTTATAACATTTTTCGCTTTTCCCTATCGTAAAGGAGCTATATTGGTTTGAATGAAAGAAAATACAAATAATCATTAATTTTTAATTTAATTTAATTATAAATTTAAATAAGGTCTTCTTAAGGGAAGTATAGGACTTCAATGGAAGTCTAGAACTAAAAAAAAAAAATCAACCTGTACACTCTTGCGCATCGAACTGTATCCTTCGAAAAATCCTTTTTTATGGATTTCATTGCCCATCTCAATTTAATACAGCCCACTCTTACTTCCTTTAAACATCATCTATTTCTTTACCTCCTGGATTTTCAATCTTCTGAGCAAATGTAAAACATGAATATTTATGTTATATACATTATAATAGTATACATAAGATGTATCCTTTTACAAGATTTATCATTTATTTTGTAACTCATAATTTAATTATTAATCAATTTATTATCATATCCAGACGATTGTTCTATGTATTGTACTCATTTGATATTTTTAGGGGACAAGTTGTCCCATAATAAACTTCATTTTCTTTTTTTCTTCCTTAAGTAAATATGATTCTTTTAAGTGGAGCACGACTGTTGAAAATAGTGTTTATTTATTTAAAAGTGTTCATTGATACGTTTATTGATAAAACGCTATACCTACTTTCTCGATTTGTAAATGAAAAATATTAAGATTTCATTACAACTTTAATACAGTGAAACACAGGATAGTATAACAGTATCCAGAACTGAAAATTTTGTATGATTTACATTTTCCTGTGCATACAGCACATCCAGAATAAAAAATGGCGCCACTAAAAAATGTGTATCAATGAGAACTAATTATATTATAAAGGGTTGATAAATATCTTCACATTCAGAAACCTAATGGATTTTTCGTGTTATATTAGCTGTCCCTTGACAGATAGATTTATCAGTTATTTTAGCCCACTATTTGAGTTGATGTTTGATAGCAAATATAAAAATTGGTCACGAACTAAGTCTAGATGTACTGTTATGTTATATGTAGGTTATACATTTATTCTATGGTTTACAAGTTACAAGGTTGAGAAGTGTATTACCAGAACACCGATACAAGACTGAAATGACAAGAAATACTGCACTTCGTTTCTAACTACTATTATGCACTAACTATTCAAACATTCCAATTTTCTTTCTATTTCTTCTCACCAATCGCTCATTCTGTGGAACAAAGACAAAATTGTAAAAAATGAAATTTTACTGGAAAAGTGAGAAACTGATATGAAACACTTTTCACCAACGTTGTAGATATAAGTAATATCAACTTATACCATTATAATCCGTTATGGTCTGACTTCAATTTAGTTGATGTTTCTATCGATGAATGGAATGATCGATGATGGAGCACTTCTGACGTATTTAATCTTCGTAATATTTTTTACCCGATTTCACAGTTACTTCCTCGTTCCACCGAATAAGCAATATAATGTAAACAAAATTCTTAATACTCTAAATGAAATTATCCATAATGACCTTAGTTGCTGAGTTGTTTATCGAATTCACCCTATTATCGAATTCATCGCATTTCAATATCTCTCAAATCCTTTGTAAACTTTCGTACAACTCGGTTTTCGATAGTCCCTTAAGGTGTTCGAAAAGATTTTTAGAGCAATAGTTGTAGTGTGAATTCCTAATTTTTTGAAGTCGGTTAAAAATAAACGCAGTAGCGAGATGTAAGGGTTTAAAACATGACTGGTTCCATTCTAACTTCAATGTAACTCTATAATTGTAGGTACTAGCGACAAATGTTTAAAAAAAACAAATATTCTCCATGAAATTTCTGATCAGGAAACTACTGTCAAATTTTCGGTCCACACCAACAGGGCTGGAGAGTTTCAAAATGTTACATTTTGGTCTGTGAACAAAATGTTACATATTTTTGAGTGTAAAAAAATAATTACACCAAAAAACAATAGAACCCCAGCCAAATGGCATATCCATTTCAAAACTAAAGTTGTTATAAAGATCTTGACATTTTTTTTACAACATTTATTCATTTACTTGACATTTAGACTCAGGCAATATGTTAGGGGACTAAATGAGAATTTATTGTTGTATTTTCTTGTCCTCCTCTCCTGTATGTCTCACAAACTTTAGCCATTTATCATTCAAAATATATTGTGGTCAATGAAATTTTCCCCATCTTCTGGGAGATGCTTTTTTTTCAGTAGCTTTCATATGACGTTTTATATGTTTTATTTATTTACTTTTTTTACCAAATATATAAGTGTTACATTACAGTGAATAAACCTATTGGGAAGTACGAAGTTGTGCTTTAGGGCTCCACTGAACCATCCAATTCATTTCGTATCCAATCCTTACAATCCAAAATCCTTCGAAAAATCCAAAATACTCCTTACTTTGTCACCAATAAACTTATCCATACTTGATAAGATCTTAATGTTCCAGAAGTTGCTGAGTTAATCTAAACCAAATACCTATCATGTTTTGAAAAAAAAAAGAATAACCGGTTTTCATTTCATAGTAAGCTCCACAACCACTCAAATCCACTAGTTTCTCAACTTGCTTCCCACTCCATTCCCGATGTGTCTGAAAAGAAGATGGCCCAGAGATCATCTGTAGAATTTTTATTAAAGTAGTTCTTTTCAAGTTTTAACGTGATATTGTAGTCGGTATCAACACATTTACTTGATGTATATATTTGTAAAGTTGTAAATTTCAATAAATCGATATTTAAAAAAAAACAAAAAAACAGTTGAATTGAGAACCTCCTTTTTGAAGTCGGTTAAAACATTAAAAATAATTATTAGACAATTTAGGTTTTTCAACTAACAAGGGGAGGACACACTCAGTCTCTCACGGATCTTGTTGGAAATTTTTTTGGAGGTTCCTGGTAAAGAAATATTAGACACATATTTTGCCGTTCCGACCAATGGGCCCTAGAAGCCGAGAAAAAAAATAAAATAGCATTAAACTAATTTATTTTTTATCTAGAGTTTAAAAAATGATATCGACATGATTCTTGCACCAAGATTTTCAGTTTTGATTGCTAATTAAAGGAAAAATACAGTCGCTCCATAGATTTTGGTTTAGGTTAATTAAATTCTAAAAAAATGATTATATCTATAGATTTTTTCACACAAAAATTGAGGTCAGATTCTAATTCAGCACCCTCAAAAACATTAAAAAACGGTTATTCAACAAAATCAAAAAATATCATTTTTTTCACCCTCTTCCAGGAAAATGAAATTTTAAAACCGATTATTGGTTACATATCGCCATTACTTTGTCATGCAATTCACTGGTTGCTATCGCTGGAAAGAGGAGAGTCTCAGCTTTCTTTTGATGTATATAAATGTAAAATTCGATGAACAAAAACCTATTAAAAAAATTGGAAAATCCAAAAAACATTTTGATTTTTAACTTGAGTTTGAAACCAGATAGGATGATGAACCCAAATACATTTCAAGCGTATTACCACCCTATATTTTTTGTAAAAAAATAAAGTTGATACGTTAAACCGTCTAAGCGTACTTCATGTTTTTATCAATTTAAACAAAAGTTGCCTACCATTTTGGTCAGGCAAACTTTGAAGCTTACAAACTTTTATTTTTCTATTTGGATGAAATTTCGTATTTAAGGGTTCTCTTGAATGTTGAATTCGAATCCGATATCGGTTCTTGTGAAAAAATTATATTGAATATATTTCACTTGAAAAATTTTAGCTTTTACATTGTAAAATGTGATAGAAAATTCTTTTAGCCCTAGAATTCCATCTCAGCACCCTCAAAACTCAGGAAACGTATGTATAGATATAGATATCAATAAAAAAAAAAAAAAAAAAAAAAAAAAAAATATATATATATATATATATATATATATATATATATATATATATATATATATATATATACTAATTGGGAGAAATAATTTGTTACTTTAATTATTATTAAAATAATTATAATTATTAATTATTTATTGTAATGATAAATTATTACAAATTAATATTTACATTATATACAGACAGAACCACATATTAGATTTGATTGTTAAGTATTTACAATTTTTATTTTATTCTTCAAATCCAGAACACATCTCTAACCCGTTTTGTAATCTTTGTTTACTGGGTTCTAATAACTGAAGCTTATTACATTACAATTTCATTTTCATTATATTCAACAAAATCCTGTCAGCAACGGAAGTGAGGCAGTTATTGCTATAATGTTTTTATGTCAACTATCACAATCATATTTTGACATGTTCAACTGCAAAATAAAATAAAAATTGTAAATACTTAACAATCAAATCTAATATGTGGTTCTGTCTGTATATAATGTAAATATTAATTTGTAATAATTTATCATTACAATAAATAATTAATAATTATAATTATTTTAATAATAATTAAAGTAACAAATTATTTCTCCCAATTAGTACATATATATATATATATATATATATATATATATATATATATATATATATATATATATATATTATTTTTTTTTTTTTTTTTTTATTGATATCTATATCTATACATACGTTTCCTGAGTTTTGAGGGTGCTGAGATGGAATTCTAGGGCTAAAAGAATTTTCTATCACATTTTACAATGTAAAAGCTAAAATTTTTCAAGTGTAAATATATTCAATATAATTTTTTCCGAGATTCGAATTCCCATTCAAAACCTTAAATACGAAATTTCATCCAAATAGAAAAATAAAAGTTTGTAAGCTTCAAAGTTTGCCTGACCAAAATGGTAGGCAACTTTTGTTTAAATTGATAAAAACATGAAGTACGCTTAGACGGTTTAACGTATCAACTTTATTTTTTTACAAAAAATATAGGGTGGTAATACGCTTGAAATGTATTTGGGTTCATCATCCTATCTGGTTTCAAACTCAAGTTAAAAATCAAAATGTTTTTTGGATTTTCCAATTTTTTTAATAGGTTTTTGTTCATCGAATTTTACATTTATATACATCAAAAGAAAGCTGAGACTCTCCTCTTTCCAGCGATAGCAACCAGTGAATTGCATGACAAAGTAATGGCGATATGTAACCAATAATCGGTTTTAAAATTTCATTTTCCTGGAAGAGGGTGAAAAAAATGATATTTTTTGATTTTGTTGAATAACCGTTTTTTAATGTTTTTGAGGGTGCTGAATTAGAATCTGACCTTGAAAAACTAATGAATTGCTTGAAAAACTAATTAATTTTTTAGAATTTAATTAACCTAAACCAAAATCTATGGAGCGACTGTATTTTTCCTTTAATTCGCAATCAAAACTGAAAATCTTGGTGCAAGAATCATGTCGATATTATTTTTTAAACTCTAGATAAAAAATAAATTAGTTTAATGCTATTATATTTTTTTTCTCGGCTTCTAGGGCCCATTGGTCGGAACGGCAAAATACGTGTCTAATATTTTTTGACCAGGAACCTCCAAAAACATTGCCAACAAGATCCGTGAGAGACTGAGTGTGTCCTCCCCTTGTAAGAAAAAAAATGTTTTTTTTAAACTTAATCGTTTCTTTGTTGTACTTCTAATAGAGATCGTCTTTTGATCAGGGTTGCCGTTAACAAGAGGTTTCACTATATAATTTTAAAGCTTTCAATTATAAAATATCAACACCTTTTCATCGCTACACGATCATCATTTTTTTTGGAGAATAAGCTTTCTTGTAATAATTTACTAGACCGAGATATCTTTTAATCTGAGATATGGTTTGTGTGTTTTTGTTTGTAAAACTAACGACTGTCATAAATTTACTGAAATCTATTTTGAAGCTCGCCTGATATATTCCGAAGCATCAAGAAGGATTTCGAAATTTCCCATCGCTCACTGACCTTATAAATACCTCGGATCTTAGCCGGGCGGCCCCTCATTAGAGGACGGGACCACTGAGGTCAGTAGAGCCGGACATAAATTAGATCTAAGCTAACAATATGGATCGTTCGGTAATGAGATGTTCCTATCTGGCAATAGCCCCCGGGTCGATCATTAGGAGTTGTGGTATATTTTATCCAGGCAGTGCCTCTTTGTCTTCCAGTTCCAGCCGCCGCGTCTATCCACACTTATAGAGCTGTCCTCATAAATATAATAATCATTTTTTGGTTGTCAGATTTCTCTTTATATATAGATGTAGATATATATTTTGGCGCCTCAACAATAAAACTGAATAAGTAGGACTGATCGATTAAAAAGTTGGCCACTAAAAACCAATCTCGACTGTGTAACTTAAAAAGGATATTCAAACGTAATCTGATCTCACCTCTGTATAATTGTATAATAGAATTACAATTAAGACCTTTATCAGTTACAACCCATGAACGGTCTTGGGCTCGTTACTTAGGTAAGGATATACTGTTTCTGAGCCACGTTTACTAATTTGACATTATTTATTGACACTCTCTTGTAAAGTACATTCCAGGAGTAATGTTTGGTGTGAACTTTCTGGCTTAACTTGGAGTATAGTAACTAAGGAAAAATGACTTTATAGGACTATTCTTTCTATAATTATAGTATGAACATTTTCGAATATTTCCTTAAGAGAGTCAATAACTGTCTGGTTTACCCTACGATACTTTTTAAAACAAATCTCACCGCATTGAGAAAAGAGGTGTTGTACGTTTATAAATTAAAGTAGAATATGTTCATTTTAAAAAATAATTGCGAGTACGTTTTATATCAGCTACTAAAAAAAAAATAAAGAATAGAAAAAAAAAATAAATTGAAAAAAGTTTAAAACCTGAATTTAGATTAATTCGTTTCATAAAAAAAAAAATTAAAAAAAACATTATAGTTAAATTAAATGTTTTTTAATAATTTAAAATCGTTATCTGCAACAAAATGGTGTCGGTTTTGATCTTCTTGATTTGCTTAAAATTTATTCTATATAGAACCCATGTGATTTAACTTTAGGGGTTCTCTAAAAACATTGGCCTTGAGATACCATAAGTAAGGGTTATAGTATTTTTATAACATTAAAAATATTCTTTTTACTCTAAAGAGTAATGTCTTCATTAAAACTATTACACCTTTTTAAATGCATGAAAACGGTCTTTTTTAATATTAATTGATATGGGGAATAAAAGAAACTGAAATTAAAATTATAATATATAAATAAAAACAAAACTTATAAATATACATATAGGCCTTGTTTCTCTCATAGTGCTTATATATAGATTCATATATTTTTTTTTATTTATTCACCGTAGACACACTTTTTTTATTTATTTATTTTTTCAAATGTCTAAGCTTTTGTTTCATTAGAATTTCCGCCATTCCTTTTATGTACTGTTGTAGGTATTTATCGCCTCACTTTTCTATTTTATTGTTTTGTATTTTTAGCCTCCTAGGTGACATTTCCCCTAAGAGGTTATATGTAGCTCGACAGGCCACTTGTTTTTAGTTACAGTAACAGATGAAGTAACTTGGTGACAGCCCAGCCGTTCTCACAAGTTACTGGTTCTGTTGACACGTCTCCGTATCGTATTTCGCCACTGAAGCTAATCCTTGCTTCTCCCTTTCCTGAAAATATTATAAGGCTTAAATAATCTCACGGAGCATTTTCTGTAATATAATAGGCCGGCACATTATTTGCAATCAGAGAATGCTACAATTTGTTTGGCTGAAGCCTATAAAGACGTTACTCGCTAGTATTTTATTATTATTTTATAATTTACTCATAGTTTTGGTGACAATTTCCCGTAAAGGCAGAGGTCTAATTTATCATTCTTTGCAATATAGAGTCAGGCTGAAAGTAATAAACAAACGAAACGTTAAAATTATAAAAATAAATTGTGTAAAAAAAAAAAATTAAATAAAAATAAAATAGACGGTTCATTTAAAATAAAGGAGAGAAGTTTGGAATTTAGGTAAATATTAAAAATTAATTGGAAATTGGAAATTTTGAAAGAAAGTAAGTTAATAAATAATAAAGCAGTTTTTATTTTCAGTACAATAATAAAACATAATTCTTAACTTTCAAAAAGAAATCGTTTTTGTTTTCCGTATTGTACCCTTTCCCCATTATTTCATGGTTTTATATTTAATATTGAATAAATACATTTTTTAAGGGTGGAATCTGACTGTAGAATTAAATACATAAATGGAAAACTACAGTCATATGCAAATCAAAAATAAAAAAATATATTGTTTGCGTTGTTAGTTTTCATCGATCAACTCTAATTTTTCTTTATACTTCTAAAAAAAAAATATACTAATTTTAACCTTTTTTTTTACACTGCTACCTAAGTTTAAATGATAGATTTTCCTTATAAATTTATTAATAATTAAAATTTTTTTTTCAGGTGAGTTTTTTATTACACAGACCTACATTTTTAAGTGACCTTCCTGTGAGTATGTTTAATAATTATTATTTAATTCTAAAATTGGAATCAAGTGATTATTTGAATAATTTTAATTGACTGGGGAAATTGTTTGGAATTGAGGTCTCAGTTCTCTTACGTGATCTTTATATGATAATTTTAAGTTAGATAAATTCATGAAGTAAAAATATTATTTTTTATTTATTGAAACAATCGGTGTTCTGTTTGATTTGTACTTGGCAAGCAGAAGTTTATTTTCCAGTATTTTTAAGATTTAGTACAAATATTGTTGTGGCAATTCTACGAAGCAGAAATATTTACCGAAAGTTATTTTTAGAATCCAATACTGTCCCCTCTCTATAAGTTCACATCTACTAGGTCAATTCAATACGATGTTGTTATCTACAGATTAGAGAACTATTTAATTTTGTTCATTAGTTATTAATTTATTTACGTAGTTTCAAAATGACAATTATTCTTTGATATAAACGGAACTAATTAACTTTATTCAATTATTGACACTTGTTAAAATCAGAATTGACTTTCATCAATAATTTTACTAAAATTCTATTTAAAAGTTCTTTATATGTATCATACATCCAAAGTTTGATTAGTAACATGTTTAATATTTAGAATATTAACAATTTTAAAACAAATTAACGAATAAATAAAATCAATTAAATATTTTACTGGGGTAATGTTTTTTTTTTTTTTTTTTTTTTTCTTCTTCATCCTCAAGTGAAATTTTTTGAAACTCATAGTATTGGTTTTTCTAATATTCATTTTAGTGGTAGAAAACAACGATTTATTGAGTAACAAGCTAAACCCCCCAATTATTTTTCCGAGTACAATTTTTTAACTTCATTTTCAATTTTTAAATACTTTGTAAAAATAAAAAATGATAATAAATAAAAATAAATCTTTAATTCAGTTAGTATTATTTGTCTTTAATAGCTTTGCATTATTTAATTTTAATCCATTTTGGTTTATTTTATTTTATTTTTTTTTATCTTTTTTATTTTATTTTATTTTTTTTTATCTTTTTTATTTTATTTTATTTTTTTTAGTGGTAAGGGAACTAAAGAAAAATACACTATATATAATTAAATATATAGTTTACGAATTTTCGATTCCTTAAAATATATCAGATGAATTTTTTTTTTTCAATCGTACCATTAATATTTCTCCAATTTCCAGATCAGAATATATTTTTTTCATTAATACCGCTTGTGAACTTTTAAAGGTATACATTTTTAACACTAAACCTACCGACATTTCATGTACACACATTTCTACCACAATATTTCGGTAAAAAACAATAATGAGAGAGGAGTGGATATGTATAAAACACTTGAAATATTTTTAGGTCTTTTTCACATTAAGGCTGCCAGTTCTCATCTGTGACTTGTAACTCACAGATTTGAATGCCGATTTTTGTGTAGGTAGCAGGGACCTATAATAGTACAAAACTTGAGTTATAGCCGCCAATGAGCATTGGGAGCCGAGAAAAAAATAAAATATGAAAATCGTGTTTTATTTTTTTTCTCAGCTCGTAGTAAACATAGAGAAATAATTTTTTCACGTAAAATTGTAGTTTTGTATGCTATCTCTTTACAATAAATCTCTTTAATAATGATATTAGGTTTTGGCCTATACATGAAATCCTGCATTAATTTTCGGACAGCGGGTTTTTGTTGCGGTAAAGAGATAGCATACAGAACTACAAATTTACTTAAAAAAATTATTTGTTTATCTTGACTGAGAGCTGAGAACTGGCAAGTAACTGGCAGCCTTAATGTAAAAAAGACCTATATTTTTTTAATAAAAATAGTAGTAAAGTAATGAATGTTATTATTTACAATTATCAGTCATGGTAAATGTAGATAATAAGTAAATATATATATGTAATAACGGTTATTCTTCGAGTTATAGGTTCATCCTAGATTTGCGGGAGGAACATGATTTTTTTTTTAACGATCTTTCTTTACATTTTTCATAAATTAAGGATAATTTTTTTTCTATTTATTAATTTTTTATCCTTCGGAAGATTGCGAAGTTTTTCACGTGACCTTATCTTAACGTTTTATATAATTAATTATTAGAATCATCATCTCTAATTTCAATGTTCCGAGAATTGACGGTTTAGTGGATTATGCAACATGCAAAGTGGGTAGTTCCATAAATCACTCTCTGTTTTCAATTCTAAACACAATTACTAAGAAAAGAAGAAATGAGTACATCTTGATACCGAAAGCGTATGAAAATTATTGCTCTCAGAAAATGTCAATGTTTCATACCAGGAATTGGAGGACTAGCAGATCTGTGCTGTGCTGGTTTGCCTGAATACTGCGCCTTGTGCACTTGTTCTATTAACGTTTTTAAATATTAATTCGCTTTTTCTTGGTGTTATATACATTAGGGAATCGATTACTTAATAATGAATTATATTGTTTTGAATATCTTATTCATTTCACTTTGTTTTTGTAACAAAAAAAGTGATTTAAAATATCCATTTACAGTCGCAGTAAACATCGTTTTTAATACGCTTTTATTAACTTCACCGGTATGTAACGGAATCTTTCATCGTGATTTTCACTAATTTCCAGATTATTTTAAAAATTTGCATACATTTCAGGGACCAATGGCAATAACATAATTTAACAACTTTGTTCTAATGTTCTCACTTAGTCTAGTTAAATTACCCCCAAAATGGAAGTCTGCCTTGCAAAAGGTGGAATGGTAGGTTTTGTGTTTTAATATGGTCCGTATGGATCCTGAGAATGAAATATCAAAATTAAAACTAAATTTGATAAGGGGAAAATGCTTGGGAGCAAAAGAAACCCTAATGTTTTGAACTTTTTTCAGATTTTTGATAAAAACATGTAGAAAAATGTTTCCAATCGAAAACTGTTATATTCACAAAACTAAAGTTTATTAAATTATGCGTCTAAAGACATCCCTTATGCTGAATTTGATTCAGGCGTTTAGACACAATCGATTATCAAACATCGACGAATTTAGCACACTCTCAAAAAAAGTTTGTTTTGGTCTTGTTTAACAGTCCATGACACAGAAATAGCTAATCGAATAAAAAAATGGTATCTACTTAAACTTGTAGGTCATTACATCGTGTGCAATATAGGATTTTTAAAGTAAAAATTTCCTCATTTATACTCTGAGATATATCAAAAAACCAAAAATTATTAGTTAATTTTGGATTAACTGTGTTAAAATTGTAAACAAATCACGAATAGTTCAGGGAAATTAGCTTGGAACCTTGAACTCTAAAAATTAAAACGTCTGACTGCTGCAAATTGTTCACCACACTTATCTTTTTAGTTAGGTCTGCTATAAAAACGTGTTTTTCTAGTTTTTTTAGCTATAATTTTTATTTTTAAATACATAATCGTTTCAATAAAAATATATATTCTATGTTATAGAGAAAGTTTTGATATACATAGTTTGTTCGTAATCCTTCAAAAAACTGCAACGTTTGAGGAAAAAAATTAAAATGTTTGTGTAAAAACATTTTTTTTTATACTTTGATCTGAAAGAATGTATAATGTTCTTCCCCAAATTATTTCATTTATAAAGTCAAGTGTTTTAAATTATGAAACAATTTTTTTTTTTTTTAAATAATTTTCTTGAAGTATGATTTTTAGTCATCTCACTATTGACGATACTCAGAAATAATGAAGACACAATAGGTCCCATTCGTATACATTTAACCGACATACGTCTGAATCATCATGAGTCACTTGTGAAAACAAGGAAATCTTTTAGGAACATTGCTGGAATTTTAAATCAAAGCATGTGACATTCAGAATTTCCGACACTTCCCAGAAGGAGAAAATAAATTAAGACATTCATTGGCTGGTTTTTCCGGAATGGTTCTTCCCAATGAGGCGAGAATGGAAATGAAAATTTTCATGAATACATCAAAAATATTCCATACCAATATGGCCAAGTTGTTTTTAAAATGGCTATGAATTAATTTAGGAAACGGAACATGAGTTAATCATACTATATAACTGAAGAGAACAACGTGTTCAAATTACGTTGTATACTCATTAATTAAAAAATGAGAAATATGGAGTTTTTTTTTGTGTAAATATTTGAAATATATTCAAAATTTTTAATTTTAAAATCAAATTTATTTATTTAGTTAGTTTAAGAGGGCGTTTAACGGCTAGGTCATCAACGCCCGTTGGTAGTTTGAATTTAATTAATTATTAAAATTATTAGAGGCTGGCTATTAATTTAGAGTCATAGATGAATTTAAGGCCGGCTTGTATAACGGATTCATCGTTTCTTAACGCCATTGAGATATTTGTTGGTATTCCTAACTGGTTTAGGTGTGTTCTATAGAAATTTAGAATTTCAGATTATAATATATTCTACCGTAAATTATTTATTTATTTTTTATTTTTTACATACTTTTATAGTTACATCGTATTTTGCCACCTCTCATTTACTGAGGACACTTCCAAGATGGCCCCTGAGAGTGATATTTCATTCAATTTGTTAAAAATTAAGAAATAGATATTATCATTTTATAATTATTTATTTATTCCTCATGACTTTTTATTAGGACACATTGTACTGTGTCAGAAAAAAAAATTGAAATTATAAATTAGCTTCTTATTTTTCTTCTGAATGCCTATTATTACTACTTAACGATTATTTCCGTATGTAGAACAAAACAATTCAACCATGTACTTCCTCTTTGAATAGAGTTGGTATAATCATAGTTTCGGAAAATTTGACTTTTATGCTTATATAAAGAAAATCAATACAAAGATATAAGTTGCAACTTTATTTTTTTTTGTGCTTAGAAAAAATTTATGAATTTTAAGTACTGGAATACACATCTATGTTCACTCTTGGAGGACTTGGAATTATGATATTCTCACAACAGTTATTAGATTATTAAAAGAAAATACCCTTAGAAGCCTGAAAAGGAGCTGGATGAGAGATTTGCTCAAATAAATTTTTTTGTGATTATTTTAGTGTTATAACTAGCGGCAGAGGTACTCCTATATGTGCACTGCTCTCCCTTAATGATTTTATATTTCATTTTACAAATAATTTTATGTTTGATTAATAAATATATTTTATTAAATATCACCAAATATGTATAGGGAAATATAATTTTATTATTGTTTTTTTTTTCCACTTTAACTTTTAAATATATAAACTTTTTAATTAGAAATCCAACTTTTATTACTGCTACCTCTATTACAATTATTGTTCATAGCAATAAAAATATGTGACATATTTGGTCATAATATTTAAGTGCTTTAATCTCTTAGTTTTCTTTTAGTGGATTCTATTTTTACAAATTAGCACATAGTTCATCAATGAGGAAACAGAACAGTTACGATGTTCAATGTATACAGTTATTGATTATTTTTATGACAAAATAAATTTTGTTTTGTCAGGTCAAAGTTTAACATTTATGCGTAGGAGTTGTTAATTATTGAAATGGTATTCATATTACATTGGTTCATTTCAGCTTTAACGGACCGTATCGGATTTAGTGTAGGCGTATTTAAACGTTTCGGGATCCAGTTTGAATTTGAACCTTAATTTAGTTTAATTTATCCCTTCCTTTTAATTATATCCGATTCTCAAAATCGATGGGAGTTCTTTCTGTGAAACCAGGTGAGTGCTTGTTTCAATTCTAGAAATTAAATAATCACAAAAGTTATTTTAATTTTGTCATTTCCTGTAAATTATTTTACATTCTGATAGGAATCATTTCTCCCAATATATTTTTAAAGTTATGAAAAAACTCTTATAAGCGAGTTCTTGTACAATACTTAATTCTTAATTGAACCTCTTGGTAATAAGTGTTTTACTTTTTTTATTTTAGTTTATATAAACTCCCCATCAAAAGTATCGCAACACTTTGAAATATTTGAAAAAAAAAACAACGTATTTTTTCATAATAAAGAAAGGTTCTGAAGTCTATAATAAACTTTCCTCAATTAGACTTAAACAATTTTTAATTAAATAAATTGCTACATTTCTTTCAATAAACAGAAAAGTTAAAAAAAACTTACTTTTTAAAATTTAAATTTTTAATTTATATTTAATAAGACATATTGCCCCCTCTCGCTTGAATGACTGCTTCCACTAGTTTTGGCATACTCGTTAATAACGAAACGAACCATAAACATGGACTGAAGAAAATTTGAAAAAAAAAAAAAAATCTAAAATTCCATCGTTTGTTAATAACTAGGAAAAACATTGATGTATTTAATCCTTAATGTCTCACGTTTAATAAATAATATTAATATAAATATAAACTATGTATGGATTATAGTAAAAACCAGAAAAATCTCGAGAATTATGTATGTCGCAATACTTTTGACAGGGAGTTTATATATTTTTAATTTTATAACTAAAATTTTTATTTTATTAGTGTTTTTAGACAGTTGTAGGGTTTTTCCTTGTTAAGACAATTTAACTTATAGTATAATCTCGTAATTTTTTCCTCTTAGGTAAAAATAAATTTTATTTTTTTTTTAATTTTTTTTTTTAATTTCTATTTATAAAAGAATTAAAAAAATATATTTTTTTACATTTATTTTTAAAATGATACTACATATATTTCATTATAAGTTGTTATTATTTATAGAGGCCAGTATACCTGAGTTACTTATTCATTACTCGATATGTCCATTTAATTGAAGTATCTTTACTATCTTCTTATTTTTCATAATTACCATCTCTTTTCACTTAAACTCTTAATATTAATGTTACTACTATTGTTCTTTGTGTTTAAATTTATATTCACTACAAACAAATTTTAAACTCCCATCCGCTATTTTAATCTGATTTTTGCTAATACGAAAATTTAATTGGCAAATGGCTTAGGATTTTCCAAAACCATTTCATCAAATCATTTTCAAAATTCCAATATAAAATTTTTTTTTCCTATCGCAGATTCGAATATTAATAATTAAATAAATTATCAATGAAAGGTTGCTCATTTTTTTTTAAAATGATTTTTTATAAAACAAAATCAAAAATCATTTGAATTAGACTGTAGAACACATTTATGACATTATCATAAACGACATGAGTTCGGTGTACCACTAGGCAGTAACCTAGATCCCATCCTATGCAAGGTGTATACGCTGCCAATTCTGCTCATCCCAGTAGCATCTTCACTTAACTAGGTTCGATGATATTATTTCTGTGTCTTCAGTAAATAATGATATTTTTAGTGTATCCCATTCGCTCCAATCTCATATTATAACCCTTCGAGAATGATTTCATAATATGAGAAGTACAGTCAATCTGTTTCCAAATTTCTGTTGTACAGGTTCACTACTCGGACTCCATCCGGACAAACTTCTAACTTGGAATATACATATAAGACTAAAACAAGAAATTACTCTTCGTTTTCGCCTACTTCACGATTTAATCGAAAAATATTCTAAGCTACCAGCTAATATCAAAAGACTCATTGGGAGTTATAGATTTGTGCTTTGGGGTTCCACTAAACCGTTCAGTTCTTATTGTATTCTATCCTTTCAATCTAAAATTCTCAATGCTGTGTATTATGTCTCAAATAAATTTATCCATAATGATATAAATGTATGATTTTTGTTTCAAATCAGGTATCTATCCTTGCATGATAAGCTTCATTTCACTCGAATCCTCTAGTCTCCCAACTTGCTTCCCAATAGATTCAAGGTTACTCTCCGAGTTGTCTGAAAAGAAAATAGCCTTTGGACCTTCTTTTTTAGAACTTTTATTGCAATGCTACCAATGTTATATTATCATTCCTCTACGCGTTCGCTAAATTTATTTTATTTATATTAGTAAATATCAATCTATATATATATATATATATATATATTTTTTTTTTTATTTATTTATATTTTTTTTTTAGTTACCAATGAAATTTATTTTAGTAATTATTTTTTCTTTTATCTTTGTTCAGTGCAGTTGTGGCTTCTGTCCACGAATTCCAGTCTCCAGACTTCCTGATAATTATGGTATTTTTGGAGTCCGCCCTTAGCCTGTAAACACTTAACGCTCCTCTTCTGGTCCACGACCAGGCAATTGAATCCTTTAAAGAAAGGACTTTATTGGATCCTTTTAGTAAATAACGATCAGTAAAATTAACTAGAACGCTCTTTAACCAGAAGAAGTCTTTGAAACTTAATACTGTTAGTGATTTAACAGCGATAGTTAACCGCTGGTTATTGACTCCCTCATGCCTTAGCATGTCTGTTTTTATTTTTAATTTTTTTTCTAATGCTAAATCACATTCGTTGGTTGTGTATGATCTTAAAGTTACATTAAAAAAAATATTACAATTTTTCCTATATTTTAATTTTTTGATTGGATATTCGCTTTTGATTTAACATCTATATGTAGGGACAGAAGACGTTAGAGCTTATTTTCATAGATTTTGAATGAAATGACGTGCTCTATTAAAATTTTATTTAATTTAATGAATTTTTTTTTTTTTAATGAATAAAAAATGTTGATTAGGTACTTAAAGCTATTAGAAACTATAAGTATTAGCAATGCATTAAAGTTGTAGCCAGATTATATCAGCATTGTTTATATTATTCTTATATTAGCTGCAACTGATTCAGGTACAGTCAAATACATTATTGATTAATTAGGAATGATAAATTAATTGCCACTTTTATTGATATTGTTTTGAGAACCAATTGCATCCTTCTGGCTTTATTTTATTTGTCGAACTTTCAACGGTTTTCGAGATATACGTTACTAAAAATCGATAATTTTCGAGAAAAAATATTGTGTTCAACTTACATTATGCCAAACGTTTTCTGTGTCAGAAACATATACATGAAATTAAGTAAAATTATTGCTCTACAACTTTGATTATGGCATTTTTTCTGAGAAACGACCGTGGAAGGCACCAGAAGCAAATGCTTGACAAAAAGTGAATTAAAATTTATTTGTTTGCGAAAATTATCAATTTTTAATGACGTATATCTCGATAACCGTTGGAAGTTCGACAAATATGTATATACACACAAAAAAAGTTTAATTAGCTTTAGTTTTTATTTGAAACATATTTTTCTAGAGTCCACCGTTTTCGAGGTAGATTATACAAACCCAAAAATGGGACTTTTCTCTCCTCCCCCAATGTTAGCTCACGCGCCAGGGGCGGGGACTTTTAGTATGTTTATCTTCTAACAACTCCTAACGAAGCCCTGAGGTCGAAAATAATCCCATATTTCATGCACTCTACAATATGTTTATCGACTGGACTATAATTTACTTAATTATGTTGTTTTTTTTTTCGTAGCTTACTGTCTTTATGTACTCCAACTAGAGGAGAAAAGCGGGTTATCTAACACGTTACCATCTTATCCTAGCCATGGTGGGAAGGTTTTGATAATTCGCTCATTTAATTTGCGATAATCTTACAGTAATCTAGACGGGTTAGGGTAGGATTTTTGTAGGTTTAAAAATGAATAATTATTCATAAATTGAAGAAATGTCTCTATACCAATTTTTAAATAAATGACGCCCATCCCTTTTATTTTAAATTGAGAGACCTCTCTTCATCATTGATCCTATAACTAAGCATTATAATTTGATTAAAAATAGATTAGCTTTTATACCACTAGTTTCTTTATATTATTAAAGAAACACGACAGATATTTAGAGGACAGGACAGGAGTTGGTTGTAGCCTCTCCAGTTATATTTTAATCTGGATAATGGAAGAGGAACCTTAGGTATTGCCTTGACTTGTCATCTTTATTTGCCCACGCACATTCTCCATTTTTTCATTTAGGAGTGTATATATCTGTTTTGAGAGAAATGAAAAGAAAAAACAATCCGTATACTAAAGCCACTTGCTCCTGATTGTTCAGTAATGTGTTTATTCCATAAAGAAAATTGGATTTACTTTTCTTCTCGTTTATATTAAATATTATTTATTTTTTAAAGATGGCATTACGAAAAAAATACGTTAAATTTAGTACAGTGAGTACAGTATATTACGGAATTCGATTTAGTAATGGCTTCGTATCTAACCCTAACTCACAATAAACCTTGCGCTAAGCGATCCTTTGGCAAACTTTTGCAGTTCCCTTTGTAAAGGTCTAACAATTTCCTTCAAAGGGCCTCCCCACAACTTTTTATATAACATGATAGACTTTCTCACATCAAAGAAACACATTCAGGTATTTTCCATCGAGAAGGAATCTTATATAAAAAAGAAATATTCTGTCAAACAAGAGGAGAAATATAATCTAGGAACAAACCGGGATATTTATAAGATTTTCTTCTTAATATTTGTTTTATAAAAGAACTACTGTTCTATAAGAACAATAAAAATTAATAGTGAGATGAAACTTCTAAATTAACACTATCATGTCCTTTTTTTCTCTTTCTTTTGTTTAACTCTTTGAACAGAATTTTCAACTACTTTAACTATTTAAAGTATTTTTTTTTTTTTTTTTTTTTCAAATCTGAAAAATCTGTTGTAACAATATTGTAATATGTAACAGTATTATATAACTCCAACTCCTTTAAGAGTAGACTAAAATATGTATTTTAATTATAAAACCAATCAATTTTTTTTTTTTCTAGTACAAAAAGTAATGGTGACATAATTTTTAAAATATATATTTTATTGGAGAAGATGATCATGGATGCGTAGTCAAAGAGGAACACCACGTCTAACAAGGGGAGGACACACTCAGTCTCTCACGGATCTTGTTGGCAATTTTTTTGGAGGTTCCTGGTCAAAAAATATTAGACACGTATTTTGCCGTTCCGACCAATGGGCCCTAGAAGCCGAGAAAAAAAATAAAATAGCATAAAAATAATTTATTTCATATCTCGAGTTTAAAAAGTGTGATATAGACATGATTCTTGCACCAAGGTATTTATTTTTTCACAAGAACCGACATCGGATTCAAATTCAGCATTCAAAAGAATCCTTAAATACGAAATTTTATCTAAATAGAAAAATAAAAAAAATTTGTAAGCTTCAAAATTAGCCTGACCAAGTGTATGCATTTTTTTTTAAATTGACAAAAACTTGAATTACGGTTAGACGATTAAACGTATCGATATCATATTTTTACCCAAAATATAGGGTGCTAATACGCTCGAAATGTCTTTGGTTTTATCATTCTATCTGGTTTCAAACTCAAGTTAAAAATAAAAATGTATTTCGGATATTCCAACTTTTCCAAAAGGTTTTTCTATCTCTTTTGTTCATCGAAATATGCATTTATATACACCAAATGAAAGCTGAGACTCTCTTCTTTCCAGCAATACCAATAAAGTTGAATTTGCTTGGAGTGTAACAAAGTAATGGCCATTTAAAGGGTAAAAAAATGATATTTTTTTTGTTTTTATTGAATAAACGTTTTTCAATGTTTTTGAGAGTGCTGAATTAGAATCTGATGTTAATTTTTGTGTGAAAAAATCTATAGAGGTAGTTTGCTTGAAAATCTAATCGTTTTTTTTAGAAATTAATTAACCTAAACCAAAATCTTTGAAGCGGCTGTATTTTTCCTTAAATTCGCAATCCAAAATAAATACCTTGGTGCAAGAATCATGTCTATATCACTTTTTAAACTCGAGATATAAAATAAATTATTTTAATGCTATTTTATTTTTTTTCTCGGCTTCTAGGGCCCATTGGTCGGAACGGCAAAATACGTGTCTAATATTTTTTGACCAGGAACCTCCAAAAAAATTGCCAACAAGATCCGTGAGAGACTGAGTGTGTCCTCCCCTTGTAAGTATAAATACTTAGTAAGTATAAATACCTGCTATGCAGGTCAAAACGTTAGCACGTGTTAAAGTATTTCTACTTAGACGTGGTGTTCCTCTTTGACTGTATTCCTGATCATTTTCTCCAATCATCATAACAGTCAACAATACTTTAATCATTATATATTTTATGTTCTTAAATAAAAAAATCATATAAGTTATTAGTGCAATTTCGGGATAGTTGTGTACATATTTCCAAAATTTTCTCAAAAAGCATAATCAGAATAAATATATGTACGTACAACTTTGTATACTTTAACAACTGAATATTTTTTTTTATAATTCTATTGAATTAGACATATATGGTTTATATTATGCTAACCTGATAGTCAATACAGGTGTTTAGTTCATAGTTTTTTTAATTAACTTTTTGAACAGTTATCTAGAAAACAGTTATTTAGAAAATAATAGTTCGTGTTGACCGTCTCGAAGAAGATTACTATTTGTTTTATATAGTGAATCCAACTTAATGAGACCCCTCCTTGTATTTTATCGTATTTCAATTATAATTTTCTAGTTGTCTAATTGTGGTATATAAATAATGTTATTTCTCATGTAGTATACCCATTAACAAGAAAAGGAACACATGTTAGAGTTTGGGATCATGGAAATAGGTTGCCCTGTCCCAACAGACCTTGTTGTGACTATGGCCAGATAAACCCCACCAATTCCACTAACTGATAATGTCTGGGCCATATGTTGATGATAAACATTTATTTGTTTTCGTTGAATTTAACAGATTATTGTCTTAACAATTTTCGAATGATCTTTTATAATTAATAACCAGTCCAATCTGTGACGTGATGACACGGAGTTTACTAATAAATTATGCTTGAATTGTAATCTTGCACATTTTTATATTCTTGGTAAGTGATTCCTTGTCATATTTATCATGCCCTTCTGATCTATGTGAAAAGGTTATAGGTCAGGTCAGCAGAGATTCAGCTTTTTGAAGTCTTCCTCTTGTCCTGGCTAATTCTCGCAGGTATACTAATACTAATTCTGTACAGTATTTGCAGTATTTGTCTCTGATATGTTTTTCTATAAAATACTTTACAATTGATTTTAAAGCCCTATAGATCCTGCTCAATTAAAACAAAGTATGAAGTAATGAGATATTAAGTTGTATATGTATAAAAAAAAATACATTTTAAGAAAATTAATTTTTAGAAAAACACACATAAAAAAACAAACAACGAAATTGCTGAACACGTGTAAATTAATATTTTTAAAATATAATTATCAGTTTAGGCGTTTGTGTTTACTTCTTATGATTTTCAGTTTTGTTTAAAAAACATAAGCTTTTATTTCATTGCGGTTAGAGCCATAACTTCTTTAGTAGCATTATTTTAATTTCTTTACCATTCTATACCTAATATAATCTATTCGAATACTAATAAATACAAGGTTTAAAAGGAAAATAAGTTACAGTTAACTATCTTATCCCCCTTTCACGTAAATGGAATTTACCTGTTAATATTTATTAAAATGTTGGTTAAGTATTATTTTAATGTAAGAAAGTTGTATAATTCCTATATTAGTGAGTATATTCTTAGTACATTCATACATATGTATTTAATAATATATATTTAATAATTTATAATTAACTATAGTTTGTTTAAATAAAAATAAATAAAAATGTTTTTATAAATTTCTGTTTTATAAATTACTCCTAATTTTCCTGTTTCCTAAAAACTCCTAATTTTCAAAACATTCTTGTGAAAGGACTTATTTTCACTTCATCACATCCTTTCTCCTGTTTCATCATATACGTACTTTTTTGATTTTCCCAAAATTTGGTAATGTTAGGTATATGTCGGAATAACAGAATCTTGTGATTTTTGTAACTTGAACATAAACATTTAAAAGACTGAAGAATAGAATTTTTGTGTTATAGTCTGGTAGGCCTATAAATTGCCCCAGGAAATGTCGGCGAGGGGAAGGGTATAGACACTTTAATTTACCATACGAAGCAGATTTATGAGAGATCCTGGGAGACCTATATAGAAATGTATTTTTCAAAATATTTCATAAATTATTTTAAAATATCTTCCAATTTTGTAGTGATTCTACTCAGCTCTAACAAGTGTTATTGAATGTGTGGAGAAACGTTAGAGGAATTTACCAATTAATGAGCATTTTTTTCTTGAAGAGATAGTTTACGAGGAGGAATTAAACTAAGAGTCACCGAAACTAGGATAATATCATTAGGATCGATATTGAGAGGCATCAAAACTTTTTACTGTATAGCAGATTAACTTAAGATTTGATCAATTGGAGTTAAGGGACGTAGGAAGGGATGGGATGGGATGAGTGCATATGAACCAATGAGAATAGTTTTTGAGAATGTAATTGGTAAAAAAAAGTATTCTTCTATTGTTTCTTAATTCTGTTAATATATAATAACAAGTTTCAATTTGGTGATTGTACCAGTTTTGAAATATCGGGTCTTCTAAAATGTGAATATGGTAAAAATACTGCATACTAATGTGTTCAGAGTTGCAAATTCTCTTCTTTTTTTAAAATTTAAACGAAAAAAAGAACAAAAACACTAGAAGTCAACTATGTTTTATCTTAGCTAGTTCAGTATTTACAGCCTGCGAGATAATAACATGGTACAGTTGACACTCAGCATTGATAAAGCTCCCAAAGGTTAACAGCCTTACACAGGGAAAAAGAGAAAATAAATTGGTAGCGAGACACTACCTCTGACATGGATCCGTTACGCCCACAACTTGAACTCAGACATAGACTCAACTTTCCACCTGCTCTAATCCGCGGGGCACTCTTTGAAATTGAACTATCTTCATAATCCGAATATTTAGAACATATAATTTTAAAATATACTTTCTTATCCTTAGATTTATGTTAAATGCAATGTATTATATAATATGTATATATTAGAACTGATCTTGATTAATGTCCTTCTGGGCCCCTTGAAAATTCGCTAATCCTTTAGCGTTGCAGATTTGAGTCTCACTGATTCATTGTGTCGGCTTAGGTTGATCACGTCTGTTTGTTGATAGCAAATAAACTTGTCGAATATATTGCAGATTCTTGAGGATGACTGTTTCCTTTATTGATTTATCGGCGTACATAATTTTGTAAGGATTATATTGCACTCTTTTTTTTAAACATTTATTTTTTGAAATTTTCGACTTTGTAAACAGAAATACATTTAATAAATGAGAGAAATTATTAAATGGAATAAGTGACTTGGAAAGAAACTATCCCTTTATCAATTGCTGGAACCCCATGAAGTCCCATGGCCATTTTCTATGTTAAACATTAATAATGTTAACTATGTAGTCTGGTAACCTTTTATAAAAACCTCAGGGTTCTACTTAAAAACGTGTTTTTGTTTTTTTTAATTTATCGACTTTAAGGTTAATGGAGGTGTTTTAATGTAATAGTTGATAGTTTAATGTAATAGTTGATCTGTCAAATTGTCTTACGTTAGTAGTTTTGGCGTACTTAAACTAATAAAGAGATCCACAATACCTTGTACAATGATGTTTATTTCTTTATTTTTTTTTTTATTATCATCTCCTTCGTTATAGTATGTATTAATAATTGACTGATCAGGATCAAAGGATCTAACTGTTTCGTGCCTAAAATATAACTACTTCAAATTCAAAGTGTTCTTTTACATTTTTAATTTTTCATATTCCTTTGGGCCTGGCTTACTCTCCCATAAGAGGGGGTAAAATATGGTTCAGGGTTTCCTTGGGATGTTTGTATATATTGTATATATAGTATGATATCATTTTTTTTTTCTATATATACAGGGTGATTCCTTTTTCGTGTAAAAAAAAAAATAAATAAAATAAGTGAAACTAAACCAAAAATGCCGCAAAACTTACCTTTCCATTCCATTCCATTGCAGATATTTTATTCAAAGATATTTTTGTATGATCCACGTTTTTTTTTTTTTTCATAAAAGCGCTAATATCTTCACTTTGCTCAAACATTTTTCAAATTTTGACCACATATTTGGATTTAGCATTAAATATTTTCTTAATAGGCAAGTATACCTATACCACATGGATAGGTTGAAATGCTTTCCTCAGACACAGACACACAAAAACAGGCACATCTTTCCATAAAATTCACCTCAAGCTGTAATCTTCAATATCATCTGTATTCAAAAGCTTAAGACAAAGTTAAGGTATATGTTGATTTTATGCCAACGGATTGGAATAGAAATTTGTCTTAGTTTTTGGTATATTTTCACTAATTTTTTTTTTTTTTTTTTAATTTTCATTGTAGATATTGTATGAATAAATTCATTGTCATCCATTTTACTCATTGCTCTTTAGAGAAGCAGATTGTAATATTTATTCGATAAAACAATTTTTAAAAAAATGTATGTTACCATTTTAACATTAAAATAGCTATTAAAGCTATTGGAGCTCTAAATATTCCGTCAACTACTACCTTCTTCTTCTGTCAAATGCTACCCAAGTCTTTCTGAGTCTTCCCTGAGGCCTTCCTTCTTCGACTTTACTCTCTTGTTCTTCGCAAAAATTTTCTCTGGCCTTGAAGAAACATGGGCAAATCATCTCAGACGATTTTTTTTTTTTTTTTTTTTTATAGTCTTTTCAACATATCCTACCTTTTAGTTATTTTACTCTTATGCGGTCTGTCTTAGTTTTTTATTTCAATACTGCGCAGGATCGAATATTTCTGAATAGTCAGTAATATTATTTAAAGTATATTATTATTTCCATATTTTACCAAATTTTATTTCCCAACTTATAAATTGATAGAACAGCCGAGAAGATGTAATGGAAATGAATGAATTAAGGGCAGCAAGAAGACAGCTTTATAGAAAATCCTACAGGAAATCCTCAGTTAATATCAGGATTAACATAATATCATTGGCAGGACTTGAATTAAGTGATATGATTTATCTGTATGTTGTCCAAATACCAGAATTGGTGAAACGTTAATAGGTTTATAATAAATGTTAACTAATATATAACTTCTTTTATTTTAATATTGTGATTAGCATAAATAATATTGTTGAATATTATCCTAACGTATTTTCGTCCTAATCCACTGATTGGTACCACACGGTAACATAGATACAGATGAAGGTTGTCACCTATTTCTTTTATATCCTTGAGAATGAAGTGACCAGCGAAACCTGCTCGACCAAATCCGTGTCCATGATCCTCCAGGTAGTCGGACTATCGCGGACTATTAATCCTTACTAAGAGCTACTGGATTTAATCACTAATTGGTCTTCCCGTTCCAGGTCATAGCGGTCCTTATCTTTTCAGGAATGGGTTCACTTAGTGGATCTTAATGTCAAAGAACTCTTTTAGATTATAACAGTAAATGAAAGTATACAACATAATTTTCGAAACCAGATCACAGGGACGGATCCATTTATGCAAAGCATTGTCTATTATTCATGATTGTATTGGGACTAGAGATGGGCGATTAACTGATTCTATCACTTCCACTTTTTTGCGAGAGATAAATCAGTTATTTTAAGTTAATAACATTCTCATAACCTTAAGCTAAGTTTCAACTAAGTAGTCTATAATAATCTTCAAGCAGTCATCATTACTGTGTTATGAATCAGAGAGGCAGCTCTGTATGGCGAATCTTCATATCTACGATTTATTAAAAAATTAGACGCTTATCAAACAAGTAACTTTTGGAAGAAAAGGTGCATTTGTTTTAATAGAGATTTGTTCATCATTCTATTTGAGACTCCCTGATGGACATTTCAAAGCTATTATATAAATACGCCATTTATTAACAATTCTATGAGTCTTCAACATATTTCGGAGATAAATTTTTTCATCTTTTCAGTAGTATCATCTAAAACATTATTATTATATGATGAAAATAGTATTTTGGACTCCATGATATAATGGTTAAAAAGGATGGTTAGGGGTGGAGTCAGGTTGATAATTTACACATCCAAGTTTACTAAAAAGTTTACGTGTGCCGACGTTTTGACCTGCTCTGCAGGTCTTCGTCAGTGCTACAAAAAAAAAATAAAAAACTGGATGCAACAAAAAATGTTAATTTATTTATTTTGTTCATTTTGCATAATTTTGGACACATCTAGTTTTTTTTTTTAGCCCTGAAGAACACAAGCAAGGGATATCGAAACATCGGCACTCCGTATATAAATTTTTTTCTTAAACTTGGATGTGTAATTTATCAACTTGACTGCATTCCTGATCATCCTTTTCAACCATTATTATTATGATGTAAAAAATTCTATATTGATTCAGTTACATTAATATTGTATCAAAAATCTATTTAACTTATTGTTGCTAGTCATTATATTGGTTTTTATTGCTTCGTTAAGAAGCATACGTCAAATAGTTTTTACAATCTTAAACACTTAATTATTTTGATGACCCTTTATTTATTACATATATTAATATTTTTTTTAAATTATGATAAAAAATCATTCAACTACATTTATATTAAAATTTTAGTTTTTAAATTTATTTACTAACATTGCACATATATTGAACCTTTTTGTGTGTGTATCCGTTTTGTATTTTACTGCATTTTCAATTTTCTTTAGTTAGGTATGTAGGTATGTATATTTGGCTTTCATTATTTTCCCTTTTTGGGTTTTTTCTTATTATTTTGTATTCGAGTATTACTGAATCAAAACTTTGTCCTATTGTATTAATATGATCAACTAATACTGTTCTATTTTCGCACACATAATTTATGTCAACGTCTCGAAAAGAAGCAATAAAAAAAATAAAACATAATAATACAGTAAATGAATCAATGTAGAAACTGTTACCTTGGAATATTAATGTTTTAGATGATAACTCTGAAGATGGGATAAAATGTGTTAGCGAAATAAATTGAATGGTCATAGTATGTTCAAAAAATGTAGAACATATGTATGGTAGAATAGGGTGTTACTATATTTTTTCATTTGAGAGTTTTATGTATATATTAAGAGAAATAATGAGGATTAAACTTGTGCAATAGACTGGTTTACCTTCTTAGGTCATATTAAAATAAAACAAATATGTTATAGTTTGTACTGGCTTCTGTTCATATGTAAGTACTAATTTTGTGATAAACATATGAAATTATCACTAGATTATTGACTATTATTTTTAAATTCCATCGCCAGAAGTAATGAACACTGCCTGGAGTTTATAATTGATCCAGTCTGAGACTTGGATCAAGAAAGGCCAGCCCATATTATATTGCAAAATTTATTTCCGCTATCTGTTATAGTCAGCAAATTGTCGGGAATTTCCAACATAAAGGCTTAGCTAGTGATTTATATTGACTTATCAAGGCTGTAAATTGTATCGAAATAAAGAAATTAAAAAAAAAAAAATGTAAGACAGATTATCGGAGAATGAAGAATTATTGCCGTGGAAGACTTGTCTCTTAAAGGCCTAGGGGAACAAGAATAAGAAATTAGAAGCAGAAGGGTATATTAGAAATGTATTACATTGGAGAACCTCCCGGGGTTAAAAGTTTGGTATCCTTTACTATTATTAGATAAGGATGAATGGCATGTTATATTTGCCGTAGAACATTGGAATATTATAAATTTTAAAGCAACAGACTTAAGATAACAGAGTTATTTATAAATCTGTAATAAAAAAATAAAAAATAAATAACTAACAAAATAAATATAAATAATAAATACCTAATAAATAAAAAAAATAAATAAATAAAACTGCAGATTTAAGACAACAGATTTATTTATAAATTTTAAACAACAGACGCTACTAGTAGTTATATAAGGTAAATAAGGTACTTCTGAACAGATAGTTTCTCTAATGAAAGGCTTAGAAATGTAGGCAATTTAAAATTTACGACCATGAGTTTTTTTTTGTTTATTTTTTTATGGTTAATTTTGAATTCAGTGAATCTGCCAGTGTTATTTGATTGATTTTTGTTAAGATGTTACATCAAAGATAACAAATACTATTTAAAATAAGGTATCATTCATATTTTTTATATATTTTTAAATACTTGTTTTGTTTTTTTTGTTTTTTTTGTGTGTAATTTATAATGTTCTTAAAAACCATTTTATTAGATGATAAGTTAAGTCATTAAAAAAAAAAATCATAACATAGTCGCACATATGGGATTTCCATTTTATAAAATATTTGTGATTTCGTGATACAGCCGAATAGAAATCTGATGCTGTCCTGGTATTGGGGTGATACTTTCACGTCTACAGATAAGGCATTTCTTATGGAATTACTTATCTTTCTAAACCTTCCCCCCCCCCCCCCCCCCCCCCCCCAAAAAAAAAAAAAAAAAATCCGTAGTATCGAGAATCGATTTTTTCGGATTGGTACTGGTATCAAATCGATTGTTAAACATTTCGGTTGTTTTATTTTTAATGCTTTTTTGCGCCACTATCTTATAATTTTGGAACATTTTTTTTTTTTTTAAATCACCTCCACATTTATTGACACTGTTTATATTATATATTCTCAAATAAATTAGGATTTTGAGATTTATTTCTTGTAAATGATTAGTTTTAAAATTGTAAGTGAAGATTGGTAGTCCTAGTTCTGTAGGAGTAAGAAAATATCAATCATAACTTTGAAAAAAGGCTTATGTAGGTCGCTATTCCTAAGGGAAAAAATAGATAAATAATAATGTAAATAGTTTTAGTATATTTTAGAATTTATTATTATCTATCATATGGATTGTATTTTGTAATTACGATTTATTTTTAAAACCTAGTATCGATAATCGATAATTGATTTTTTAACATTGGTACTGGTATCGAAAAGTTTTAGTACCGAAACAACACCAATTTCGTTAGTACTTAGATTTTTTTTTATAAATGAGCCTCGAACTTATGCCGACATTACGCTATATAACTTGTTGTTCTGAATGGTAAAAAAAAATGTAGAGAAGGTATGATCTTTTAATCTGGAGTTAAACATGATAAAATGTCGATAATATATTATTCTATTAGCATTTATATTTTATTCAATTATAGTAATCTAGAACCAAAATTGTAACCGAAAATCAAAACTAATACTAGAGGTACAGTTATTTAGTACTCAGTAATAATTTTTAATGCTAAGGGCAGGAAATATGTTGAATGTCGATTATATTTTTTCAAAGTGCGGGTAGAAATATAAAACGGTTTTTTCTTAGACATACTAATTTTTACAATCTAGATTAAAATGGAAGAAGGATACGTTAATATGTGCAATAAAATATGGTCATGGATTAGCATAAATGCGTGAAGGCGAAAGCTGTGATTGGCTTCTCGTTAAGTGTTCAACCTGACGATGACTGTTGCTATTAGATTCGACTGGAGCCCTTCACCCTTCACCTGTGCTCCAGTCTGGAGCCTCCAGCTAGGTCAGCTGTAGGGCACTTGTACTGGAGGCTGTTAGCACATCTTACATTCAGCCGCAACTTTCTATCTAAGTGGAGAAACGTGATAAGGATGATAATCTAAATACTATGTGATTTAATCATGGTAATAATAAATATTAAAACATATTTAAATCATTAAGATTATTATTTATATAACTTCTACCTATCTAATAGTGATCTACATACCTATGATTTTTTTCACAGTTATGATTAACGGCAAGTTCAATTTTTTAGTCGGAATATGTCGATTCTCGATATCACTGTCTTGAGCGAATTTTTTTTTAATGACTAATTATATAATGATCGTAGAGAAAGTAAAGAAATTTAAATATCTGAGGAAAAAAATTCAAGAAGATGGTGTAGAAAATCTGAAAGGGTACATAAGATGGTAAGAGCTTATGATATTACTAAAAATGTTTATAACAAATAATACTTATCTAAGAATCTTAAAATAAGGCACTATTATACAGTGATACAACCTGAATGCCTATATGCGAGTGACTGAATTGCAAAAAAAATCTTAGGTCCAGGGAATTCATCACAATCATGGAAATTAAGATCTAATCAGGAAATATACAAAAACATAAAAAATATAACAGAAACACTAAGAAAAAGAGGATTTTTTTTTTGTCATATTTACAAAATGGATGATACCATGATGATTAACAAAAAGGATATTTAAATACCTTTGGGAGAAAAAAATCAACAACTAGTCGGATTCAAGAGGTCAAAAGAGATTTAAATAGAAATAATATAACAGAAGAAGATACTACTAACGGAGATATTTTTAGAAACAAGGTATTGGGTATGGAAGGATTCCAAAGAAGACTGGAGAGGAAACGGTGAAAAGTTGAAGGAATACTGGATGAGGAGAAAACAGCAAAGGACGAAGAATTGAAATAGCCACGTGGACCTTAAAAGGCCCCAGAGGAAATAAAAATAATAATTAGAGATGTAGATTGTTGGGGTATGATTAGGGTATCAGAAACTGTTTCTGATTACCACTCTCTCTGAAACCCTGATGAAGGCTTGCAATGCAAGTCGAAACGTTGGCATTATAAATTAAAATATTATTTTTAATTGCTGTGTATCTATGACTGCATACCACAACAATCTAAATACTCTTATCAGTCAACTAACAATCTAAATACTTCTCAGTCAACTATTACCTTATCAATAAAAATAATAATGATCGTAAATTTATTCATGTTCTCTTAGAAAAAATAGATTGATCTTTTTCCATTTTTAATGACAGGCAAATTTTCCTGTACTACATCAACATTACTTACTACATATTTTAAAACCATTGCCATTAAAAAAAATCAAACATTCTTACAGTAATTGTTGAAGTTGTGTATTTACAAATGTAAAATGAAAGAAACATAATTAATATTTCTAATTTCCGAAGATGTGAAAATAATTTTATACTAATAATTTTAAAGCAGGAAGACAGTAACATCATTTTAATATACCTTTTTTTTTATTCTTAGGGGATCTTTGTTACTCTAGAATAAAGGTTTTGTTTATTTTTTTTTATTATCTAATTATGCAATTATATAAATGGTGGCAGAGGCCCAGGTCCTGCAAGGACTATAGCGCCCAAGAACAAACAAACAAACATAAATGATTGATAATAAATAGTTGTTGTTACTTTTTTAGGTCTCGTAATTTTGTTATGAAACATTTTTTAAATCTAGAATGATTTTTTAGTAACGGTATCGAAATTGAGATTCTAAATATTTTGCTACCGACGCATCACCGATTTTAATACTGATCATTTACTTTGTAAACACCCTTAAATCTTAACTTTGTTGAGAATAAGTGATATAGATAGTGTCAATCACTAATGTTTAATGAGTCATGATTCGCCAATAATTTTTCTCTTGGATTTATTCAAGGGTATTCAAAATTCACAACAATGGCTTAAATTCGAGATTTCTGATGGCTGTATTAATGCCTTTGATAAGCGTTTTTAGTAAAGAGAAAAAGTTTTATTCTTTCGATTGCGAGCTAAAAGCTTTGGGAATTAACTAGAGTCATAATTTACAAAAAGACGTATAGAAGATAATGCAGAACCGGGCCCATTAATAATACTGTATCATTTCTACTCCCGCTCGCAGTTTGCTACAGTACAGTCAGTGTTTCCGAAAGTATGTAGGCCCCTAAATCATAACTTGCTTAATTTGTTTTAATTTTAATCAGTATACATATTCTTGAATAATAAATATATTTATTATTCACAATTTATATTACATACAAAAAATTTTTTTTTTTTTTCTAACCCTTTGACTTTATTTATTAAATCAAACGTAATATAGAGAA
Organism: Euschistus heros; assembly: GCA_003667255.2. Classification (NCBI taxonomy): domain Eukaryota; kingdom Metazoa; phylum Arthropoda; class Insecta; order Hemiptera; family Pentatomidae; genus Euschistus; species Euschistus heros. Next base: position 3,717,213 of record RCWM02000052.1, on the reverse strand, counting down.
ATAATAGTTAGAATCTTATTTTGCCTTTCGGCATTTGTTGCATACCTGGATACCTAGCTACGTAGTCAATTAATGGTATTCCTTCTACATACCAGGTATGCAAGTTTAAAATGTCGTTTATTTCTTAAAATATATACACAGTAATTTAAAAAAAAGTATAATATATTTTATTCAAAGTACTGACCCTCGCTTTCTACACATTTTGTCCATCTCTCGGGCAATATATGGATACCATTCCAAAAGAATGCTTCATCTTTATTTGAAATCCATTCATCGAGCCATTTTCGTACGTTTTCGAAATTGTTGAAGTGTTGCTCCGCCAATGAGTGTCCCATCGATGAGAAGAGGTGATAATCAGAAGGCTCCAGGTCAGGTGAATACGGCGGGTGGGGTAGGAGTTCCCAACCAAGCGAAGAAATCGTTTCCTTAGTCAATCTGGCTGAATGTGCAGGAGCGTTATCATGCTGAAGAATGACTTTGGCGTGCCTGTGAGCCCATTCTGGGCGTTTTTCGATCAATGCGTGACTCAAATTGATCATTTGTTGTCGGTAGCGCTCGGTATTGACTGTTTCGCCGGGTTTGAGAAGCTCGTAGTAGACTACTCCCTTCTGATCCCACCACACACACAGCATTGTCTTCTTCCCAAAACGATCGGTCTTGCACTCGATGTTGATGGTTGCCCTGGCGTTACCCATGATTTTTTTTCGTTTGGGATTCTGAAAATAAATCCATTTTTCATCGCCAGTTACAACTCGATGCAAAAAACTCTTTCTTTCGTGGCGTAAAAGCAGCATTTCGCACACAGTTTTTCGTTTTTTTTTTTTTTTTTCCATCTGTCGTTCGTCCAATTCATGTGGAACCCATTTTCCAACCTTTTGAATCTTTCCCATAGCTCTCAGGCGATCGGAAATGGCTTGCCTAGTGACATTCAACTGTTCTGCCATCATTTATTGGGTGTGGGTATTGTCTTCGTCTAATAAAGATTGCAATTCGAAGTCCTCAAACTTTTTTGGTCGATTTTCTCGTTTTTGATCAGTAACATCGAAATCACCACGTTTGAAACTTTGAAACCAACGTTCACATGTCCTGACGGTTGGAGCAACATCGCCATAAGTCTCAACAAGAATTCGATGACATTCAGATGCCTTTTTTTTTTTGATTAAATAAGAAAATCATGACATGCCGCAAATGCTCTTTATTTGGCTTAAAATTAGACATTTTTAACACCAAAGAAAGGTATGATACGTCCACGTAAACGACTTAAAAACAATGACTTTTGTAAACAAATGACTAACAAACAAAATAGCGTTTAGAGATAAGCAAATCCTTCAATAGGCTAAGAGCGCATTCTATTGGAATTAAAACGACATTTTAAACTTGCATACCTGGTACATATTATGATTTGTTGGTGCTACCGTGATCAGAAATTAAACTGCAAATAACATAAATCCATTAATCGACAATGGTATGAGTCTGATCTTTGGGTCGGTATATTTTGTTTACATACTACTATAAAATAGCTGTAGTCACTGAATTTTTTTTTTGGAAAAAATCTCTGATCGTCGTGAGTTATTCTGATAACCTGAAGACGTATTTGACAAATATTTACCATAATATAATCTATGATGCAGTTTTTCCAAGTAAAATACTTATTTATAGAGTGCCAACGTTTCAACCAGCCTTGCAGGCCTTCTTCAGGGCGACCGAACCAGTCAGGACAGGAGACGATTGATGTCCAGTTCTTTTACTTTGACGTGTCTTATCTTTACCCTGATTGCCTTTCAGATGTAAATATTAATGTTTAGTTAATAATTATAATATGTGTTGTTTCTCTCCCATGCCCTACTTCTAATATAAATCATTTCAGTCAATATGTTATTTTTTTGTTATCGAAAACGAGTCAACTATTAACCTTTAAAGCAGGGGTTTTAATCTCTTTGTTGTGAAAAATTAGTTAAGTTTTACTTCATTTTAAGGCCTTAAATAATCTATTTTGGCAAAACAAATTTTGTCTTTTTGACTTCTTCACGACATCCACAATATATCTGTTGAAATTCTTATGTTCGGCTCATTTTTTTTAAAAGAGATAAATTAAATTTTAATATTTATAACGAAAATTAATAGAAAATTATTGAAATATAGAACAATATACAGATTTTTTTATGACCATATTGTAAAACCGATACATGATTTTAAGCCACATTTTATTTATTAGCCGATTTTCATAAAATTCTAATTTTGTGTGGTAAAAAAATTTTAATTATGTTAATTGCTTATAAATACTTAAAACTACTAAGTAGCTTAAAAAAATAAACAACTAGAGTTAACATTTGATAAGAGAATTACCTGGTACCAAAATCTATACTATTATATAAAAAGCCATTTTTCGTTTGTGATCACTAACCGCGAAAAATACTGGACCAATCTCTATCAAATTTTAACTGCATCATCTTTATAGTTCAAGGAAGATTTAGCAATAATAAAATTTACATATATTCTATATAATTTTGGTTAAAAAAGCTATAAATATGTGGGGTACAGTGAAGTTTGAAAATTGACCGATAGGTGGCCAGCGTCATTTAAGAGATGTTGCAAAGATACAGTGTTACATATAGTTAGATATTTATAATAAAATTTGATTGATTCAATCAAATTGTTATCATAAAGCCTATAAATATGTGGTGTGACGTGTGGATTCCAGTGAAGTTTAAAAATCGAACGATATGTGGCTAGCACCAATTCTGCAACACAGTTTTAGTAAAACTATGAACCCATCTGAACCAAATTTTAACTATATTATCTTCATAGTAGAAGATTTATATTAGTTAAGTTTACTATGATAATAACTTAAATGTATTTTAAAATTTAAATTTAAGTGACAGAAACGAGGTTTGTCATACTGCCATAAACTTTTAAGGTTAGAAATTAAAATCCAACCAAACGAAATCGATAAAATTATATTTTCCGAATAAAAATTATTACCAAATCTAGATCCTTTGCTTTATGCAATGGTGTGAAAAAAATATGATCCATGGGCCTTTGCAAGCACTGATAATGCAGTCCATTATTCTCAAGAGTTTCTTAATGGTCTCTGTCTGTCTTGATTACCAACTCATATATTAAAATTAAAAATTGGATATTCAATTATGCTTTAATTTAATCTTCAAACACGTAATCATCGCAATTTTAACCAGATTAAAAATTACTAATATGGGTGAAAATATCATTGAAGAAACAATGTCCATTTTCATTGTTGAATTCAAGATTTTTTCGATAAAAAAATAAAACTTCAATTAATTAAAATGATTGAAATTCTTTACATAATTAAAATTCTGTACATCGCAATTGCGAGTGCCCGGGGGTATGGATCAGTGAAGAGAAAGGATTTCCCTGGTTCGGATACGAGCTCGGTGGCCTAGTGGATAAGGCACCACGCTAGAGAAGTGGAGACTTGGGTTCGAATCCCAACCGGGTCAAATCTTTTCTCTTCAAAAATAAAAAAAATATATTTAAAAAATAATTATTAACAACCAAGAATTATTTCATATTTATAATATATATGACGTATGTCAATAGATCCATTTAACAGTAATATTCAAATGAACATTCATCCCCGATTTGTACATCGCAATTGCGAGTGCCCGGGGGTATGGATCAGTGAAGAGAAGGATTTCCCTGGTTCGGATACGAGCTCGGTGGCCTAGTGGATAAGGCACCGCGCTAGAGAAGTGGAGACTTGGGTTCGAATCCCAACCGGGTCAAATCTTTTCTCTTCAAAAATAAAAAATATATTTAAAATTCTTTACATATGAGAGCTGGTGAAGCAGCGACGGAACACTTTAAAACTAATATTTAAACTAATTTACTCACTGCTGTAAAGACTATGTAAATTAAAAAAAAATAGGCAGAAACTGACTCCTTACGCTTCTTAGATGTTTGGTATGTCAATAAAGACTTTCAATAGAAAGAATTTAGTTTTTGATCCAAAATTTTTAGACATTACAAAAGCGGATTTTCCAGCAACGTTATTTTTTGGACATTTTGTAATTTTCTTTGTACCTATTATAATATTAATTCATTATTATTGCAGTTGTTAATTAAATCAATAATTAGGCATGAAATGTCACTAATGTTAATTGAGATTAAAATAAAGGAATAAAAATAATTCCTGTCGTTCAGAACATAAAAGTATTGACTAATATTAGCCATTACACATCCTTGATTTATTTTTTATGCGCTGGTATTTTTGATAGTGCTCTGTAGATTCAGCATTATTGAATAAAAATGAGAAATCAATAATTCAGTCCCAATTTTCTTTATATGTTTTTGTTTATATTATATTATTTATATTATTTTAACTTTGTCCTTCTCTCTCTTTCCTGTTCTGATCACAAACCAATCTTTCAGATTAAAAAAATTAAAACAAGTAAATGAAAGAGGAAACATTTATTTCGGACGATACCATTTCGTTTCAAATTATTCCGCCGACTGTAATGAAGTTTCACTTCTCTCTTTTCCCTATACCTCACTACACGCACACAGTTTTTTAAATTCCTAAAAGCTCATGGTAACTTTCTGTTTTAATTGGAATTCCAAAAGGGAATCCTTTTACGTTCGGGGACGTGAAACAATGTTTCCTATTCTCTGGTATATTATGAAAAGAAAAAGGAAATTATGCTGGTCTATTTGTTTGAAACTTATTAGAGACTAATTGATTCTTATTTAACTATTCGTTAACTTATTACCTTTGCTGGTTATGTTAAACTTGTTTTTTTATTTTACGTTTATCGCTAAATCAGTTCCTGTCATGTATTTAAGAATCTGTATAATAGTCTATATATAAATATATTTATATAATAATCAGATGAGATTGTTTAACAATAAGATAGAGCTCCTTTGGATTTAGTTTACCACCTAATTATTTATATAAATCTCTCATATAGGTTTTTTTATTCTTGCCTTTGCAGATATGAGATATATTCCAAGATTTTGACATCTATAAATTTATTGAAATGTACATATGGTTTAGAATAAACCTATAAGTAAGTCGGACGTGTTCTTTGACTGTTACCATATACAGTGTCTATGGTTAGTTTAAATACGGATCATGGCTGTTGTTTTTAGTTTTTTAGTCTTAAAGTTTTTTATTAATCACGAATAAATAAAAAAAACTTTGTGACAACCAAGACTCGGTGCTGGTATTACCAATATTGCCGTAGTCCAGTCAATGTGTGCTGAAATGAGGGGTGTAGAGTGCATGAAATATGCGACTATTTTTTACCTCATGGCTTTGTTAGGAGTAGTTATTCGGTTATATCTCGATAACAGTGAAGTCTAGAAAAATACGTTCAACTAAAAATTAAAGCTAATTAAATTTCTTATAAAACTGTTAATGTACATATTCGTCTAATTTCCAACGGTTTTCGAGGTATATGTTATTGAAAATCGATAATTTTCTCAAAAAAATAATCTATACCTCACATTTTGTCAAACATTTGCTTCTAGTGCCCTACACGATCGTTTCTCAAGAAAATGTCTGAATCAAAGTAGTAGAGCAATAAATTTTCTTTAATTTATAGGGTAAATCACTAGTTATGGTCATATTTAAGGGAACTTGTCGATTTAAAAGAGAATTTCGTTGATACAGTTTGTAATATGACATCTTTGGTTATATATTTAGATTCTCAATAGTTTACTCTATTGAATGTAAAGTTGACAAATACACTAAAGCTTCCTTTCATATAAATATTTCTATTTTTTTACAAAAAGTTAAAAAAATACTAGTTATGGGTATGATGTACCATGGTCATAGCTAAGACTAGTTATGGTCAGGTAGCAAAATAATGTTTAAACAAATATTTTTAATAATTTAAAAATAATAATTGATTAATGAACAACTATAACTATAAAAATAATCTAAATACTAATACAAAGCGGTCTAACAAAAATGTAAAATATATATTAAAAAACACTTGATGCACTCATTCACAAACTTAGTAGTTACTTTTTAGTTTAGAATACCGTCATGAAATGATAGTTGAAAATGTATCTAAAAACTATTTATCGGTGTATAATTTATAGCCACACTTCTCGTTGATTTTTTCACATAAGCAATAACGGCACATCATCCTCGCTAAAAAAAAAAAAAAAAAAAAAAAAAAAAAAAAAAAAAAAAAAAAAAAAAAAAAAAAAAAAAAAAAAAAAAAAAAAAAAAAAAAAAAAAAAAAAAAAAAAAAAAAAAAAAATTAAAAAAAATCGGACTGTATTTTTTGTAAATTATCTTATTTGAATATTTCCAGTTTTCTTAAATAGCAGAATATAACTAACTACTTTAACTCGTATTGGTCACTTAAGAAACGTAATGTCAAACATGGCCACTGATTTCACAAATAAATGGATTAGACCCTTAACGATAATTGTATTAGCCTGCCCATAACTGGTGAGGTGACCATAACTAGTGATTCACCCTATATACGTTTTTGGAAAATTGTTGATTTTTAATAACGCATATATCGAAAACCGTTCGAAGCTCGATAAATATGTATATGAACAATTTTATAGGAAATTTAATAAGCTTATATTTTGATCTGTAGAACATTTTCTTAGAGCCCACCGTTTTCGAGATACAATCGAAAAACCCCAAAATGGGAAGTTCTCCCTCATCCCCATCGTAAGCTCACCCCCTAGGGGCGAGGACTTTTAGTATGTTTATCTTCTAACTATTCCTAACGAAGCCCTGAGGTAAAAAATAATCGCATATGACATGCAATCTAAAATATGTTTATTGACTGGATTACTGGACAAACCTCTCTTCTAGCTTATCTCATCGAAACTTAATTTCATAATATTACCCTATCTATGTCTTGTACTACCTCACGAACATTGACCCACCGATGATATTTTTGTTTAGGATTCAATCATTGATTAATCCAACAACTTAACATTCCCATTTTAATTTGATATAAATAATTTGACTTTGTGAAAGCATTCTGGAGCCTATTTATTCTTTGCATTTAGTTTTTTTGAGTCAAATATTCCTTACACATTTTTTTCCGAAGATTTTAATGCGTTGTTCTTCCATTAGCAAAAGCGACCATATTTAGTTTTATTAAATTAATATTTATATACTGTTATTATATAAATGATTAAATATAATAGCTTAATCGAATATAATATTATTAATATTTGTTTTCTTTCTTTGTAGGTGAGTTCATGCAATTATTACATGTGAGTTGGTAGTGCTGATTGGTGAGTTGCTGATTAAGATCACTAATATTCGCTATAAATTACTAATATATTTAGTCTATGATATATTTCTGGTTAAAGTTAATCATTTGATTATTTATCACTCACAAATCATCCAAATAGAGTTGTAAACTGATTTGTAAATCTAGAGAAGCTGGTCAGTTGATTGAATAAAAAATTATCTCCAACTGCCCGTTATTTTAAATTTAATCAGGTTTACCTGCTGAATAAATCTCGAATTAATTCAAATTATTTGTTTATGCTGTTTCCTTTGGATTACTTATTTTGATTTGATCTTAGGTATTTTCTCAGTTTCTCATTAATTTTGATAATACTTAAATGTTTAATTTTGTTTGGGACTAAAGTTCAGAAGTCAGTTTTTCTAGATTAATTTTTCATCTAGATTGATTTATTAATAAATCCTAATGCTAGTTAACTGGATAATCTGAAATGCAACAGATTCTGAATAATTACTCTGTAACTATAATAGAAGCATTAGCGACTCTATTACAGGTCTATATTATTGTAAAACTCTATTATTTTTGTTAGCATTAGTGAAGTTTATAATGGGTCTGTAATTTTTTTTCTATGTAAGCCAATTACAAAATATGTCATGCGGAATTATCAAGACGTGTAAAAGGGGATTCCTTAAGATTAAGGTTTTGATAGTGTTCAGAGGCTAAGGTTTACCGACGACAATTTTTGATATTGTCATTTTATTACAGCTTGTATTATTTACTACCATTAGTAAAATAATTGTACAATAGACTCTAACTGATTAGAACTAATTAAAACCAGGACTGTTCGGATTTGTAAAAAGTTTGGATTTCCAGCAAGGGAATTTTAAAAATAATGATAGGTGTACAGTGCATAAAATGCTTGTGTATTGCAGTACTAACATAATAAAGTTATGACTATATAATCTGTAATAATTACAATGAGTTGACAAAATTGCAAAATATCAATAATTATTTTTTAATAATAAGTTCTGTAACGACAAATTAAGACGGGGTAACTTTTCCAAGAAGACTACACCATGCTAAAGACAGCTCTTTTTACATGTGCTTTATAGTTGCAATTAATTGAGACTCCTAAACTCCCCGTCAAAAGTATCGCAACACTTTGAAATATTTGAATTTTATAAAAATGTATTTTTTTTCATAATAAAGAAAGGTTCTGAAGTCTATAATAAGCATTTCTAAACTAGACATAAACAATTTTTATTAAAATAAATTACAATATTTCTTCCAATAAACAAAAAAGGTAGAAAACTTACTTTTTAAATTATTTACAATTTTAACTTTTTAATTTGCCGGTGTTCCTCAAGGTAGTATCCTAGGTCCTACCCTCTACACAGTGTATACAGCTGACATCCCAACTCATCCTACCACTGTCCTCACTACTTACGCTGATGACACATGTGTGTTATCAGTAAAACAATGATCCCTTCATTGCCTCTCAAACACTCCAATCCCATATCCTAAACCTTCAAGAATGGTGTCAAAAATGGAGAATCAAAATAAATCCAAACAAATCCCACCAAATAACCTCCGTCCTACTACCTCCTGTCCTACAGTATCCTTTAATGATATTCCACTAATCCCAGTTGAACAGATCCGCTACCTAGGACTCCACTTGGACAAACGTCTTATTTAGAATCCACATACAAGACTAAAACGACAAGAAACAGCTCGTCGTCACAGACTGCTTCAACATTTACTGTACAAACGTTCAAAACTCCCAATTAATTACAAAAGACTCATTTAATTGACCGTGATTAGACCAATATGGACTCACAGAGTTGAGCTTTGGGGCTCTACTAAACCATCCAATTCATCTCGTATCCAATCCTTACAATCCAAAATCCTTCGAAAAATCCTCAATGCTCCTTATTTTGTCGCCTATAAACTTATCCATAAATATCCTTATGTTCCATATGTTGCTGATTTAGCCCAAAACAGATACCAATCCTTTCATAGTAAGCTCCATAACCACTCAAATCCTCTAGTTTCTTAACTTTCTTCCCTCTTGATTCCCGATAATCCTCCGAAGCGTCTGAAAAGAAGATGGCCTAGAGATTTTTATTAAAGTGCTACTAATGAGTAGGTAGTTACTTTCAAGTTTTACCATGTTATTGTAAGCGTTTTTAACACATTTACTTAATGTATTTTTGTACAGTTGTAAATTTCAATAAATTGTAAATAATAAAAAAAAACATTTTTGACTTTTTAATTTATATTTAATAAGACATATTGCCCCCTCTTGAATGACTGCACCCACTAGTCTTGGCATACTTGTAAATAGCGAAACGAATGATAAACATGGACTGAAAGAAATTTGATTAAAATAATCTAAAATTCCAATGGTTTGTTATTTACAGGGAAAAACATTGGTGTATCTAATCGTTAATATCTCACGTTTAATAAATAATATTAATATGATTATAAACCAAGTATGGATTAAGATGAAAACCAAGAAAATCTCAAGAATTATGGGTGTTGCAATACTTTTGACGGGGAGTTTAGTTTGATCTTGAAAGGAAAAGGTATTGAGGTATGGCATTGAGTCAATAGAATCTCGCGAACTACGTAAGACCTTACAAAGGAATTGACTCAGCAAGATTTTTATAACTGGATGATCAAAAACTTCGACCTATATCTGTCGATTTATCGGTATTTTACTGTATTTCTTTGTTTTAATTTAGTGGGGGTTCGGATCACCGGTTGGTTCGGACTATCAAGCGTGTTCGGGTAAGCGAGAGTCCAGTGAATTAGTTACGTATTTACCAATATTTTGGCCCTCTGTTATATTAAATTCTTGGTCGCTATTTATTGTTGGTGAAATCAGTGTAGAATCATAGGTTTCACCAATTTTTTAAAATTTATTTAATGATAAATATACCTCTAGAGTTCTGCTATGAAACTCGACCTTACCTTCTGTAGACTTGTTATAACTACTCCTGTAGGAGATATAGGGCAGTAGCCCTTGGGTTCCTTCAGTGGCTTGGCACGTGTGCCCTCTGGTCCATGGAGGGGAGCCAATTCCATTGTCAAGTACCGCACCCTTCCAGTACTAGGAGTGTCCTAACAAAGTACCTTACTAGAATGCCAGTAATCTCCCCGTTTTGTAGTAGTTCCTTTTGACGTCTAATAAAATGCTGGGCCGTAAAAAAGTAGGATATTTTACTCTTGTATTCATAAAATTATGGTTGAATTGCTTATTCAACTTACATGCCATTTTACAAGCCATTTCTTGAAGCGATATAATCACAACTAAAAAACTGTTATATGTTATATTATTAATCTGTTTATAAAATAGCAGATGAAATTAGGAAAATGGGACTGATGTTCTATGGGCACATACATAGAATGAGTCCAAGCAGACAAACAAGAAAAATTGTACGTTTTGAAAGATTAAAAGGCTAACTCAATTGGCTTCTGAAGAAATTGGCCTAAATAAAGAAGATATTGAAGACTGAACAAACTATAGACACAAAATTTAAGAGTAAGAAGGTTTCCAAGACAAAACATCTCCAATAAGACAGGGATAGAAAATGGACGGCAGAAGAGAGAAAATAGAAAAGTGAACAGATGAAGGAGTATTGGAGAAAGCGTAAAGCTTACTTGGTGACTCAAACGTGGTCCTTAGTTGGCCTGTAACGAAAATAATAATAATTAATCTATTTAGGAAATGGATTTTAATAAATCTTCTAGTATTTAGTAATCTTTTATTTCATGATTTTTTTTTTTTTCAATCGGATCTGTTATCAGACTAAAGACAATCTGTGTATATGCTTAATATGGGTAACTGGGCATATGAGAGCTAGTACTCTTCAGCAGTTCCTCTAACTTCAGTGTAGTTTATTGGTTGTTGTGTTTAGTTGGGAATATGCGTTGTGACCATATTTTATATTAGTCTTTTTGGATAGTCATTCCATTTGTCGTGAAGAATTCTGTATTTTTTTCTAATATATTCTTGTACAGTAGGTGTGTTTAGGTTAGTGTGCAATGTTATATTACTTATCATATCTTGAATCAGTCTAGGTGCTTACGATTTAAATGTTTTAAGTTAGTTAGTGTATGGGTGATCCTTAAATCTAAAATACATAGGTCTAAATTCAATTCAGTAAGTAAGGTCCTAAGTTTTTAACTGTATTTAAATTCATAATATATTAGTAATCTAAAGAAAGTTTAAAAGGCCTTAGATCTTGAGGAAGACCTATGGAACCTCATTCCTTTTTTTTTTTTTTTTTTTTTTCCTTTATTAATTTCGACCCCTTTTTTCCTCTGCATTGATATTGATATTAATTTTAGTTGGGTGCTATACTTTTTTCTCTCTCTGAAACATTTTTTTGTCCCTCAAAAATGTAACATTTTAACAAGAACTGTTACTGTTGCTCGGATCGAAAATTTGATGGCAGTTTCTGATTATAAATTTTTTGTTTTACAATAATTACCTATCGTTTAGGTGCTATATAGGTTTGAATGAAAAAAGTCACTTTTTGCCTAATTATTAAAAATTTTAGGACTTTTTTTAAAACGCTGCAGCTCTGTAGGTGTTGCTGTAATTGAAAATTTGCCGTCTGTTTCCTTTTCAGAAATGTTATGGAAAATTTCTTTTGTTACCAAACATTGGTCGCTAGGCCTACCGTTTAGGAGCTGTTTTGGTTTGAATGAAAAAATGCATGTTTGAAACCCCTTTTCTCTCTCAACTTTGTTTATTTCGAATAATCGTTAATTGCCAATTTAATTAATTTTTTTAATTTAATACCTAATTTGATCATTTTAATTAAAAATGTAAATTAATCAAAATAAGGAAAAAGTTAAGGAAAATATTAAAATGTAATTAACAATTGATTTGAATTCATTTGGATGTGATAAAAAGGATGATAGGTTCAAAAGTTTAGCATCAATAGATATACATATCCTCGATCTATTGTTTTTCCCAGTCTGGAAGAGATTTTTTTTTACTGTCTCTGTTTGACTGAAAAATGTGAAAATACTTTTTATTTCAATAAAAATGTATTATTTGATCTATATTACTCAGTGAAAGATTTAAACTATTTCATTTCTTTAAAGTATAATTTGACCATTGTACCTCTTATATTATATGTTATTTTAAATTCAGTTCATTTGTTTATCAATTGCCCGAAAAATAGACGTTATTAAATCTTGAATTGGTGTATATAATATTAAGAAAGAATTACAATTATCTATCCGTTTATAAATAAAACATATTTAATACGCTGGAATGCACTGAATAGAAAAAGAAACGGTCTTCTGCTTGATATAAGAAATTATAAATACAGTCACTCCGATTTCTGATTTTAATAAATTAACTCTCATTAAAATATCAGGCGGAGTATGTAATTATGACCATTCGATATAAGAAAAATATTAGCCTTTTAATTTATATTGAAAAAAAAAAACAAATTCAAGACTGGAATGGGTTTCTCTGATCGTTGGTCGTTAAATAGACCACTTGTTCAGAGATTGAGGTATCAATTGGGGAGGGGGAAAAAAAAAAAAAAAAATCAAAGCCATTTAAGCAGTACTCTCTTTTAGTAGTGACAGCTGATGTCAAATTGATTGACATCTGTATTTAAGATGTTCTTAAGTTTCTTAAGGAAGTTGATTTTTATTTTCCATGAAGTCGATGCGAATAATGAGATTATTATTTTATTTTATTTGTTTATTTTTTGTTTGTTAGTGAATGATGTAAGGCAGGAGAAGCGAGGTTATTTATCAAAAATATGTTTTCAAGATCATTAAAACCCTTCATACTCTATCATGCCATTTAAGTAATCCGGTGTTGTTTTTTTTAATGTATAAATGGACGAATAAATATATTAAAATTACGGATGTGTCGATCCTAAACGTTAATTCTCGATTCCACCGATTTTTTAAAAAATGAATCGGTTTCGAGAATCTATGAGCCAAAGTCGATTTCTAGGTACCGATAGTTTTGGGATACATTATTATGTAATTCGTATACATAGATTATCCTCCTTAATTTAAAAAATGGAACTAATTTTCAAGTATTAAATAAACACTGCGGTACAGAATTTTTAACGATTCTGTTCAAAATTCAAGCATTGCTACCACTACTGAAACGTTAAATGTAGATATGCATTCTCTATTGAAAAAAATATGAAACAGGATCATAACATCGAACTGCCGATCTGAAGAACTTTTGGTTAATTTTATTTCCACATTTTTAAATTTTTTACTGCACGAAATCTTTTACTGATAACCTTGCTAGGCGTCTATGGAAAAGAAGATGGCCTATGATCATTCTTATATAGAGCTTTGCTACCAATGGTTAGTTGGTTCAATTTATTTTAATCCACACATTTACTAAATACAGTATACCTGTATATTATAGTGAATACCTATAAATAAATAAATTTAAAAAAATCTAACAGAAAAAAAAAATTGAAAATGAAAAGAAATAAATATACCTAAAAAGTCAGTGTTGCTGCGTATTTTTTAAATGTTTAAATAAATCAACACTAAAAGACATTCTGCATCCGTTCTAGGAATAAAGTCGATTCCTATTAAAACTCTGTGCTATTGATGTTTGACACAACGTTAAATATAATTATGCCCAAAAATATTCGGAAAATTGGAGAAAATGACCAGGGATGCAGTCAAAGATGAACACCACATCTAAATAGAAATTCTTTAATACGTGCCAACGTTCCGACCTGCCTTGCAGGTCTTCTTCAGGGGAACCGCACTGGTGTGGAGACGAACGATGACTACTAGTTATTGTAAAATTATATGTTTTTAAAAGTAGGTAAGATCAGTTTTTCTTAATACGGTTCAAATAGTAATAAAAACATGTCTTCTTTAATTTCCGGAATCATGTCCTTTCCGCACTTATCTCTTGTGTTTGTCTAACTGAATCAGTTTGCAATGACGTCATGATTAAGAGTTGTAAACAATTATTAGTAATGTTTTTTCTTTACTACTCAGAATGTGTTACTCACGTCTATTTATTTATTAACAGATAAAGGGATTTTCATCGAATTAATTCCGGTTTGTATCTATTTCTAAGAGAGAACCAAATTTAAATGAAATAATTTCATTGGATATTTATTTACAAGGGCAATGTTCTCCAACATTGTCTTGTAATTGGCTGAAATATTTAACAATTTTTCATTAGTATTTTATTTTTATAATAACAATATTAATTTTTATATAATAATATAATGTATTTTTTCTTCTGATTATAATATTCTTGTATGTTTAGTCGCAATTGTGGTAAGTATATGCTTGAAATCCAGCTGTACAATCCGCGTAGAGAATAGGGCCTTTGATACTATCAGTACACCTTTGAGGAACACCGATATTTTGCGGAAGTTGGAATGAATAAAATAAAATTATTTGCCATGTAGGTTAAGTGAGGTAAGAGCTATTTGAAAAAATAAAATAATAAAAATAAATAGTGGGAATTGATGCAGTTTATAAAAATCACTTAGACTTCGTTTATGTATGTAGAAAAAAAAACAAGCATAGTACATTCCATTTTTTAACTCCGAGGATACAATTTCTTCCACATGATTACTGCTGAATAGTGAATAAATAAAGTTGATAAAATATCAAATGCAAATGGATAACAAAGGAAATAATGAAAGCAATTGTTTCCTAATTATTTGATTTTTACAGTCTTATATGATACCATAGGAAAATTATTATTGAAAATTACTTGTGAAATATTACAAGAACAACAAGTAAAGTTTCATAAATACATTTATGTAACAAACGTAAGCTTAAATATTACAGCCCGCATTCTCCCTAAAAAATGTCTATCCTCTCTTTAATTTGAGGATCTTGAGGCCCTGTAATTAGAATAAATTATATAAAGGCAGTTACTTTAATAGAGGAACATTATTTTCCGTTTGCTTGCGTTATACCAAAAGAAGCGATGAATACAAAGCGATAGCAAAATTTGTTTTCTGTTGTTTTTGTTTTTTTTTTATAAATATTCTTTCTTATGTTGCAGCTATATCTAAAAACGTATTGTAATGATGCGAACGCCTTGGGAAAAAGCTAAATGAATGAATGGCAGGAATGACGTTGTATGTTGGGTTTTATGACTTTTTTTTTCTGTGGAAAAACTATCTGTGAGTCTCAGAATATCATTAACACTCGCCATTAGAATACGATGTACATCATGAATCTGACCCTCTTTAATATGAAATAACGTTGTATCTTGTCAGAGGTACCTAACCTGTTCCGTTCCCATAACGTTGTCTGTTGCATTGTTGTGGTGGAAAAACGTTGTATGTTGCACTCAGAGGTCTATACAGGTACGAAAGTTATGCTATATTAGTTTTTTCTCTTTTCTGTAGTGTTGATATGGTATTATAATAAAAAATTAACGAAATTCTCCCAATTTTTACTATTTATTTTTCTTCGCTTTCTTTTAGATAAGATTTTTGAAATCGCAGTATTTAATAGACCTTCTTGGTGAAGGAACTACCGCTACTGATCTCTTAATCAGGGCGTTGCTCGTCCAGGATTACGCAGAAAAGAGGCCATTCTGTAAAATAAGTGCGGGTTCGGGTCCACCCTATGAAAGGTAGGATTTCCATGAAAGACCCCGCGCAGAGATTAGTTTCTGTCAGTGTCAGATTATTAGGTGCTCTTGATATTAAAGACCAACCGTTTGACAGACCCCGCCGAGCATTCAGCCGTCCCTTGATTGAACTAGAAATTCATATCTGTCGTTGCCATGCTATTTAATCCATCGTCTGTTATCGCTAGGTTGTTCAACCTCGACATCCATTCTATAGGAGGCTATTAAAATACTGCTTGTAAAGAGGAATCCATCACTATAATGTATTTCGATGCATTGTTAATGAAGAGGTTCATGTTATAAACTGTATTATTTCAGAGGGTTATGCAATAATGTTCTTTTTCATCAGAATAATATTGCCTCCAAGGACCTGATTTCACCCTATCAGAAGAAATATTATATTATTATCTTTATATTATAAAGATCAAATTTGTCCTACATTTACAGACGTATGCCTTTTACAAGCTCATATATAAGACATCTGTGCCAGCAATCCAAGAACCCTCTTTGAGATACTTGGTGCATAGCTAGGACCTGCTGAAGTCCTTCCTTGCCATTATATGTGGGAATTATAGTTTTTGTTTCAGTTATTTATATTTTCTCAGTGCCAATGTTATTAGCATTCATCGGTACTGTTTTCCCTCTTTATTAGCCTTAGTTTTTATTTTTGACCTTCTTTAAGTACTCCACGTTTTATCTGAATATAAAAAAAAATTGCAATATTTTCAAATTTTTTGTTTTTGCAGATTTCAATGTATTATAATTAAAAATGTAAAACAAAAATGACGTATAAGTTGTTTAACGCATAAGTATCGTGAATAACCATTGTAATAAAAATTATTAGGGCTAGGTAATTCCTGTATATACCAACTATTAATGCAATAAACACATATGATTATGGCAATAAATGTTTTTAAATAGCTTTTAAAATCTTATTATTTATTTTTTTTAAATACGTTTTTCTAAATATATTTATTCTGTTAAGATATCATGTTCTTTTTCTCCAAGATATACTTGGTTCGAGGTTCCCCTATCTGGATGTCTGTATATATTGCATAAGTAATATGAGTTTCCTTTTATTTTATTTGGTGTAGACCAATGCTTACAATTAATATAAGCCAGGTAGGGTCACCTCTATAAAGCCAATGGTCTCAGCATAAAATAAAATTTACCTTTATTTTGATTAATACGTGTAAGTATTTATTGATTAAAATTTTTTAAAATAAATTCGTAATTCTGAATGATTATAATGACATTAAATTAAAATAATAATAATTATTATTATTGGGCATGATCTGGACCTAAAATATATCACGTGAAGCTCTTGTGGTTCCTTTCTCCTTACGACGCGCACAAATTATCTTCATTTTCTCTCCATGTTCTCTTCTCCTATCCTCCGACCAAGTTTAAAATAATTATTATTTTAACATAATTTATTATTTGTAATGTCCTATTTTTGTAATGTAACTATAGAAATGATAGTGATTTCAGCTGTGATCTGTAGATTGTTATAACTGATTATACCTGACTTGCCTGTCAGGTATTGACTGATTTCTACAAGGCGAAACGTTTTAAATAAAAATATTTGTATGCTGAGACCATTAGTTTTATAAAGGTGATCCTTCTCATCCTATATAAGGTTTATTATTATTTAAATGGTCAGAACTTGATTTTGATTTTCTTGTACGCATTTTCTGAAAGAATCCTCATAAACATCCATATTACTTAAATAAACTGTAATACATGCACAATAAAGAAATTTTTAAAAAATAAATAAATTGTTTAATGTAACATTGTTATATATATTATTCAACAGAGTTGTTTTGATTTTATAATACCCCTTAATTCTCCAGGTTTAAAGGTTAACTATTACGTTTAGGGGTTTAGCGATTTTTTTTTTTTTTCTTAGGCTGCATATATAATCATATAATCTTCTTTTGTAGCATTTTTTCGGTTTTAACCTATTTTCCACGTAACTCTTCTTTCACTCCAATGAATTGATTCATAAGGCTTGTCATCGGAACCTCAACACGTTCGCAATGCTTCTTTCCTCAGAACATATAAAACACTCTTCTTTCACCATCTTCTTTCTCTTCAACCTGACGCTCTCTAATGATATGCTTCGCAATGTATCTAATCGATTAATGTAATCAGAAAGTATGTCAGACATGAAACATTAGCATTAATTTAAAGTCTGTTGATAATGTTTTAATTCTTCTAAGGATATTTTTGATCTTTTTATTTTTAATTCTCATTTTTCTGTCGTTTTTTTTTTTTCTTTGCAATTTTGTTTATAATATTAACTCCTTTATTCTGAATTTCTTTTTCCTATTTATATTTTTTTTCTTTTTCTTTTTATTTGTTGCTATACAAATTTGTATTCATTTGTATCTATTGTGTATTATTTCTAAAATCTCTCGGCCAGCTATGATTTTACTTTGTGTTATGTATGTTATTCTTAAGGGACTGTGTCCCAGGATGAAGTTTTTTTTCTATTCTATTCTATTCTAACTAACTTTTCTTTGTCTTGGTAAATGTTTACATTTTTAGGTAAATTTTGGCAATTGGTGCAAGTTAAATTTATTCAGTTATAAAAATACGTTGTCAGCTAGTGTTGTGCAGCTATGTTTGTAAAACAAAACTGTGTTCTTATGGCACCTCTAAGTTCAACTTCAGTTTCCTGTGACCTAGGCCCGATTCTTCTATTATATACCCTTCAAAGTAAATCACATTAATAGTTGCCTCACATAGTGACTGATTTCTAAAATTTGGAAATCTATTTTATTCAGGTTCATGTCTTATTTTAGAGGAGAAAGCAGGTCTTGATTCCCACGGAGTTGGGGCTTTTCAGAATTCTGGAGCTGGACTTAGACCTGTGCAACCGACCGCAAGAGTACGTGACCCGGTCAATCGGTTACCGAGGGCTTATGTCGAATTCAAGCTATAACTTTTCACCTCTCGTAAAAATAATATAAATTTTGGCAGCGTTGCTTATATATACTTATATATGTCCAGCCAATGATAACAGTATAATCTCAATTCAATTCAGGCATAGCCTGAATTATTCACTCAATTAATAATTAATTATGTTGATATAGACCATGAAAAAATTCTAAACAACCTATGTGAATTGTGAACAGAATTTATTTAGTACCCACTAGACTAATCAACAACTGTTTATGTTATTCCATGCTCCATTAATCATTTTTTTTTTTTTTTTAACTAAATGTTTGAAATTGGCAGGTCAAATATATATATATATATATATATATATATATATATATATATATATATATATATATATATATATTTAATTGTTTTATTGAATAAATATTACAAGCTGCCTCTTAGTGGGCAATGAGTAACATGACAAAGAATCCATTTATACAATATGTACAATTCAATTACATAAAAAGAAAAAATCCTCTTAAAAAAAAAAATATTAATCTAAGATAAAGCCAAAAATAAACAATGTAACCAATATTAATAATAAATGAGAATAATATTAATAAGCGTTAAATAGAAAATCAATAATAATTTAAATAAATTAAAAAGCACAATCACACTATATACACAATGTAAACAAACATCCCAGGGAAACCCCTGACCAAGCCTGTCCTCCGCCCGGCCGGCCAAATAATTTATATGAATTTATTTTAATGAATTAAAAAACACATTCATTTGAATGAATGTGCAGAAGTCAATAAGCATATTTTTATAAGTATAATAAAATTATATAACATACAATCCTGTTTAATAAGGTACGTGTTCTCGGGCAATGCGCCCTAACTTGGCGCCACTGATTTTAAAACCAACGACGCGAATGAGATAGAAATGTGGAAGTCCTGCTTTATCCACTTTACGAAACAGAGATCACATGGTTAAATCTTAGTATGAATAACTTCAGTTTATTTTTTCTAACTTTTTTGTTTTTTTTTTTTGTTGTTTTTTACTTATTTGCTTATCGTTGTAATTTCACTTCATTTTTTTTCCTCTCTGGAGACGATAAGTATTTACCGCATTCTAAAAACGTTTTATTAAAGTGGTACTTCTTGAACTACAGATTAAAAAAAAAATATGAGGGAATATCCTGTTAAGTATTTTACTGGAAAAAATAAATGCATTTATGATCTCATGTTTCTGAATACCTTAATCGCTAACTAAGCATGTTCTTAGAGAAACAAAACACTCGAAACTGAAACTTATTTTAAAGGCATGATTTTTCTGATTATTACAGCTACTACTAATTTTACACACCTTTAGAAAAAAAAAAAGAAAAAAAAACACGTGAAAAGAACCTCTCTTAGAGACTGGCAGTAAACTTAAGAAAGGCGAATAAAACATTGAATAGTTCTCGGAGTCTTGAAAGATAATTCTTCAAATGTTCACATGACGTTTCTTACTCAATATTTTAAATTTGCAGTTATCAACTATGATAAACCGCTCTGTGAGCACCAAATGTCTCAGATCTGCAACGGAATCCATCAATGCGTTAATGCGATTCGTTATTTGTTAACACCTTTCAAACTCGATTTAAAGTATTGGTTTTGAGTGATGATTTATGTTTGTTAATTATTTACTGATAAAATAGATTTAAATATTTGTTGATCATCATTATTTGGATGTAGTTACAAATAGAGATGGGGAACACGGTTATAATGTTGAAGAAGTTGGATCTCTCTTCTTTAAGTGATTCGTTTGGAATGATCTTTGTCTTTGTTTGTTTAAAATAAAGAGCTTTAAAGTGATTCACGATCTCCATTTTCATAAATGAATCAATGATGTAGCTCATTTCTGTGAATCAGTTATAATCTCCAACCCCAACTTATTCAGAGCTCATTTTACTGAATAAATAAACTCTAATAGCCTCTTTGATGAAAGAGAATCATTTTGAAGTGATTTCCACTTTTACCGAGATTGATCTACGTCTGTCCTTATCAAATATAATTCCCGTTCCCTTGCCGGTAAATATACAGGGATTGGAACAGACAAGAGATTGGTTCTGTTCTTTTGTTACATGTCACAAGTATTTTTATCAATTGAAATCTGTTTATCATTTCACCTCTAGGCTCATCTTATCTGTTTTACAAAGTAATTAATTACCTTTACAATGCATTGAGTAATTATATAATTGAATATTTTTCCTAATTGTTTACCAATTCATTCAACACATGTACTTTCGATAAATTCTTTAATCGATTGCAATCACGTACCGACTGCTTTTTAACTCCTTAAATAGTCCGTTGCGACATAATCCACTGCCCAAGGCGTACAATGGAACATAAATCTCGCGCTTCGGCCTGTTGAATGCTAATCCAAAGCGCATGTTCTCCAACACGTGCATTGTTTTCCGATCATTATCTTATTTGTTTTCACACTTTTAGTGGATAGTTAGTACAATAGAAGAATATTTGAATTTTTTTTAGCACTTAACATTCTTGTGTAACTGAATGCCTTTATTGCTTTTGTAGGAAAGAGAAAAAAATGGGTTAAAACAAAACATAAAATAGAAAAAAATATATATAAATTTGGTTACACATGAAATTATTATATATTTTTATTAAACACAAAATCGCAATTTTCATCTCGATTTTTATTATAATTGAAACTGTATACAGACATCTCTTTTTTTTTATAGGAAAATAAATACAAAAAATGTCTAAATAATTTATTTTATCTAAAAAATAAGCAATAATATGCAGTATATATTTATTTTATTTCTCACATATAAATTCTTCTTTAGTGGTGTTATGATTCTGTTCTTCATTCCTACAATGAAGTGAGGTCTAAAACAGAGGAAGATATTTTCTCATTATTTTTTTATTATCATAGAGAATATAATCACACAATCAATTTTTTAGAAGTCAGTCTTACATTACTATGGCTAATGAAGGTGTTTTGTTTTTTTATCTAGGTTTCTTTTGAGTATTTTTTTTAATTGATTATCAAATATCTTGTTGAATACAACTCCTGAAAACATTGTTTTTATATTTAAAAAAAATAATAAAATAATATAGTGTAGAAGATAATATTTTTAGAAATAGTTCTGATTGAGTTTCAGTAAAGTCTCTTATCCGGCGTTCTCTTTTGCAGTCGCTTGATAACTTCTTACCGTATATTTTTTATATTCATTAAAAAAAATAAATAAATAATAAAAAAATATAATTTACGTATCCATAATAAATAATTGGAATTTGGTACATAAAAATTATATTTAAGTATTAATTGATGTACTAAAGTTTATATACTGTATCATTTTTATATTTACGAGTAATAAATGATAGTTTTGTAATTATTACTGCAATAAATAACATGTTAAAAAAAATAAATAAATAGCCAGCACTGTTACATCCCGTAAAGGGACTTAGGTTCAGTACTTGGTAAAGAAGTATTGTTTTGTGACAAATCACGCTCAACCGCCAGGTTTTCCTCCAATGTGAGAATACCCTCTTTATCGCTGTTGGTAAAACCTTCTAATCACAAAAAACAATTTTTTTTTTTTTTCATTATGAATTTGTTTATTTTTATTTTTATATAATATGTTTTCACTACAATAGGGAGGTGACGGTCCCGCTAGCACCGGATATGGGAGAGTCTACTGTACATTTTACTAATTATTATTATAATTCTTTTTTTATTTACCCTGACTCAAACAATGGTCAAAACATTCATAATTTGTATGTGTTTCTTATATCTTGTGAGCAACTAAAAGTTTTGTTATATTCTTTATAGATTTGGTATTTTAGAGAATAAATTAAAAAGGGTCACTCTAAAATTTATTCTTTTTCTATCGCTGATTTTAATTAGGTTTTCTTAAATAATGGCCGACTTTGAGTTCTTGTTATTGTTTAGTTTATTTTTATGAATTAAAAAATGGAAATTTTATGTCGTTATTTTCAGCCAATGAATTATAACTGTTTGTAAATTCTTTATGTTCATATTTTTATTTCTTTAATTTTTTTCCGACTAATTATGAAATAGGTAAGTTACGAATAAATATCCTTTATTCGATAAACAACTGGTAAGTATAAATAAGTCGAGTAATGAACCATGAATGCTGAAACGCTTATTCGTGCTAAACTGTGTTTCGTTCCGAGAAATATGCTATAAATATATTTTTTTTCTAAATATTGTTTATGTATTCAAATTAATTATATACTTAATTATTTATGTAGTCGATGAGATATTGTTCTGATATCGAATCGCCCCTTTAATTTTAACCCCATATAAATCTGTTTGCTTTTCATCTTTTGAACCTCTGCCAGATCCCGTTTGTACTATGGAAATTCCTGGCGGTGGGTCCTTTCATTAATGTTCCCTTATTGCCACAGTTTTTTCTCTTTACAAATGTGTATTTATATGTGTACCAGTTGACTCGTTGTAACACGCAGCGCGGAGGAAATCCTGTTGCGTGTTAAAATTAATCTATCATTTTCACACCTTTTAAAATTCAGTCCTTTTTTTTTTTTTGGAGCATGACCTAGATGATCCATATGTCCTGGATCTCATACATAATTATTTTATTTTATTTTTATTTTTGTACAGATGTGTAAAGAAATACATTAAGTAAATATATAGGTAGTGTATATATCATGTTGCACTTCAATTAGATTTATACAAATTATAAATTTTAAAATATATTCTATGTTTGAACCTTTTCTTGATGATGTACAATGCATTTATAGTATTGGTGATAGGTAAATTGGTATGATTTTCATGTCTTACAAATTCATATATCATATTTTTGATCTTACAAAGTTTGAGACAGCGGTCGCCCCAATCTAATAAAATATTCATGAATGTTGAGGCCCTGGTAGTATCTAGCTTCTCCACTCAAGCTCTAACCGTTAATGAAGTTTAAACAGAAATGCGCTGGCATTACTAGGGTCTATACTAAGCAATACAAACGTGGAAAGATATTAGCATGGTAGTTTGTGCCTGCATTAAATTAATGTATTTTTTATGTTTTTTAATTAAATAAAATCCAATTATCATCCAATTACATGAAAATATCTATATTTATCGACTTACAATAGACTCTTTAATATCCAGTCTATTTGATAAGTAGAACAAAACATGAACAAATTGGAATATGTAAATTTCTAATTATTATTATTTTTTGAAAGCTACAATAAAATTAGTGGAACTAGATCATTTCACATTTGCTGTCATGATGCTCATAAGGTTCTGTCGGGAAAGGCTTATATAAAACGAAAATAATCCAACATTTTTATGTAAA
The DNA here is from genome assembly GCA_003667255.2 of Euschistus heros. NCBI lineage: Eukaryota > Metazoa > Arthropoda > Insecta > Hemiptera > Pentatomidae > Euschistus > Euschistus heros. Next base: position 3,693,146 of record RCWM02000052.1, on the reverse strand, counting down.
GTTGTTAGGTTTATTTCAAATATTTAAAAAATATAATTACCTTCAATAATTATACTCTCTCATATCTGAATTTTTCAATAGTCTTGTGTCACTTTTGATCCAGATATTAAAGATTGTACTGTATTTGTTTGATTTTGTTTTATATATTTTGGGTACCCTTAAATAGGGAAAAGTTCGGCTGTTGGATGAAATGACCTAAGAATTGATACAGCTGTTAGTTAAGAAACAGTAGTGACTCAACAACCTTCATGGGTTTTAGTAGTACAGGTTTTAATAATTTTTATTATACTATACTTGTGGGTATATAATATAATAGATATTGGTATATTTATAGTAAAAGATTTATTTATTTAAAAAAATAAATGGTATTAAAAAAATAAGGATACAGAAATACAGTTTTCTATTAAATTAAAAACATTGTCTTATTGATTAAAAAAAAAAATCACGCCATCAGAACTTGCACGCCCACTAAGAGACGATATCCCAAAAGTGGCAGACATTGTGGGATCACAGCCTACCAAGTAAACTCAAATTGATTAAGAAAGACCTAAAACCATGGAGTAGTTTCTACCATACTAATTGCAGAGAAGAAGTGACCTTAATGCGGTTGAAAATTGGTCATTCAAATTCCTCCCAAATATGAAATGTATGGCAATTGTTTTTCAATATACTTGTTTATTTCGTTTAACGTCACTTTATGCTGCTATGGCTAATCGGACGATGCTAAGGTGGGAGTCCTAAATTTTGCCTATCCAGGTATAAGTAGGATAGGGATCTTTAACGAGTACCTGACATCGCACGGGCTCGGGACCCCCATTTTACGTCCCTTCCGAAGGACGGCATGGCTAAGGGTTTTTTACTCTCTTTAAAAAATCCTAAGGTCATCTGCCGGGCTGCGAACCCGCGATCTTTTCAATATACTTCAATGTTCCATATGTTTAACGAGTGCCCGTACTACACCAAAAATTAACTGGATTAGGAATACCTCGAGACATCTCAAAGGCGCTGGGAAACGATGGAAAAATGATTAAAAAAATGAAAGCTCCCTTAACAGAGAAAAACTATATTGTAAAATATAGATAAATGAAATTAACTTATTAGGAACAAACGAGAGTTGATGATCCTTAAGTGTTACTCTCAAAAATCTCAAATAAATAAAAATAAAATAAATCACTCATCACTTTTATGCTTAAAAAAAAAAGTTTAAAAAAATCAATTCTATTCAGTTTCAGCTTTTAAAAAATAATATCTATATTTTGATTCCTAGCTATCCTAACTAGGTCTCATTAGTAAAAAAAAAAAAAAAATGAGTTATGAGTTCAAGTAATTCATTTCGGAAGAAGTTATTTATTAAATTCCAGAGTTTGGCTGGACTCAAAATTTTCTAAATGGAATCCAAATACAAGTTGATAAGTTATTTAGAGGTAAAAAAAATAATAATAATATTAGGGCAGGTACAGAAGGTTCTATTATGATGGCGATATTTTTCAAATTAAATTACAAAATCACATCCTGTCAGATGTAATACTAAAGTACTATTTGAACGTTACTAAGCATTTAAAGTAGAGTTTCCATTGCAAAACGATTGTTCAGGAAACGATCCTGGATTTCTAATACCCTTTTCAATACTTGGCCATTTCCTCCTCTTGTTTGCTTGACAAAAGACCATTTAGGCATTCCTCCTGTCACAGTAAGTTCAGGTAAACTGCTAGGGAAGAACAGTGCAGAAAATGGATCTGAAATACGACCTGTCCGTGCGAAATTCCCGAAGCATTGCGACAATGTGCTGGCTACGGGATCTCGGCTCTATCAATGGAACAGATGGTACACAAAGGGACTCTAATCTCTCCCTAGCGTGCGCCACCACGGGCACAATGAGCGGCTTACAACGATATTATATTCAGCCTCTACCGACCCTAATCTCTTAGTTATATTCAATTAGCTAGCTAATTTTAGTTATCTTTAGAAAAGAAATGGGACAAAAAAAATTAATTAGTTATGGGTAGTTTGATTGTAGATGGGTTCCGATGATGGATGATTTTTTTTTCAATTATCACTAAATTAACCCGACTGATCTCAGGAAAAAGAATCACTAAAGAAAATTCCGTTCAGAAATAAACTTCTTACATGGTTTGTTACAAAAACCTATCTAAAATATATACGTAACACACCCGAGTGTAATAGATTCTAAAGAATAATAAGAATTATCTCTATAACAGTCTGTCGGAAAAGTCAAAATTAATGAAAAATATTTGTTTTAAAATTCAATTATTAAGTAAGAATATTTTTACGGTGCAAGAAAAAATGTACCGACCATTTAAAACTTAATAAATCAAATAAGTAATATCTAACCTTTATAATATCCTACTAAGAAATTACGCACCAGTTTTATTACCATATAAAAAACTAATAAATTTGAAAACTTTAAGTTCATATATTTTTGAAAATATGGATTCTAATTTTAGAAGTAAACTTTTTTAAATGTTAAGACTGAATTTAAGAGTTTCCGGTATATTTTATATAACTTGTCGGCAATTAAGTATGAACTGAAAATTAAGTTAACTAAAATGCTTACTTAAGTAGCTTGTCGGAATTTACGAGCACCCCATCAAAATGTACATGTTTTCTGTTTGCCTTGGCCATATATTTTGTATACGTACTAAACTAATTCACATAATTTTGCATACTAATCGTTTTTATAATAAAAGCCCAAAAAAGTCATCACAAGGTATTCAGTAAGTACAGGTAGGAATTTCTTAGTTGATATACAACCGAAAATATTTTTCACAATTTGTCAATATTCTCCAAAGTGTATATTACTCTCGGTTTCTAAAGAATCAAAAATATTTGTTTCAAAAATTAGATTTTAAGGAAAAAATGATAGTAAGGTATATTAGCAAAAATGACCAAACCATTTAAAAGTTTAAAAAAAAAAAATAATAATAATGTTGGTTTTTGGGGCTTTAAGTCCTTATGTACTCCAACTAGGGCAGGAAGGACGGGTTATCCTACAGGTTACCAACCTTTACTATCCAGGTGGGATTCGAACCCACGACCTCAGTACCGAGCGCGCTGAGGCACTCGCCCCAACTCGGCCACAACCACCCCAATCCCCTAATCCTTGTAAGATCCTCTTAAGAAATGACTTACCAGAATAAAAAATAAATAAATTTGACAACTTTATGATCAGATATTTTTAAAAATATGGGTTCTTATTCTAGAAGTTAGTTTTTTCTAAATGTTATGACTGAATTCATAAACTTTTTTTTTTATAATTTATCTAACGTGTTCGTGATTGTGTTTAAACTGGTAATATTCATTACAATGCAAACTTAAAAACGCTATCCCATCAAATAACCTTTACCCTTCGTTGTAAACCTACCACTTTTCTTACTACAATATCCTTTAACAATATCCAATTAATCCAGGTTGTACAGATCCGCTACCTAGGACTCCACTTGGACAAACGTCTTACGAATATGGCTAAAACGACAAGAAACTGCTCGTCGTTACAGACTAGTTCAACATTTACTAGATCAACGTTTAAAGCTTCCAATTAATTACAAAAGATTCATTTACATGACGGTGATTAGACCTATTTGGGCCTATGGAGTTGAGCTTTGGGGCTCCACTAAACCATTCAATTCATCTCGTATCCAATACTTACAATCCAAAATCCTTCGAAAAATCCTCAATGCTCCTTACTTTGGCACCTATAAACTTATCCATAAAGATCTTAATGTTCCTGATGTTGCTGACTTAGCCCGAACCAGATATCTATCCTTTCATAATCAGCTCCATAACCACTCAAATCCATTATTTTCTCAACATTCTTCACACTCCATTCCCGATAATCCTCCGAGGCGTTTGAACAGAAGTTGGCCAAGCAGGACCTTTTAAAATAATATTTTTATTGAAGTGTTACTATTGAGTAATTCTTCACAAGTTCTTTAAATGACATTGTTATCATAATCATTTAATATCAATAAATTGTTTTAAAAAAAAACGCTATAATTATCCTGAATTCTTTACCTCAGTCCTGTATTTTACATACTCACTAAACTGATTCACATTGTTATGCGTTCTGATCATTTATATAATAAAATTCCTAAAAAGCTGTTAAAAGATACTCAAAAAGTACATGTAGGAATTATTTAGGAAATGTGGAAATATTTTTTACAATTTGTTAATTTCCTTATTTTTTTTTATTAGTTGTGCTATAGAAATATTGGAACTTTTTTGAGATATAATAAAGCAGCATCATCGGGAGTATTTTAGCAGAAGTATTAAGTATGTGATTAGGACATATTAAATGATGTCATTATTTTTTTTTATGATTTTTAGTTTTATTGAGTCATTTATCAATGTATTACTATATTTATTATTTGTACTTTTTTTTTTTTTTTTTTTTTTTAGCAAAAGTGGTTCGTTTATTAAATTTTATTTTCGGCATATTTTCCTGAATTTTTAAATTTTTTGGATAAAATTATTAAGTGAAATCAATCTGTTAAAAGCTTAATAATGATTTTAAATTCAAAAATAAACAAAAACATTAATTTTATTTGACTTTTTTTGCCGCCTGATTCTTCGCCTGAGTGCCGTTACGAATAAGGCCCGAGGTGGTTGATTTTTATTTCATTCCGGCCTTATTCGGAGCTGGCCCGACTAAAAAACAACAGCGACACATAAAACCCCATTCAGAACTGCTAAACGAACTAAAGCATTAAGAAGTTTAATTTTATTCTGCTTGTAGTCGCGTTTTGCATAATAAATGTTTTAACAGCAAATGCAATGTTAACAAAGCCTTTGATAATGTCTTTAGTTTCGAACAAGGCGCTTCTAAAAGCTTTTCTGGGTCAGAGATAATTTAGAAGAGGTGCTTATTTAAGAACAAAGAGAAATATTGTTCTGTAAATGTCATTAAGGTAAGGAGTAGATTAAGGAGAAGGTCGGGTTGTGGAGGGGGGGATGGGCAGGAAGAATACAAAGACCATTCCTTCAGAGGAGGCAATCAGAAACTCTAAACTCGATAACGTCGTCTCGGAAAATTGTTGGATTAGTTCTTTATTGTTGTCCTAGCTTTAATCACCATTTATGTTGTATCTAAAGAGGTTAAACAATAAATTAACTTAGTCAGGAACCTTTTTAAATATGTATTGATATAGTTATTGTGTATTAAAAATATTAACTATTATTAATTTTAATAATATTTTAACTGCTATATTGCAAAAAGTAGTTTAGCGTCTGGTTATTAATTCTGAATTATTATTTCAAACGATAATTTATCTATACTACCATATTATATAAAAGGATATGTCATTTTGAAGGATAAGTCATATGATCCCTAACCGCGAAAACTACTGAACCGGTCTGGACCAAATTTTAATCAAAACCATCTTTATAGTTTAAGGAAGGTTTAGCAATAATAAAGTTTAATGATTTTCAATCATATTGCCATATAATAGCGATAAATATATATTACGGAGTGAAGTTTGGTAATCGACCGATAGGTGGCGAGCACCATTCCAGAGAGGTTACAAGGGTACGGTGTTATATAGAGTTAGAACATTATGATAAATTGTACTTATTTTCAATTCAGTTGTTATTAAAAAAGCTATAAATATATATAGAGCGACATGTGGATCAAAGAACGCCAGAAACGAGGTTAGCCAAACTGTCATATACTTTTATGGTGAAAAATTAGAATCATAGAAATCATCATCTAATCATGCTTTTACGTACTCTTCAAACACCTAATCAATGCAATTTTAACCTGGTTAAAAATGATTACCATGCATGAAAATATCATTGAAGAAATAATGCTAAATTCCACACTTCAATGTACGATATTTATCGATAAACAAGTGAAATTCAATTATTAGTTAAAATCATCTATGTGTCTACTAAATGTCTGACATCTTCTATATGACCAGACATCTTGTGATGTGATTATATTTTCGATGTGCAATATGCTGTCTAGGTAACATGAAGAGTTTAATAACGATTGATTCTGATACCATCAAAAAATATATAAATATCCTAGAAAAATATTATTGAGAATAAAAATTTTAAAAGTTTCTAAATACTGATTTTTCATTCACGATTTTCGAGCTAAGCGTGCGACATAATTTTTTCTTTTTTTCATTTTGACTGGAAATCTGAACTTCGATTTTTGTGAAAAAATAATGTGTATATCTATAAAATCGCTGAATATTTTTTTTTGTTTTAGACTTATTTAAGCATTGGTAAATAAATAAAAGAAAAAAAAATGAAATAATAATCACATCATTAAATATTCAAACCTGTTGATGATGCTAGTAACTATCGCTATACTTTCTAGATAAATTGATATCAAGTAATCGACTTCTATTGAAAACATTTCGATAAACACATTTTCAATATTCTTAAAATATTTAATATTATTATTTAATTTTTTAATTCAAATCCTATTCTTAAAGGTATACTTAAAATTAAAAAAAAAATACACAATTTAAGTCAGCTCTTTAAAGATTTCCTTAACCAGTATCTTTAATCGCTAATTAAACAAACAGTCAATTCGTTTTTCATTTTTTTTAACTTCTGCTGATTTAGTTAACATTTTATGTTTATCTTTTATTTTAAATGTTTTTCTTCACTTTTTAGTTTACCTCTTAATTATAGCCTAGGAAATTAGAGTTTCCTTTGTAGAACATTAAGGCACCCCTAAGCCGTTGCTCCTAATGGCCTTCTCCCCGGTTGTACATTACTTCAACTACCAAGTCTGTAATTATGATACTTGAGGTTGTTAGAAAGGAAACCTATGATCATAGTAAACAAAAATAGGTAACAGTAATAATTACGTTACAGCAGCAACGCTATTAAATTAAAAACCCTTATAAAAATGGTAAATTGATGATCAGTGGAATGTATGACATTGGGATGAGTATTATATTTTATTATACAAAGAAAATACAAGTGGTAAGAGTGCGTACGGTACCCAGCGGTAATTCTTCCTTGATATCCATTTATTTAAAAATATTACGAAATAAGATCTCTAATCTACCTTAATTTAAGTATCTTATTACTGTTTTAAGGTATATAGCCAGTAATCATTAATTCTTCTTACAGTTCTGTGTTCTTGTAAATTTTGATGTAATCGCTTATGGAGAGTTTGTATTGCTATGTTGTTCTATAGCTTGCGGGTTTATCCTTTGCTTTATCAATATTAGGTATAGTCCCTATGTGGCACAATAGCCACCGTCTTTAAGATCTACTGTATTTGATTTATCGGATTCTAACAGTACTTTACAATCCAATATTATTTAATGTAGTGGCAGTTAAGGGAAGAATCATTATTATTTTATTTATTTTTCGTTTCAGCCATCTTTTGGCTACGATCACACTATTTCCATCATTTTCTCAAGTTCTCTTTCTCATTTCTCCTTCGACAGTATTCCTTCATTCGTTGACTTGTTCGCGCTCGCTCTTTTGCCTAGAATACTCTGTTCTTCCTCTTTCTTTCCTCGGTCAGGTCCTTAACCTGTGCTACTTTTTTCCTTATAGATCTGCCTGTCTGCAGATTTCTTCCCCCGTGATCCCACATTTTCCCATATCCTGATATACTTATTTCTTCTCTTTTCACCCAATGGACTTGTGTCTCCCTTTTCTTCTGGAAAGTGAGAATGTTGTGGGAGAATCTCTCTGATCCCATTCTTTTAATGTTACAAAAAAGATTTAAGATTGACAGCCTCCTTTTCTTCATTTTGGGGACAATATTTTCAAATCTTTGATACAATTCCTGGTTTGATCGTAAGCGGAATGTGAATTTGTTTGACGTTTTCCTGGGCCCAAGAATCTTTCTCAGGAACTTCCTTTCTTCCATGTCTGTGAGTCCTTTCCTGAATCTTGTTTCAGCAGCATATAAACATGTAGGTTTGACCACCGTGTTTTAGTGCCTAAATTTGGCTTGGTATGAGAGTGATTTTGATCGCTGTCTTTTCATTATTGTTGGTGTTAAAATCTCTCCTAGGTATTTAAATTCCTTAACTCTATTGATGTCACCATACTTGGTTCTCATTATCCAGGTTGAATCATTGGCATTTATATCCATATAATGAGTCTTCTCAAAAGATATTTGCAATCCTGCTTTTCCTGCTGTTTCCTTGAAGACTTAATATTCATTATTAGTATAAATGAATATATATTATTTATCATTATGTCTCTTGAAATATGAACTATAAATTATTTTTCAATTACAGTACTTGAGAGTATGCACAAAATTTACAATATCCACTTATTAAGTGCAATTTAACAGTAAAGGGTATTATTTGTTTAGTTTCAAGAGACTAAGGTCCATATCGTGAGACCCTGGTCCATCAAATGTCTCGATGAAATCCATAAAACCACCTGTATCACGTAACTAGTGTTAATTTTATTATTATTTATTATCTTTTTTATTTTATTTTTTGTAATTTGAACGACCTATCCAATATATGCTACCGATTAATTTGAGGTTTTGTTAATAAAACAACGTCGACAATCTCTAATCAATTAGTCAAGGAATGTGGAATGCTTGGATTGCAATGATTGGGTACGGAAGGAATTCGATGGATTAGAACCGCCCCAATACTCAACTCAGTAATCCAAATAGACCTGATAATAGTCAAGTTGATGAGCTTTATCAAGACTGGGTGGAGTCCTTAGTAGCGAATCTCTTCAACGGGGGTTAGTGGAATATTAATAAAGCAATCTGTTGGATAGGAGAACTATTATTCTTGTTTTATGTCGATTCCGGAAAAGAATTAACAAATAAAAATAAATAGTTTGTATAAAGTTATCAAGATTCCATGGGTGTGTTGTAGTTGATTCCTTATTTTAATAGTGAGTGAACTTAAAAGTAGCCTAGTAGCCGCCATTAAACATATCTGACAGTTACTATCTTCTTCCATTTACTCTTTTCGGAAAAGACACGCCCAGTTATTTATTTTCGTTTTTTGAGTGGTTTCATTTATAAGTTTAGTTTCTTTACAGTCGTGTAGTTTAAGTACCTTTTCATAGTGTTTACTTGAGGGCCCTTTTCGAAAAGTTGTTTTTTCATTCCATCTTTCAGTGTATACGTTTCTTCTCCCTAGTTCATTCGTTCTGTAGATAAATATTTGTTTTGTAAATGTTTGCTCGTAAAAGCCTCGATTAATTAAAAATGTATATAAATAAAGTGAATGGAATGTTTGTGTTTATGGTATATACAGAGTGAAAAGCGAAAAGAGGAACTAGGCTTTGTTTTTTAAAGTTTTTGTCCAAAAGAAATATTTTATTTTATAATGTAATTATTTAATTTCATTTATAGATCCTTATTGTTTTAATTATAATCCGCTTATTAAATCTTGCTAAGAAGAACTATTTATTTATATATATATATATATATATATGTATATATATATATATATATATATATATATATATATATTTTTTTTTTTTTTTTTTTTTTTTTTCTCTTTTCTCTTATGGTAACCCCATAAGAGGAGAATTTATTTAGCGTATTTACATGCGCCATGCCTGTTTTTAGGCATACTACACGTATTACCAAGTTCATTGGTTTACATTTTTATTAATTCAATTTGATCTTATTGTCTCTTGTGTACAATCAGATAAACAAAATATAAAAAAAAAAAAAAAAAAAAAACCAAACAAAAATAAACAATTAAATAATAAGAAACCTAAGAAAGTAACGTTAATACAATTTTCTACAAAATAATAATTCCATAAATAATAAAAATAAATAAAAAATAAACTAAAGCACAACAAGATTCTGCCTACTAAAGCATCATTATACTGCCTTCCTACATTCATCAGTCAGTTTGTTAAAGTCTATTTGTTTAATAAATTGTACAAAATCAGATTTAAATTTGGTCATAAGTCTCTGTTCTGTTTCTGGCCAATTTCCGTGTTTTAGTATAATGTTCTGTATCAGTCCTGCCCTAATGTTGTCAAGTCCTTTACAGTCATATATTAAATGTCGAAAATTATAAAACTGTCCATCATGAGGACACCTGTCATTGTTTAGTATGTTGAAGCGTTTCAAGTATTGTTTGGTTTGTCCGTGTTCTGAAAGTATTTGGGTCAGCTTGTAGTCGGTGCTTAGTATACGTCTATAATTTTGCGGTGTGATATTGGGAACGAATCGATGAAGGCTAGGAGATTTTTCAGAAGCGGTCCACTTATTGTTCCATTTAATTATAGAGTCCTTTCTTATATCTCCTTTTATAAAAGAGATAGGGACCTTATCAAATGATACTGGAAGGTCACTGTAAGCCGCTAACTTTGCCAAAGCGTCAGCTCTCTCGTTGTCTTCTACTCCTGAATGACCCTTAATCCAAACAACATTGATTATTTTCTTGTGTTGGCTATAGAGTTTAGTCAAGTTTATTCTAGTTTCCTCAGTAAGTCTGTCATGAATATTTGAGTTTTGAATTGAGTGTATTACGTTCATATTGTCCGTATAAATAGTTATGTGTGTGTTGGTATGTGTTAAGTTCTCAAGTAAGTATTCGGTGGCCTTAAGTACTGCTAACTTCTCCGCTTGGTTATTAGAACACTCCTTTCCTAACCTGTATTGAGACTCTATGAGCCTATCATTTATATCTTCAAGTAACCAAGCACACCCCACGTTATCATCATTCTTGCTGCCATCTGTAAATATAACTGTCCGAGTTTGACTATCTGTTTGTTTGTTTGCCAACATTTGTGCTTGTATTGCTGGATGAATCCAATATTTACAATTGTATGGGAGGTCAATTCTTTCTTGAATAATGTTATTATAGTCAGTAAGTCGTTCTTTTATGTTAAATAGTTCTTACTTCATGTATTTTTAAGTCAATTGGAAGAATACCTGCTAAGACGCAAGCAGCTTCATAAGATATTGTATGGAATGCTTTCGAGCATATATATATATATATCTATATCTATATCTATATATATATATATATATATATATATATATATATATATATATGTATATATGTAATGTAAAATTTACACTTTTTAGAATTCATTGATTCCAAAAATTAAAATTCTAAAAAGAATATTTCTTAATTATATAATTGTTTTAACATTCAAGCAGTTTTAAATGTATATAAGTGATTTGCAATTATATAGATCGTACAACTTTTTTTGATTTTTTATTTCAAAAATATAAAAACTATCATGAAATAGAAAATAAAATTCTTTGTGTAAGGTGGTTAAAAAAAAAAAAAAAAAAAAAAAAAAAAAAAAAAAAAAAAAAATATATATATATATATATATATATATATATATTGTGCCATAGTAAACTGATTAAATTAAATTTGTAAATTGTCGATTCCATTGATAATTATTTACTCACAAATGTGAGGGGGCTCAATGGCCGAGCGAGTTGGCGCGCTCGTTACAGAAGGTCGTGGGTTCGAATTCCATCTGGGCAGGTTAAAATTTATTTGTTGGCCGACCCACGAAATGAATCGTGACCTTCCCACCATAGATAGAATAGCTTGGTAACCTGTAGGATAACCCGTCCTTCCTGCCCTAGTTGGAGTAAATAAGGAAGCTAAGCTCTAATAAACAAAAACAATTTTGCAGATATTAATTTATTTATTTTTTTTGAAAAATAAAAAAATCTTTATTACAGAAAATTGAGACCGAGTGGTAGGTTGTACTAAACAGGTTAATGGTCCTAAGAGTGATTGTATAAACGTTGTCTATACAATGTTTATACAAAGATTATATAAAATATATATATTTAAACATTTGGGTTCATTAAATCGATTGTTACTTGTTACTGAGTTGTAATATTAATTTATTCAAATTTCATCTTAGCCCTTATTACATAAATTAGGATTTTATCTTCCATTTTGATGAATTGTTCTAAAGATTATTGAAAAAATTGTCGGTTAATAATTTTAACGATAGATGTTTTTGCCTGCGTAGCTGCTTGTTAAGATTAACTGACTGCTGTTATCGCTAAAATTACAATATAACTTACAAGAAGTACGCCTACTGGTGTACACATTATTTGATCTAAATTATTTAAAATTTATATGAATTACGTTTATACTATAGCTTTCAGTTAACCGTGACGAATTCTCAATTCTTCAAACTTTAAAATGATCATAAAAAAGGTAAATCTTTGATATAAGTATACAATGAAAAAATATCGTATTTTGTTTTAATTAAGATTCTTAAGTGCGTTTGATGAGAACGAAAGAGCTACAGACTTCCAGCTTTCCCCCAGTTATGCTAAGCCTGTTGTAAATGGCAATTCTGTTCACTGGCTATAAATTATTCTCTTGGTTTGTCTATGAGCTTTAAAATATGATCATCACTAATCAAGAAGAGCTAATTGTGAGGAATTCGTAATTGTTACGGCCATTCCCTTCGTACCGTCTTGAGTTAATAAATTTATTTTAATATAGATTGATAGCTTTTGCTAAATCGGATGGAATTAACGAGTTCAACAACCCTAGCGCCTCGTTCAACTTCCTCGCCTCTTGGGTCGAAATCGACCTAACCAGATGACAAAAAATAGGAGCCAAAGGCGAAAAGAAAAAAAAGCGACAGACGTTTCAACCAAAAAAATCATCTGGCGAGTAAGCGCCGTTCCTTTGAATTAATCCGTTAGTCGGGGCAATTTAATTTATAGCTCTGTCAATTAGATCTTTTAATTTATATCTAGACTCTTCTAATATGGCTTCTGTTACATGTTTCTTGTTTATACATGTTTTTTCTAACATTTCTGGCACATATTTGGAGTTCTAAAAAATGTATTTATACCTTATGGAGTGATGGAAGTGCTACCACTGGGTAGTTACTTTACAACCAATTGTCAGGTTATTATGTACATTATTATCACATTTACTTGACATATATGTTTTAAATACAGTTGTAAATTTCAATAAATGGATAAATTAGAAAAAAATACCTTATCTATAACGAAATTAAAAAAGAAAAAAACACTAAAAAATCAATTTCTTAGGTCATAGATATGATATACTGCTTTTAATAAGAAAATAGTTCGATCTAAGCTACACAACCTGAGCCAGAGCGTGTCAAAAAACCCTTACACTTAAAAATAGAGTCACTTGATAAACCATGGTCATCATACTTCCCTTCACCGAAAGACAAAATAGACCCTTTCCAAAAAAGCTGCGTATACGAATAAAAATGTAATGACTGTGAAGCAAAATACACGGGAAAAACTGGACGATCGGTAAATCAAAGACTAAATGAACATATAAGAGCATACACTAATAAGACCCAAAATTTCAATTTCGCTATCCATCTAAATGAAAATAACCACAAATTTAATAAAGACTCGGGAGTAAAAATATTACATCAAGTAGAAAATAGCCTAAAATTAAATAATTTTGAATCACTAGAAATAATAAAATCGTTTAAAACCGATCCAGATTTTTAGTTAAATGGTCAGATTAACATATCCAATAGCCCCATTTTAAATTTGTTTCCCATAGGAAAGGAAAAATCCAATGAGTCATGAGGAAAACCCCATTGTAAAACAAAAACTTAACCTACCTGCCCCCCCTTTTACTTCTCACGAATTCAGTGTTTTAGTTACCTCGAAGGTGAGTGCCCATGCTTGATTTCTTGTCTTACCTTTTTAAAAACTTTAGTATATATAATCTATGTAGCATAGTACTGATGTGTTGAAAAAATGTTGTATGTTTTAGAACTGAAGATGAATGTTCAGCATTCGAAACTAGTTTTCCAATAAAATAATCTCAATAGAAGTGGCAATTAATTCATCAATCCTAATTAAAAATAGAGATTTGAAATGTGACTTTTTTCATTCAAACCAATATAGCTTCTATACTAAGTCCTCCGACAAATTTTATTTAACAATAAATTTCTTTTATTAAATTTTTAATGGTGAAACTATCATTATGCTTAGTTATGGTTGATTTAGATTATCTTCACTCAGTTTACTATTTCATTCACTGTGTGTATATATATATATATATATTTGACTAATTCAGTCTTTTATTGTAATCAATTCTGATGTTTTAAGAATTTTGAATGTACACCTGTACACCTAATTTTGAATACCCTTTAACATTCCTTGGTGCCACAACGATGAAATAAAAAATATTATTTCACCTCATGACTCCTCTAAAAAAAAAAATATTAGAGTGTCTTTCTTTTATTTATTAGCTAAGACAATTATATACATTATTTTTGCCTATTCTGTACTCTATAACATTTATTTATTTTTCTTATTTAGGAGTTGTATTTGTGAATTGCTACCTTCATATGGCTTTTGTGCATTCTAAAAATGAAATCTATTTTCATGAAAAAGCTTCGGTCATAATGAACCGACAAAAAACCTCCGACCTCATTATTGTATTCTATACTTAATACTTATACCTTAAATATAAACTATTATTTAGAAAAAAAAAAACAAAAAACCTGAATGATTCCGTGATGATTAAGCGTGTTGCATTATCAAGTATTTAAGTATTTCAGCATTCTAAATTGTTTTTTTTTCTTTTAATGGCATTTACAACTGTACAGAATAATATACAACAAGTAAATGTGTTGACAGTGAATACAATCGCATGTAAATAACTTGTGAAGAACTACTCTCTAGTAGCACTTCAATAAAATCTACACTAAAAGGTCTCTAGGTCATCTTCTTTTCAGACGCCTCGGAGGATTATCAGAGATGGAGGAGGAAGCTAGTTGGGAGACTAGTGGATTGGAGTGGTTATAGAGCTTACTATGGAAGGATAGGTATCTGGTTTGGGCTAACTCAGCAATATTTGGAACATTAAAGTCTTTATGGATAAGCTTATTGGTGACGAAGTAAGGGCATTTAGGATTTTTCGAAGGATTTTGGATTGTAAGGATTGGATACGAGATGAATTGGATGGTTTAGTAGAGCCCCAAAGCTCCAACTCCGTACGTCCAAATAGGTCTAATAACAGTCATGTAAATAAGTCTTTTGTAATGAATTGGGAGGTTTGATCGTTTGTCTAGTAAATGTTGAAGTAGTCTGTAACGACGAGCAGTTTCTTAAATTATGGTTAAAATTCATTTCATTCGATCCACAGAAATTCATTCGACCATCCAACTCAGGTTAGAATAGGTTAATAATCTATAGGGTAACCTGTCCTAGCTGACCTACATAAGGACTTCAATCCCCAACATAAAAACAAACACAATGCATGAACACCTGATCCTAATATTTATGATTTATTTTGGACTGGGTGAGAAACGAATCACTAGAAAGCAATCAGCTCTGATCCGACTTCTAAGTGCCTAAGGGGTACCATACATAAATTTGAATATGTTAAGTACCATCCTATATTATTTATATTTACATTATTATTTATTTATCATTTCTTATAGCATTATTTATCTGAACTATTAACAATGTTCTATTAGTTTTTTTTTTTTTCAAATTATAAGCGAGGCATCATTTTAACTATGTTTCTGTTTTCATTATTTCGATGACTATTTTTTTTCCTATTCTTTCCAATCAAGTTACTTATTAGTGTCACAGCTTTCACTTCAGTGATTGATCGTGGAGTTGAGGAAGCCTTACAGTACATTAACGAAATTACTTAATCAACTTTCAAACACTTGGATCGTAAGAACATCCATTAAAAAAATCCTTAGAACAATAGTACATTACTTACTAGAGATGAGATATCTATTTAGCCTTTACACCCTGTGTTTACGGTACCAACAGTGCGCTGGAATGTAGACTTAGTAAGCTGGCGGTGCGTCGGTTCTTTGTACCGTGACAGTCCCATTGTGGTCATTAATGTATGATGATTTATGTCTATGTATAATAAAGCCGGTAGTTAAAGTAATAGAAACATTTAATTAACGGATATTGTCCTCTATTCCTAGTATTGTACTATTATTCAAACTCTATTATTGTTCACGAATGTGTACAAACAGCCTGTGGAAACAATTACTACAATAAGGTTAAGTGAATGCGGAGGTTCGAAGCTGATAACAACAAAGAGCACCAGAGATGCTTCTCCGAACCGACATCAGTCAAAATCTAGTTCAAAATGATCAGAGAACTCTTATCTTCCTATCTACGTTCTTGGACTATTCTATTCAAAAAGTGCCAATTACTGTAGGACCCAGTATATTCCGTGGAACATAATTCATAAATTTTTCTCTATCTTTTTCAGAGTACAGTAGAACCATTGTTGTCCGTGTTGTGAGGTTTCACTGATCATCGGAATACATTGACTTAATATGATATGATAAATAAAAAGGTTAATTAAGCCGAAACTGTGCAGAAAATAGCTTTTATTACTAACAAGCGTTTTATTTACATTTACTGAGTTATAATATGCAAAAATACATAAGGATGAATCTTTGTACACTTATTTTTATAAATGTATTGAATTTTCATTTAGAGCAAAATCAGTAACTTTTTTATTTTTATTTACCATTTCTTTTCTAATACCAATTCTCATTGCCCATAGCATGTAAAATTGCCCTGTTCAATAGGTCTTCTGTGTCTTTTAATTTAGAGTTTTTCATCGTTTTCCGAAGACACGATGTTTGGGCCGACGAAGATACGAAACTGGAAATGTCTCTTTTTCTTCTTCAAAATATCACGAACAGTTAGCTTTCCTTTTTCAATTCACCTTTTTCTACTAGGTTTATGACGTTAATCTTTGTCCAATTATGAAATTTGTAATACGTTTCCTTATTAGCGACATTTCCTTAGTACGAACTAATGGAAAATTTAAATGGAGACTAAAGTACTACTGATTAAAGATTTTTTTTTAGGCAAACTGGTATAGGAGTTAAATAGAAAAACTTGAAAACATTACCGCTCCTAGGATGTGAATTGGATTTTTACACAATTACGGAAAACATTGCATTCGATACCAGCTTGCTATGTTTTTCTATTCATTATTTGTAAGAACAATAATAATTATCAATTGCCTAATTGTTAGGAATAATATCACACATTGATTTTCTAAAGTAATATTATACATATAAAATAAATGGTGTAAAAATCAAAAAAATTGCCCATCGGAACTATGAATAATAGCCTTTATAACTATACTTATACAGGGCAAGCGCATACAATAGCGGATCAAAATGGAGTGCATCGGAGCGGATTTTCTGACTCTGTTACTAAAATGAGAAAATGCGCTGCGCTTCGAAACGACATCATGTGCGTCTCGATACGGATCTAAGATACATTGCCGCTCTTGGGAATTACTCCCTATGCGGTTCACTTCGATCCGCGGTAGCAAACACTAACCTAAAACAGATAAAACCCATTAAAATAGAGTGTTGTTTTGTATGCAAAGTGTTTGTTTTGCAGCTTGCAAAGGAAAAGGTACTCTGAGTTTGATTGTTCTCTTGCTTTTAGTTAACTATGGATTAATCAATTAATTAAACTATAATGTATACGAATTAAAATATTTTTTTCAGTTTATCCAAATGGTTATGAATAGTCGAATGAAAAGAGATGAGTTAGGAAAACTGGAAAAAAAATTGCTGATAAAACTTGAAAGCGAAAGAAGTTGAGAAAAATAAAAATAAATAATTTGTCTCACAAAGAATCTAAGAACGGCAGCGTTATTCAATGAATGATGAAATCGTAACTTCCAACGATCTCAAAATTCCTGGTAGGAAAATAAATGCAGATTGAGAACGCATGCACTACAAAAAAAAAATTTTAAGCAACGTCTTATTGTCTCGTTTATTCATGATGAAATAGGCTTTTTTTAATGAAAATAGGTCTTGATTAAATCGTCCAGTCGGCTAATTTTGTTTTCATTGCAAATGTTTTATGAACTGTTTTATTTTATTACAGCTCATTGTTCTCTAGTTATGGGAATAATAACAAATACAGTTAGCAATAACTTAGTGTCCTGTAAAAAACGATCCAAAGTAATCAATTTTTTAATGAACGTCAATTAGTTAGTTAATGAGGAGAGATCGAAATAGTAAAATATTTTCTTAGGTCTGGAAAATCTGTCGAGTAGTATTCTGTGAATAGCTATAGGAGTAATGTGCTGGACCTCTTAATTTTATTTACTCAATTCTATTGACCTATAGCCACACCCTCTCTTCTCATATACCCCGTTGGTACGATCATTGATCTAAAAAAGTTGTTACATGTAATGGTTCTTCAAAATCTCCATTTCCTTAAGGTCACGTAAATTATTCCCGCTTGGACTACCTTCCCTAGCAGCCCTGGATGGGGGAGTAGTAGGTCGCACGCCCTTTGGTTGCAGTCCTTACTGCCGATTAGTACACTTAGGGTTGATAGTTAACCGTAATTATAATTATTATTATTAATTGAGTAATATAAATATATTATTATTAAGTAAATAAGTAGATTTAGTTAACCCTAAGGTTTCTATGGCTGTTTAATTTTGTTGGGATTCAGTCTTAGTTAGATTCCTTTTTTTTTTTTTTTTTTGTCTTTCTTTATCATAAAAAAAAAAAAAATATAATTTTGCCTAACTTCTTTGTTAAAAAAATGTTCTTCCACTGCTATTTGGAAAAAAACGCCTGACTCGTACTCGTACCTGTTTTTGAGCTGCTGAAAGAATTTTTGGAACCCTTCATGCACTAACCTTGTTAATATGCAAATGTTCTTTGGTGATCCTCAAAACACTTGTTTTTGGAATCCCTAAACTCGCACTATTTCCTTCGTTTTCAGTCGCAGAAGTCAGAAGAAATTCAGATTCCACAAGTTGGATTGCTTCATAAGTGACAGCTTCCAATGCAATGGGCGACCGGGAAACGGGTCATCATCTAGAAATTCTCTCCCTAACTTAAATAATTTTGCCCATTCTTTCACTGTGGAATGCGAGGGGGATGACTGCCCGCTTATACAATGCAAACGCTCTTCAATTTGCGCAGGAGTAAGACCCTCTTTACAAAAGAATTTAATAACCGCACGGTACTCGAGTTAGAACATTGTAAAAATTGGGAGTTTCCTTCAAGGCTGGACACTGACTGACAGGACTGAGGAAGTGCAGGTGATGGGTATAGAGTGAGCAGGCATGGACCTGCATAGGCGTGCAGGTCCCGGCACGTTTGAAGGAGGGAAAGCAGGACAGTCCGGAAACTTATGGACCTTACTACGTATAACTATTAACTTAACCAATTAAGAATACAACTTTGCGGAAAAAACGTTTATAAAACACAATGGTAACAGTCAAATGAAAGTTTTATATTAGAAGTTCTCCAGGCCATCTGTTATTTAGTGCCTATTAGTGCCTAATCAGAAAAATATGGGATTTGTTAAGTTCATTATAGATTAGTTTATTTGTGGCTAGCTATGGAGCATTACGAATTTTTCGATTGAAGAGTCGTATAAGAAAATAATTTTAACGAATCTAAGCGGAAGGGGTTCTTGAAGCAAATGGTTCATAGAGTGAACTCAGGGGTGATGCAAAGGTAGATGAGAAAGTAATCAGTTTAGGTTACAATTCTCTCATTTTCTCCCTCTTACTGGTCAAAATTCTTCTTCTAATAAATGAAGTGCCAATAGAAGTGGCACATAATTCATGAATTCCTTAATAAACATTTCCCAGAACTTAAATGGAATTTAAATGGTAATTTAATTTTAGCGGTTCTTAAACATTGGTTTATATTTACTGAATTTACTATAGAAACAATGGTTTGGGAAAATATTTACTTGATCACCTATTGTAAAACGGGGAGGTTTTCGATACTGAAAGGCTTCTTATGAATCGGTCGGAACGAAAATGTCTGAACAGAATTCTATTTTCTAATAATGCATTCTCATTCTAAGGGATTTTAATTGATGTTATAAATTAACCGACACCCCACGCGCCCAATTAGTCCTGACGAGACAAAAATAAAATTAATGTAATTAAATAAAATGTTATTTTAAAAAAATAAGTCCTCTTAATTTAATTTTTTTTATCATAATTATCACTCTACATACATAAAATAACGCTAAAGATAATATTTTTCATAATATACAAAACTAGAGTTGAGTGCGTGTTATTTTTTGTTTTCGTTTTGTTCCGAAATTAATGTTTATATATTTTCTATTAAAGTTTTAAATCATTACTCCACAGTACGGATTGTCACTAATTTTGTAGTATTTAGGGTGCACTAAATAAGTTTTTAGCATTAATTAAAAAGAGGTATGTTTCGTTAACTCTATTGCAGCTCGTTGATCATAAAATTATGTATGTAAACAATGATAGCATTACATATAAAATAAGGAAACGTATTTTATAACGGAAAAAATAATTTAAATAAATATTATTAGCAAAGAGTAGGATTAGCGAGTCTCTTCAGTAATTAGGTTTCTTTATTAATTTTTTTTTAGATTTCAGTATATATTCACTAAATGTTCTTAAAAATTATTATTAATATTGATTCATTTTAATACAAAAATATTTATTGTGATATAATGATAAATGATTTAATATAAAAAATAAAGGAGTTTCTCGCAAAATGTTAAGTTGTTTAAAAGGTATTGAATAATAAATAATTTTTAATTGTTTAATAAATGCTTCACAAAATACCTGCTTAGTTGGTATTTCTCATCAAGGAATGAAAAAAAAAACAAAGGATTTTTTTTTGGGGGGAAGGGGTTGCGTTAACGAAAGGAAACATTGGGTCGGGTTAGCTGAATTTTTCCTGGCTTCAGTGAGTGAGGAGATGTAAGAGTTTCGTAAAGGGTATTACGTTTTATAAAATAGCCTTCCTCAGCAAAGCGAAAAGGTTTCATTATTCAAGGAAACTTAAGCGAAGAGGCCAAAGTTCTTTTAAATATTTTAATTTTGTTCGACTTAATTTGTGTAAATAATAATCAAGCACTAAGGGTAAAGCTTCAATAAGTTGTTTGTTATAAAACTAGTTAGTACAAAAATGTAAAATAATGTTTTTTTTTTTTGTTTTTTACTAAATTTTGGGAATTAATGAGGGCTTGGCGATTCAATGATGAAGCAGTTGAGCTGTGATGGTATATGGTTAATCTAGCTCTAGGATCTTTCAATTAATATCCTCATATTTCGACATTTTTATAGTTACCCAGTAATGCATACTAAAGTAACGCCTAAGATCTGTCTGAAAATTTGAAGATAAAAAAAAAATAAACCAATGAACTTATGTCATTTGATGCAGCTACGAACTTCGACGTTCCAATCGAGGTCATCTAAGACCTGTTCGGTTTCATATTTCGTTTACGGTTCTTTAATAGGCTTATAGTACCTTTCTACCTTCATTGTCTTATAGAAACTTCAGTCATATAATTTATTTTTACTATACATTATTGTGTTTCTATTGGTTTATGTTTGTTTTATTTTATTTACTTTTATTTGCACTATCTCTTTTCGATCAGTTATCTCACAGTTTTTAACCGAAAATTCGTTTTTATACAAAAAAGAGCATAATAAAAGCATATACCCGAGTTTATTTTATTTATTGATTAAAATATAAAAAACATTGGGCTGATCAGCATTGTGGATCATTTCCGCCCTATTAAAGTATATAATATTAATTTTATCTATTTTAACAATAGTAAATAATCATTACGAAAAAAAAAATATCAACAGTAGTGAACATTCTAATTTATAAAGAATAAAAAAAAAGAATTTCCAAATAGTGGATTTATTTGTTTTTAATATATTAGTGTTTATGTTCAGGGTCTGCACTTTATTTAATGATTTTTTTATTGCC
The DNA here is from genome assembly GCA_003667255.2 of Euschistus heros. Lineage (NCBI taxonomy): Eukaryota > Metazoa > Arthropoda > Insecta > Hemiptera > Pentatomidae > Euschistus > Euschistus heros. The sequence goes on along the minus strand of RCWM02000052.1, from coordinate 3,671,459 downwards.
GATATAAATGTTAATATTTAAAAAAAAAGTATTAGAATGCAGCGCCTGATATTGTACTTGCCATGTTTCCTATACAATCTTAGAATATTAAAATTCTTTTCTAAGTGCTTTTTTGGAAATTAGAATAACGTACAAACATACACATACAATCAAAAAAGAAAAAAAACTAGTTCGAAAATTATATGGTTTTATGTATAAAATTCTGTTATACATTGTTGCACTGATAGATGAATCCCACAAAATTTACCTCTAATTTGATTGTAAATATACGATTTGATTGCTTAAAAATATTTTAAAAATGTAAACAAATTTTAATGTTTTCTAAATATATTATTCATTGAAAAAAATGGTGATTGTTTTTGTTGAAATTTATTTTTTTTCACAATGAATTCATGGATGTAAAAAACATGATTTAATTAATATAAAATTAACAATGTTCCAATTAAACAGATCAACAATGTTTTATATTTAGTTCTTATTTTCGACATGATTGGTGGCCAAATACGAAACAGAAACGCCTAAGACGTAAATTTCATATCCACTTGTACATGAATGATCTACATTGAAAATTATGCTAAGACTAAATACTCATACTTATCAAAACCTCTATGGACGTACGCCTCACAAATTTACGGAAAAGCTGAAAAATCACACATCCAAAATATACTAAACTCATTTAAGACTTATTACACAATCTTCCGGGCACGTCTAAAACATAACATTAAACACAGACATACGCATATCCATCACATCTATACTTCCTACAAAGGATTTCATGACAAACTCCATGGAAATATCAACAATCTTATACAAAGCATAGGCCTCGAAAAACTTGCTAGAGTATACCGGATGAATGCTGAAAAAGAGTTGCTTGCGATATCTACTCGTTTGAAATGAAATTAATATCAATGTAGTAATAAGTACCGCTGAGTACTGACCTTTATGCCTGACATGCCAGTTATCCTTTATATTATTACATCTCCTTGTTGTTACGGGGTAAGCGATAGGTGTGGATTTTAAAATTAAAGAGAAAAAAATATTTTAAAAAAGAATAATATATATTATGATTAGACCTGAGTGAACCTAAGTTTTTGATGATAAAAATTGTTTTGTTTATTTATGCTTTCACTTTACGACGTAGCCTACAGAAGATTAGTGTGAAAGGCAAAAGGTAACAAGATCCTCCAGCCTCACTACCTATTAGTGTTTGACTTTGCGGTTAGTAAGGCGTTCACCTCACAGGTGGTATTCTTCACGTTATGATTTATTATATAATAACAAATTTTTCCTTCATGAGTGTTTAAATCTCATTTTTTTATATTAAAAGAAAAATAGTTGAAATATTTGTCGACTGGCGAAAAGCTTTTGATAGAGTATGACGTTCATATTTCATCACATTAATTGAAATGGTTCATCGTTGATCGAATACATAAGTTGACCTCTCCCTTCTGAGTACGGATGTCTCACCATACATAGTTAAATATTTCTTAGTATTGTTTAACCCCGTATTCACAATAGGATCATCCAATCAGATCGAGGGGTAAATAACTCGTGACTAACACTGACCAATGACAGCATGGCTTGACTCATCAAGTTGACAGCTTGAGGACATTATAAGTGATTTACGTTTGCCCCTCCTATATAACTGTCAACGGTTATTACTACCCAACTCAGCCATTGCGATAACTACGGTCGAGGTACCTGGAACTTTGTATAGGAAGTTAATAAACGAAGTTTAGAGCTGTTAAAAATGATTATGAATATAGGATCGAAATTTCTATATTTGTAAGGATTGATCTAATTATTAGTGACTCCTCCTATGTAGAATCCATGAAATAGGCGATAATTTTTTACAGCTTTGTTAGGATTAATTAGAAGCTAGACTACGTCCCCACCCCTGGAGTGGTGAGCTTACGGTAGGGAGAGGGGAGAAGGTCCCATTTTTGAGTTTTTGAATTATATCTTAAAAAAAGTTGGCTCTAAAAAAATATGCTAGGAATAAAAATTAAAGCTTATTAAATTTCCTACTTTTTTAATTTTTTTTATATGTATTTGTCGAACTTCTAACGGTTTTCGATATAAACGTTCTAATAAAATATTCGAGAAAAAAAATTCTACCTCAATTTTGGTCAAATATTTGCTTCAAATACCAGAAACGTATATATGAAATTAAAGTAAATTTAATGCATGCTCTACAACTTTGATTTTAAAAACGTTTCAGAGAAACGATCGTGAAAGGCGCTAGAAGCAGATAATTATCAAAAAGCGAGGTAAAAACAATTTTTTTCTCGAAAATTATCCATTTTCAATAACGTCATCATCATAGTCATTCTTCATTGAACCGCTTAAGCAGTGTTTACGAGCAGTTTTCTGCAGTTCCGTTCAAGTCCTCTTTTTCGGAAGTCCTTTTTAACTTCGTCCTCCCATTTAGTTCTAGGACGGCGTCTTCATCGCTTTCCTTCTACTTTTGCCCTATAGGCTTCATTGGCAACTCCCTTCTGATCCATTCGTAGGAGGTGTCCAAGCCATCACAACCGGTTTTCCTCTACTAATTCGTTGGCAGGTTTAACGTTGAGGTTTGATCTGATGTTACTTATTCGATCTCTTCTTGTTTTCCTCTCTATATTTCAATAACGTATATCTCGAAAACTGTTTAAAGTTCGACAAATATTTATAGACACTGTTTTATAGGAAATTTAATTAGCCTCAAGTTTTATTTGAAACATATTTTTTTAGAGTCAACTTTTTTAGAGATATAATCTAAAAGAAAAAAAAAAATTAATTTCTCTCCTCCCCTCTCTGTTAGCTAACACCCCATTTAAGACTTTTAGTATGTTTACCTCTTAACTGCTCCAAACGAAGCTATGAAGTAAAAAATAATCGCATATTCCATGCATTCTACAGCCCTCATTTCAGCACTCATTGACTGGACTACTTTCTTTCTTATTATTTCTTAACATATCTGTTGCACCCTTAATCAACCCCTTTTAGTGTTTGTGGTCGGTTTCTATTAACGGAAAAAAAGCTCTTAGAAATTCTTTATATTAGCATCTATATATTAAAAGTAAATAAATAAAAATTATCATTAAAATTGAATATTATTTTTTACTGTGGTGCTATGATAAAAGTAGCAGTAAATAGTCTTTCACACCTTTTTATGAAATTTAAAATTCAAATTAAGCTTATCGCATGATGGCCAGGTAAGCAGAGTGGTGGTGGTTGACAGATTCGAACGCCCAGGGGACCGTAAAATAACCTCGCTATGATAGATTGGAAATTTGCATCGCTATGAAGCGTTATCTCCTAATCGCCATTTTATGATTGCTAATTAGTCTTTTATTAACTTACTCAGCATCCCTTCCCCCCTCTCTCTCTCTCCCTTCCCCCACTGTTGCCTCGGGCCATGTAGCACTTCTCATTTAGCTAATGATCAATATTGCAGTACCCTTATGTAGGTTCTATTTGTTACCAAAATAATTTTTTTTTTTAATGATTTTATTGAAATTTACTACTGTATACAATATAAAATATGATACATCAAGTAAATGTGATGACATAGATAAAAATAACAAGTCACTTGTTTTTAAAGCACCTACCCATTGGTAGCACTTATAAAGGTTTTTTACTATGAAGTTTTATATTAGAAGGTCCCGAGGCCATCTTCTTTTCAGGCGCCTCGGAGGATTATCTGGAATGGAATGAGAAGCGAGTTGTGATACTAATGGATTTATATGGTTGTGGAGTTAGCTATGAAAGGATTGATTTCTGGTTTGAGCTAAGTCAGAAACGTAAGGTATATTAAGGTCTTTGTGGATAAGTTCGATTGTGACGAAGTTAAGTTAATTGTAAGGATTGGATACGGGATGAATTGGATGGTTTAGTGGAGCCCCAAAGCTCAACTCCGTATGTCCAAATTGGTCTAATTATTGTTATGTAAATGAGTCTTTTGTAATTAATTGAAAGGTTGGAGCGTTTGTCAAGTAAATGTTGAAGTAGTCGAAAACGACGGGCAGTTTCTTGTCTTTTCAGTCTTGTATGTGGATTCCAAGTAAGACGTTTGTCCAGATGGAGTCCTAGGTAGCGGATCTGTGGATTAGTGGAACATCGTTAAAGGATACTGTAGGACAGGAGGTCGTGGGTTTACGAGGAAGGGGAAGGTTATTTGATGAGATTTATTTGGATTTATTTTAATTTTCCATTTTTGACACCATTCTTGAAGTTTTATGATATGGGATTGGAGTGTCTGGGAGCTTGCCAAAATAAAAATAAAAATAAAAAAATTAACATTTGTTTTTTTAGTTCATAGTTAATACCTTCTCTTTTTTTTATCCTCGGTGCTGGTACATCTAAAAAAACAAAAAAAATAAAACTGAATTTCTCCTTGACTGGGAAAAACAATAGATCTTCGACACGCCTATCTATAATCCGCTTTCCCCGCTTTACATTTTAGAATTAAAAGGAACAGATTACTAAAATTAATAATTAAATTAAATTAGCAATCAAAGATTATTATTATTATTATTATTATTAAATGTGACATTTTTTCGTTTAAACCAATGTAGCTCCTAAATGGTAGGTCATAGTAACAAATATTGAAAAAAAAAAATTATCTATTAATTTAATTATTCTAATAAGGAGTCTGTCAATAAATTTACAAACTGAGCAATCCCAATAGTGCTAGAGCGTGTAAAAATGAATGTGAATAAAACTTTACCCTCATCCAAAAGACATATCCTTGTCAAAAAACAAAAAAAAAAACTACCATGGTGGTCCTATTAAAGGAATCTCAAACTTCCCACTGTGACTAGAATATAATACGTTGTAATTCATAGTAGTTGGGGGACAGGTAAATGGTGTAGTCCTAGAAATTATGATCTTTTACTAGATCCATTAAAGCTTTCCTGGAAGTCAGAGTTTTTTTTAGAAAGAACAAATAAAACATAATTTTTAAACTATGGTGTTTAATTATATAAGTTTGCAAAAAGGACATCAGAACATTTACTAATTTAAGTTTGGTGATAAAGTAAAAATAACAGTTTATTTAGTGCGAGGTATTAGTGTGTGCCTTTATAAGTAAATTATTGAAGTCACGTTTTAGTGTAAAGAATAGGATAAAAACCAAAGAATGTCTCGTTAAGAATGATTAAAAAGGAATTCATAAAATTTTAAATCCTGTCCTATATTTTTTTATGTAACATTTTAATTTCTACTGGCATCTCTTCCTTGGATTTGGTCTTCCCACTTTTAACCCACATCATTTTTTGATTCTTGCAAGTTATATTACTCTTCTTTGACCAGACGGTTTCTCTTGCTGATAACTTTTTTTCTTGCTTTCTTCTTTTCATTTATTGTCTCCTTAACCTCATAGTTTCACCAGCTTGTCTTTTTTAAAAATAAAATCTATTCTTTTTGATAGTACAAAGCTCTCTTAGTGCAATAAAAAAAATAATAAAAAGGATCTTTTCACGTTAGTACTTGATAAAATTAACGTGGAACTCTTTCTTCTCATTAATGTCCAGTTTCGGGTCCGAACGCACTTGGTCAAGGGTCTCGGGGTGCCCGGTATAGGTAGAGGGTTCGAATCCTGCCTTAGTGGGTGAACTTTATTTTGTGGCAGACACATAAAATAACTTGGACTTTCCCACTCTGGCTAGATTAGATTGGTGGTGACCTGTAGCCTCTACGAGAAGTAACCCGTTCTTCCTGGTCTAGTTGGAGTATATAAGGATGTTAAACCCCAAAAAATCAAGTAAAAAAGTTCAATTTTCATCAATTATATGAAGCGTAGAATTCCAAAAACAGTTAAGTCCGTTTTTAAAATTTTTTCACAGCTGGTCGATAAAGGTAAAGGTCAGACAGAAAGAGGAAGGGGCCTTATTTTTTGTATGGCCGTTTTAAATATGATTTAACTAATTTTCCAGAGATACTTCAATATAAAAATATTGTAAAGTATAAAAATAAAACTTACCTGGTTCTGAAATTCCACTCCTCAAATGTTTGTAGAGTAGTAGCCTCTTCTCTCTCTCTCTCTCTCTCTCTCTCTCTCTCTCTCTCTCTCTCTCTCTCTCTCTCTCTCTCTCTCTCTCTCTCTCTCTCTCTCTCTCTCTCTCTCTCTCTCTCTCTCTCTCTCTCTCTCTCTCTCTCTCTCTCTCTCTATCTCTCTATCTATTTATCTCCTTCTCCCTCACCCTCTCCCTCTCTCTCCTTCTCTTTCTCTCTCACTTTCTCCCACACATACAGTGTAACGTTCATATTAAAAATGTTAGATATATCATACCTCATACTATGGTATCTATAACTCGTGTTATATCAAACGTACTTTACTGTTACTGTTTAGCCGTATGCCAAAAATGTTTTGATTGTTCATATTTGTCCCAGGATTATTTTCAGTCATACAAATATGATAACTTGAGGTGTTGGCTGCGTACCTTCAATTTAGCTTATTATTTATTTGATATATAAAACTTTCTTAGATTTAGTGTCTAAGTATTTTTGTATTTAAAAAGTAATAATGATTACTTCATTGTCGCTTATGATTCACGGTGACGAATCGTTATGCGTAAGCATGATCTACCAGCACAAACATCTAAAGAAACTTGTGTGTGTTTTTTATTTACATTCTTGTTTCATACTGTAACGGAAATGCTAAAGTGTCGTGTGATTCACTAACAAGAATTCTCACCATATGATGCCTGTTGGATCGTGCCTGAATATAACTCAACCACTATTGGTTTAAGCCTAAACGTTTTAAAGTTTTTATAACTATAAGGATATTTTAAATTAAATTTTTCAACCCCTGGTTAGTAGGATTGCTATAACTATTGCGAATTATTAATACCAGCCTATTGTTGAGGACTCTAATTTTTTTTATATTGTAAGTTTGATTAGACATAAAAAGATATAAATTTAAAATTCAGCTATAGTTATATACTAGCATATAAGCAGGTATATAAATCAAGATGTTTAAGTTGATTTATATTTTTATATGTATAAAATGTAATTATATTTTACTTATATTAATTTTTTTTTCCAGGTGAGTTCTCTTTCTGCTGTCTCGCAATGCGATTGTAGATTTATGTAAGAGCATGTTTTTTTTTCTTATATATATTTATAATCACTTTATTTGTTAAAGAAAAGATCTTGTACAAATATTTCAAAATATAAACAATTTAGTACATACTTCTTATGAGTAGCTGACCGCACATCTTAGTAAAGTTTGCATTATGAATAAAAAATAAAATATTACTCCTACTATATACATACTACACATTATTAGATCCTGGTATAAATGCATAATTTTACATAATTAAAAAATTAATAATTAATATTCTTATATACATGAACAAAGATTAGATAAATAGAAATACTGATACATCATATCCATAAAGCAAATAATACTCAAATAATAACATCAGAGCAAGTAACTAGTTAATTAGTAATTTCGGGAACAGTGTATATCTTAGCAACTGATAATAAAAATAAGTAAATATAATTTTCTTTTTCAATACTGTCTATATTGAGAATATTCTCTATATTTACATAAGGAGGTGAATCAGTTATATACTGCTGCAGATATCTCTCTCTGCATACATTGGATGACGGGCACCGGAGAAGAAGATGATGTAGGCTATTAGATATATGTTGCTTACAGGCATTGCAGATTTCTTCATCTTGAATAGTGTAGGATGTATTTTTTAAATATTTATTTACAGCGTGTGGGTTTAGAATTCTTAAACGGCTGACGACTCGTGTTTTGTGAATGCAGGTATTAAAAGTTAGATACTCTTCTGGAGAAAAATCCAGACGGCTGATAGTTCTGTAGACGGGGTTAGTATTTGAATTTAGAGCTCTATTAATGTCCAGAGACAGGAAATGGTTTTCTATTTTTTCTATGATATTCTTATTGTGGTATTGCAGTTCCGATCTGTAGATATCGTGAAGTTCATTGAGGGTGTTAGTAGATGTGGCTATATGATGAACTTGTAAGACCCAGTTAAAATCGATGTCAACTTCTTGCATACTTCTTAGCCTATTGAAGCACATTCGTGGATACCTGTTCTCTGGGAGCGTTGAGAGTCTTGTCCAAAAGTTAATTACTTTTTTCATGACCATCATTTTCAGAGGGCGTCGACCAGTCTCAAGTCTAACTATATAATTCGGAACACTTTTCGGCCAGAGGAAAAGATTTTTAAGAAATTTCAACTGGATGACTTCGAGTGCTTCTAAATACCTGAGGCTCCATATCTCAGCAGCGTACAGCAATGTAGTCGAAACCATTGAATCGAACAATGTCATTTTAGTTTTCCAGGAATCACTCTTCCCTTTTCTAAGGATTTCTAAGACCCTGCCACTCGCCACGGATGCCCTTTGAATAAAATGTTTTGATGCTTTATGGAATTTTCCAGAGGATGAGAATGGTACCCCTAAATAAGTATAGTCCTTGGTATATTCCAGTCGAGAGTTCTGCCAATAGAGAGGTTTCAGAGTCTTGATTTTGGGAGACTTATGGAAAACAACTACTTTGGATTTTTCTGGATTTAGTGTTAGGCCGTTTATTCCGCAGTATTCTTTAAGTATCCTCAATTTCTTTTGTGCGCCTTGCCATGTAGTGTCAAGAAGAACAATGTCATCTGCAAGCAACAGCATTATTACTTCATGGTTTTGGTCTATGGAGATACCTTTAGCCTCTTTGTCTTTGAAGTAAGCGACAATATCAGAAATAAATAATATGAAGAGCGCAGGACTCAGACATTCTCCCTGTAATAAGCCAGATGTTACTTTTATTTCTTCAGATAAGGCAATTCCTATTTTAATCTGCATTACCGCTTCATCGTAAAGCGCTTTCAACAATCTGATAAATTTCCCGCTAACGCCAATATTGAACAGTTTCTTCCATAGAAGGTTATGGTTTATAGAATCAAAGGCTTTTTTGAAGTCTATAAATATTCCGTACACATACCTTTCCTCCTCAGGTTAATGTTAATGAGTGAACTCAGTGTGAAAATATGATCTACGCAACCTCTGCCAGTTCTAAACCCTGCTTGTTCCTCTGGTATTATATTTTCTGATTCGGCCCAAAACATGATTCTATAAGTTAATATACTTGTGAATAATTTAGTGATTGAGTTTATTAATGAAATTCCTCTGTAGTTATCGGGATTTTTCCTGTCCCCTTTCTTAAAAAATAAGCGCAATATAGAAGTTGCCCAACTTTTGGGGGGTTTCTCGTTTCTTAGGACATTATTAAACATATGTAGAAGATAGTGTTCCCATTCCGGTGTAAGAATCTTAAAAACTTCATTCTTCAATTTGTCTATCCCAGGGGATTTATTATTTTTACTGCGAGCTATACAGTGCTGAAGCTCTTCCAGAGAGATTTCTGTATCGAGGAAGGGATGGGTTACTGAGAAAAAATGAACTTCTTGGGTAAGCGATCCACAATAGAGGGCATTATAATATTCTGTCCATTCTTTCAATTCAATTTCATTCTGGTCGGGGTTAGCTGGTTTTAGCATATTCGTAATTTTCCAAAATTCAATGTTATTTTTTACATTTCTTAATTTCTCTATTATTGATGTCCTGTATTCCTTTTTTTTTGTATTTACTAGCTTTCTATAGCATTTCCTACTTTCCAAATATTTTTCTAGTGCATTTTGCGTCTGTTTATATTGCTGTGAAGGCTAATCCTTCTATCGTAAAAAATCCATCTTAAAACATTTAAAATTTGAACCTGGCAGAGATACTGGCAATAGTAATATTTTATTTCATCCTGGTGGCAAATAAATATTTCCTACCGTTATTTACCAATTTTTATTTATGCTCGCGACATAGTACCGATCGGTGCTCTGATCGAATAAGCAGTGTAATCATGCATAACAAAACTTCGTGTTTCAACTATACATATTACAGCGCTTCTTCTTAGTATCTTGCACTCTTCTTGAAGTATCTTTCGAGTGTTATTATTTTTTATCACATTATTTATTTCTATGTGGGGATGGTACGATATATCGTAAGAATAATATATTATTATATATTATATATTACAATTTTTTGAGCTTTGAATATCGAAACACGATATATCGTTGACCTCATATATCAATGCACCTATCGTGATTTTTTTTTATGAAATGCTATTTTAAATTTTCTTAACATGTTGCGATGATATTCTTATCTATCTTATAGCTTTAATTAATTTATTTACCGAGTTAAATACGATAGAAATCATTTCAAATATTTAAAATTTAAAAGTAGTTGATTAAAAATTAAACAGAAGGCATTAGGTACATATAAACTCCCCGTCAAAAGTATTGCAACACCCATAATTCTCGAGATTTTCCCGGTTTTCACCTTAATCCATACTTGGTTTGTTTTCTTATAAATATTTTTTATGAACCGTGAGTCATTGATGATTAGACACATCAATGTTTTTCCCTGTTAATAACGAACGATGGAATTTTAAAATATTTTTTTTCCAATTTCCTTCAGTCCATGTTTATCATTGTTTCGTTATTTACAAGTATTCCAAGACTAGTGGAAGCAGTCATTCAAGCCAGAGGGGGCAATATGTCTTATTAAATATAAATTGAACATTTAAAATTTAAAATTGTAAAAAATGAAAATTTTAAAAAGTAAGTTTCCTAATTTTTTTTGTTTATAGGAAGAAATATTGTAATTCATTATAATAAAAATTGTTTATGTCTAGTGTCGCAATGTTTATTATAGACTTCAGAACCTTTCTTTATTATGAAAAAAAAATACGTTTTTATAAGATTATTTCTAAGTGTTGCGATACTTTTGGTAGGGAGTTTACTTGTGTACTACGTGAAACTAGTAAAAATCTTGCCGACTGTCCCCTTCACCTAAAATTTAAAACTTTTATTTATTAAAACCAATCTTATAAAAGTTTGGTTTCTTTTTAAAAATAGATATAATTGTATGTCGTATTTTAATTTTATAGACAAAGAAAATGATAAAATATTAGAAAGAAAGAATTCTGTATAAAAACATCGGTATGTCAAAGAAAAATATTTTTTTAAAAGATATTTTTGATATATCGTATGGATACTCATCGCTAGTTGTATAAATAATATTACAGTTGCAAATAAAATTATTGTATAAAATAACATTACAGCTGCAAATACAATAATCATATTTAAACTACTGATTTTTTATAAATAACTATTTTTATCAACAAATGATTGTTATATATAAGAAAGTAAAAAAAAAAATTATTATTATTATTTTTTGAAAATTCTCAATTTCGATATTTATTATTTTTCTTGACTTTCATTTATTAAAAATTATCCTACATAGTTAAATTATAAAGGTTCCGAGGAACTCAATATTTGCCGAAAGTTGTTGGTAGTAAGAATTAAGTAGCTGACAGGGTGAGGCAAAACCCAAGGGGTGAATCAGAGCCGGGGGCTTGGCTATCTCATTACAGATGATTTAGAGAGACCAGCTGCCACGCCACCGCAGATCTGTTCCCGTCTACAAAGGACTGGATTTACCCGATTTGTCCCTTTTGTAGTTCCCTTCGTCAGCCCTCTGCCGATAAATACTAACAATCGTATTGTCCGTCTGGCCCTCCGGGCGTTTGGCTACTGACCCGGAATGTTACTGTACTGTTGGTGTAGTTAGCCATAAATCAAGTTGCTTGGTGATTTATTTTTAATTACTATAGCATGTGATTCCGAATATTATATCCTAGGATGTCGTGAAAAATTGGATTCTAAAATTTTGCCCGCTTTTTTATCGCTTTCTAAAAAACACCATTTGCATCAAAGTAGATAATAGACCTTTTTAAGAAACACGACAACAAAGATATTAAAATTCCATTGTGCTTCTTAATAAGTTCTTATTTTGGCACAAATGATATTTTTAGTGTAATCACAGGATTTAAAAAAATGTTCAAAAATGCCCTTTTGAAAAAATGCTCAAATTTGACTTCATTTTCATTTCTTCACGACAGCCAGGAATTTAAACCTAGAAACATTATGAAAATAACAACTTCAGTGTCTTATTTAGCTATTCTCTATTTATTGCCTGCTTTCAGATTAGGAAGAAATTTAAATTTAATTTTAAATTTTAAAGATCCAACAAGGGCTCCATTACTTAGTAACTACAAGAGATTAATCCGACAATACACTGCTTTTTTTACTACTATTTTCTATACAAACACTATAAGATGCCCACAAAATTACAAAAGACACTCTACTGGACTGTAGTCGGATCTATTTGGAAAATCCTCAAAGCTTCTTACTATATCACAATTAAACTGCTGAAGCACAAGTGCCCCAAAAATTGCTTTTTCTTATCAGCAATCAAATACGATATACCTATCCTTCCGTAGTAAATTCAACAACCACTGAAATCCACTGATTTGATTCCTTATAATTTTCCGTAGCGTCCGAAAAGAAGATGGCCTCTTGGCCTTCTGATACAGAACTTTAACTGAAGTGCTTAAGGTTTACAAGTCATACGTATGTCATTTTATAAATTTATAGTAATAATAACAAAAAAAAATTTAAAAAAAAAAATTATAGTAAATAAATTTATAGTACATTTAATTAGCTTTTATGTTTATTTGAAACATATTTTTCTTGAGTCAACAGTTTTCGAAATGTTATGGAAAAACAAAAACAATGGAACTTCTCTCCTCCCCCCCACCGTTAGATCACCCCCCAGTGGCGGGGTCTTTTAGTATGTTCACCTTTTAACTATTCCTAACGAAGCCCTGAGGTCAAAAATTATCGCATATTTCATGGACTCTACAATATGTTTATTGACTGGACTATACTTGTTAATTTAATTTAATCATAATCTAGTTAACTTAATCCTTTAATTTCTAAAATTTGAAATGTAAATACAATGGATTATAGATTGACATATCCATGACCTCTTGTTTTTGTCAGTGAGGGAGAAATTTAATTTTTCTCTTTACTTATGATTTTTTTTATATATATTTTATTATTATTCTTTTTAATTTTCATACTTAATATTTTTTATTTATTGTTTTTACATTGTTTAAATTTATATTTTTATGAATGTAATGTAAGATTATATTTTGATTATTCTAGGGGACTTGATATAAATATGTACTTATAATCAAAAGTATCTTGATGTATATTTCATCCAAGAATGAAGTATATTTTTTAATTCAAATTAAATTCTATTAATCACATTCAAAGTAAGTCAATCCGGTTCATTTTAGGTCATTGGTTAATTGCTATTCCAATAATAAATTCCAAAATTCATAATCTGTTAGAAATATTTTGTTATTATATTATTAAAGATTTTCCTTAATATGTATATTATATTTTTTAAATATAATTATCTTATTGCCGTATATAAGCCTTTCTTTCCTTTAATGTTAAACACTATCCTTTATTTTTATGGACCTAACCTGTTGCTTCTTGGCACAGACAACTTTATCGTCCTAAGGTTTATCCTCTTTATCTCGAACAAGTGATTGTAAGATATCTCCAAACAAGATAGCAGTGACTATTCAATTATTCTAGGAGAGGACGGACATGTTGGTCCCAATACATGAGTTGTGTAGCCCAAGATTACCATATTCATTGTGGTCACCGAGTTATTCAGAATTTTTATCAGGTTTAAAAAAAAAAAAAGAAAGAAAGGTTTCGCACGGACAAAAAGCCATTTTTAAACCGTCCAAACAGTCTGTGATTAATTGCTGATTCAGAAAAGATCTCTGGCCGTTCCACGGAATCAAATCTAAATTATTCTAAAAAATTCAGCTTTTTGTGGAGCTTAAAAATTAATTCGATATGAATGTAAATCTAAATTCAAATATTCTTTTTAATTTATAGACATCCATAAGAATATCCACGATTAAAATATAATAAAATCATGTAAAATTTGAATCTGGATTTATTAACGTCACGTGTCTCATGAAGAAACTATTCATTGCTATGGATTTAATTACTATATTTTTTTCTTAGAATTATTACGAATCTATTGAAAAGTCTGGCTTAGAACAATCCAATGTGTTTGAGTGAATTAAAAGTTTCTATTGAAAGGAATAGGATTTTGCAAGGATGTGTTTTTTATCTTGTTGTGGGATGTTGTTTTATCTCTAATAATCAATCATGCTCATGCGCTAGATCAAAAACTGCTTGGTACGAAATTCAAAACAAATCTTTTCAAAAAGCAGGCATTTCTACTATAATCCTAACATCAACTTGTTGAAGGTACGTTATTGCAAACCGAAGAAATACGTTTTCTAGTTGAAAGGGCCGAAGCTCAAGGACTTAACAAATCAAAGCTCACAAAACATCAATAGCATTTAGTTTGACTTTTGATATCGAATATTTGGATTATCGAATTAATAATAGGTATATTATTTTATTTGAAGTAATAAAGAGCATTGGAGATTTTGCGAAGGGTAAGATATTGAAAGTAAGAGGTTTACTGGAGATCCTATATGAATTAATAGGTGTTTTGAATTAATGGGAAATTAGTTCGGAATAAAAATTAGTTTTTTTGTTGTTTCATGTTTGAGATTTTCAGGTTAGATCCTTATACACATGCCATTCTATGTAGTGAAAGCAGATTCCTGATTTACAGAATGAAGTAAAATATTATTAAAATACTTATTAAGGACGTAATTGCGAGTCATTACAATTTTAATGTGTGAAAAAAAAAATTACAATAAATTGAGTTACTCTAATTTTACATCAATTCTATCAGTTTTTGCTTGTCTATTGGGACTTAGTTTTTGTACTCTAACTTCGCCATGGTTATAATACATTCTAAACTCCTTATCAGAAACTCATTAGTATATTGTATTTATCCATTATATTCATCTAATATTTATTATTATGTTTCTGTATCTTCGAATTCTTTAATATTTTTTTATTACTGTTAGTTTATCGCGTGTGTTAATTTAATAGTTGATGTTCCATCAAAGTATTACTATTCATTCCTCCTTAAAAATTGTTAACTTCTAGATATATATGCTAAGGAATGCTTCATAAATATTTCTAAACATTACCACGGAAGATATAATGTATAATATTTTATTTATTTTTTAATAATTTGTTTGCCTGTACCAGAAATATATTTATATTCCACAAAAGATAAGACTTGGTTAGAAAGTAGTTAAGGAGTGCTTAGGTTGGCCCTGGCTTTTTCCAATATCGAAGAAGCTGGTAACAGATTTTATCGGAAACACGTACCAAGCCAGAACGCTTTTAAGGCTCTTAAAGGTAAAAAGAATTGTTTTTTATATAGTTTTAAAAAAATAATTTACAAAAACGAATAGGATTTTTAAACTACTTTTATTGAATAAGTATTTATTTTTTCTTTCTTTAATTTTTATTGAGTAATTATTACAATCTGCCACAAATGTAGGCAATAAGTAATATAGATAGCATATGATTACATTCACACATTATGTACAAAGAGAAAAAAAAATTATAGAAATTAAAAAAATATATGCATATAAAATAAATAAAAGAAACAGAAAAGAACTTGCTATACATTAACAATATACATATAAATAAAATGAAATACTCAAGTAAAAAAAATAAAACATTGAATAAATAAAAATAAATAAAGTAGTAAGTATTAAAATCATCTTCATTCAAGCGCAATAAGTAATAGTAATAGCAAAAATTTATTCATCAAGTAAAAATATAAATATGTAGTATTTTATAAGAAATAAAAATTTAAAATAATTAAAATTAAAATACAGCCATACCGTTAGTACAATTCATAAAAAAAAAAAAAATGAGGCTGGGGAACAGTGGGAATATTAAACTTGGACCGCTCCCTAGATATGTGGGCAAGCCGGATTTAACGAGATCCCAAAACTTATCATTCAGACGTGTCAATACACAGTGGATGCTGACTGAGAGCACTTTAATTGCAGACTCTAAGGACTTGGAGGATTTACAATAGCCTCGGAACCACTGTCATTTTAATTTGCGATCAGGATTATAAGAATTAGATTATGATTGAGCCAAAGGGTTGGAATAATAGCAAAGGTTTAGATGGAATTTCGAAAATTTAAAGGATATGAGGTTCAGAATGAGATTTATCTATAGATGAATATGTAGGGTTTTGTTGGAGATATAATATGGGTCATTTACTGTAATCTCTTTAAGTATGGATTACTTAAAAATGGAAAAAGAAAATGAAATTGTTAAATGAAGTTAAAGACGACGTACAAAAATTATATTAAATTAATTCAAATATATTTTAATATTTATGAACATTTGTTTTTAAATTTTAATGAAAGTTGTCTTAACTTTTTTTTCCCTAACCAATTATAAGATATGTAATATGGAAGTCAAATAAACTTAAAAATAGGCATAAAAATCTCAATGCTCCTTACTATGTCATAAACAAATTTATCCAGAAGGATCTTAATGTTTCATATGTTGCTGATTTTGCCCAAACCAGATACTAATTCTTTCGTAGTGCAATTCCCACTCGAATCCACTAGTCCCCCAACTTGCTTCTCGCTAGATTCCTGATAAAATTTTTATTGAAGTGCTACTTGTAAGTAGCAAAAGTTATTAATACTAATTATTTTCCTCCAATTTAGATGTTTTTATATTGAATACGGTTGTAAATATCAATGAATAGTGAGAAAAGAAATAATGACTTAATAAATGGCCCTTTATCTTCATTATAACACATCGATCAAGTTAAAAATCAACATGAATTCATTATGTTTTAAATAATTTAAAAAAAATATTATTTATATGTAGAAAGAGCCTAAAAGACATTCGAAAATGTTGGGAAAATAAGATAAAGAAAATTTAATTAATTAATTTAAGGTATAAAACACTGAATGATAAGGTATAATTAATCAAATGAATTCAAATTAGAAATTTTTTATTAACTTTATATATATATATATATATATATATATATATATTATATATATATATATATATATATATGTATATATATATATATATATATATATATATATATATATATATATATATATATAATTGTTTTTTTTTTTTGTTTTTTTTTCCTGATAGTATTTATTTTTTTGTATAAATTTTAATCTACTTAAATTAACTGTTTATTAGTAACTTTATGGTTTTATTTTTGTTTTTTACTTTATTTTACAAATTGTGTTGGCAAAAAAAAGTAATTATCTTGATTGAATGAATGAATGAAAAAAATACTGATTATAATAATATTCAAAACAGGAGGTAAATATATATACAAACAAAGTTAACAAAGATTAAAAAATCTTAAACACTATTAAAAACTTTTTTTAACTGTTAGTATCAAAAAAAAAATATATATATATATATATATATATATATATATATATATATATAATAAACATATATATATATATGCTATTCTGTTATATATATATATATATATATATAAACTCTGTAGTTTACATTGATTATTACTGTCGAATGTTCTATAAACTCCATTTATTTTTATTGTCATAATCCTTTTCATTGCTAGGTGCAACTAAGTAATTATTCTTTATTTATTTATTTGGGTGTTAAAGTGTAATCTGCAAATATTACGGTAATATGCGTAAAATGTAGAGACGGCTAATTTTTTCGTATCTGAACTAAATAAATGGTGTTCCAATAACTTTGTAAGTTCATGTCTCTAAGTTTATTTCGGAATTTTGATGCCCCAAATACTATCTCGATTTGTAATTATAGAACATTTTCGAAATTTATTGATAATTTTAATCGTTTCTAATTAAAAATTCGGTCTATAATCATAAATAAATATTCACATACTATTACCTTAATTTTTCATGTCATTGCAGATATTCCCACAGATAGTTGACAATGATGACAGATAATCCACACCACAGCAAGTAGATAGCAAGAAGGTAGGTGGCGAGCTGCATTGCCCACATCTCCACAGCCACTGTCCCCCAGCCTGCCTATCATCAATATCTGGCCTGATCCCGTTTGCTAATTCCATTCCTATCTTGTCTGTATACTCAGACCGATAAACCAATGGCATATTATATATAATAATAATAACCCCAATTATATGTCTCATTAATTAATTTCTTATTAATTAATCTTAGCATGATAGGAGGACTAATTAAAATATATATTTGTTTTCAAGAGCTTTGTAAGAAGATTTAATTTTATAAACAAAACATTCAAAACAACGCCTAGCTGAATTTTTATTTTTTTATTCACACCTGTTATTAAAACATGAGAAATAAAACAATCCCCGTTTTTTTTTAGTAGTTGTACTCCATTCTTTCTGGCGCGATAAAATGTAGAATAATGAAAAGGCAAAGAAAAAATTATCCTTGTTAGCAAATCTCTCATCCAGTTCCTCTAAGAGTCTTCCGGATAAATCAGCCGGTGCCATTAGTCCAGTAAAATAAGGCTCCACAAGTCCGTTATCAAGAAAAAACTGCCGAACTTTTATTTTCAACAGATGCTTATGTTTTCTTTGGGGTGCAAAATCCGAATCTGAAGTTTGCTACCACGGCTAGCCGTCGGCTTCATACTCACAAAAAAGCAAAGCGTTGTTCGAAGAACGTCTTTAGATTGTAGCGACGAAATGAAAAAATCAACTCCGAAATCGAACCATTTTTCGCGAAGCTATAGGAAGATCTAGAAATTGGCAAACTTGCGGTCAGTCCTACTTTCCCGCGAAAACACGTTTTTCTTACTTTTTTGGCTATAACTCCGAATCAATTTGTTCGTTACAATACTACTATATCATCTTAAAGCTGGTTAAATTTACTATAGACTCCATACATGAAATCCAATTTTTGTTGTTGATTTGTTGGCACATTATTCACTTCAACTCCAAAACTATTTGTTTAATCCCAAATTTCCTTTTTCCATCTTAAAGCTGATTAAATGTACTATTAGAATCTATAAATTAAATTTTGATTAAAATCCGTACAATACCCATGCCAGAACGCTAAAAATCTCGTAATGCTGTTAAATCCAAAGTTTTTTTTGCCACGTTTTTCGCTCTTACGCAAATATTTATCCAATCCAAAATCTCATTTTTTAATCTCAAAGCAGGTTACTAAAAGGTAGCTGATCTATCAATTTATGTTCAGTCGCTGTTGAACTACTTTGGACTATTGCATAATGTCGTTTAATTTGGAAAAAAAAATGTTTGTTTATATTTAAAGAATATTATACAAGTTGTTTTTTCCAACCCTACCATAAACTATGACTGGGATTGATAACTTGTTTTTTTTTAAAGTTAAAATGTATTTCGTCATTTCGAAATCTCAGTTGTCAAAATTATTATTTAAAAAAACTATCATTGTTGCAAAAGATGCTACTCAATTATTTCTACCTGAATATATTAAATAAATAATATGAAACTGTTTATCCAAAATCTTTTATAGGAAAGTTTTTAGTTCATATCCCACAAAGAAATGAGAGAATTAGAAAGTTTTTATCTCTCATGAAAATTATTATTTTTACATTTGATATACCAATGACAATATTCCCCAATTTATATTGTCTGAGGCACCAGGATCAGCAGAGACACCTTTCTACAAATACTGACGCAAAACAAGATCCCTTCCCTCAATATTATTATTATTTTTTTTTATTAATGAAGTCGGAGAATGAGAATAAAAAGAAAATAAATAAAAAAACATATATAAAAATCTAAGTGAACGTTGAAAACGATGATCAGTATATAGTGATTCCTAAGTAACAGAATAAGGGGTTAAGAGGTGGTAGGAATAATTCTATTCATTCAATAAAACAAAAATAATAAAGAATTAAAAATAAAAGTTTAGATAAAGTTCAAGACCCGCAAAGTTCAAGACCAATCATAGAACTCTTTAAAATTCTATTAAAATCGCATTCGTTCAAATGCATTTTACTAAGGATGTATTATGTGTAAATTCTTCTAACACTACATTAGTGTGAGCTTGTTTGAAATTAAATATTCATTTTACTCTAAAATAAGTCCAACAGAAAATATTGAATTTTTTAAAACATGCACGCCTAGAACACCCTCCTAAAGTTCAAGACATTGCCCATAAGATGCTCTGCATAAATATGAAGTC
The DNA here is from genome assembly GCA_003667255.2 of Euschistus heros. Lineage (NCBI taxonomy): Eukaryota > Metazoa > Arthropoda > Insecta > Hemiptera > Pentatomidae > Euschistus > Euschistus heros. Next base: position 3,651,424 of record RCWM02000052.1, on the reverse strand, counting down.
TATTACGGAAGTAAACCCAGGGAACCATGGTCGAAGCATAACCGTAAGTACTCCATTCTTATGGCGTATGGCCTCCAGTGGTGTCATCTCTCTTGAGACATCGTTTCCGACTGAAGTCTTCCATTACACCGGCTGAGGGAACCCACAATTCCTAGCTCAGCTAAATGTTCTGTTAAAAATGGCAGCAATTTTGAATGGATCATGGTAGTTTTTGGTTTCGAATATCTATCACAATTAGGGCCACGATTAATTTTGCTATATTTACATGTTCATACCACTGTAAAATTACAGAAATATTAAAATATTATTAAAAACATACCTAAACCGAAATAATAATATGATAAAAAATTAAATAATTAATTAAAATAATATGTATTATAAAATTTATAAATGTATACACAATTTACTTTCTAAGATCAGTTTTATCCTCATAGTTTTTTTTTTTTTTACCTTAGTTTGTATCTACGATAATTGGAAATCTTAGACTGTTTAGCTGATAAACGAATTTAATCAATTATTATTATTGTTTATTTTTATAATTAAAATTAATTTATGGAATATATACCGTTGGCGGACGGGAAAATTTTAATCATAGCTGTTTGACAACTAAGAAGAATTTTAAATCTTACATTGAAAATTAAATTAAAAAAATCCTAAATAAATAAATGTAATAACTCTTTGATCTGGTGTCACTTTATTTTCTATTAAAAAATCAATTTTTTCTTTGCTTTTTATTCCAATGTAGAGTTTAATGTGTTTAAAATATTTATTTTTATACGTATATGCAACGTAAAAATGCAACGAATGTCAGGTAAACCTGACAATAGAATACATTCTTGTTGAATGCCAAAAATAACAAAAGCAAAGGAAAGATAATGGTCTGAAGAATCAAAACATTTTAACATTGTTTTAAAACAAATCATATCTCCACAACAACATTATTCACTTTTTGAAACAAACACATCTGTACAAGGACTTTCTGAACCTGAGTATGTTGTCTCTAACCAAAGGTAGTGGTGCGTGGCACCAGAAAGTAATTAAATATTTCTATACTTACATTAAAATACATATTTCTATGAAGAAATTATTATCATAATGTCTTATTTACAAAAGTAACTGATTTGTATGCCAGTTGAAAACTCCATGTTTTTCCGGTTTCAAAATTAAATTTCTCCATGAAAATTGAAGATATTACAGCTTTTATGGCAAAAAACGTGGTTTTCTCAAAAAAGTTTTTGAATTATCGTGTATCTGCAACAGATTGGTATAGAAAGGTAAAGACTGCGAATTTTTTTTTCATTTTTGTTTCACCCAGTTTCTTTTTTTACATTAAAAGATACTCACCTTGTATATGATATACACAAATTGTATTTTCAATTCTCATTAAAAAAAATAATATATAAATAAAATAAAAAAATTATATTATATTTGTGTATCAGCTGAATGGTCTAAGATGTCCAATTATCTTTGATAAGCCGCAAGGTAAAAAAAAAAAAATAAATAAAAAAAAACCTGTAAATAAATAAAGTTGTCAAATAGCTATGATTAAATTTTGCCCAACTCTGACTGTTGGAATGTGCATTGTTTATTATTAATTAACTAATAAATTTAATTTTATCACTATATAATAAATTACTGCCTAGTCCTAATAGGTATACTTTTACAATTAGTCGCCCTCCAGTTCTGGTTCTTCGTTGGCCGACAGGTTAGATTTATCACTTTCTCTGATATGCAAATCCTGAATGTCCTTTACTCTAAACGAGAGCCGGGGATTATAAATGATTGCATTTCCCCGAAGACTAATGAGGTGCCGAAGGATCAGTTACTCATTTTTTCGTGACCGGCCGAGCGGTATCTGGTGGCCGCTATCAGTGAAAACATTTTCGCCGCATAAGTAGCCACCACTAGCTCAGCAGTCGATAGGGCAATCTTCGGCTTGATTGGTTATTATTCTGTCTCAGCAACATCCTTGATTCTGTTGCAGTCCAATCATCCTGAGTACTTCATCACATTCTCTGATAAATCAAGTCGGTTGGGAATTGATTTTTATTGAGAAATCAGCGCCAGTTAGGTCCTTTCCGGAATTCGAAATCAACATTGGATACTCCTTCCATGAAAAAAAAATACAAAAAAACTGTCACGTAACAGTTCATCTGATAATTGTTGCCTGGGAACCATTGGAATTCAACATCACTTATAAAAATAAATATATAATAAAATAAAAATTAAAAATTAAAAATCTTTGAGAAAACTGTGGTTATGAAAAACATCTAAAGTGCACCATCAAAGTTAAGCACGAATTACGGAAATATAAGAAGAACAAACAAATTTAAGTATCTAGGAGAAATCATCCAGCCTAATTGAGGGGAGAAGTTCTCCAAGCAAGAATGCAAAAGATTGGCTTAGCATTCCAATCAACTAAAGATGTTTACAACACAAAATCACTGTCCAGACTCTAAAATTGGTCATTACATGACAGTAATTCGGCCAGTATGTTTATGTGCATACATGCAGCTGTAACACTAATTTTAGGGGCAATAAAAGAGAATGAAGAAATCAATAAAAAGAGAAAGAAAGATTGTGAGGAAGATGGAAACAGAACAATAGGAGAAACTTCCAAATTAAGAAGTAACACAGAAGTATACAAAAAGGTAGAACAAATAACATGAAATTGGGAAAAGGAGACTAATGTTCTATGGGCACATACAAAGAACGAGTCCAAGAAAATTAAAAAAGAAAAAGTGTACATTTTGGAAGATTAAAAGGTAAACCCAATTGGCTTCAGAAGATACATGCAGATATAAGAGAAATCGGCTTAAATTAAGAAGAAATTAGAGACAGAAAAAAACTATAGAAACAAAATTAAAGAGTGGGAAGGCTTCCTAGACAAAACGACAAAAAGACAGGAAAGAAAATGAACGGCAGAAGAGAGGAAAGTGAAAAGTGAACAGATGAAGTGTTGGAGAAAACGTAAAGTTGACTTGGTGGCTTAAACGTGGTCCTTATCTGGCCTTTGACGAAATAATAATTAAAAAATAAATAAGTTAATTTTGTTTTAAATATTGGTATTTCTGTATATACTGCACTGACTAGGACATAACTAGTGGAATAATTAATCAGAAAATCTAGGAGTAGTAAATCGACTGACTATATTTTAAATCAAATAAAGAACCTAAAATTTCCTCACAACATATAAACTAGGGACAAAATTATGATCCCTTCAATAAAGACAAGAACTACTTATAGTAGATATTAGAAACAATTCAACGGAAATATACATCAGAGACACAATAGGGTAAAAGGAAACAGTGTTGTCTCGGAAACTAAAGAGCTGCTATTGATACTAAGTATTGAAATGCTATTGAAACTAAGTATTCGTCTAAATTCCTTTATAATTAATTACATCATTATTATTACTATTTACAAAGTTTATAGGCACTGTGAAAAATTAGACGAAATAAAAGTTTACCGTTGTTTGAAATTGTAGATAATGTAATGTTCACATTTTAATAGCAAAAAAATAAAAAATAACCTTGTATCATTTGAAAGTCTTTTTTAATATTAATTGCAAACATGGTGGGGGAGTTTGAAACAGAAAACATATGCAAACAAATTAAACATGGAAAAAGAAGAATTACGATAAAATAACAATAAAATATTAATAAAGATTAAACTAGAATAAACAAATAAAATACCGACTTGCACCATAAATATTTTAAAAAATAAATATTATTAATATTCATAATATGAATATTTACTAATTCATTGATTAAAAAATATATATATATCTTTCCTATTATAAAAAAAACAACAACTTATAAATATTGATTACAAATATTTATAGATTATAAAATATGAAATTATCTTTATTGTTTATAAATGACAATTATCCTGTTTAAAAAGTAACTTTACTGGTTTATTTCTTTAATAAAAAGACAATAAAACTAACATTGTATTATTTTTGTAATCAATGTAGTATAATTTGTAATGAAATTCGTGGGTTTGTATCTCACTTGGCCGAGTTAGGATTTATTCTTGACCTTCCCACCATGGCTAGAATAGGTTGGTAACCTGTAGGAAAACCTATCCTTCCTGCCCTAGTTGGAGTACATAAGGAAATTAAGCCCAAATAAACAAACAAAAAACCATTGTATCTTCGTAATATGAGAACATATGCACGTACAATCGGGACTCTATTAACCGTGTTTCAATCAATGAAGTCTATTTTTTTATTTCATTTTATTATCTATTATTTTTCAATTTTTTTTCACGAAACATTCTATTGGCGTGCAAGATATTTGGCAATATCTTGTACGAGCATTTACATGGAATCTGGTGGATGATGTGGAAAGTCTACCAGAAAACGGATCATTAACTATTATAAACATTAATTATAAATAATAAAATTTGATCATAAAGAAGGGCTGGGGAAGGCATTTTAATATTTCGAAGGCAGAACTGGCGCTACGTCGTTCGATTTGGTGGTTTTTGGACAATGGAGCGATCATATATTGAAATGTAGTGTCGATACATAAACAAAAAAAATAAATAAATTAGTAGATTTTTTTTCAAATATCAAACTTTTATGCATACGCATATGTATAAAAATATTACTCATAGTTACAATTATTGCATACATAATAAGTATTGTTTTGTTATTAAATAAATATATGTATTACGTCAATCGTGCTACTATATTTTTTTTTTATTCATACCCTTACTTTTTTTGGGCCCTCGATAAACCGATGATGACGTTATCCGGTCCCAAGTGTATATATAATTGTACTGACGTTTAACTTTCAAGATAGTGACAATACTAATTTCGCAAGTTAAGAGTCAATGACTGCCCTGAAGCCGTAACTAACACACATCTCTACGTGCGCGAATCTCGTAAACGTGTCTTGTTTCCCGTATCGCTTGTTATGGAACTATTTTTTTCAACCTTCTTATGCATATTCTACGTTTTCATATTCAGTACCAGATTTTACACTTGAAAGAGACCAAAAAAATTAAAATGAACAGAAATATCGATGATCTAAGAATATACGTAGTCTTGTAACGTTCAGAATCTTAAAAATATTTTAATAAGTGTTTTGCTATTACATGTTTTTTTCCGAAAATGAACATTAAAATTAATTAAAAAAAAAAAAAGTTTAACTCTTACTCTATGATTATGATGACAACTTTTATGATTAAATGTTTTTTCGGTTCCAACTCTAACCTCTATTATTCATTCAACAATCATATCTTTTATTATTTGAAAGAATATTTTTTTACATATGTAATTTTTTCTTGATATAAATCAATATTATTAAATATATTATTTTATTTTTTGAAGAGAAAAGATTTGACCCGGTCGGGATTCGAACCCAAGTTTCCACCTCTCTAGCGTGGCGCCTTATCCAACTAGGCCACCGGGGTCGTATCCGAACCAGGCAAATCTAACTTGGGTTCGAATCCCGACCGGGTCAAATCTTTTCTCTTCAAAAAATAAAATAATATTTTTTTACTTTTTCTTTATTCTCATTAACTTTATTATTAATTTAATAACCTTAATTGTCTGTGTTATTTTCTCTTATAGGCTTTAAGTCAAGTAAATACAATTAATTTTTAATCAAACCTAGCAAGTAATTACAAAAGACTTATTTACATGACTGTGATTAGACCTATTTGCACGTTCGGAGTTGAGCTTCGGGCCTCCACTAAACCATCCAATTCATCTCGTATCCAATCCTTACAATCCAAAATCCTTCGAAAAATCTTCAATACTCCTTACTTTGTCACTAGTAAACTTATCCATAAAGATCTTAATGTTCCATATGTTGCTTATTTAGCCCAAACCAGATACCTATCCTTTAATATTAAGCTCCGGAACCACTCAAATCCATTAGTTTATCAACTTGCTTCCCCCTTGATTCCCGATAATCCTCCGCGGTATCTGAAAAGAAGATGTCCTAGAGATCTTCTATTGTAGAATTTTTATTGAAGTACTGCTCATGAGCAGTTCTTTTCAAGTTTTGACATGTTATTGTAATCGTTATCAGCTCATTTACTTAATGTATATAATTGTACAGTTATAAATTTCAATACATTTTTAAAAAATAAAATAAAATTTTATTTTTAATTAGATGTTTTTATTACGTAAAACATAAAAGAGCCTGTTATAAACAACCCTAGAAGATTAAACCCTAGATTTCTTGAATGAATTATGTGTCTCTTATTTCCGTTTATTTCTATGTATGTATTCCTGGTGATAATTTGATCTTGAAAAAAATCTTCTTTTCGACAGTTATAAGGATCTGGAACCTTCTTGGTCAATTGCCAAACTATAAATAAATTTTTTATAGGTATATCTGAATTTAGAGTATAAGTCTAATTCTTTTAATGGTCCCTTTTCCTCTTAGAAAAATATTTGTAATTATTTTATATCCAGGAATACCCCAGTAGCGTATAATATTTTTTCCAGTGCAACTGAAATGTAGTATGTCACTCTGTAAAGCTGGTGTATGGTTGAGTACAGTGAACGAAATGCAAACTGGTGTTCAGGTAGTATATCTTGTATACTACAATCATCACATCTGCTTGCTGTCACATGATAAGTGGCAGGTATGGATTTCAAAATTACAGAGAAATATTTTTTTTTTAAATAATTTTTTCATACAAAAAACAATGTATGTATATATTTAAAAGTATGTTCTTGTTTATCAAAAGAGTGTTTTATTATTTATTAAATTAAATATTATAATCATTAGCCTGTCCTACAGGTGACAGAGAGCTTGTCACATTAATGAGAGTGTTGAACCCCGTATCAGTTTTGATCGACGTTCATCAGCAATGAAGAAACCATTTGCGTATGTTATTTCTTGATTTTTGACAGACAGGAAAGAAGAAGGCGGCTAAAGTTGTGTGACACCATTTGATTACACTCGTTAGCTTTAATAGCACCTTTTGCCACTAGTCAGTCTAATTTATTTAATGGTGTTATATTTTTAAAATTTTGAACCGGTTGTGGGGTCTATATTTCGCCGCATTTCTTCGTAAAAGTGGGTCTTTTCATTAATTGGAATGGTCAGGATAAATTTAGCCAGGGAAATACTATTATTAGCTGCTCGTTTACACATATCTGCCTAAGTGGAAGAAACGTCCTTTTAAAATATGTGTCCCGGAACGAAAATAAAATTGTTCTACTTTTATTTTTATTTATTTTTTAATCTGTATAATAATATACATAAGGAACCGAAAATACAGCCGTCTCTTGGTTATTTTAAACTCTATGTACCACGCTAAAATATCTCATTACCGAGATATGAATAATCGTTCACAGTTAGATTTTTTTTCTGTGCTAAATTCTACATAGGTATAGCACATATGTTCGAAATAAAACCTTAAAAATTGAATTTTTATTGACCAAGCCAACTTATCCTTCTCTTCTTGACGAACCTAACTATATTTTCTCTCTCAATGAGTTCATCAAGTTCCCTGTTCTTCCTTACTCTTGATGTGCCGTGTATACAAACTGTACCGCAGTATCTTTCTTTTAAACTACTCTGAAACTTCTAGGGTCCATAGCACACTATTGGCCTAATTTAAAAGACTTATTAAAACATTTGTAGGCCAAAATACTCTCTGTGACTGCCATGATCTTTTAACTTTTGCGTAAAACGGTTAACCGCTTACATACTCTTCTTCTAGATTCAGAGGGGGCCAATAGGAAAATTGTAAAGTAATTTTTTTTTTCCGTTATATATTTAATCACACATGACAATTAAAATTTTACAACCAGTGAATGTGTTGTAAGAATGACAATGGCTTGAAAGGCACGAGGGGAGCAGAACTCCTCCAGTCTTAATTTTCATTTTATTTCAGTATAGGTCTCTCATCCAGCTCCTTTTTAGTCTTCTCTGTGTGTTGTCGGGAATATGTATTGTGGCCATGTCGTTTATAAATGTATTAGGATTTCCATGTAATTTTTCGTGGAATCGTTTATAGTAGCTTAAATTCTAATTGAAAATGTATTTAATTATAACCTTTATTTTTAGTTTTAAGTCAGTACTATAATCCGGATTATATCTTTGAAAAAACCAATAAATTTAATTAAAATAATAAATCTATTTATTTCACATTTACCAATATACAAACAATAAATTAGTAGCAACAATAATAAAGTAAATTAATCATTGGAATTTTAAACTGAGATGGATAAACAAAACATTTACTGCCTTATTATAAAGGTATAAGATTTTTTAAGTGACAATTAAACTATGAATTTAAAATCGCATTTTTGTCCACTGAGAGCATAAATTGCTTATTTAAGGCCAGTCTTACAAGAAATGTCAGATTAATATACTTTTAAATTTTTTAGATACTCAAAAAGTAATTTTATATTTGAAAGCAACTTCTTTGGTTATATCGTAAAAATGAAAACAAATCATAATATATTATTCATGTTGGTTTAAGCACTCTCTGACTTTTTGTTCAAAGCCTTAGATAGGAGGGAAGTAGATTTATTTTTTATCATCTAACTCATTCTGTTATTTTTTAACAAATAACTCAACTGAAAGTTTCTTTAACCTTTGGATTGATTGCAAAGATGTAAGAGATATGAAACTTTACAATGTTTACAGACAACCAATCACACATTGCACGATCCTCATCCCTATAATGCAGTCTAAACAGCTGAGTCATCGGTTTCATTTATCGGAACTCGTTAAGCGAGCAATCAAAAACAAAACGGACTGGTTTTTTGCAATCATCCGAACCTGTTCTCGACACCTTCTTTGCTTTGAAGTTGTATTTGAGGATTTCTCTTCTGTAAGAAATTTTAAGCCTTAAGAAATTTCATTGAAATAGGTTTATTCCTATTAAAAAAATAAATAAAGCTGTTAAAGAATATTGATTTTATTGCCATATTGGCCACTTGCCATTTTTTGAAAATTTCATAAAATTATTTTAAATCATTAAAATAATTTATTTTTCCAGTTTCTTTTGCTCATTCTTTATCGAGTCTATTCATATAATCATCCTTGAAGATTGTAACCAAGGTCTATTGTAATAGATGTACAACAATGTGCAATAGAGTTCTATCAATGTCTCTATTAATGTTGCATTTGCGGCTTTATCCTTACACTTCCTCCATTAGCTTGTAATCTAGTGAAGTGGATAGAGAAATGTGTCGGGTTCTTTTTAATCGCTGCTTTACCCGTTAAATAGGGGAGGAGTCTGATTTATTAGCTTTAAAAATGTAAATATTTTAAAGAATTATATTTGTTTTGTTTATTAATTTACATATTGTATTTAAATTTTAGTATGGTTCAGCCTTTTATTTTTATTTAGGAAAACTATTTTAAAAAATCCTGAGAGTTACTTTCTTTTATGAAGCACATTCAGTGCAACATCGAGGTTTTTTTTTTTTCACGTCTGATATTTCTTGGAAATTATTCCCCAAATTTGGACAGTATCTCCCACACCTTTTTCTACCATTTTTTTTTTTAGTTTTTGCTTTGAAATATCTTTTATTTTTGTCAAATTGCAAGATAAAAGATTAAGGTCAATAACTTTATGTTGTTTTTCATCTGCAGTGAATATCAACGCTATCAATGTACTTCCCATCGATGAGACACTTGCTTCGATAATAGTAGGTATACTGATTGGAATTGAAAATCAGATTAACTGTTGAATTGGTGAGATCCCGGCAATGATACATAATAAAAAAAAAATTAAAAAAATCTCATTTCAGATTAAGGATCAAAGCATACAATACTATAAAATATAGTACATGTTTTTCGGATAGGTATATATTTACATTTGTATAGGATCAGTACTTACAATCATTTCAATTTACAATCAATATCGATTTATGATATATAAAATAGATAATGTAGTTCATACTAGTGAGGTTGATATTACTTACAAACACCAAGTCTATACAAGAAACCTCTACGTGGTGTTCTGGAATTTTTGTTATTAATTAGTTGCACTATAATAATTTTTGTTATTAATAAGTAACAGTAATCATTGTTTTGTTTTTTTAATATAATTTTTAGGGGAGGCAACGCAAGGCAACTCTTGAAACCCTGTTAGTTCACGTATTAGACATGTACTATATTAAAATATATAAATACATGTTTTTATTTGATGATATTTGGGTGTCATAATCGTGGATAAGCCATTTTCACGTGTACACATCTACAAAATTTTAGAAAAATGTCACATATCAACCTCAACATTTTTTATTCACCATAAAACATCTAAAAGTAAAATTACGAGTACATAATCTTTTTTATAATAATTCTCTTATGATTATGTAACTTACAAAAATAGACATCATTGCTTAACTTATACTGGACGGAATAAAATAAAAAAAAATATCCTATTGTAGATTTTCACTATTAAAGAATACCACAGATAATAAGTAGGTGAATAATACATTACGCCAGAGTTTATTAAATCTCTGAAGAAAAGATAATGGTCTGACGAATCAAGACATTTCAACATTGGTTGAAAATTATACATATTTTCACAACCAGATAATCCACTTTTTGAAAGTCTCTACAAGGATTTACAGTTCAACCAGATATATGCCTCTAACCAAATTTTACTAGACGACACCAGAAAATAAATCTTTTCCAGGACTAGAAAAAAATATGGATAGTCATTATTAATTTTAAAACTTTTTTTTTGGTGGTGTTTCTCTAAAAAAAAAAATCTTTTCCCAGAACCTATAGTTCTCAACTTGTTTTTGGTGCCTCTAAACAAATGTAGTGGTACACGGAAAATATGTAAATAAATAAATAAAATATCTGGATTAAGAAAATGTCACCTAATTGTTTATTTATCAAATAATTTTCTGTTTATTGTTTTACAATTAATTATTTTTTAAAAAATACAATAATTTCGTTTATTGATTGAAATTGAGAGTTATATTACTAACAGCATCTAGTAAATTTGTTTGGTTACCAATATAATGGTAATAGCTTGCTGAGAAATTACCCATTAGTAGCATTTCAATGAATGTTTTATATTCATGTTTTTAGGAGATCCCGAAGCTATCTTCTTTTCAGACGCCTCTGAGGATTATTGGGGGAATCAAGTTTTTGTTTGGTTTTAAGGGTGAAAACTGATGATAATCATTGCCCTAATATTTGAACTTTACCATTTACCATATTAAATTTTGAATTGTAAAAATATGCAGTTTTGATGTCAACATCCGACCTAAATTAAAACTAGGATAATGGAAGGTAAGTTAAGGCTCTTGTAGATTTGAAGTATAAACTTCTTTAACTCGTATTTTTATAAGTAGTTAAAAATAATAATACGATTATAGGAATTTATAGAACATAATAAATTAATTACAAATGGCATGTCAGTTGTGAACTCTATTTGGCACTAAACCATCAGGAATTTTAAAGATATAATACTTTATATAGAATCATCTGTATTTATATTATACTAGCATCCCCCATATATTTATCGCCATTTTAACAACAATTTGATTGAAAATATGTAAATTTTATTATTGCTAAACCTTCCTTGAACTGTAAATATTGTGTAGTTAAAATTTGGTACTGATTGGAATAGAAGGTTTCGCGGTTAGTGATCACAAACGAAAAATGGCTTGTCCTTATTTATAATAGTATAGATTTGGCTTGCAGTTTTATTATTAAGTAGTGAAGTGTTTATTTAATAGGGGTGGATTTATTAAATTATTTTGGTTTACAACGTTTTGTGAACATCCTCACTTATTAGGATTGATGAATTATCTGCCACTTCTACTGGAATATTTTTATTTGAAGAGTTGTTTCGAAGGTTAAACATTCATCATCAGTTGAAATAGAATGGCTTCTGAAAGATATTATGAACTAGAGCTGACAGAGTCTAGATCAGAACTGCCTGTGAATGTACATCGTTTAACAGCTCTTGCATGTTTCACATTTGCAACTTATTCGAATAAAAAAATGTCAATAGAAGTGGCAAACTATTGATCGAATCTAATTAGATTGGTCCTTCTATACCATCTTGCGTACTTCAACTGATTCTTAACTTATTTTCCAAGCCGATGGCAGACTATCCCAGTAACCCAGTTGATGACCTCAGAGCCCAGATACCGGGAGACCAGACAGAGACGACAGACCTATAATTTGAAACGACTGTATGGGTGGCCAAAGCACGCACCTCCATTACCCACAACACCTAATATCTTCAGCTACCGTCCCCCCTTCTTCCCCTTTCTCATTTTTTCATCTTCGTCTATTTTTACCCTCGTCCTTATTACTCGCATTATCTTCATTGATCAGTGCGTTATCTCTAGAGCAACTCTGGATCTGATGATGATGTTATATCAGGTAATGCTGGCAGTACAAAAAGAAAAGTCTGAAATTCCGAGAGATGAGATTAAAATTTTGATCTTTACCGCCTCTAGAGAAGCCCTGTAATTACACGTCTGGTTTTTTAGTGAAGTAATGGGAGTCCATTTGCATATGTAAATATTGTTAGAAGATTAAATGTCGGTTAAATGTAACATGTTTTTCTACAACGGTCTTCAATTCTACTTTTATTGTTTGATCATAAACTTAGTGCTCCTGGGGACTCGATCAAATTGGGATGAGGGTTTCAGGACTACCGTTACAAAAGGTCGTTGGTTCAAATCCCACCTCGGTGGTTAAAACCTTTTTTCGCTGTGGGCCAACGGAATGAACCTTGACCATCTCACTCTGGATTGAATAGGTTGGTAACCTGTAGGATTCCTTCCTTGTTTGTTGTTGGATTACGTAAGGACTATAAGCTCCAACAAACAACAAACTACTTTGAATTTCATTATTAAACAATTATTATAATTTATTTGGGAGTTATTAAAAAAATATGTTATTTTTTAATATATCCTTGTGTTACAACCGCGATTGGCGAAAGAATGAAACGTCTGACCTAGCTCTCGAACTATAGTCCCGTGTTTCTTTTTCAGAGGTGATCGAGTTCTTATCACGTTATATACACAAATTCAACGTCATAATATAATAAGCACAATAGCGTTTATATACGTTAATTCTAAACATTGCTGTAATGCTGAGTACAATAACGTTCGTTATAACATAAACACTCATTTTTAAAAAAATAAATTCAAGGTAAGCGTTGTTAAGCTGCTCCAAATAAACAATTCAAGAAAAATTGATTATGGAATGATGAGGTGAATCTCACCTCAGGATGCAAATACTTCATTTCTTTACATTCGATTCATTGGAAAACTTCCCTGACAGATGAAGTTGTATTAAATTACAATTGAAAATAACATAGCATCATAATTTGACAATGGTAGTAAAGAATCATATCTTGTATATAATTCGTATGCTCCAGATAGTATTTTAAAAAATAGCCAAAATTAGTTTAGTACACTGCAATCATCTCCTTAGCCTCCAGCACCCTGTGAATAATTTACTAATTGTTAGGCTTATTTATTTCTGATTTGATGAAGTCGACGAGGATGGCTTTGATATGTCAAGCCTATACGATCTATAAACAATCATTAAAAGGATTTTTTAAAAAATCATTGCGATAAAACACTTACTTAATTAATTTTATATTGCCTTTTTTTTAGCAATAATATTTTTTTTTTTCATTGTGATAAAAACATTATCTTGTACATTGTTTCTTTTTATAGTACCTACCTAAATTTCCTCTAGATATACATTTATAAGATCTTTGTATTATTAAAAATACCTATAAAAGAGTACTTCAACATGATAAAAGTTCATAATATGGCAGGTGGGAGCTAAATTACGTCCATTAAATAAATTGGCAAGATATGGTGAATTATAGCGTAACACATGAACAATTCTTGAATGGCTTCAGTAAATTATTTTTTTCTTCAAAATAATAGCTTTCTATTCTGATGAAAATAATGTTTTGTTTTTACTGTAATAAAAAACTGGATTGACTGTTTAAGTCCATAGTTAAAATGTTGTGATTTTAAAGTTGTCCAACGGATTAATCATTTAAAGTCTCTTTAGATCCATAAATCTGATTTTAGACGTAAGAGTCTACTGTCTCCTAATAACAATTGTTATCCTTTCATATTAATTTGCTGTATATCTCAAAATCAGCCCACTTGAGTAATCATATGCTGATTATGATCATATGCCAATCCTGATTGGCCGTGAGGTGATCGATTGACCAATAGAGGCATTTGGTTTTTTGTTTTGGTGTATTGACAAATACAATAAAAAAAATTTAGTTTAAGTGCTTTCTAAATGGGATTTAACCAAGAAGGAATACCGATTTTTCTATTGAGGTTTAGTTGTTTGTCACTAAATGAAATTCAGCAAACAGAACGATTGAAACCAGCGCTGCGTAGGTGTTTAGGGTACTTCTTCAACTAGCTCAGGTATAGTGTTCTCATGACCTTGTAATGATTCACATTCTTTACAGTATAAGGCGCAAAACTTTTTTTTTTCTACAGTCGATTTTATAACTGTCAGAATAAACTGGCAATTAGCGAATAATATGTAAATTTTACAGTCTCAACATGACCTTCATTATCGATTGTTATTTTCCTTGTTACATTGGGGTATCCTTTCCCAGCTTCTGTCCAACTGTACACAAACAATGTCAGGCATATTTTAACCTACACTTAAATGAGTTTATTAGGATTTTCTTGAAGGTTATTGCGAATCCTTTTGTAATCGGTATCAGTGTTTAATAATGGTTAGCAGGTTTCTTGTTATTAATATTGTTTCGATTCCGAGCTCACTTCAATCTCATGGATCTCAGGGCGCCCAGTATAAGTCGAGGGTTCGAATTCTACCTTAGTGTGTTGAACTTTATTTTGCGGCAGACCCATAGAATATATTTCGACATTCCCTCTCTGGCTTGATTAGTATGGTGACATGTAGTCTCTACGAGAGGTAACCCGTACTTCCTGGCCTTGTTGGACTTTGATAATGTCAAGCCTCAAAAAACAAACATTAAATTTCAATTTTCATTAATTAAATAAAGCGTAGAATACCAACAACTAGTAAAGTCCATTTTATAAAATTTTTCAGAGCTGGTCTATAAAAGTAAATGTCAGACTGGAATAGTATCAGCCTTATTTCTTGTATGGCCATTTTAAATATGATTTTACTTCTATTTGGAAAACACTTTTAAGCTAAAAAAAAGTCTAACTAATTAACAAAAAATATTTGCTCTTGGACCTAGCTGGTTTTGGAATTCCATTCCTCGAATGTTTGTAGAGTAGTAGCTTTTCTCTCTCTCTCTCTCTCTCTCTCTCTCTCTCTCTCTCTCTCTCTCTCTCTCTCTCTCTCTCTCTCTCTCTCTCTCTCTCTCTCTCTCTCTCTCTATCTATCTATCTCTCTATCTATCTCTCTCTCTCGCTATCTATCTATTTATCTCACTCTGTGTTGATATTTTTTGTTGAAATTTTTTTTTTCTCTTTACATATTATTGTATATATTATAAAGCCAGATATAACCGATACAGTATTCTAATTTTTACTGTCAGATGATTGAATACGTATTTTATATTAATAATCTTAACTTATTTGGAGTTCTGGCACTGGCCAGCTTTTCCACTCATGCCCTGAGTGACTGTACATTGCGTTCTCACTTAGCCCTCAATGGTTTTTCTTTAACATCAGTGAGGCAGCTGAGAGAGAAGAGCTTGGACCTCTCTGTGCCGGGCCTGTCCTTCCATGAGTGGAGGGGCAGGATTGGTTGGGAGATCCCTAGGATGAGTGTGTATTGTAGATAGAGTATGGATGTAGTTTTAACTTTGAAGTTAATTCATCTTTATTTTTATTTATACTTTTATTCAATTTATTTTTATGTTATATATTCATTTCTTCTTCTTTGAAAGGATTTTTCATCGCTATTGAAGTTTCCTTCAACCGAACTCTTCCCTCAGCCGGTTCCTCCATTCCTCTCTATCCATTGCTTCTTCTTCCGTTAGTCCTCGGCCTGTTATACTTTCAGCCACAACATCTCTCCACCTGATGCAAGGCCTACCTCTCCTCCTCCTCTCTGCTTCCCATTCATAAGCAATTTTTGGGATTCTTCTATTCTCCATTCTTTTAATATGGCCGAACCATCTCAATCTTCCCCCCATTTCCTCCAGAATATTCCTCTTAACTTCCATTCTTTCTCTTATGATCTCATCTGGATTCGTTGAATCCTTGAGATTCTTGCTGATCTCCTCCAAAAATCCATCTCCACAGCCAGAAATCTTTTGCCTTGCATTTTTTCTAGAGGCCATGTTTCTGAGCTGTATAGCATTATGCTTTCTACCAGGGCCTTATATATTATTTTTTTGACATTGGTACATATGTTGGCACTCCAGAGAACTGAATTTAACATTCTGATAGCCTTCCGTCCATCTGTTATTCTTTTTTTCACTTCTTCTCTCGCTGGAGAGCGACATTAAATATATTTTATTTTATTATTATTATTTTGTTTTATGTGTATATACATATATTTTTTTATTCATATATTTCACTTGTATGTATATTCTATATTGCATATTGTTTTTGTATATCAGTATAGATCATTTCTGTTCTATTTAATTTAATTTTTTTTTTCATTTTATATTTTTATTTATTTATTTTTTCTTCTCTTATTGTACGTATTGTGTGAATGTAATCATTAAGTCATTTATATTACTTATTGCCCACATTTGTGGCATATTGTAATAATTGCTCATTAAATGATTAAAAAAAAGAAAATAATCTTAACTGTAAATTTAACATAACATTATATGCATTGCTTCGTAAAGTTGTTGTTTTATATTTTTAGAAAAAGTTAGCATGACTTGAGATAAGTTGTGTTATTGGTAAGGTCTCGTGCAACTCAGCCATCTGTCAGGAAGCTTTACTGGCGAGTCTGGGTTCCTTGCTCGAACAAGTTTATTACACTCTTCCTTCAATATCTCTTCTGCTATGGTCTAGGGTGTAGCACGGAAAGTAAACGTTGCTTTCTAAATTCGTAGAACTTTTCTCTTCGCTAGTACAAGAACGATATAAATAACTATCAGTGAGACTATGGTGGATTTTTCTCTTTAGATCTTAAGTCCAAATCTGTGAGATGTTTACAACCAACAGCTTGGCACAATAAAACAAAATATTCTTGAAACTAACGCATTGAAAAATATTTTCAAATAAATAAAATGAATTATGAAACTAATGACAAGACAATAAATATTAAGAGTTAAAATACCTGAAGGGTTCTTCAACTTTTCAGATTATCGGAAAACGAGTGAGAATAAATTAGATAACAAATTTGGTCAAATCGGCTATATAAGGGACAATTTAGAACAGTAGAAATTTTGGATTTGTGGGATTACAATAAAAGTAAAATTTAAATGCACTATACCTATACTATACGACTTGACTTGATTTTTCAATTTTTTCCATTTTTGATGCTTGAGATAAGAAGAATTAATAGCATTATTGTTTGTTTGTTTATTTCGTTTAACGTCACTTTATGCTGCTATGGCTAATCGGACGATGCTACGGTGGGAGTCCCAAATTTTGCCTATTCAGGTATAATTAGGATAGGGATCTTTAACGAGTACCTGACATCGCACAGGCTCGGGACCTCCCATTTTACGTCCCTTCCGAAGGACGGCATAGCTAAGGATTTTTTACTCCCTTTAAAAAATCCCAAGGTCATCTGCCGGGCTGCGAACCCGCGATCTTGGGTTTAGTAGGTTGCTATGCTAACATAGCATTATTGTGTTGTGCTTATAAATTATACCAATAATGGTTCAAACATGATCATTGGGATATTTGATTGTTTACTGTGATTTAAACGTCCCATATGTGTATTATTGTGGCAGAAAGTACGGGATATTGTTCCGTAATATTATATTAAGTTATATTTATTTTTTTTATTATTATTTAGTCTCTGTGGTTTAAATTTTGCGTATAAAATTGTTTATTTGGTTGAAAGATTAATAAAGTTATAAGTGCTATAATAAAAAAAAAAAAAAAAAAAAAAAAAAAATTATTATTTTGTCATATTTTATTTACTTTGTTATGTAATATATATATATATATATATATATATATATATATATATATATATATATATATATATATATATATTGTTACAATATCTCAGATTTACTTATTATACTGTTAATATGTCCATGTCAAATAATAATAAAAATAATTTAATAAAAAAAAAAAATTATATACATTTGTAATGATTACTGTGGTTAATAAACTTATTTTCTTATTCTTATCATATTGATCTATAACATTTCTTGATCAACTGCCTAACAACTCAGTCCAAAACACGACGTGACATTTAAGGGCTTTGACCCCGACAAAAGAAGTGTTGACTAAATGTCGACTCCTAAATGCTAAGTTCAGTTGAATGTAATCAATATCTCAACACTTTAATAAATTAATCTTCTAGATTATTTTTGTATCTTTATTTTTATTATTTCTTTACACTGTTAACTTTTTATGTCAGTTATACGAGAAAGAGATGGAACGGAAGGAGTTGTAAGCTCACGGAGTTATGACTGGAATAGATAGATGAAATATTTATAGGCAGATGTTTACATTGGACAGAGCGCCAGTGTGTCGGAGAATTTTTTTAAAACTTTTATCTTAGGGTTTTATTCCCTTTGAGTTGGGTTTATCGTTATCATTAGTCGGTTGACACCCTTTTATTATCCAACTTATGTAAAGAAGGTATGGTTTTAAATATAACCGTATCGTAACTATCTAAGCTGCAGAAATATTTTTTTATGCGTTTATTGAAATTTATTACTGTATTAAAAAAAAAAACATAGATACATCCAGTAATTGTGATAAGAACATGACAATTTCTGTGAAGTAACTACCCACTGGTTGCACTTCAATAAAAGTCATATATGAGAAGGTTCCGTGGCCATCTTCTTTTTAGATGCCTCGGTGAGTTGTCTGGAATAGACTGGAAAGCAAGTTAGGACTAGTGGATTTGAGTGGTTATGTAGCCTGCTATGAATGGATAGGTATCTGGTTTGGGATAAATTAGCAACGTATGGAACGTTAAGATTTTTATGGATAAGTTTATTATTAAGTAAGGAGCATTGAGGAGTTCATATTATAAGGATTGGACACGATATGAATTGGATGCTTTAGTAGATCTCCGAAGCTCAATGTAAATGAATCTTTTGTAATTAATTGAAATTAACGGCGGGCAGTTACTTGTCGTTTTAATCTTGTATGTAGATTAATCAAAATTTATATTTAAAAAAAAATCAAAATATAACTTCTTCCATCGGAATAGTATATCCCAAATTCGGTTCTTATAAATTTTTTATACCCCTTCTCATCTAACTTCTCCCTTTGAAAAATCCTTTATAAATCGTGCAGCTTTATTTTACAATTCCATACCCATTTCGATCCGCAAAGCTCCTTCTCTCATTTCTTTTAAACATAATTTATTCATCCATCTCCTCAATTATCAATCTTCCGAAATTATGTAATAGTATATTAGTGTAAGAATGTTTCTTTTCTTTTCTTTTTTATTTTTCATATAAACCCGAAGATTAGTTTTTTAATTTAAAATTACACCTTATATATTTATAAATATATAATTTATATTCTATTTTAGTTGCTGTCTGATATGTACGCAGCCAGACAATAATACCTTTTGATGATACTTTCATGTTATTCTTAGGGGACAAGGTGTTCAGAATAAAGATTATTTCTCATTTTAATTTCTTTATTTCTTGTTTTTATTAAAAAATGTTTAACTGGACCGAAATTTTCTCTCCTTTAAAGTCTCTTGTCTAAATAACATTTTGCAAACCAAAATTGTACGTTCATTTATGAGAAAGGATCTTTTCCAAATACTCATGGAGAAAAACCTTATTGGCGTTCCTCTTTAAAAAAAATTCTAGTAGACCTCTGGATTGCAGAAAAAATGCGTGCTGATGATGTTCTCCTCAAGAAGCGATTAGCCAAAATAAGAATTTTACTGTGTTGACAACTGTAATTCCTTTGATATAATGAAATAATGGTTTACATAACCATTTTAGTAAATCATTATAAAAAAAATTACAAATGAAGAAAGCAACTAAATATAAGTTCTGGATTGCATAATCCGGTGAAGACCATCTGTCCGGAAATGACTTGATGGAGTCATCATGCGACGAACGCCTGGAATTAGAGTCGTTCTTTTGTTTTGGGACAAAAAGAATTGAGACCTCATCGGAGGCTGAAACAATAGGCGGGTAGACGTTTCGATTACCTGGCCTCGTTCGATTGTTTAATTCGATTAACTTGTTGAAACCTAATCAACACAGTCTGTTGATTCTTCGTCTTCAATCTCCGAGGTTGTGGCCTTGACCTGTTCAACTTGTGAATCTGTTATACAAAATTAAATGAAATGTAAATCAGTTTTATTCTGGGGCCATTGCTCCTTAAGAATAATTTCAATCAACCATATAATGGCGGACTAGCTGCCGTATATAAAAATAAACAAGAAAATAATATTAAAATCAAATTATCGTATAAAAATTAATATTACGTACACATTATAAATATTACTTAAAAAAAAAAATAAATAAATCTAAAGGAAAAAAAAGAAAGAAAATGATAATATGAAACATATAGCAAACACGGCTAAAAATATATCTTATTTGGAGAAAATAAATGAGATCTGATAAAATAATATAAATTATCCCAAAATAAATACAAAAACAAACTTCCTTATATCGCAAGTATCGCAGTACTTTGAAATTTGAATTTTACAAAAACCTCTGTTTTTTAATAAGAAATAAAGGTTCTGAAGTCTATAATAAATATTCCTAAACTAGACATAAACAATTTTTATTAAAATAAATTACAATATTCCTTCTAATAAACAATAAAGTTTAAATAAAAATTACTTTTAAAATTTTCAGTTTTTACAATTTTAACTTTAAATTTTTAATTAATAGTTAATAATACATATTACCCCCTCTGGTTTGATTGACTGCTTCCTCTGGAATTGGCATAATTGTAAATAACGAACGAATGATAAACATGGACTGAAGGAAATTTAAAAAAAATAATCTAAAATTCTGTCGTTTGTTATCAACTGGGAAAAACATTGAAGTGTCTAATCCTTAATGTCTCACGTTTAATAAATAATATTCTATGAATATAAACCAAGTATGGATTAAGGTAAAAATTAGGAAACTCTTGAGAGTTATGGGTGTTGCAATACTTTTGACGGGGAGTTTAAAACATTAATTATTGCAACTGTAAAATAAAATTTGAAGTTAATAAAGGTTTCGAGGTCTTACCGTTGTTTCGCGATCAGTGATATAATAACAATAATTTCATTATTTTTATCTTCAATATTCGACTATAATATTCATTATTATAGTAATTTTTAATTAAAAAGAAAATAGATTTAAGAAAAAAATATTGAACTTAATGTCTAGTTGCTGTTTTGTCATAACTAACCAGCAATGTATTGTAATTGAAAAAAAATTGATTAAATTTAAAAGTTATCTATTCTATATTATAAAAGGACAAGCAATTTTTCGTTTGTGATCAATAACCGCGAAAACTACTGAACCAGTCGGTACCAAATTTTAACCACATCAGGATGGTTTAGCAATAATAAAATTTACATTATCTGGATTACCAACTGATAGATTAAAATTGAAAAATTGGATGCCCAATTGCATACTGAAATACAATATTTTTATTTTTAAAAAAATATTAGTTAATATTATATAATTCTTTTATCAGGAGAGCGGGGGAAGCCGCGAAGGGATATGCTAGTTATAAATAAATGTTTAAGATTAGACTATAATCAATATTTACAACAGATATTTAATTTAATCATAATATTAAAAGTATTTGTTGATATCTCAATTTATTTGTATTTGTTTTCAGACAAGAACCGAATACAAGGTGAGTCAGTCTTCTATGAGGTACTTACATATCTAATACCTAAGTGCGTAAGTCCAGTCATATAAATATTAAATTAACTATGAATAGGTAAATAAATATAACATTTACTAAATATTATAAAAATATACTCAACAAATATGTTTTTTAAATATCCTTTTTTTCTTGGAATGAAATAATCTTGAAATATGTATTTTTATTACTAACATAGTTATTAAAATCCTAGATAACACTTTTTGTCAGGCTCCTAGCACTCTGGTATAATACTTTATCGTAAGGTTTATAAGGTTGTTAACTTAAAATTTTTTATATTAAAATTTTTTCATCATTGAGTTATTGCTTTTGTGGGAAAATATTGGTACCTACAATATCCAATATATACCATATAATTTTGATAAAGTGTAAAAATTTATCTAGTTGGATAAAAGCAGTTGTAATTTTACTATTATAATTATAAAGTTGTAATGTATATTATTATACATAGCAGTTGTAATTTTACTATGTAACAATAACGATAAAATAAAAATAAAAAAAACGATAAGACTTTCTGCATGACTTGGTTTTAACTTCGTTTATTGACTTTTGTCCTCCAATGATTCATAGATTTTTCTTTTTAAGTTAACCTTTTAAAAAAATCTTTTTTATTGCTATGCTTGCATGAGAAAGAGTGTTACAGTTTGTGATTGTTAAGAACTGGAGCGTACTAATGATGTATACCGAGAGCAGTTATTTTAAGATTTCGTTGAAGGCGGGAGACCCGTGTTTCTTTTATAATATAAACTGATCTTTTATCATAAGATATAGAAATAATATTTATATATTTCTATATAATAAAAAGATTTTACCTATGTTTAATATAAAAATGGATGTTTTAAAAATTTTAATTATTTTGAAAATTATTCTAAATTAATTAAACCTCTTTATATGAGTTCGAAAATCTTCTTAAGTAGGGAAGTATTATTTTTTTTTATTAATATTTCGTATTTCGGTGGAACATTCTAAAGGAGAAATTTTTTTTTTTTATATATTCTTAATCTTAGCGTTTTACATAATACTGAAGATTAATGGTGGCTTAACGAATTTTTAAAAGAAATAATTGTTTTAGGAAATAACGTTTTGATTGTCTATTGCTCAAGAAAATGTCCATTTATAATAATTATTTTATTTTAAAAATAATGGATTCAAGACTTTGACAAAATTGATGTTTATTTTCTTCTAGTCCCTTTTTAACAAAAAAAGGATGTGTATATTTCATCTTAATATGTTCTACATGGATTAGAAATTTATTTTAAATATAGTTAAGGCATGTATTAGTATAAGGAATAATCTATGAAATTTATTGGTACTTACGAAATAGCCATTGTATTTCATAAAAAGTACGGAATCATATTTTTTTTTTTTGTTTTGTTTTGACACGAATATACATTTTCTCTGGGGGTCAATGGTTTTTTGTTATTTTTTTTTCATCCTCAAAAAGGTAACATTTGGACACGCTCTTGAGCTTTTAGTATTGTTCGGATCGAACTTTGAAGACAGTTTCATGATCAGAAATTAAATGGAGATTATGTTTTGTTATGTAACATTTGTTGCTAGGACCTGCCGTTTAGGAGCTATATTGTTTTGTATGAAAAAAGTCACGTTTAAAAAACCAAGTTTTATTAATTTTCTTTATTTAGAATAATTATTAAACGTTAATTTTCATTTTATTTCTAAAATGTAAATTTGGAAAATGTATTTTTTTTTCCCATTCAGGGAGAAATCGATTTTTTCTTTTAATATATTACTGTGAAATCTTTCATTTGAGAGAAGAATTTTTTTTTTTTTTTGTTTTATACCTTCATTTAAGGGTTTATAATAATAATGTTTCTTTTTATTTAGAATAAATGTACGTGTAAGGGACTTATAATTTTTTTTCTAATATAGATTGATTTATCACTAATTTAAGTAGTGCACACATACTCAGCGATAATAACTAAAACCAAACTAGGCAACTAAAACTATAACAACTAACAGGACTTTTTCAATGTCCTTGTACATTATACTTATAGATTGTATTGTGATATCCTCATTTATTTCTAGATCGTTATTTTATATTCATGGAAAAAAAACTGAATTGAATTTTTAAAAAGTTAAGAGTTTCCCTGAATTGAAAAATAAATTTAGCATTGTTAGGGGAAAAAGCTTTTTAAGTTTCTTTACAATTTCTGTCGAACGGAAGCTGCCACCTTCCAATACTTAAAGTATTGTCGGAATAAAGAATTGGGAGGGAACGGAAAGTGTTGGAAATAAGTAGAAGCAATTCGGTTAGGATTCATGAAGCCGGAGAAAGGATAATGTATATAAGAAGTCCTTTATTGTAGTGACGATAACTTCACTCAGGAGGAAGGAATAATAGTCTCCCTTTTAAGGAGGACAAAAAACCTTTTTGTCGAAGCGAGGGACTTCAAAAAGGACTTGACGTGTTCTCCTCCCAGGTTCGTGTGAATGCTAAGCTTTACGGTTCATATTTTATTTTATAGCATTTTCCTTGAAAAACTTAAAAAATAATTTAATAGAAGTGTAAATAATATTACTTAAAATATATATTTAAAAAAAAATTATGTATTTGTATTTACCGTTTTATAAATTATTTAAATTAGTTAGTTGTGGGAATATAATTATAATAGCTTATTAAGCAAATACCCATAGTGATATTAGGTAGCACTGTTCTTTAGTAGGAGGTCCCATGGCTTCTTTGTGGACACTTAAAAAGATTATTGGGTGAATGGCTAGTGGTTTCGATTAAATACGGAACTTATCATGGAAGGTTGGCTTATCTGGTTTAGGTCAATTCAGGAACATATAATATAGTACTTTAAAATTATTATCAATAAGTTTATTTGCGAAATAATAAGTAGCCTTGAGGATTTAAGGAAGGATTAAAATCCTATGAATCTAAAGGATGTAAAAAGATTTGATACGGAGGGAATTGAGCTCGGAATTTCAACTCCATATGAGGGTTATAAGGTATGTAGTGAGAAGCTAGTTTAGAGAATAGTGGGTTCCAGTATGGTGGTTATCATAAGATAGGTAACTTATGGTGCTGTTAAGTCACTATGGAAAAGTTTATTTGTTATATAATAACACACACTAATCTCAAAACAATGGTGTTAGAGTGATTTCAATCATCAAGTCAAATCATCAAGACAGCGAGAAATTTGATGATTTTTGTTTATTTGTGACAATATGGAGTGGGAAGCTTGTTAAGAGAATAGTGAATTCCAGTATGGTGGTTATCATAAGATAGGTATCTGGTTTGGTCCTACTCATTAACATATGGTGCTGTTAATAATTTTTTTTTATTTGTGATATTTTAAGGACTATTGAAGTATTTTCGAGATACACAATATTGAAAATCGATAATTTTTTATTTATAATATATTCTTGAAGAGTCACCGTTTTTGAGATATAATCGAAAAACCCAAAAATGGGACCTTCTCTCCTCCTCCATCGTTAGCTCTCCTCCCAGGAGCGGGGACTTTTAGTATGTTTAACTACTGCTAATGTAGTATAATCGCATATTTCATGAACTATACAATACGTTTACTGTCTCGACTGATGGTATTCAAATAATTATGAATAGTTTTATTTGTGACATAATAAGAAGCATACTAGGATTTCAGATTTTAAGGGTTGAATACGAGAAGAATTGGAGGGTATAGTGGAACTCCAAAGCTGTATCCAATATGTTTTATAACTGTCTTGTAAATGAATCTCTTTTTATTGATTGGAAGCTTAGAAAGTCTAGTAAACGTTGAAATAGCAACTATAAATACGAGTAAGTAGTTTCTTGTAGTTTTTAATTTTTTATATGGATTCCAAGTAGTCCAGATGGAATTCCACGTAGCGGTTCAGCGTAACATGATATTATTAATTAAAATACTGTTGGACTGGAAGTTGTAGGTTTACGACATTAATACTTATAATTCCACTATTGGATTATATAATTTTAGATTTTACTCAAATAAATGTTTGTTTACTTTTACTACCTCTTCCTTATTTTATATCTTATGAAATATCACTAATCCTAGTCCCTCTGATAGGCAAAGATGATTAAAAATTAAAATGCATTCCATGATAGTCATTGATCAGTAATTATTAATGGCCTATAATCTAGCATTTAGCATCTCATCCGCCTAGCCTAGCCTTCACTAATATCCTCTCTGATAGACAAATAGCACGTCAGGGCAGACTGGCTCAAGATATCGCTAGCGATTTGTCATCAGGCTATTAGCTAGCGCAGATTATAGTTGACATCTTGACCTTCCTCTCTAGTCAACAATAGGCGAGAATAGTAATGTGTGTGTTATTAGCACCTGTGACCAATCCTCGACACTTGATAAATGTCATCTATCATTTAAAGAATATTTCGGCATTTTTTTTTTTTTTTTTTTTTTTTTTTTTTTTTTACAGAAACACCATTAGAATTTAAAAAAAAAAAAAGTTTAAAATTAATTATTACTATCAATATTTTTTTCTATGTTTTAATAAAATATTCTGCTTTATAGATAAGGTATGTTATTCATTTATTTTCTGGTGTCGTGTACCATTACATTTGGTTAGAGGCACTATACTCAAGTGTAATTCCTTGTAGAGATTTGTTTGTTTCAAAAAGTGAATTACGTGGTTGTGAAAATATGTGCTATTTTTAAGCAATGTTGAAATGTCTTTATTCATCAGACCATTATATTTTCTTAGCATTTCGTATTTTGTGCATTCCACAAGAATATGGTCTATAGTCAGATTTACCTTATATTCGTTGTATTTTAGAGGTGGCTTATCTTCGAGTAAGTAACTTTTAAGTTTGTTATTGTTGTCGGTTCTAAGCCATCTTTCATGCCAAGCTATATTGATTTGATGTTATAAAAAGGATTTGAGATCTGGAAAAGAGACAGGGATTAATGGCAATGGAAGAGGGACACACTTCTATAGCTGCTAAATTCGCTTGTTCATTACCTTCTGTACCTGAATATCCTAGAATCCACGAAAAGTTAATAATTTTGAGTTTCGAAATGAAATAAATAAAGGTAGCTATTTCGAATATTATGTAGTTTTTTGCGTCATGGTTTTTGTTGCTAATGATGTCTGACTAAATGAGGTTTAAGTAAATAATAATAAACTGTGTTTTAGTGTTAACAATTAATTTTGTAATTTATATTTTTACTTTTTATAAATAAGATACTTTTTATAATTAAGATACTTTTTTGTCCCAATGAAATCTTATCCTTCGATTCAATGATAACCATTTTGATTTAGAACACTTTAAAGTAATATCAAAGTTTTCGCAAACAAAAACAGGCTATAATCTTCAAGGACTCCCTCTCAACCACAGTAAGGCTCAATTTAAAAGTCCTAACTGATGTTTTCCGTTGATAAAGTTTGTTAGAAACAGCTTAACTATCTTTGTATAGAGTAAAAAAATTACAATTTTAAACAAATATATTTAAAGTACTTACAAGTACTGTGAAGCCACGATCATAAATATCATAAATTAAACATGGACTTTTCTCGATAGTTCGAAATATCGATTTAAACTAAATGACGAGTCATCCCTCAGTGATAAGCTCGCCGAATCACCCAAGGCTTATTCTCTTTCTATTGTCTTATCCAATCTGTTTCTCCAAATATCTGTAATCTTTTCTTTTTTTCATGTACGATTTGAATTTTTTCCTCTACCCAGTGTTCATTGGTAATTCTATTGTTGTATAATTTGGTTATAATAACCAATTACTTTTCACAGTAGCGGCTAAGGGTTAATGTTTTTTTTTTTGTAAATATGATTTTTATGTTATTTAAAATCCTGCTCCCGAATTTATTTTTTTAGTTTAAGCAAATTGATTAAATTTCTTTTATTAACTGTAAACAACATATACGTCTGATAAAAGTGAAGGGATTATATCAAGTTAAGGATTAAGTTCTAAAATAGTTGGATACATGAATTCATAGTGCAAGACTTTTGCGTCTATGAATATCAAAAGTTATCAAAGTTATCTCCGAAGAAAAAGCTTGCCCTGAGGAGTAAAATAAGATCAAGGGAAAATAAAAAGCAATATTTTGTAAGGGAACACTACGACGAGCCCTTGGGACAAATTTTCGTTATAAATGGCTGCTAAAAATCACGGAATTGTCTCGTATATAGTCTGCAGGGGTTATAAACATTATTATCAACAACTGCCGTTCATTTTAATAAAAAACTACGAAAGTTTCTACAGGATTTCCCTTTTTTATAGTTTGTCATCTAACTTCTCTTTTAGGCACTGTAACCTTCTTAAGATTTTGCTTGTATAGACGCTTGTTCATGTTTACTACAAAGACCATGAAAAGAAAATACAATACAAGTAATAAAAAACAATAAAATTAAATTCAAAATAGGTGTTAATAAACTCTTATATAGGCATAGTTACAGGAATATATAAAAATGTATTTTAAATAATCGGCTGTTTCGAAATACATATTTATAAATTTAAAAAAAACCTTATTATTTCACCGATCCTTGTTGACTAAATCCGTTTCCTACTCTAACTGGACGAAGGTTTATATAGGAATCCACGAAACGACAAGAAACTGTTTGTCGTTACAAAATACTTCAACATTTACTTGACCATATAGGTTCGAATAAATTACGTTAACTCATTTAAATGACAGTAACTAGATCTAAATTGACCTAAAAAGAACTTAATGCTCCATATGTTCCATATTTAGCCGAACCAGATCACTTCATAGTGAACTCCATAACCATTCGAATCCACTAGTCATTCAACTTGCTTCTGATTCTATTACCGACAACCCTTTTAAAAAGAAAATGGCCTCGGGACCTTCTCATACAGAAACTTCATTATGCTACGAATGGGTAGTTGCTTCACAAGCTATTGGAATAACATTTACTAAATGTATTTTTTATCATTTTTTTTTGTAACTAACAAAATCTTTCGGCGCTATGACCCATGAAAGACCTTATCCCCCTCAGCAATCTTCCTCCACACAGAACGGTCATCCGCAGCTCTCCCCCACGTGGTGCACATCCAGGAATCGGAGGTCAGCTTCCTCATCATCCAGTCATCGCAGTCTTAGCCTGCCTCTACCTCTTTCCTTATCTGGAGCCCCTTTTAGTATTTGTTTTGGCAGTATTTTGGGATTTGTCCGATGTACATGACCCAACAATTTTATTCAAGAAACTATACCAGATTCCTTCAATATGTTCCTCACTTCATAATTTCTTTTTTAGAGGAAACCATTTTCTTCTTTGGTTGGACCATATATTTTCCTTAGAATCTTTCTCTCCCACGAACTTATGCCTTTCTCTAGGTACTTGGTTTATGTCCAATACTCACAACCATAAATTTTTTTTTGTATACAGTTTTAAATTTCAGTAAATACATATCATTATAGTCTGTTTAACGTAAGGTGAGCCTGAGTTTGTTCCACGATAAGGTTTACAACGATTCTGCCGCATTGAATGACAGAGGTCATCATCTATAAGTATAGAATATCACATCATAGACGTTTTACATACACGTATCTTTATCTGTATGCTTACATGAATGTATATTAATGTTCAGTTTGACTGATTAAGAGTGGGTTATATAAAACACGCGTTAAATATGTATAGTATGAATTGCGTTTAAGGCTTCCTATTACAGGCCTATATGAATTTTCAGAACATGTCACCGCACCTTTAACGAATTCCATACCATTATAGGTATTTTAATATGTTAAAAGTGGTCTTTCGAATGACAGAATATCGCGTAGCATAGGTCACCTACGATTCTGTAAGAGAGGAAACGAGACCCCGATGAAGACTTAGACTGGCTTTGGAGGAAGGATCTTAATCCTTAGGAATGGAGTGGAGGAAGAACCAATTGGTTCAGGATCGAGACACGAGCCTGATCATACCAAGAGGTACAAGAGAAAATAACAAGAAGGAGAATATAAATATTTGTATAATTTAAGTATTCGAGTACTTTCTTATCTTAAGACTTCTTCGTCATTCTATTAACTTCCGACTAATTTCTGGAATGTGATGAAAGAGGTCCATAGCCTTTATTAATGACTCAAACAGAAAAATTCAAATATCCTTATCTCAACTGCTCCATTAACACATCCAGGGCTAGATAAGAGCAACTATCCATTTTAATGAATGAACAAGCTAGTACGTTAACTAGCCGGCCTGAAGATAGTGAACAGCTGCTTTATTTGTTAATTCATATTTATTGCCAGCTAGGGTGTCAATTATTTTTCATCTTAGTCTGGAGTTTTTTTGAGTAGTTGATATGTCAAAGAAATACTTTTTTTTTCTCTTTTCTCCATGTTGATCAATTGCTACATCTTACTGGTATACTATTTAAGCGTACTTCTAATAAATCCTGTACCATTCTTTTTAACCATTTTTGTTAAGGATTCCTAGGTTTTCTGGAAAGCTCTTTTAGTTTATAATCACCCATAAATCATTCTAAAATAAAATCATAGTTTATTAGAATTTTTAGAAAGATATTATATGAGTTAAAATGATATAATAAGGGGCGTTGAGGATTTTGCGAACGATTGTACGGATTGAATACTAGAAGAAATGGAAGGGTTTGCGGAGCCCCAAAATTCAACTTCTTATTTCCAAATGGGTCTTATTACTGTGAAGTAATGAATCTATTGTGATTAATTAGAAGCTGTGAACGCTTGTCAATTAAATGATTGAGAAGTCGAGAATTTTTAAAATTAAATGTTAAACGCCAATTTTATTGACTTAGAAACATAATTGTGAGAGAGTTGAAGGGTGAAGATGTCATTGAAAGATCGTGGCTGTCAGATAGCGATGGGCCGACATGAGTACGGTCGTTTGTCGAATTAAAAGCGGTCGTAAAGATGTGTGTGAGCGGCGACCGTGCCTAGATAAGGCAGCTATTAACGGTCTTCAAATCTTCAAGTCCTGATAGCTCCAGGTGAAGAGGTCCTTCCGAGGTCCTGTCAAGAGCCATCTTAAGTCCTTCTTCATGTGTGGACGTCTGTCTTCGTCCAAGGATTATCCACGAGGGAAAAAAATAATACGTAATACGTTAATCCTAATGTACCTTATGGAGTGTTAAGAATCATGTAGAAACGTGGATCAGATAAAGGATAACCAGGATTCATTAAGTCTAAGATTGATAATTTTTTAGTCGATTAAGAATTCTGAAACTTTCATTATTTTATTTCTTCTTTAGTTGACTCTCCTTAACAATTATCCCTTCTAAAACACTTTTCTAGTCTTTCAAATCATCAACTCTTAAATTCTTGTGTTATTAAATATACAGCGATGGGCTTTACCGTGCTTCGAACGGCAGATATTTGCAAAGTCCCCGTTCTTTGCGCAAAATATGTGAATTGATAAAAATGTTTACTAGTACATATGTATTAAATAAAGTTATAAATATCACATTTTTTTTAACCAAGTTATTACGCGCGGTCCTTGCTACATTTAGGTTCCGACTGGTTGGCAATCCCTGTGACCACCAATGATTATTCTTCTGATATTCAACTCCTTTCCATACATCAACATTTTAATGGTCCTTTCTTTTTAGACTTTCCGACTTCAGTGACTTTTCCATCTAATTTCACTTATATTCACTCTTTTCATGTGTTCTGCTTGTTTTCAATTATCGTCTATTCTTTCAACCATTGAATGAAAAAATGCAAACATGTTGTTAAGAGAAGAAAGAATTCACGATTATTTGTTTCTTACCTTTATTTACTCGGAAAATGATACTGTTATTTTTTTAAATCCCCATATTTTTTATTTTTTATGCTTTCTCCTTGTACTGTAACTAAGTTACATTTTAAGGAATTTATAAGTGATAAATTTAGATTTGAATTTTTTTTTTATTTCAATATATTGTTTATTTATTATAAGATGTTGGGGGTTCGTTTTTTCTTTGAGCTAATATTGTTATATTGACACTGTTTTACAGATCTGCCAGGATTTGACGATTTTTTGAGGGGACATCCTTGGGCACTCTCTCATTCCACAATTAGAATTAGTTTTCGTCCTTAAGGATGCTGTTGTAAGATGTCGGAATTTTATTAGGTTTTCTTTCTTAAGAATAATATTTTGAAATATTTAACGGTTTTTAAGTTATCAGAAGGATAACTTAAACAAGGACCGGCATTGTTGTCCTTGAGGATACTCTTTTAATAATATTTACCGGTTTTAAGATGATGTTTCTTTATATTTGCTATAACAGTGACCAATTATTATATATTTGATATATATTTGGAGTGCGGCGTAGCGTAGCATTATTTTATACATTTTTT
The DNA here is from genome assembly GCA_003667255.2 of Euschistus heros. NCBI lineage: Eukaryota > Metazoa > Arthropoda > Insecta > Hemiptera > Pentatomidae > Euschistus > Euschistus heros. The sequence goes on along the minus strand of RCWM02000052.1, from coordinate 3,619,221 downwards.
TTTTCATTGCAGCAAAAAAGTTTGTTACCATCGCATTAAACAAAAAGAAAGTTCTTTACAGTGCCAAAACGTTGACTCCTGTATTAACGGACATCCAATGCCTCCAATAGTCGCTTTGATATCACAAACAAAAGATAAACAGGATAATATAAAAATATAATGTAAAGAATATTATTATTAATAATTCATTATTAGATATACTGAATAAATTTGCTGGTAAAGTGTTTCAAGCACGTATATTCTGATGTTGTAAAGCAGTTACTCGAGCCCTTTTTTTATATCTAAATTAAAGTAATTCCTTTGTTGTTTATTTTATATTCTGTGTGACACCGACTTATTTTCGTTAGAATTATTCGTTATCATAAAAAATATTACTGTTTTTACTAATACCAGGCAAAGTTGTAAACTTTTACTGCTATCGTGTAACAGATGGAGAACCTATATATTTTACTTCTTTGTGAATATCGTTATCTTTTTAGCGGACTTAACTTCACTTTAAGCTTCAAAACTATTATTTTTAGTTCGATCCAAACATTGCGATGACTGTATCAACGGTTATTATTTAATGTGTTACGTTTTATATTTAATGTGGAGCTTTTCGTGTACTACCAAATAATTGCCGGTAGCTGTAAAATAACGTTTACATTTTTATTTTTATATTTATAAAATTTTTGAGTATGTGTGTTTCGTATTTTTTTCTTTAAAAAATAGCTCATTAATTAAACAAGAGTAATATTTCTGTACTAAACTCCCCGGTAAAAGTATTGCAGCACACATAATTCTCGAGATTTTCCTGTTTTTCACCTTAATCCATACTTGATTTATATTCTTATTAATATTTTTTATTAAACGTGAGACATTAAGGATTAGACACATCAGTGTTTTTCCCTGTTAATAACAAACGATGGAATTTCAGATTATTTTTTGCAAATTTTCTTCAGTCATGTTTATCATTCGTTTCGTTATTTACATGTATGCCAAGACTAGTGGAAGCAGTCAATCAAGCCATAGGGGGCAGTATGTCTTATTACATATAAAGTTAAAAGTTTTTTTTTTTTTTATTTATTCATTGAAATTTACAACTGTATACAATTTAATATTTAATACATCAAGTAAATGTGATGACAATGATAAAAATGACACTTCAATTGTTTTTAAAGCAACTACCCATTGGTAGTACTTATAAAGGTTCAATATAATACAGTACTATGTTAGAAGGTCCCGAGGCCACACTAAAAGGTCTCTAGGCCATCTTATTTTCAGACCTCTCGGATGATTATCGGGAATGGAATAAGATGCAAGTTGTGATACTAATGGATTTGGATGGTTGTGGAGTTTACTATGGAAGGATTGATATCTGGTTTGAGCTGAATAAGAAACGTTAGGTATATTAAGATCTTTATGGATAAGTTTATTGGTGACAAAGTAAGGAGCATTGAGGATTTTTCGAAGGACTTAGTATTGTAAAGATTGGATACGGGATGAATTGGATGGTTTAATAGAGCCCCAAAGCTCAACTCCGTACGTCCATATAGGTCTAATCATAATAAGTCTTTTGTAATCAATTGGGAGCTTTGAACGTTTGTCAAGTAAATGTTGAAGTAGTCTGTAACGACGAGCAGTTTCTTGTCGTTTTAGTCTTGTGCGTGAATTCCAAGTAAGACGTTTGTCCAAGTGGAGTCCTAGGTAGCGGTTACTGTAGGACAGGAAGTCGTAGGTTTACGACGAAGGGTAAAGGTTATTTGATGGGATTTATTTGGATTTATTTTGATTCTCCATCTTTGATACCTTTCTTGAAGGTTTATTATATGGGATTGGAGTGTCTGGGAAAGTTAAAAGTTAAAATTTTGAATTGTAAAAAAATGAAAATTTTAAACAGTAAGTTTTCTAACTTTTTTTGTTAATTAGAAGAAATGTTGTAATTCATTTTAATAAAAATTGTTTGTCTAGTATAGGAATGTTTATTATAGACTTCAGAACCTTTCTTTATGTTGAAAAAAAAAATTAAAAACGTTTTTATAAAATTCAAATATTTCAAAGTGTTGCAATACTTTTGACGGGGAGTTTTGTAGAAGTAATAAAGAACAAAGTAATAGTTTTGTATAAAATGAGATAAATACTCTAAGTATCCCACATTGGTGCCCAACACATCTTGTAAAAGAAGGCAAGTCATATGGTAAACAGTATAAAATGATGCTTTTATAGGTTATTTTTTCTAGCTATTGTTTATTTTAGTTTAAGGGAGTAGGACGGATGGAAATAAAGAAAGCTACGGTGTAGACAGAGCATATATTTATGGAGTGTAAAATAAATTCTTGACCACTTCCCGAACGGTGAACGTAAAAATATCGCCTCCTCGTAAATCAATTCGACCGCATATGTCCAGAACTTTACGACTCACACTGGCGAAGTTCGGCATTTGGAAACATCGCTAAACTGTAACTTACTCGCTCTATAACTCTACATGGTGTTATTACACGGATCTAGCTGAGTTTGCCCCCGTTAAGACTCTAACGGAGTTCAAATTAATTTGTCCCGCCTGTTCTTCAGCTTTAGCTCCCATCTCATGGATTAAAATTTCCTAAAGCTTTAATTAAGTTGTCTGCTGTTTACTGTAGGCTGCACACTCCTCCATTAGGCGAAATGATTAATACACTTGAGATGGGAATTTAACGCAATGTTTTCATCCAACCCTTACTAAATTAATTTGAAAAGCTCTGTTTTCCTCAATTTGTTCCCTTTTATGATTTAAAAAAAAAATTATCTTAAAGTAATGAAAAATTCTTTTCATAATTATTATTGAGTTTTTTTAGAGTTTTGCGTTTGAGTAGCCAGTGCGCACGACCTAAAAGTGTTTCGGGTTCAGTTTCCGCCTGAAAAAGATTTTTCGCGGCTGATACGTGAAATAAATTTGCACTTTCTTACTTTTGCTTAAATAGTATAGTACTTAAGTATATGATAACGTCACTAATTTGACGATGTACCATGTACAATAGTAATTAAAAACGATAATGTGAAGAAACTAATTTGTGGTTAACATGACTTGTACTATATGAAACAAGTGTATCTAAATTTATTATTAAATAAAATTTTCGTATTTCAAATCAAAAAATAAGTTTATAAATAAATAGAAATAGGAGGTATTTCAGTCTATACAAGAAACTTACTGAATAAAATTATAATTTCGATCTAAACAGAAAAGAATCTGAATAATATAAAAAAGATTATAAACATCTTATGTAATTAGATGGATAATGATTATAATTTAGAAATTCATTTATAATGTTTTTAAAATAAGTAAATATAAAATTAATCAGTAACCTATTTTAAATACATTCATATAATTTTTGTTTTCTATATTTATGCTGTTGGGTGTAAAAAAAAAAATTATTTTCGTATTGTGAAAAATTAATGAACTTTTTTTCTTTAATGTTGATAATATAGTATGTTTATAACTTATTTAATTATATAATTATACATTTATTATTATTAATAATATTTCCCTTCTTTTGGCTCCTTATTTGATTACACGCTGAAGCCACTGTTTGGCTATCGAAAAATTCCTGAACCGCAGTTTCAACTTCTTGAAGTGTATTATCTTTTTCTTCATCAATATGTGTCCCCTGGATTGAAATAAATAAATGAATTAATAGAAACATTAAAATTGCATATTAAACATTAAAAAAAATAAAATATTCAATAAAATATTATTTATATATGGTGAATTAATTAGGTCAAGTAAAAGGTTGAAGAAGTCCCTGGTGGCCGCCGAGGTAGGATGAGAAAGGTTATTTCATTGAAAGGGCAAATCCATAAAAAGTATAAAATTTATGTAAAACAGTAATTGAAAACCTTAAGGAAATATTCATACAATAATTACAGAAAGATTAGTTGAAAAGGATTTGAATTAAATATAAGGTCTTTTTTGTTACCTTGGATTTTTTTTTTTTTTTAATAGATCTAACACCAGAAATCCGCTTGCTGAAAGTTTTATAACAGGTAGGTTAGGTAAAAAGAAATAAAAAAAAATCTCTTTCTCCTTTGAGTTCAGTGTGCAGTTGGGTGTTAATTTTAATTTTTTTCTGCTTATTCAAATACTGTTTCAAAGATTTTTTAATTTTGAAGAAAAAACAAAACAAAAAAACTGTGTACTTTAAAATCATTAATAAATAACTACATATATAATACAAAAGTAGCGCTTACCTCGATGCTGTGTAGTCGATTGTGTCAGAAAATAAGTGAAACAGGGATTTATTTTGCTTTGAACAATATTTCGTTTTTAAAAACACTCTATCAAAATCTGAGCCGTCGTGACTTTATGGAGTAGTATTTCGAGAGAGATGTCAGAAACAGTCAATTGCAACCTGTGTTGACCATGTTAGAAAAAAAAAAATCATAATAACAACGATTTCCCATTGACTTCCGTTACCCCCAACCTCCCCTGCAATAATTTGTTAGAATTTTTTTTTTCTTTTCAAATTGAATACAAGACATATTTGATTCTATTCTATTGACATACATAATATTTCAATCATATTAGAGTAAAATAGACAGTTATCGACACCCTATATTTATATAAGAATTGTCCAAAAAAGTTAAAATTAACATATATTGTCCCTTAATTACTTTAAACTATACAAGAAAGTTCTCACGAATCATTATTACTGGAATGTATTTTACAAGATAGTGACAATAACTAAAAAAAAATGACGCAAATTTTTGGTTGCATTTGCTTCGATAGTTGTTTTCTGCCAGCCAAGTCTCTTATTCGCTTAAGTAGCAAGGGCTGAACTTGCCTACATTCTGGCTGTGTTTCGTACCGAGTCATCACTGTCTCTAACCCGTGAAAGCTTCAGAATGTGAACGGACTGTTGTCTGTTGGTTTTTCTTCGCTGTCACTGCCTTCATTTGTATTTTCTGACTCTTCGACTGAGGTTTACAATATTATCTTTCAGGATCTCTTTAACTTTTATTCCGTACTTTAATACCCCCGATGACAGTTTGACCTGCGAAATTAAAAAACTTCCGTTGTTTCAGCGCTAATTAAATATAAAAAAACATCCTCAGGAGGTGTTCGGATTTTTGACGCTTCGGTTTTTCGAAGCTCTGCTGTAATATTAAGACATATTACAAATATTTGATTAACTAAGAAAACGTATTTACAATTTAACTAGCTACTTTATATATGTACTATTAAAGTAATTAAATTAGATAGCTCACTATCCTGTGCACAATAAATATAACTGTTACATAATAAATATAAATTCATAACAATACAAGATTTTTAAAAAATGTTGTAAGTTTTTGATGTAAGTTAATAGGGTCGTTTTCAAATAAAATGGCAATTTGCTGTCCCAGCACTTTGAATGGTTGCCAAAAAAAAACATACAACCAATATTTAACTATTGTTGATTTTATCTTGTCAAGTTCATTCGTTTAAATTAATTTAGGCCTTAAAACTTAATTTCAAATGTTTGATAAAGAAAAAAACAAAACTAATTGTTAAAAATTTTGACGTACGTTACTGTTCACAGGTCAACTTTTCAACTTCTAACCTTCACAAAGAGTATAGAATTTTTTTTTCATTTTATTATCTTTGTTATTTCTTATTAAAATATGTGTATATTAAAGGAAAATAAAACTTTCTTTTGAAAATATGAAATTTTGGGGGCTTGAGAAAAGATTTTCTTTGTGTCCGAGAATTTCCGAATTTATTCATTTGATGTACATGAACGGGTGTAGAAGAGTGGGTTCTGGAGCTAGGGGAGTCGGGATAGCATCATAACACCCTCCAGATTATGTATTGTAACCATTCGCAACCAAGGGTCACTGTATTAACCAAAGTAAGACAACCTTGATTCTCAAAACATAGTGAGTGCCTTAATTCATTTTGACATACGTTACCATTGTTTTATCACATTGAATTCACAACTTCCAATCTAACTTTTTACAGTTTGTAGTTTTCTACATTACAAATGTTTCAATCCCTTTATATTTAAAAAAAAATTGTAGTAAAATAACTTTTTTCTAATTACAATTTCTAAAATTGGACATACGTTACTGTTGACATACGTTACCGCTATGGTAAGTAAAGTTAAAAGGAATTTTGTGCCTCTTTTTTTTTTTTAATAAATCTTTTATTTTTTAATTCCTAAGATAGGGTGTCAATAACTCTGAAGTGTCCATAACTGTCTGGTTTATCCTACTTATATATATTTATATTATATATTCTACATATATTTTTATCATTGTCTGAAATTATAGTAGCCAGACTATTGTATCCTCTTACAGCACATTTGATTTATTCTTGAGGGATAACAATGTCTTAGAATAAATTCCATATTTTCATTCGTTTCATTTTGAGAAGTATTGGAGTGACAAAAGTGAAAAAATACTAAGACATCCAACCCGGAAGATTAACTTTAAAAGCTTATTTTAAAGCTTATTCCAATCATTGTTGAAGTAATTCTGTCTTATTATTATTATTATTATTTTTTTTTTTAGTATATTAGTGGAAAGAAAATCGATGTATGATAAAAAAAAAATAAAATAAAATAAACACCATTAGGAAAAACAAAACTATCATCAATATCAGCCGTATTGATTCCTCGGAATCGACTTAAGTTCATCCATACTTTATCCTGATTATTTTCTTAATTATATATATTTGGGATAAGCACACACATCCTTATAGTGAAACATATCTTTAAAAACTGTTTAACATAGTAGTTATTAGTTAGTTATTTGTGCTACTGTATATAATACCTAGCCGAAGATTTTTTGTTTTACAATCAATAAATCTGGTAAATTCAAATTTGCAGTACTTCTCAAAGAAATATATGTTACTTGTGCAATATAAATATCTAGACGCATTTTCTTAATTATGTCTCTTATGTGTGTCAAAAAAGAATAAATACCTATCATTAGATTTTTTTTTCATTTCATAAATCCTTTGCTCAAAATTAAGTATCAATGTAGTGTAAATTACCACAGAAAACACTCCAAAACTTAAAAAAATGAATAACGTGTTTAAAATCAGGTATTATAATGGCAAAGCTAATTTTTTATTCACCTAACTTTATTTTATTATTAATGAGGTCGAATAATGTGGAGCTTTGTGAGATTATAATGTCAAAAGGGCAGCTGAATAATAAGCGAGCCCTTTTAGCCCGAGTTCTTATACTGTCTCACATAGCTCTATACATTATTTATATATTTCAGTTGAAGGCCCGAGTTAAACTAAAATCCTGGAATACATTTTTATTCTGCTCATCACATATCAGTCAACCATTTGAAAAATAAAGTTACTAGCAAATCAGGCAAATATATTCGTTCGGCCAACTGAATAGGGATGTTCTTAAGAAAAATATAGAAAAATTTATAAGCTCTGAATATCGATTCACGATATTTTTAGATTATTTTATCTTCTTGGTTAAATTATATCGCAATTTAAATAGGGACAAAATAATTTCAATTGTTTAAAATATAAAAATAGTTTATTATTAAACAGTAAGCAGTAGGTGCATTTGCGTAGTTATAAATAGTATGTGGTCAACAATTTAACTCGCGCATAAAGTCATCAATGGATTGTAGGGAAAGTAACTTTTCCGAAAAAAAATTGTACTTAGTTCATTCGCTGTACGTGAGATGGTTCGTCTTGTTTTGGATAATAATCGGTCTGTTGGCATTGAAGTGGCAACACTAGCAACATATTTCCTAGCCAACCTACATAATATAGGAAAACTTGCCTCCAACTCCCGCCAACATTAAAGAAGGTCCTTTTGTATTTTTGCTGATGGAGCACTTAAATACTACGAATGTTAAAAAAATATGTTGTGTGTAGTGATAACTGAGCTATTAAATTGTAACGTTTTATTATTTTTATTTTCCATTTGCTCGGTTATTTTACTCAGTAAATCCTCCACTTAATCATTTTCTGGATTCATTATGCTCATTTTATCATTGGATGGACCCGTTGAAGGTTACTTAGTCTTCTGCAAGCATTGACCAGGAATGATGCGAACTCTTTTTGATAATCATAAAAGAATTGAAGATACCTACTATTCGAAATTCCCTGGCTACTATGCAACTGGCGATGGTAAATATATGATAACTGGTAAGAAATATAAGGATAACTAAAATGTTAACTATTTTAGTGTTTATTATAGCTGAAGTTACTTGCATAGCTATTAATAAGAGCTTAAATATCCTTGGTCAATTTCAATAGGGTTCCCTAATCATAAATAAAAAAATTGGTCAATACAAAAATAAGTCAAAACCACATCTCGCTGAACTTCTATATTTTTCCTTAACAAATTAACAGATTACTGGACTATGAATGTAGTTGAAATTAAATGAAATGAGAAATGAAAGAACACCTAAAAATTGAGAACCTTTGACCAAATGTTTATGTTTCAAATTGTCTTTATTCCCACTGTCTACAAATCTGAAATTAGATCTATATTTATTATCTATGATTTTTAAACATTATTTGTGAAGTTTTTTTTTTTGCGCTTGGTTATTATTTCTACAACTGTCTATTAAACCTATAGGTTTACTATTTAACTGTCTATTAAACGTGTAGGCCTATCTACAACTCTCTACTGGCAGTCCCCTGCTCCTATCAATAAAAACATTCTCATTTATTTATTTATTTCTTTTCATTTATTGATATTTACAACTGTACAAAAACATATACATTAAGTAAATGTGTTGATTGTGAATACAATGGCATGTAAATAACTTGTGAAGAACTACTCACTTGTAGCACTTCAATAAAATCTACAATAAAATGTCTCTAGGCCATCTTCTTTTCAGACGCCTCGGAGGATTATCGGGAATGGAGTGGGAAGCAAGTTGGGAGGCTTGTGGATTGGAGTGGTTCTCATTTTTAAACGTATTTTTGTTATCACAAGGTTGATAAGGTATGGTTGACTGTTTAGTATTCAGAGAAGTAGATTGTTGGGGTATGTAGTCATAAAGATATACAGCAATTAAAAAATGAGTTTTTTAATTTGTAATGCCAACGTTTGACTCCACTCCACCCCCTTCACTTTCAACTGTCAAATTTTAGTTTCTGTTTATATCTGTCTCTGAAACCCTGATGAAGGCTTGCAATGCAAGTTGAAATGATGGCATTACAAATTAAAAAACTCCTTTTTTAATTGCTGTGTATCTTTGTGACTGCATACCCCAACAATATACTTCTCTATCACAAGGTTACATCTTATCAGGTTTTAATTATTTCTTTAATATATATATATATATATATATATATATATATATATATATATATATATATATATATATAGTTGTATGTTTCATTTTAATAATTTAAAGAAAACGATGTATTGTAATGTAGAGGTTTAATTAATTTCGTTAGTAAGATAAAAAAAATATCGATATTTTTTACTTGTGTATCGAAACTGATACATTCACCCTTTTCTTAGTTCTAGAAGTTCTGAACCGACTACCTCATGAATTCAAGTCGTTAAAATCTCGAAGTATCACCGTTCCTTCATTATACTGATACCGTATCTGGATGCAACAGAAACTTCATTATTTGGTCTGACTCATCGTCATACAATGTACAATGATACTATGACTCTATGAATGAGAATTGTTCCGAGGGACAATCATAGGTACTATTTCCGAGCTGTAAACAAAAGAAGGGCTAGTCATTGTCTAACCTAAAAAGAATTTGTACGTCTCTAGTTTATGTTAATTCAAAAACAATATATGTATACAGATATTGTAATTGTGAAATTTCAATTTTTCCACTGTAGTAGAATAAGTACTGAGATATCTGAAAATTAATGCAACTTTGTTTTTGAAATAAAATAAATAATTAGAAAACATTTTTAATAATCCAAATGTGCCTTGTTCTTTGAATAGAATTTGGTATCCATATTATTTTCGATTTTTGATTTTATCGTTTAAAAAGTGGTCCAGTTCCTTAAATAAATAATGGTAGGCGAGAGGTCTGGAGAGAAGGGAGGTTGAGGTTGAGACACATAACAAAGCTCCAACAATATCATAACTTCGAATTCTTTCCAGCAATTTTTTTCGATTTTTTCTGCGATTTTCATCCAGCGAAGAATATCGGTGTATACTGAAGAAGTCCTGCTACGAACATTTCTTTCTTCAATGCTGAAGTCTCCCTATCCATTTTTTTAGAACCATTGTTGAACGGTGCACACACTCATTCCATCGTCGCCTCGCACATTATTAATATTTCTGGCTCTCTTGGCTCTGTTCCAACCATGTTCGAACTCGTAAAACGAAGTTATGCGAAACTTATTTGTAACTTTTGAGTAGAGACTGAATTATTTACGACCTGTGAGATAAATCCTCAATGCCCGCCCCTTACTTTGTCACCAATAAACTTATACTTAAAGATCTTAACGTTTCATATGTTGCTGATTAAGCCCGAACCAGACACCTAGCCTTTCAGATTAAGCTCCATAACCATTCAAATCCACTAGTCCCTCGAATTGTCTCTCTTTCCATTCCCGATAATCCTCCGAGGCGTCTGAAAATATGATGGAATTTTTATTGAAGTGCTACTGATGTGTAGTTCTTGTCGAGTTTTAACATTTTATTATTATCATTATCAACGCAATTACTTTATGTATATATTTTTTACAGTTGTGAATATCCATAAATTTAAAAAAACAAAAATAAATACATAATCATGCTCAAATAAAATAAAAGTAATAAATACTTGTTTGTTAATGTAAAAAGAAGTATGACAATGAATTTATAAATTCTACAGTAAACCGTTTAGATACTCAGTTTTTGAGGACATTGGATTGAAAGAATTGGATACGATTTTTGTTTAAATATTTAACTCTCCTCTTCCACTCTAGCTCAATCCATAGATAGAATAGAGAGAACGTCAAGTCCTGCTGTGTATCGGTTACAGATGGCTGCATGTATTTTAATTATTGTATGTTATTTTAATATGATGTTTTGTCTATAACTTTGACAATGCGACTGGAACTGATTGTTAAAATTTTTAACGTATATTTCGATTAACTTACTTTTTCAGCCACAGATTTTATCGTTGCTCGACCTGTGCGTGAAGATTGTAAGGGATTATTATCAGATCAGGATGAGGTGGTAAAATGAGTATTTATTCGTTGAATAGGATTTTATTTTTTAATAATTCGGATTTTTAGTATTAGTAGTACCAGGTATAAGTTTTCACTAATTTTTACTACAATCATTCAATAATTTTGATATTACACTAGAATTAACTATTTTTTCTATGGGAAAAGTCTATGTAGTTCGAATTCTTATAGTCGCGTTTCTATATTTACACAGATTGAATTTATTTTGACTACGCAACATTTGTCAAAAATGTTCAACTTTGACAATAATTTATAAAGAGTAAATTAGTTGATAATGAAGATGATTAAAATTTTCCATTATTTTCTGGACAGCGCTACTTATTGAAGACGAAATTATGTTGCGTTTAGAAAGAGGCCTACTCCACTTTGTTTCCGTAATTAAGAAAATAATTAACTTTCGGTGTCTCTCGGACATTTAATGTTCGGATGTCATCTGAATATTTTGTAATTTATTTTTAATAAGCCTGAAATATGTAACTTTAATATGTAAATACTCACCAATAAAACCCTATCATCAGAGGATATGTCTTTATGAAAACGTTTTCATCAGGGAAAATGTTTAATTAATGATATAGTATCTTTGTTTCTATGTTATGTTTTATTTTATTATCAGTAAAAAAATGCTATCACATTATGTGTAAATATTTTAAAAGAAAGTACAATATATTGAAACTAATTATATATTCACTATTGAATACAATTTGTATTTTATTTTTATTTGAAAATTTACTATTCATTTTTAAAAAAGACAAAACTCCCCATTATTAATTTTTTATTCATTAACTTCGATATAGTTCAGAGCTTATCAATTGCTCCATCCTCAGTTTTTCAATCATTTATGATATATTTATTTGAAAATCATAAGAACTCATTTCAGTAAAATTTAAACACTTTATTTATTTAGGGGTGACCTGTGGTGTAGTATGGGTTAACTATAGACTTATAGTTAAGTCTATAAGGAAGTGAAGTCATAACATACAAACAATTTAATATTTCAAAGCATAAAATAAGGGTATTAAACCATAAATATTTTACATTATTATTTAAATAAAAACCCTAAAATATTTAAATATCAACAGTTTTGCAATTATGAGCTACCAGTCACTTTTCGGCCAAAATTAGTTAAATATCTTTCACGTGAAATTTCGCACCAGATTAATTTCCGAGGCCAGATTTTGAAAAAAAAAAACCGAAGGCAACTCTACTGCAACCTATTTTTTTTCCGTAAGCCACAAATGGAATCCTTTGCCCATATTCTACAACTAAGCTGTTTTCTATGTGATTCACCTGCGGATAAGAGCCTCTCGTAAGTTTCTTTGTCTTTTTAATTTTTTTGTATCAATTAAAACAGTAATCCCACGTTTTTTCTTTATAAGGATAATACTAATAATAATATTAATAAATTAGTTCTATGTCTCGTGTAAAGTTAAGAAAAATGACTTACGTTAAGTGTATGTTTAAACGAAGATGTACTATTAAGTGGACTTAATACAACATTGAAAGAAAACAGTAATAATTACATAAAAGTAATTAGTATTTCTTAAATAATTCATATATTATTACTAAATTTAATTCCGCATGAAGAGATATCATTTTATTTTTATGTTGTTAAAATAACATTTAAAATAATTTGTTGATCCTGAAGTCTGATTGCCGATACCACCAACAATTGTTTTACCATTTTTCTACATTTTTACTTACTGCCAATTTTACTTTTAATATTTACATTAAGGGTATGAATGAAGATTGTTAGTTTTTAAAAAAAGTACACTATTATAGCTTTAGAATTTTATGGGCATTAATAAAATCAAAATAAATACAGGTGTGTTATGATATACCTGTATCAATTTTTCAGCTTATGCATGGACCACCAAAGCGAAATCGCGTCGAGTATTTTTAGACTTGAATTGAAAACTTATGCAGTTATCCTAATCGTGTCGAATTTGAATACAATACCTTCATTTTTTTAGTCTCTGTAGTGAAACTATCGTCCTACAACTTTCCAAAATAATCCATAAATCAAAGTCAAAACTGGTAAAGTGAATATATTTTTCATTGATGAATTTACATTTTTGTATTGTTCAGCTTAAGCCATTATTGCCAATCTTTAAGTCATTCTTTTTAATCCAAAGGGTAATCCTTAGTACAACTTCCTAGTCTTCGAATTGTAATAGGAATATTTTAAGTTGTATATTACTTTTATTAGTATATTGCTTGAACTTATGGTCAACTTTAAAATATTGAAAAAGTTATTTTAATTTATGTTTAAATTGTTAAATAGTGTAATTCTGAAATGTGTTCTGCTATTAGATTACATTATCTTACTTATCATAGTATTTATAATAGCTGGTGCTTGCTATGAACCTGAGATTTTGGTTATTACTAGCTTAGTTTATATGAAATATATACACCAATGATGCTTCATTTTAAGATAATAATTTTTAATATGGTTGACTTTTTTAAATTTTTCATATGATTATCGAAAATATCAACATTTTTTATAATATTGATTATATTATATCATAATTATTTTTATGTCTAATACTGAAGATGGGAAATTATGGTTCCCGAAACATGTAGTGGCTATTGTAGAAGAAATTGCTTCAATGTCGTGAATAAGTGAAAAAATCAAAACTGTGGATTTTTCAGTAGGAAATTTATGATCGTTTTTCTAAATACTATGATTACTCTAATAATACGATTTGCGCCAAAATAGATACTTAAAGGCCTTATTACAAAGCACAACTTAACAAATTTTGTATATCGCATATATTAAAAATCCTGCATTTAAAGTTAATAGTTTACTCATTTTTCAAGTAATTTGACTTACTATGCCTTAATGGCAACCTGCTAATGTGATGTATATAATCATTGAACAAAAAATGAGAAGTTTCTGACCTCAGAGGCATGATGAAGAGCATTGCCTAGTAGTGGCACACCTCCATCTCTCTTTTTTTCATTCTCATTGTACTATAAGAGATCTCTCAATCGGCTTCGTTTAAACCTTCTACAGATTTTATTAGGCATCATTGTTGTGGATATGTCATTTATAAGTGAACAGGGATGACTTAGAAGTCTATTATGAAATCTTGTGTTGTAGATCTGTATGTAGTTCTTTGATGATAAGCTTGTTTTAGTCTGTGTGCAGAGTTTTGTTGTGTACCAAAGCGCTTGTATGAATGTCCTAAAAGTTTGTGGTTTCTGTACATACGTCTTTTTTATAAGTATCGCTATATGCATTTCTAAATTTAAATCAAGTTTTCAAATTACATTGAATATATAAACTAATATGGAAAATATATTGTATACTACATGCCTATAAGATTTATTGTTTTCAGAGAGCCAAAAAATAATCATGATTTACTCAGGGCATTAGTCATTACATTAGGTTTCCTATTAGATACAAGCTTATTGATCCTATTTATTATGCCCAATACATCTATACATTTATAATTATAAATATTGAAACAATGAGATAATATTATTCTTATAAATTTACATAAAATAAAGCGAGATTATTTTCATAAATAAGGATGTTTCGAACACACAGATCTTATGTTATGGTGAATTTTATGCGTTCAAGTAGGATCTTATGTTGGTTTTGGAATAATTTGGTTTTGTCCAATTTTAGTGCTTTCGGTGGTTTCTTGTCCCAGTTAGTGCGGTCTCATTTGGAAGTCAGGAGCAGTCTTTGCGGTTTCTTCTCTAGTTCATTGTGTTCCAGTCTCATGCAAATGTGTTCGTTTTATTTGTTTCTGTTTTAACGGTTAATTTAGGTTCTTTAGCTTTAGATCTTATTTCTTTTTCTTTCGTTTTATTAGAAAAAATAATTAATGATTAATTTATTTGATATCTCTGTTAATGAATTGTTGATGTAAAAAAGAAAGAAAGCATTGTTGACGCTCTGGTTATTTTTCGTTTTATCTTCTCTTTTATTCGTCTTAATGACCACGGATCAACAATACCCGGTAAGATTACTTAAAAAAGATTCCTTATGTCGTAGAAATAAAATGAATCCGGAAAGACATGACTCCCAACAATTTTCTTTTTGTCCCAGCTTCCCTACAGGACCAAAGTGACTCCATTCGTTGCGTATGTGCGCCTTTAATGGGACCAATGAAATTCTTAAAATAATTCAATGTTGATAATTATATCATTTTATTCTTTCTATAATTGAGTTGGTTTTCCTTAAATCAGAAATTATTTGAACACCTGGCATGATTTGTGCTTTTATACTGTGAAGGAATGTACTTACATGTCGCTGAGCTTTTAATAAACAACCAATTGTATCTCTATATATTCTTCCAAAGATCATTCAAAGTCTGGATTGATATATTTCTTACACTTCTAAAACAATATTAACTTTTTCAACTGGTTTCTGCGCAAAATAAATTGGATCGTGAAACAATTAGATGCACAAGGCAGTAGCTAAATCTAATCAGAGTGTCCACCACTTGAGAATTTCTGGAAATTCGGGAATATTTCCGGGAAAAAGTCGTTTGATCTAAATTCGAACTTTTCCTATGTACACAAAATTGTTTACTGTCTTAGAAATAGGGATAACCTTTTAATCCAGTCACTGCTATATTAAAGAAATATATTAAAATGGTAAGTCAATTTTATTATGTGACTTTAAAATTGGCTTGAAGGCAAACGAGGCCACTCCAAAAATATGATCCGTATTTAGTAAGAAGGTTCTCTCTGAGCGTAAAGCTCAACTTTGGTTTCTAAAATATCATCAACGATTGAACACAAAGATTATGCTCGTTCTGAAAGATCTCAAATTTCCAACGAACAGGAAATTCTATAATTAATTGTTCTGATCCCTTACAAGTTATCAGAGGCGAACAATAGGCCACATACTGGCAAAGTTGGCGGCATAAATTAATGTAAATTGGATGGGAAACATTACCCCAACCAGCACATTCTCCCGTCCTTTCACCTACTGATTATCATCTTTTCAGATCTGTTTTTTACCAGCAAAGATCCACCATTTTTAAAAAATGGTATTTGGGATCTTGCATCACGGTGGGATAAAGTTATTAGTTGTAATGGAGATGAGTTTCACGAATAAAGTTATTGTATGAGTATTGGTTCATTGTATTTTTTTTAATTGCCCGAAAAAAGGACAGAACTTACGAAACGACCTGGTATTTAAGAGTGTAATATAAATAATTTTATTATTCTATAACCTGCCTTAGAGCGTAAGACTAGAGGAGTAGAGCACAGGAGAGAGATGATAGAGTTTGTGAGGGTATTAGGCTAATGAGTCGGAGTGGCCTTAGGCTAGGCTATTAGGCTAGCAGGCTATGAAGCCACGGTACTAGCTACCTGAGCCATCATCCTGCCTGTTTAACTACCAGCTGTAATGGGACCTCCCAGTGCAGCAATGCCATGGTCAACAGAATATAGTCATCACCTCGTGTCCTTTGTATACTAGGATCGTGTAATGTCCTGAGATAATAGCACATCAGAAATATTGGTTATACTGACGAACTGCTGGAAAACAATATTTGTACGATATCCTAAATCGTTCAGATGTGTAGTTATACACAACTCTTATAATAACAATAGGGCCAATCCATTTGAAGTGATCTGGAAAAAAAAAAATGTTTGCTTGACTTTGAAATGTTGATATGAAACTTTACAAGTTGTTTCCCCTATATCCTAACACTTTAAAAACAATTTTTCTAACTTGACTCAAACAGTTTATTTACGGTGGCCATTTTTGTTTAGGTGACTACACCTGATTTTGCGATATAAGGGTTTACAAGAACATCCACCTCCGCCAGCCCCTTCAACTCTCGCCTATCTTGAGCTATGATTTTCCAATTAATTACGCGATAATCACCTGCGTCCTTTTTTATGGTATACACTCATCTCAGTTTCGGCCTCCCTCTTGGCCTGTTTCCTACCACTGTAGCATTTATAATTAAGAAGAGGGGACTTTTTGGATGGCTTCTTGCTACATATTCGACCCATTGTAATCTCCTTGCTTTCATGTTCAGCGCGACTGACTGCTCGGTCTCAGAGAGTATTTAATTATTATTCTTCCTTATTCAAATCATTAGTTCATTATACCACTTTGGTCCCACTATCAGCCTGAGAATTATTCGCATTTTCAGGGGTGCCCGTAAGAGACCAGGTCTCACAGCCATACACCAATACGGGTAGTATTATTTGTCATGGAAGGATAAAATTAAAGTCATCTTGTTTATGACTTTGCAAGAAAAATAAAGGTTCAGTAGTTTATTTATCTATCTTTATGTATTTTATACGAAAATCACAGGACAAATTGAATGTAAAATCAACCGAAATTCTACTTTTCGTAATTTCTTTTCAAGCAGAAAAAGAGTCATTCCCAAAATGATGTATGTTTTTGCTTGCTGATATATGTTGGTAGTGTAAGATCAATTGCATTATGAAAGCCCTCAAAGTTGGTACGATGCACCCACCGTTCCTACCTTAAGAATCCGGACAGCGTTTCCTAACTGGAAGAGTGATAACTGTTCCAAAGTCCAATTAATTACACCGCTCGGCATATTATTCAGGATGGCCACCTTTGTCAAAAAATGAAACATATTTTGCATAACAAAAAATTTCTGCAATGGATACTATCCGTTTCAATGAACAGATACCATAGCAATTTACACTGTTTAAACTCCTATTTAAATTTTAATTGATTGAGAAGATCTTATTTTCATTTTTTTAAAAAATGACAAGCTGGTAAAATTAATTAAATTATTAAGGTACTGATTTCACATCTACGACTCATTTGGCACATGAAATATTTTTATGAAGAGATTATTCATTTTTTCAAAGAATTATTAATTGAGGATTAAAAGGTCCTAAGAAATAAATCTCAACTTGTCCTGCCTTTGAGATTTAGAGTACAAAAGGCTGTTAAACTCAAGACAAAATGAAACATACTCTATTTCTTCTTGTCGATGTGTATTTTTTTTTATATAGTTTAAATAGTTCATTAATTTTGTTCTTCTTAAACGGCTCTGTCCTTCACTCTCCTTCTCATCTTCCTTTAGGGGAGAGGTCTCTCTATATATTCATTGTAAATAAGTTTAAGCCGTCCGCTGGGTCATCTTGCTTCTGGTCGGGGTTTTATTAACTCCCTGATCCTTCCGATCATGACTCATACATGTCCATACCATTTAACCTTCTAAGTATACCTTACTATTATATTAAGGACATGTCATTTTTCGTTTGTTATTACTAATCGCGAACCAATCTGTACCAAACTTTAACCACATAATCCTAATAGTTTCAGGAAAGTTTAACAAAAATAAAAACTACTGAGTATCAGCGATAATATGTGGATAACAATGAAGTATGAAAATTGACCGATAGGTGGCGAGTGGCATTCTACATGAGAGGTTACAAAGGTATGGTGTTATACATAGCTTGAAATCGCTAACATTTACTTTTATTCAATTAAATTATTTTAAAAATATTTAAATATGTGATGCAGTATGTGGATCTACCAATATGTGGTTAGCATCATTCTGCATTAGAGTTTACAATAGTTAAACTACTGTTAATTTTCATAGTTCTGAGAAGGTTTAGCAATAATACATATTTAATATAAAATGTTGAGTGCCTGTAACGAGGTTAGCTACCCTGTCTTATACTTTTATGGTTAGCAATTAAAATCAAACCAGATAAAATCAATAAAACTGTTTCTGTCTTATAAAAATTATTACCCAATTTAAATGCATATCTCTTGCTTATTAATACTGTTTGTAAAAATATGATCGTTGGGCCTTTCGTTGAAAGCACTAATAAATGCAGTTCATTACTCTCATTAAAATTAAACTTTGAATGTAAAATTATGCTTCCGTGTGATTTTCAAACATCTAATCAGTTCAATTTTAAGCAGGTAAGAATTACTGCTATGTGTAAAAATATCATTGAATGTTCAATTGGTTACTTAAATATTATTTTTCATCGATAAACGAATAAAACAGCTATTATTAGTTAAATTATCCAAGTTCTTTACTTATAAGTGTGGGCGAAGCCACGACGGGCGATCCTGGTTCTTTAATAACTTGATTTAGAGAACTCATCTTAAGTTCCTTTCTAATTATTATTTTCTTATTTTGTTTAATTTATCTTGGACCAATGTACTTACGGTTTAAATATTATGGTTACGCCAAAAACAGTTACAATTTAATCTAAAATAATGTCAATCGAAAATACTCCAAGTGATTATGCGCTGCTATGTCCTATATCAATAAGAAAGTTACACAAATACATAAACGCTCTTGCTTACTCTTTACCCTCAGAACATAATACAAACGATCCTATGTTCAAATAACGCCTATTCAAATCCTTTAATTCAAGGACTGCCTAAACGAGAACTACCAAATACACGAAATCTTAAAAGGGGCTGAAATAGGAATCTCCTTAATTAACTTTAAATTATAATTTGCTTTGGAGAGGGAGGGTTCCAGTGGATTTCCTCTACGTTTTTTTTTTTAAACTACTATATAAAAGGACGAGCCATTTTTCGTTTGTGATCACCAACTACGAAAACCACCGAACCAATCTATACCAAATTTTAACTACACCATCTTCATAGTTAATTTAGCAATAATAAAATTAACTGATTTCAATTAATATGTTATTAAAAATTCTATAAATATTTTGATTTCAGTGAAGATTGACAGATAGGTGGAAATCTTTTGGATTGTTTTATTTTTATTCTAGCCCTGATAAAGACTTGCAATATTTGCATTGCATCAATGACTGCATACTCCAACAACCTACATCTTTAAATTATTTAAGTTCTTTACTTATGAGACGGGGCGAAGTCGCGACGGGGTGTACTACTTGTAAATATATTTTTTCTAATGATTGTGTCAGCCTAATTTATTTCTGTGCCTTGCGATGCTTGGAACCTCTCTTCTCTTACTTCGTTTCTATCAATAAATGCCTTATCCTTTGTCAACACCCTAAGCCTCTCCAAGGGTGAATACTTAACCATAGTCAAACAGTGACCGAAAGATCTAAATGTCTACGTAACTAGCCTCCTCAACCTTCAGTGACAGATGACATAAACATTCTACTAAATGGAAGATGATATATTGAAGAGCTAATCTGGATGGCTGTGGCCGTGGGAAGAGCACACAACGGGGGCAAACAGTGCCTGGTAGTGGAACTCGTCTCTCACCTGTTACTGTATCAGGTCACCCACCGTATAGTGGTACTTCACTATCTCCCCACTAGTAGTATCCTGTTAAATTCACCTACTGTTAATCAAAGTCTATATTATCGTAGTAAAACTTAATTCCTGCCAATGTATTCTGCTCAGAGATAAGCAAAATTTAATCATAACTAAATATTTGACTACTAATTTTCTAAAATCAGTCGCCTCATTTAAAGATGAGTAAATTAAATAATTGATTCCAGGAAATAATTCGTCAATTATTTAGTTATGATTAAGTTTTGCCGTACTCTGATCCTGTAATATTTTTTATATTGTCCATTAAATCTGTCATTCGTCATTATTTAATAACGATCTGACAGGAAGATTTGAAGAATAAGTCACTATATTATGTCATAAAAAGTGATAAATACTTATAGTCAATTTTAATAATATATTTAAAAAATAATTAAAATAAAAATCTTACAAAAATTTTTATTAAAAAATATGGTATCATATAATTACAAAGTGGTATATATAGTGGAGAAAATATAAATTACAAATTTATCTTAACAGTGATTAAAACCAATTGCATAGTAACATTAATGATCTGAATAACTTAATTGAATAATTCGGATAAACTTATTTATAAACTTGAATAAAACTTATTTATTTATAATTATCTTTTAAGTATTATATCATGGTATGGAGTTCACCTGGATCATTATTAATTAAAACATTGATAAATGGTTATTTCCATATTGTTATAATAAAATGAAAAATATGCTGTTTTCTTTTCGTTACCGTTTGCAAAAGTCCTAGTAATATATAAGCCATATATAAGTATATTGTATTTATTTAAACTATGTGTCTAATCATGAACCGACGAAAACTGAATGAGGTTATCTAATATTAGAAAACTAGTTTCGAATGCTAAACATTCATCTTCAGTTCTAAAACATACGACAATTTAAACACATTTGCACTACGTTACATGGATTATATGAACTAAAGTTTTCAAAAACGTAAGATAAGAAATCAAATATTGGTATTGGTACTCACCTGAGGCGATCTAATATATATATGAAATATATATATCTTTCGTGAAAGGTGGAAGGGGGCAGGCAGGTCAAATTTTCAGGGTTTACCTGGGGATTTCCTAAGATGGGGCTATTGAAAATGTTTATATGTTCATTTAAGAAAATCTGGATCGGTTTTTAACGATTTTATTATTTCTAATGATTCATAAATATTTAATTTAAGATATTTTCTACTTGCTTTATTATTTTTTTTCCAGAATCTTTTTTGAATTTTTTGTTATTTTCATTCAGATGGATAGCGAAATTGGAATTTTGGGTCTTATTATTGTATGTTCTTTTTCTCTTTCATTTACCGATCGTCTAGTTTTCCCGTGTATTTAGCTTCACAGTCATTACATTTTAGATCTTTTATGGAAAGGGTATATTTTGTTTTTAGGTAAAGGGAAATCAGATAACAATGGTTTACAATTTTAAATGCAGAATTTAAACCAATATTTTAATTCCTTTCTGACTTTGGTGGATATTAGGCCGTAATATGGTATCAAAATATATTTTTAGGGTAGGTTAATCCTCTGGAAATGTTATGTATAAAATACATGAAAGATTTTCAGTTGAAAATACAGACAAAAAGGATGTGAAAATTTATTGAAACATCAATTTTTTTTTTCATTCTCATTACAGGTGACTGACTAGTGGGTAATGAATCGCGGAATCTGTAAAAATCTAGGTGATACAAGAAAAAGGTTTATATCGACAAATGTTGATCAATCTTTACAGAAGTACCCAGAAAACTGGTGAGAAATAGAAGTTTATATTGTTATCTCTGTAGATACAAACCTAGAAAAATAAATCAATTATAATAAACCAGTAGTTTAAAAACTAATTATCAAAATGGTTATAGAAAATATACTCTTACTTATAATTATAAACATAATATTTGTTTTAAATCATCACAGGATTTGATATTACCAGTGTTGTTCATTAAAATATTTGATGGAGTTAAATTACAACTGAAGTTACTAGGCATGCTTAACCTCAGGAAGCAGAGCCCTCTTAGAGTAGATAACTCTATTTGTGTAGTTGGGTTGACCGGGAAGTTAGCTCAGATGGAACTAAGTTCGCTTCTGAGTGGTTCCTCGTGGTGCATAATATTACTTTAAGCGCTCTGCTAAATCTCATTTAATTATGTATTCCCAGTATTTTCTACGAATTGTGTTTGAACCAAAATTAATTTCTTATTAAACTTATATAAAGTGGGTACTTAGCCCTTCAGTGAGTAGGGAATCTTATGATAAAGCGTGGTAAAGAAGATGCAGTGTTTCCATATTAAAACATGAACAAAAATAGTGAACAATGGTACTTAATTTTTTCTTATTTATTTTTGTTTTTCTATATATTTAATGAACACAAATACATCGATTGAAATTTAAGATAAATGTTTACTTGATAACCAGTTGAAAGAAAAAAACAAACACTTAAATATCATAGACTAATGTTTCTACATTATGAAATATTTAAAAAAAGAAAAATTTAAAATATTAAAATAAAAAGAAATATCTTGAGCAGTTGATGCTACAAAACTAGCTGAAAAATCACCACTCATCACATCTCTAGGATTTATGTAATAGGTCCTATCTAAAATTGATCAGAGGATCCTAAATTGAGTTTGAAAGCCCATATATAAGAAGAAAAGTTTCTTAACACCCGATTAGAGATTTCGTTTTGAGAAACCAGTTATATTGGAGCTGTTGACTTTTAATTATTTGTAATGATTTTTTTAAAGGTTGTAATTTAGTTTTTATCTTGTAAGTGTTCTTCTATCGACTTTTGGTTGTTTTTGTCTGTCTGTCTTCAAAGCATTTATTTCAAATAGCTTTTATTCGTTTTAGTTTAATGCTCAATTCAATATGACCTTATAGGGTCATCTATTTCTTTAAGCCTATCTCTATCCTGTATTTAGAAGTTCTGTCTTAGCTTTTAGGTAACAACCATTTAGGTTTTAAATTGACAAATATAACGAATTTACACTCTAACGGACTAAATGTATAATTTTTATATAGATCACCTTCATCTCTTCTGGTTCACCACTTTTAAAAGGCAAAAAACTGCTCGCCATTTTAGACTAATCCAACAATTACTAGGCAAGCTTTCAAAGCTTCCAATGAATTACAAATGAATTATTTACATGGCAATAATTTGACCCATTTAGATATACGGAGTTGACCTTTAGGGATCCACTAAACCTTCTAATTCTTCCTGTATCCACTCCTTACAATCTATAATCGTTCGTAAAATTCTCAATGTCCTTCTTATGTCACAAAGAAACTTATCCATAAAGAGGTTTAATTTCCATATGTTGCTGATTTGACCCAAACCAGTTACTTATCCTTTCATAGTAAATTCCCTATCCACTCGAATCCACTGGCCTCTCAACAGCCAATATTTCGATATTCTCGAGGCGTTTAAAAAGAAGATTGCCAAGAGACCTTCTCATGAAGAACTTTTATTGAAGTGCTACTAGTGAGTAGCCTTTACATGTTTTTGTAATTATTTTCCTCAAATTTATTTGTTTTATATAATATATAAAGTTGTAATTGTAAATTGTTAAAAAAAAAAAAAAAAAAAAAATCTCAGAACACAAATGTTCCCATGTTCAAATTCTTTAATTCAAGGAATATATTAGAATAGAATAGAAAGAAAAGTTTATTCTGGGACAAAGTGCCTTAAGAATAACATTAAATAATACAAAGTAAGATCATAACTGGCTGAGAGGCTGTTAAAAATAAAACAACATAGGTAAAATTAAATACAAATATGTATGAAAAAAAAATACAGAGAAAAACTAAAAAAAGAAAAAACTATTAATAAAAAGGAGAGTGAAAAAATAAATATACAAACTAGAGGTTAATATTGTAAACAAAATTGCAGAAGAGAAAAAAACCAAACAGAAACTTAAAGAAAAATATAAGACAGAAAATCAAAAATTATCATTACTAGAAATCAAAACATTATCATAGTCAAACTATAATTTGGTAATTAAATTAGACGATTTCATACATCCTTATAATTAAAGAGCGTAGGGTTGGAGGGAAAGAAGATGGTGAAAGAGTAGTGTCTGTCTAAACGACTATTACTCTAAACGAGAATTACCAACCACACTACATCTTCAAAGGGGCTGAAATACGGATTTCCTTGATTAACTTTAAATTATAATTTGTTTGGGTGGGGTTTCAGTGGATTTCCTCTATTTCTTTTTTTCTTTATATTCTATAGAGAGATCATGACAGTTAATGGGTGATTTGTGGATAGTGGATGATCAAAATGATTTGAAGGATTTTAAACACAGCTATGTGATTGAATAGGAAGGAACAACTAACTCTAACAGACAACGCACTAAGGAAAGGTTTTGCGCTGATTAGAACTGCCTTTGTTTTTTTTTGTGTCGAGTCGCAATTTATCATCCATTGAACATTGGTTAATGCTACTAATGCCAACTTGATAGATGTAAATGAGCTAAAGAAGACGCATTATTATTGTTATAATGTCCTGACATATTACGCATAAACACGGGGAATAAATTAAGGCTGCGTATTTGTAATAATGCCATTAATTTATGATCATCAAAAATTAGATATTATACTTGGATTTTTTTTACCATCACATTCGTTTACCTATCTTTACTATTATATAAAAGCACAAGCCATTTTAAGTTTGTGATCACTAACCGCGGAAACTACTGAACCAATCCTTTCATAGTTAGCTTCCTAACCATTCCGATCCACTAGTCTCCCAACTAGACTCATATTCAATTCCCGATTATCATCCGAGGCGTCAGAGATTTCTAACAGACCTTCTTATGTAGAACTTTTATTGAAGTGCTACTAGTGAATGGTTATTTACATGTTGTAAATTCGACATTTATAAAAAATTTTCGGAAAGTTACACTTTACTGAAATGGTTTTATGGAAGTTAAAATTCGAATTCAGCACTCTAAAAAACATAAAAATCAATTTGAAAAAGAAACTTATTCATTTATTTTTTCGTCGAAGTAACAAGTAACTTTACACTGAGTTCAGATTTGGTCTCTCACTAAAGGGCCAAACTATCAATGTCCTCGGTACTGAAATATCACTTTAATATTACTTTAGCATAACTTTTAGTTACTAATAGAGCGGCTGGAACGGTTTATTCTACAGGTTACCAGCCTGCCTTCTGTATCTGTTGGGTAAAGTAATTTTATTATGAATTTGGGGACTGATGAGGCCCGTCACTAAATAGAGATCCTCCTAGGCCGGATTAGAACCGGCGCCGGTTCTGACTCAAGTATTGGGTTGCCTTACTTTGATGGGTCAAATGATAGCCCATCTAAGAAATATTCATCATACTGTAATTTAAAATTTAAAGTAAAATATGTTGTTTTAAATTGAAATCGTTTGATTAATAATAAAGTTCCCAATCTTATTGAGTATTAATAACATAAGCAAATATTTAAAAATGTAATCATAAATATTTACATAGTTATGGAATCATTCCTAACCGAAGTTTCAAGTTTTAGTTGATTTCCTACTGATTCAGACCTTGTCAGAGTCTTAGACCGTTAAATTGCATTGATGAGTATAAATACATTGAGATAGGACATCTAACTACAACATTTTTTTCCATGAATTTACAGAAAGAAGCTAATAATTAAACAGCTGTTGATTATATATATATATATATATATATATATATATATATATATATATTCATTCTGGAGATCTGTTAGGCGCTATAGTTACGAACAGATGTCAGATATAGACTAAATTATTTCGGAAAGAATTTTCTATATCTGATGGTAAAGTGTTCCCGTTACTATAATTATATTTTTTTTTTTATTCAGAATTTTTCTTCCGTCAAAGCAACTCAAAGATAGTAATTAAGATTTGTAAATATCACAGAATTTCTCTCATCTGTTTTCGCTACTAACTTTCTTGTTAGAAATCAAGCCTCCGAGTAAAATATAAAGCCCAAAATTTATATATGTTGAAATATCATGTTAAATGCATTCCTAATTAACTTGCTGGTATATATATATATATACATCTATAATTACGATAAATAAATATTTCTTGTTTCTTATTTTTTTTAATATTTAAATAATTATTATGATGTAATCTATAGTGATGACTCTATTTGATCCCCGATGGGCAGCGGATAGCTATCATGTCCCGCCCCGTATGCAAATGAAAACAAGGCTTGGATTAGATCGTCGCTTTAATTAAAGCAGATCCATGGATAAGCTCGCTCTAAGTTGAAGGTATACCACCAAAACCCCATTTTACTTTAAAGTAATACTTCGGGAGATTGCTCACTATTTCTGTCAGCTATTAATACATGTGTATAAAATTTAGAGAGGAAGGTCCGTTAGCTTAGTGTATAGAGCATTTGATTCCTTATTCCAGGAATGGGATTCGAGACTGGGTGAGGCAGATAATTATTTATACTCTTATATGAGTCGAGTATCGTAAGATCGAGAGGCCCCGCTGGGGCACGTCCAGCCTCTATAAAGAAGGTTTTTTTAGTTGGTGAAAAATCTCGTTCGTGCCCTTGTTCTATTACCTAATGAACCCAGGAACCCTTAAGTTGAATTTAAAATGTTTTTTTTTTTTTTAATTGATATTCACATTATATTTACAACCTTGTGTAACATGTCAATAACGTGATACTAACGATTAATAGTTAGGTACTTGTAGCACACTAAAATATTCATCAGAAGTTTCTAAACCGTCTTCTTTTCAGACGTCTCGGAGGCTTATTGGGAATCCTGTGGGAAGCAAGTTGAAAGACTTGTGGATTCGAATATCGCATATGATTCTTTTGCGGATTCTTTTCTTGATATTTAATCAATTGTTAAGTACATGATCTTTTTCTGTCTCAACTGGTGTTCATTTGATTTTTTTTTCAGTATAAATAAAAAAGATGAACATAAATTTATTTAGCCTACAATAAATATCCCCTTAGGATTATTTAAAATAAACATTTGCATTGGCCCAAACAATTTAGTCAAATTTGTACATTCTAAATTATTTATTTATTATTAATTGAACCAGTGTTTAGTGTTTAGTGTTGTGTGCAGTTGAACATTAGTGTTTTTTTGTCACTTCTGGTATTTTGTTCATTATAGCCCTGAAGGAGGTCGAAACGTTGGCACGTATTAAAGAATTCTTCTTTGACGTGGTGTTACTTTGACTGCATCCCTGACTATCTTCTTCTCCACTCCTATATATATATATATTTTTTTTTTTTAATTTAATTTAATATTTTTTTCTTGTTAAAAATGTATACAGTAATAACTGATAATTTAATTTGTAAATAATAGGCCAGACAATTGTAACTGTGCATTATTATTATTTTTAGGGGACTGTAAGTACTAGAATTAAAATTTGTTGATCTTATTTTATTATATTATTATCTATGTTCTTAGGGCTTGAAAATATGGCAAAGCCATGAAACGTCGCCCGTATGATTGTGCATCTTTTTGATTAATACCATTAGTTTGGGATATATCATTGCTAATTATCCTTATAGATACTTGATCTCCTTATATAACAAATTATATTTTATTTTTACCTTACAGCAACATTATTTGAACTACTCGTACAATAGTTGAATACGCATTGCAGGCCATCTTTACCTGCCTTTAGAACTAAACCTTTTAGGATTGAAGTTGGAAAGATTTTAGGCTAAAAGAAGGGACGAAGTCGGAACTATGGCTCCGTGGCCATTGAATTATTCAACTGATACCGGTGACGAGATTTCCGAAGAAACTTTTCTAAAAACTTAGAAAGACTTCGGAAAACTTAGCCATTGTTACTTTTCCAACTTAGACTTGTATTTTTTTTCTCTTTGTACTTTCGTAGACGAAAGTTTTTTGTGTATCCTAATTATATTTGTAACTAGAAACTCAATCATTATTAATGTAAACTTTTTTTATTAGCACTCCAAAGCGGTAGCTATTTATTTATTTATTTAAAGTTGGATTTAATAATAGCTTAGTTCCTGAAAAGATCATCATGGTTGAACCGTAGGTTAAACATAGGAGGGGTTAACCGAAACGTAGGATGGTGTCAAGGCTGATTTTTATAATTTGAATTTTGATAGGATGGAATGGAGTAAGAAGTACGGTCAAAGATTGGAAGTATCGGCATTGAGCTTTAGGATTCGCTAAGTCTCTTTAATTAATTATTCACCCTTTTTATCTCTATATGAGCACAAACAATCAATTTTACAGTTTAAAAGTAACTAATATTACTAACTAGTAGTAAAATTAAAGCTATCTTATAAAATAAATAAATAATTTAGTTTAGTTTATTATTAATCAATATATCGGTCAAGGATATTAGTGTTTGTATAATTTATAAATATATAAATAAGAATTGATTATGTACTATTTAGCTAGGTTAGTAAAGTTTTACTCTCGAAATCTTTATAATTTATGGAAAATTATTTACATTTTTCCATATTACCTTTGTTAGCTCAAAGAAAAATCGTTTAATATTCTTAAATTTTTTGTGTAAGTTTGTTCTTAATTCTTCACTATCATTCGTATTACTATAAATGTATGTATGTTTATTTAGTACTATGATTCTTCTAGTTCTTTGTGGTTTGACTTTACACAATCGCGCACTCTTAATCCTTTAAGAAATAGTGATGTGTGTGAATTCCTTTACTCCTAGACGACGTTCCATAAGCAAAATATTTTACATTATCAATTAATCTACTTGTCTTCTCTTTGTAAATATAAATGATTTTTAAATAACCACTAGAACTCTGTAACTGTGTATTGTATTTTACGGCAATGTGGTTATTTTAATGGTAAAAACATAATCGGTTTCGCTGAAGAAATATCTTTATTAAAGGCATTCTTAAGACTCTATTCTACAGCGATTTTAGTCAACAATAAATTGGTGCGATTCTATGAAGTTTTCTCATATTGATGACTATATCATATTTGGCTAACTTAAGACGGAATTACGCGCAATAAAACACTTTTATTTGTTGTATTTTCATATCTCCCTTGTTTTTGTAGTTCGCAATAATCTAAGTTTTTTACCACTTTCTTTTAATTCTCAGTCTAAATGACTGAAGTTATTCTCTACTAGAGTGGATAGACCTGTTGTGATTTCTAAAATAATAATAAATGGCGTGGCTTGTCGTTTTATATAGGACAAATTAATGGTAGAATTCATCTATATACATGACTTTTTGAGGTAAAGAAAAGTATAAAATACCAAAATACATAATTTCGATTTATCAGAAAGCCTCTCGGACTGTCTGTCGCTGACTTATTGTTAGATCTGAATCGTTCTGGAGAAAGCACACAGGAAAGAAAAATACATATTTTTTTTAGTTTCGTCCAATATTCATTAGGATTTGATTAAAAAATGTCATAAAAATCGTATTTTGTTAAATATTTTATATTTCGAGTTTAAAAAATGCTATTCACTTATTATTTTTTTTTTTTTCAAGCAACTATTACTATTTCTTCTTATAGAAGATTTATTTTTTTTAAATTCAAGAATCTAACCTAGTTTATATCGTTTCCACTCAAAAATGTATAAGGTTTTTAATTCAGCCCTCCGAAAACCCTCATCTTTTAATTTTTATTATTGAATATATAAGAGAGAAAAAAAAAAAAAAAAAAAAAAAAACCTTCTCTATCGTAGAGGGTCAGAATTGTGAGGACATGGATCAGCTTCGTTTTACGGTTCTGTATCCTTTTATAAGTGTTGCTGATTTCGACGTTTTTGATTTTCTAAAATATATGAGTTTTTTTAAAAAAAAATTTATCCATTATAAACAACTATTACGATACCTATGTTTTGATAAATACTGTTATATAATAAAAGTTATTTGTGGTTATTTAATTATTTATTTTTTTAGTTAAAAGAAAAAGCGTAGTAGCATAGATTAAAACGTTTTTCCTATCAGGTTTGACTTGAAATTAAAAGTTGTATAGTACATAATTTGTATTTCTTTTTATAGGATTTTTCGTCATAATTTCTCTCTATCATTCATTTTTTTCCTTGCGATGCTATAAAAATATTCCTTCATGATTCTATACAAATAAATAAATAATGGAGATTGTAAAAAAATAATTCAACAGAAATAGAATATGTTCTAAAATAGAATCCAAAGCCTATATTATGAAATGTTAAGGTCGATGAGAAATGCTTGGCATTAAGACTTTTAGTGGAGATACACAGGTCGTCTACGTTTTTGAGCTATATCTGGGAACATTCTTAGGACGACTGCTCTTTTGGAATGCTCTTATTTGTATACATATATTTTTATATTTTATGGTTTTAATTATTTGTTGGGCTTATGCAATCGTACAGGAATGCCATAAAGAGCGAAATAAAATGTCAAACCAAAAAATAAACATAATTTCGGATCATGAAAAGGTTAATATGAACCAATGATCTGTTTTTCTCCCAGAGATAAATGCGTTATATACATATATATTATATTATTCAGTTCTTGAGGTTTAGTCAATAAAACAAAAACTATATTTTGACGACGTTACGTGACTATACTGTTCTCATAATCATGGTCTACTGTGAATAAAACAGGTTACAATAAAATTATATAAGTTATAAAGGTAATTTAAAGAAAAAAGTTAATAATATAAAAAGGGAAAATACATATAATAGAATATCTAACTGTCTATATTTCAAAACTATGGATGATTAATCTACTTACAACGTTACTGATAGTAGATATGTAAGCCACATTGATGTGTACAGACTAAACTATCTAACTGTCGTTTTTAAACGTCAAAGATGGAAATGGTAAAAGGAGTAGGTAAAGGGTTTGGAAAGTATACGGTTTTGGGAGGATTAATGGTTTTAATGGGTTTTTCTTAACTTTTTGATATTCACGGGTTTTTACAGGTAGACGGAATTTACGTTTGCTGTTTATTTATTTAAAACTAGCATCTCCCGTCACGGCTTCGCCCGCTCTTAAAAGTTAAAGATAATTATAATTAATAATTGAAGTTTTATTTGTTTATCGATGAAAATTGTGTATTGAAGTATATATTGGGTTGTCACACATAAAATGTCCGATTTTTTAAATCTTAGTCTTTACAGAGGATTAAAGCTGTTGATTCCTAGCAAAATATTTACTATCTATAATAAACACTTGTTAATCCTCTATTTGCAAACTATGTTTGTTTTTACCCAAGTAGGCATACAGATTTTAGAATAATTTTAACCGTGGCCATGGAAACACGCAATTTCCGAAAGGTTTTTTTTTTTTTTTTTTTTTTTTTTTTTTTTTTTTTTTTTTTTTTTTTTTTTTTTTTTTTTTTTTTTTTTTTTTGAGTACAAACTCGATCATTCCGCTGCCCAGGCAGCAAGAAAATATTAATCATGCGTTTGGTGAAGGAAGTGCTAATGAAAGAACCATCCATCGTTGGTTTACAAATTTTCCTCAGGAGATACGACATTAGAATTCTGCCCCTTGGACAGGAAAAACAATTGATTTAACATCATACTGCCAAAAAATTAACCTAATGCATCAAAATTTGACCAAGCAAAAGCAATAGCCAGTATTGGTAAACAGGAAAGGACCTATCCTTTTTCTTGAAACGCCCGACCTCATGTTTCAACACAGACAGTGAATAAATTGGGCTATGAAGTTTTACCACACCCCCCATATTCCCCTGATCTATCCCCTACACATATTATAGCTTTTTTAATTTAGAATTAATGGAAAATCAATGGATTTTATTATTGCTAAACCGTCCTTGAACTATGAAGATGATGTGGTAATAAATTGTTCTCACTATGACTTATTATATAAATTAATATATACATTTGATTAAGATTTTTATCGGGCGATAGTTTAGTAGGGTTTTGAGCCAACTAAACAGTCGGGTTGGTGAAGAGGGCGTGGTTACTACAATTAGTTTCTGTTTGAGTGCACAATGAAAACATTGCCTAAAATGTCATTATACAGTTCTAATACAACGGAGGAGGAAATCAAAAAAAAGATTCCGGGAGTATTGGGTGCATCCCCTTCTAATGACAGATTATTTAATGGAAAATTCTACAGCATGAAATTGATTGATTACCCGAAAAAGTTTTTTGCCTTTTATCGGATGAGTATAACCAGCTTCGATGAACTGGTCATGCTAATTGTACCACTATAATCTGAGAAGGATACCAATTTAAGACTTATACCTGTGGAGGAGAGATTGAGTGTTACATTATGGTAGATTTAGGATTTTTTTTTTTTTTTATTAGAATTCTGTTTTCTATTGTCGCATTTTTTTTCGGATTAAAATTAGAACATAAATTTAGGTTTTTTTTATTCTGTTTCTATATATTTTGAAAAAGTCGGATTAAAATCACATAAATTTATGTATATATATTTGTTATATAAACCTCTAACAGGAACTTGTATTACATAATATAATTTCTTGATTGCTCTGATTGATTTTACGGAAAGCAATTATAGAAGCTGTAGCGGATTAATGACATTCAGCCCCTGCCCTTAGCCGAGCCACTATAAATTCCAGCCTTGCCGTAGTTTGGAATTCAGTTAGCACTGAAGTTGCACTTACGACTCCAAACTAGTTATTATAATAATCCTGTCTGGCCATTAATTTTACTACGGTTTATCTATTTTATCGAAATACTTATATTATTAAAAGCGGATTCATTATGAATAATTCAAAACTAATTTACTCTTCAAACGCATTGCGTCTGCTGATAATTTATTGACGTGTACAAGACAAATTAGAAATTCATAATTGATGTGTTATTTCTGTGATTATTAGCTATTCGAAAATTTATATCCTGCTATATCAGGTCAGAAAGTATTGAAAAAATAAGAAATTTTAAATTTGGTTAAGAATTGTCACCTTAATACACATATCTTTTCACAGTTATATATATTTAAAAATGATAAAAAATTTTGATTTTCTACCATATTTTCCAGCGCATAGCAAATAAGTTGCAATGCATAAGTAAATTAGGCCCCCAATAAGAATACAAAATAAAAGAAAATGGGTATTTTATGTTTTTATTTATAGTTTATTTTGGTTTAATTTCAATGTATAAGTAATTATTATTTCTATAAACAAATGTTGATTGCATTATACGGATTACCACTATCTTCCTCTGTTGTCATGCCTAAGGTGTCTTTTTGGAACGTACAAATCATACGATAATCCGAGGAAAAGAGAAATCCACGAGTCCTACATTTTTTCCCCTAAAATAAGCTAAATATTATTTTGGAAATATTATAATATTTTATTTACTGGTTTGTTTTCCAATATTTTTTTTTAATTTAGACAGAGTAAACATGTTTAATAATAACAAATTAGCTTTAAAAAAATTTATATAATAAATAAATAAATAAAAACAATGAATGTACCTGGACACACGCGTAGAATTATGTTTACTTTTCGTACATTTTTTCTATTTTCCAGAGTAAATTTTTTTTAGAAATATTTATTTTTTATATTCGTTTACAATTCAGTTAATATTTTATAATTGTATTAATTGTTTTTTTTTCTTTATTATATAATAACCCTTAATTGGCACAAAGTCGTATTATTTTAAATTAAATTAACTGATAATAGCCTTCCAACAGCCACACAATGCTATCTACCGCTTATTCATATTTCTCGTGGATAGGAGGAAAATGTGAAATACTTGCAGTAAGTTCGCCAGATAAAAAAAAAAGTCAGAGCGTCATGTGTGAAACTTTGCCAGGATAAGAGTTAGAAGCCTGTTTTTACATTTAGAAACTGTTATATTTTTATTTATTTTCAGTATTTACTATTATGGATTTTTACATATAAGAAATAAATGTTTAAAAAAAAATTTATTAAAATTTACGTAAATCTCAAAATTTTAGTGCTTTTTTTTATTTATTTTTTAATTTTATTTCATTATTTTTTTTTTTTATGTGATATCTATAATCTATGCGATTTGGTAGCTAGTAAACCAAATGAATCAATCATAATCAATTTGTTTGTTTGGGTTTAACGTGCTTAACTCTGGGCTAATTCCAACTAGGGCAGGAAGGTCGGGTTATCCTACAGTAACCTGTAGGCCATCCTATTCTAACCAGGGTTGGAAGAGAAAGATTCGTTTCGTGGGTCCGCCTCGAAATAAATTTGAATTGCCCAGTTTGGATTCGAACTCACGACCTTCAGTACCAAGAGCGCTCAGACCCTCGCCCCAACTCATTCAGCCACCGAGTCTCCTCATAACCAATTTATGGTTATTCAAAATATAAACTTATTGACGAAATACAAATCATGTCAGAATAGGACAAATGGACCTTCTGAAATTTCGATTAAGAACCGAAGTTGTCTTTTAAAAATGCACTTTACCCAGAAATTAAGCCTTGACTATTCTCAAAGCAGTGCTATGTTGATTTAAGAATCTGCTGTAAACAGAGATATTGAAAAGTATGCACTAAATTTAATGTTTATTTAATTTGATGAAACCAAGATATTATCTATGTTAATAACTAAAATTGTAAGCTATGTTGCCAGGAAGTCTGCGAAGTTGTTAATGTCCATAAGATGACTGGATCGTGGGAAGTTGTATTTATAGCCTCTGCCTCTCTCAGGTCTGAATGGCTCGTTCCTCAATGAACAAGGCCAATGTCGTCATCAATCATTGTTGCTGCAACGAGGAGATTCATCTCTCAGCTCTTTCACTGTTGCTGATATCGCTAGTTGATAACGGATTATGATAATGTTTTATTATTTTACTACTTTCTTCAAGATACTATATATTACTGTCGAATTCTGATTCGTCATATTTCAGATAATGATACATCACCTGTCAATAGCAGATGTTATAATTCACTATCCCCTTCCGCATTAACTCAAAAATAATTATCTGGAAAAAAAAATTGAAAAACTTTATAATATTGAAGTAGATTCTGAGGATGTCCCCCCTCTTCCCCAAAATTAAACCTATATTTTATCACATTTTTTTTTATTTGTTTTTTATTTTAGGCTGATGAGCTAGAACATTAATTCCTTTCTCCTTGGATATTCCTTGACCTATGTGGCATATATTAAAAAACCTACACAATTGCCGATTAAAATGAGAGATATTTCATAATTTATATATTCATATTAAAATACAAACCGACGTTAAAGAACATGTTACAAGCCACGTTTCGGCCAAAATTAGTTAGGCCTTATCCTAGAAAAATCTATTTTTGTCGAAATGCTACAAATGGAATGCTTTATCCACATGCTTGAACTAAGCTGGTTTCCATGTGAAACACTGGCGAAAAGTGAAAACCATATGTTTTTCATTTTTTCTCCTATAAATTAAAGTAATAAACCTATTTTTCCTTTATTCAAATAATACAGAGTTAGGCAAAATTTATTCATAGCTAAAAAATAATCAAAATTTAATCTTAGCTATTTGACAATTAGTTTCCAGGATTCAATCATTCAGTCCTTTTTTAGTGAACTAATGGTTATTTGACTGAACGATTTAATCATTATTAAATTTGGTGATTGATTTCAGGAAATAAGTTGTCAAATAGTTGTTAAGAATAAATTTTGATTATTTTTCAGCTATGATTAAATTTTTCCCAACTCTGGAATAATATGACTAAATCAATTTAATGTGCCTTGTGTGAATTTGGGAAAAATTTCTTATAGCATGTGGTTGAGCGACGAATTTGAATCAATATTGTTTTCAATGATTTTATAAAAACTCATGAGAAATCAAATTAATGTTTTAAAATCAAAATTTGACGTAATAAATTAAACAAATAATAATAAGAAATTGTATTCCAGATGATGTTAGGAGTTTTGAGTTATACATTTAATTTATTTTTTCTATTATTTAATATTATAATTAAATTTAACTTTGATGATTTCATTTTTTACGATTCGTCAATTAATAGTTAATTATTTAATGATATCCCTACTTTTTTCTGTATAAAAATAAATTAATAGAAGCACTGAATTTTTATCTTAAAAAATCACTTGTTGATTATTATGCTTCGAAAATGTAATTATAACGTAAACAAATTTAGTGATACCATGATATTATTATACCTTTAAAAAATGAAACAGAATAAAATACAGGATATAAATGAAAACAAATCTCACTATGAATATCAGCCTGTCCATCTCTTGGGTTACTAAGTTACTTGCCATGTTATATTTAGTAACTTTTTTTTAAGTTAATATATTGCAGGAATCACTTTATTATTTATAAATAAAAATTATGTCTAAAAGAAAAGCAGTTAAGAAGCTAAAACATATCTTTAGCTGAGTACCAAACTAATTCATTTAAGTAATAAATAGTATTATACATAGCATCTATAGTTCTAAGTTAAAAAAAGGAAGAAATGTAACCGAAGAGAAGAAAAACAGTAAGGAAGGCCAGCATGTTTTAAGGTTGCGAACTTAGCTCATTAAACATAAATTGCCTACGAGATTGTCTGTACTGTTGTACAGCAATCAAACATTTTGCAGCTGTAACTGAAGTGGGAAAAGTTAAGGGTGAAATAAATTGTATGAAACAAGAAATAGCGTACTAATAAAATTAAAATAAAAAATATCTTTTGATTATAAATTTGTATACTGTCCATTTATTTTTATTAATATCGATTTCTTATACATCATGGGGATTCAAAATCGACCTTTGATTCCTCTTGAGCAGATAACATTCATCCATCTATGTCTAGGATTCAATGCCGTCACAGGAGATCCGGAGCATAAATAATTTTAGAAATAGACATGTCATCATTGTCATGTCCTAGAAACGTCATCACTGATTGACATAAGGGTCATTGTGCAAATTTCTAGGATCTAGAGCCCTTTGCGATTGTATTTCAATGCGGTTTTATTTTTATTTTTTTAGCTTAAGGATTATTGATGGTTTTATTTATTTAAAGATTAGCGCCTAACGTTATGGTGATTAGACGGAATGATTTATGTTTTCACTTGAATTAGAAACTCACTTTGTTACAACATAATTAGCCCTCTGCTGAGTGGATGTCAAGATATTTTGATGAATTAACAAAGAATATGATAATCGGATTCATATATTTTGTTTCCATTAAAATGATGTTTCTATTACATTACAAATAATACTAAATTTTAAAAAAATATATAAATTATTTTTGGGTCTGTAGTGGCTGTACGTGTTGAAGCGTATGACACCCAAGCATTCTCTTTACTTCTGCAACACTGGTTCAGAAAAGAAATTTATTTCATGGCGGACCTTTAGACTCTTCCCGCATAAGAAGAGTGATAATGTGAACATAATTTATCTTATGCATTGTTGTTAATCTTTTTATCTACTTTATATTTTGTATAGTACGAGATTCGTAATTTTTAAGCACATACTGTACTTTTGGCGGACAAATGGAACAAATATTGCCCGTCGCATTAGAGTAAGATGGTAACCTGTATGGCAATCATTCATCCATGCTCTAGATAAAGCAAGTAAGGTGATGTTAGCATATAACCGTACGAAACAGCAAAGATAATATTTATATTGTGTCCTTGTTGGTATAAACAACAATAAATTATCATATGATCAAAAATCTTTCTTTGATAATCTAGTTATACATCAAATTTTTACAATTTTATAACTTCTATAATAAGTTTAGGTTACGAATAATATTGTGTCTTAATTTAATACTTAGTCTTGTAAATCTGTCAAAAATAGGGAGTTAGCTTTGCAAAACGTACTTTCGATTTATTTTATTTGTTGTCAGTGTAGTGCTTTTATGGTATAAACCAATTTTCAAACGACGGTACTACAAGGTCTAAAACTTGGATTTCAGTACGCAAGCAATATATTAAAAAAAAATCAAACCTACCCCAACTTTTGTAAACCATAATGTACAGTTTTAGTGAACTATGTTTCTTAATTAAGTAATGTATTTTTTCAAAATATTCATCCTGGCTCAGCTAAGAGCGTCTGATGTACTTCGCGACGTGACTGTCTGAGCATCAAGTGACATCTTTGATTGATATAGGAATAGCATAATTTAATGGGTTTTTTTTTTAAAAACTTTATTTTCTTCCTCGCAAAACCTTAAATAATGTGGTAATAACTTAAAATACCATACACGTACTTTAGGAGGCGCTGTACCTCAGTTGATAGGGTACCGTACTACTAGCTCCGTGACCTAGGTTCGGATCCGACTGAGGTAGATAATTGTTTATTCTATTATATCATTCGAGGTTCATTCTGCGTGTCGTTAAACCCTCCTAGGGTACACTCAGCCTATATAAAGCCGATACCCTTAAAAGGGAAACCACCTGCTGTTGAAGAGGATTCTGGCTGAAACATCAGCTTTCGCATCGATTTGCCAAGACATAGTACATCCTTACCCAATAAATATTAATTCCAGACCCTTTTTTGTTTTGTTTTTTTATTTTGTTATTCGACGTACTTTATAATTTAAAATCACTCACTAGAAAAATACTTTAAAGTTCGTAAATTTCTTTCACCTGATTTGACATAATGTAGCATTGAGCACTTTATAATAATAATAGAACTTTATTTATAATATAAAGTATAGCTAAATTAAAGCTTGATCAAGTATAAATATAACAATATTAATATCTAATCTTTGAACTAAACAATATAATCCAAAGCAGAGTTAATGTTCCCGAGAAATGTCTGTGGCAGCTCCGGTTCAACTACTGGACTAATCAGTGAGAAATTGTTTTGTTGTTCTGTCAGACAGCCATGTCAACCAATGTCGCTGTTTCCAACAGGTAACGACTTGGTGATTGCTTTGACATTCATCTGAAATGACCAAAATTGATAAATATAATGCTAAGAATACATTTTAAATTTATTCTCTACTTCCTCGCTTTGACTAAAAGTAGGGTACTTGGTGAAGATGAGATTAAAAAGACTCTGTTCTTGTTTTATTCTTTCCTGTCTGTTGGCTAAGTAATGATTAATACTTATTATTATGCTTATCTGAAATTTGTAATTTTGTTTAAGTCCATAAAACCAAAACTTCCTTGACATAGCCCTTTATATCGTGATCTATTATATTTATTGTTTGATCACAGGATAATATTATTTAAGCTACCTCTTTCTCTCTTTATTCCTCATTATTCATCATATTTGTTAAAACTACATTCCCTTTTTTTCTTCCGCATTAAGTAAAATTACAAAAATTCTATATCAGAAGATCCCTCGCCCATCTTCATTTCAGACACCTCGAGAGGTTATCGGGTAACTAAATGGGTAGAGAGTTGAGAGACTAGAGAATTCAAGACCTCCATGAATTCAGTAGTCTCTCAACTGTCGAGTTTACTAAGAAAGGATAGGTATTTCATTTGGGTAAAATCAGCAACAAATAGAACATTAAGATCTTTATGAATAGGTTTACTTTTAACAAAGGCGCAAAGGGGAATTTCGGAAGAATTTAAGATTGGAAGAATTTAATATCAGATGGATGGTCCCATTCCACTAGCGCAATCTTTATCCGATTCCACTCATCCCTTTTTATCCTATTATCCTCCTAGCAGGTTAAACATGCAGTTTCCTCGTTATATATTATTATAATCTACATTGAGTCCTAGTAATGGCCAGCTTCTTAAATCATGACCTCTGTGACTGTACTATAGCACTGTTACTCAGCTTCCACTGGGTTTTTGTTTATACCAGTGAAGCAGCTGAGAGAGAAGCACTGGGATATCTAAAGTCCTGGACAAGTCTAGGTTCCCTAGGTGAGTGTTTATCGTAAATATAGTATAGCTGTATTTTTTACTTTTAATTTAATCCTATCCACATACAAGACTAAACCGACAAGAAACTGCCCGTCGCTTTCGACTACTTCAACATTTACTTGACAAACGCTCCAACCTTCCAATTAATTACAAAAGACTCATTTACATGACAATTATTAGACCAATTTGGACATACGGAGTTGAGCTTTGGGGCTCCACTAAACCATCCAATTCATCTCGTATCCAATCCTTACAATCCAAAATCCTTAGAAAAATCCTAAATGCTCCTTACTTCGTCACAAATAAACATATCCACAAAGATCTTAATATACCTTACGTTTCTGACTTAGCTCAAACTAGATATCAATCCTTTCACAGCAAACTCCACAACCATTCAAATCCATTAGTATCACAACTTGCATCTCATTCCATTCCAGATAACCCTCCGAGGCGCCTGAAAAGAAGATGGCCTCGGGACCTTCTAATATAGTGCTTTATCATGTAGAACCTTAATAAGTGCTACCAATGGGTTTGCATTTTTTTTCACTTTATATATTGTCTTGTTTTTACTTTATTTTATTTTTTTACTTTCTTTATTGCATTATATAAACTCCCCGTCAAAAGTATTGCAACACTAATACTTCTCGAGATTTTCCTTGTTTTTTACCTTAATCCATAC
Organism: Euschistus heros; assembly: GCA_003667255.2. Classification (NCBI taxonomy): domain Eukaryota; kingdom Metazoa; phylum Arthropoda; class Insecta; order Hemiptera; family Pentatomidae; genus Euschistus; species Euschistus heros. Next base: position 3,578,468 of record RCWM02000052.1, on the reverse strand, counting down.
TTGGTTTATATTCAAATTAATATTATTTATTGAACGTTAGACATTAAGGATTAGACACATCAATGTTTTTCCCTTTTAATAACAAACGATGGAATTTTAGATTTTTTTTTTTTTTTTTTTCTGATTCCTTCAGTCTATGTTTATCTTTCTTTTCGTTATTTACAATTATACCAAGACTAGTAGAAGCAGTCATTCAAGCCAGAGGGGCCAATATGTCTTATTAAATATAAATTTAAAATTTAAAAGTTATAATTTAAAAAAATGAAAATTTTAAAAAGTAAATTTTCTAAATTTTTTGTTTATTGGAAGAAATTTTGTTAATTATTTTAATAAAAATTGTTTGTGTATAGTTTAGGAATGTTTATTATAGACTTCAGAACCTTTCTTTATTATGACGAAAAGTAGTGCGATACTTGTGACGGGGAGTTTTATTATGCAGTTCTTTATTTATGATTAATTTATCTTCTTTTCATATATTTGTAATTGTCCATATTGTGTGAATGGATTCATAAAGCCATCCATATTACGTCAAATACTGTATATTTTCAAATTTCTACAGAAGATTAGGTACTTTTTTCTGTGTATCTCTTCAATCTGTTACGTTCAGCCGAAACTTGCTTAAACTTATAAAACTTTTTTTTTTTTACTGTCATTGTTTATTATTATTATTTTAAATTCTTTTAAGGAGTAGCACGTTCCCTACTTTACAGTCGAATGGTTTTCTTCTAAATATATTACCCGACACCCAGCGTTACTTAGGGGCTAACTGTTTGAAACAAAAGTTATGACCGCTTGCCCATAAAGCTCTGGGAGAAACTAAAACAAAGTGACATTAGGAGAAGCCTTGTCTGAGTTATTGACTTAATACTTGGCTCTGCTGTATCTCTTCAAGGGGAAGAATCGGAGGGTGTGTCGGCAAGTTGGACATCCGAAAGAATATCTGGATATATTGCAGGGGTCGGGTCTGGATATTTAATAAAATACTTTTGTTTAAATCGATCGTTGCTTCACAGATCGAAAGACCTTATTTGTTGTCGTAACTGTATTTGACATAAAGAAATACCATAGATTTTATCTCTTTTTTAATACCAATTTTATTGAAAACGAGTATATTTTATTATTGCTAAACCTTCCTTGAGATAATAATTAAAATTTATTACAGATTGGTTTAGTAGTTTCCGTGATTAGTGATCACAAACGAAAAATGGCTTGTCCTTTTATTAAATAATATTGATGTTTAGATAATGAATCTTATTGCACCACATAAGTCGATTCTTTTATTTTTTTTTTAAATTTAATCTCTTTTCATATTTTATTTTGAGGACGTACCAAATACAATCGAATGACTAAGGACTCCCATGAGATGTCCACGGACTTTGTTTTTTTTGTCAGTCATGCTCAGGAGCTATGGTAGAAGATGTTGGGTGTTACGGGATTCTACACTTCCCCCTGCGAGCTAATAGGCATTCGATGACTCTTCTCTTTGCGGATTGTGAAAGCTGCAAGATAAGGCACTATAATGCTTTTAATATGCATACCTCATGCATCGCTGTTCTGTCAGTGGCTGTATAGATTATCATAAGTTTAGAAAACTCTTCAGACAAGGAAGTCTCCTGGAATTCGCTATGGCAGCAAAATGATGTGTAGTGCTTTATTTTAAAATATATGTCTATGTTGCGATCCTGTTTCTATGAATGGATACTGTTATTATTAATTTTTATTTAATCAAGTTAGATCAGAGATCTGCTCTTAAAATATCTTTTATGTGAAGATTATTTTTTCTTTCTCAAGCCTTACATGCGAATACTAATAAAATCAAACCTCGATATAGCGCATTCCTTGATAAATCAAGTTTTACAATTCCACTTGAATCTGCTTATCATTCATATGTTATTTATTATATTAAATGATATATATATTTATATATGTATATGCATATATATATATATATATATATATATATATATATATTATATATATATATATAATATTTATGTATATATAAATAAATAATAATAATAAATATTTATATATATAAATAATAATAATAATAAATATTTATATATATATAAATAAAAAATAATAAATAAATATATATTTTATTTATATTATTTGGTTGATGCAAGAATATTGCAGGATTTTATTTCCTTTTCATTATTAATTCCAATTGTGTGAATAAAACTAATCCACAATGTTAAGTTACACACATCATTTTAAAGCCTATTTATCTCGCTTACTTTCCTATTTAATCCTTTTTTTTAAACATTTATTCAGTCCATTCAGTGCCTCCAGACAAAATGACGTCTAGGAGCGATTTTCGGCAAATTTACTTGTATGAGTTCAAACTCGGTCGAAGTGCTGCTCGGTCGAAGAGTTCAAAAACGGCTCGAAATATTAATGAAGTTGGGGGGGCCAGGTATTATTAATGAATCTACAGTGCATTTATGGTTTCAAAAATTCCGCAGTGGAAATTTTGACCTTTTAAACAAAGAAGGTGGTGGCCGTCCCTCTGCTATTGACAACCAACAGTTAAAGGCAAAAGTTGAAGCTGATCCCACCAAAACTACTCGAGAAATAGCGGAAGAACTTGATGTGGATCAGTCAACAATCGTACGCCATCTTAAGGCAGTTGGAAAAATAATCGATTTTTTTACTGAATACCAAAAACCTGCATTATTTTTGTATCAATCTAATACAATCAATTATTTCTCTTTACGAGCTTATCAGCAATTTTTTTCGAGTAATAATACACTACTGAAACATATGTACATAAAATATAGTTTTATTTCTAAAAATTAAAAATCTTCAAATGTCAATAGCTTTGAACGTGATACGCAACACCCTATATTAGTCCATGGGGCCTCCTTCTCTTTAGCCTCCTCACCAGTGCATTGGAGTCCTGGAGATGGGCGGCCTCGGCGTTGACCGTGGTCTTCCAGGCAATCCTGATGTGACTGGGCGTATGTTGAAGGATATACATCGAGTTAACAATTTTCGAAGATTTCTTAGCTTACACCGCACCTAGAAACAAACCAAGTTTTTATCGGAAAACCTCTATATATCGAAGTCAATTTGTTAATAAGTGGTATCTATACAAAGTTCGTTCTTCGAAGGATTTTCATTCTCATTCTCTCCCCCCCCCCCCCCCCCTCACCTTACATTTGTTTCCCTTTTGTTTTGGTTTCTGATAACACACTTTTGCGATGCGTTTCGTCTTCTGTCTTTCGTTTTTTGATTCTCGAAAATGGCAAAGCTTAAAACCCTTTCATATGAAGAAGAAATGAAAGTTATTCAAGCCGTAAAAGGCCCGGGTTGACAAAAAAAAGCGATATTGCCAAACGGTTTGGAATACCACCGATCACCGCATCGACAATTCTAAAAATGAAGGAAAATATGAAAATTAATAATTATTCCATTAATATGGAAAAGTGTTTTGTGAAATGGTTGAAGTAGTTTGAAGGTAGACAAACTATTGTCTATATAAATAAATATATATATATATATATATATATATATATATATATATATATATATATATATATATATATATATATATAGTTATAGAAACCCAATGGTATTAGAGATAATAAATAAATGTACACTATCCCCTCTCCTAGATAACTGTATAAAAGGCCACCCCCACCTGTGCCCGGCTGACACTCTGCTTCTACACGTTGTGATGCCAGTTTGTTTAACACGAAGTCCTTGTATTAGGCTATAAATTGTGCTTTTTCTTGTATAATGTATGTCTGTCAATAAAAACGCTCTTTTTAAAAACTCAGTCCCGCAAACCTTTTATTTAGCTGGCGCCCGAACGGAGGGACATTTGGAAGCGTTAACGTAACTTCGCGGCAGTTCTATCTTATTTCAGGTACAGAACAGCGAGACCTCTTTCCACTGGCATGAGAAGATTGGGAGCTGAGTATTAGTACATCAGCAGATCTTCAAGTCTTTGGGAGCGCTTTGGTATTCCAATACCTTGACCAAAAGGACCTTCAACCTCTTGCTAAAGAATCGACGGGAAGGAGCTTAAGGGAGCGTCATCAAGAAGACATCGAAGACAACGTTGTATCAAGAAAAAGTATAATTAATTTTATTTTTATTTTTATTTTTAAGTAATTTTTGTAATTTAAATATAAGTTAGTAATAAGTATAATAATTTAAAATATTAATTAAGCATTTATCTTTATGAATGGTTTGGAAGAAAAATTAAGTAACTTAAAAATAACAGGTTCAACGTTAATTAAAAAAGAAAATAATATGGCTCTAGAAATTAAAAATCATGATTTAGCATTAATCCCGGAATATGACGGAAATCCGTTACAACTAGTTGATTTTATAAGAAATAGCGAATTTTTATATAATTTATATTGTAAAGATGATAATACCCATAAAAATACGAATCAAGCCAAATTAGTTTTAACAATCTTAAATAAACTAACTGGAAAAGCTAAAGTCGCCGTATACGATAAGGAATTCAATACAGTAAAAGAAATAATAAAATTCTTAAAGAAAAAGTACCAGGACACGAGAACTAGGGAACAATTAATTTCGGAAATTTTAAATACGCGGACTTACCATAATGAAAACCCACTCGATTTCTTAGAACGACTGGGCCAAAAAAGATGCGATTTATATGCGCGAATTTACTCTGACAATGAAATAATTGACAAACAGGACGAAATGTATAGGTATGACAAACAGATATCCCACCACGCAGTACATAGTTTACACCCAGCACTAACGGACTTCATTTACCATATAAAATTCGATTCGTTAGAAGATTTAGAAGAAATACTAAGAAACAGCGCGGCTCACATCGTACATAGAATTTATGGCGATAAAAAACACCAAAAAAACCCAGTTCAAAATAATTATAAAAAGAAAAATTTTGAAAACAATTACAAAAATAAAGAGTACCGACCAAATTTTAACAACCACCATGATTATCAAAATTACCGACCCCACCAGTATCACCGCGAGCAATATACGTCGTATAATAATCCCCAACATTACCGACAGCAACAGTATCAGTATGAGCAAGGTCCAACCTCTAATTCTTATAACAATAACAACCAACAAAACTTCCGGCCACAACAGCGAGCTATTGAATATACGACTCCGATTTATAATCAACCGTGGGACCCCCAGTCGCAACATAGATTTTTTAACAAACCACCCTCCAGAAATATTAGGCAAAATTACCAACAACCGCAAATAGATTCTAACACCGTTTCGATGAGAACTGTTTCTAATAGGGTACATACAATTGAAGAAGAAAAAGACGAAAAAATTAAATTATTGTTAGAGCGGATTGAATCTTTGGAAAAAAGACAGGATCATTTTTTAGAATTAGGCCCAATCACGAGCAGACCTCCGGACCGGATATAAATAATTTAAATTCTAAACAGACCATTGACGATAACCAGAATAAACAAATAGAAATTCATGACTTAAACTTAAATAACGACTTAGCAAATCTAATCGACGAAAAAAAAGAAAAAAAACAATTAATCTGCGACGAACATATAAAATCGAAAATAAAAGAAAGTGTTAAAAACTTAATTCGCGAAGAACATATAAAACCGGAAATAAATGAAACTGTAGAAAATTCTGTAAACAATATTAAGAGTGTGAAAGAAGCGTTTAATTTAAAAACTGAAATAAAAGAAAGTGTAGAAAATTCTGTAAACAAATTTAAGAATATGGAAGACGACGAAAATTTAAAATACCAAAAACTTGAAGACCTTAATAAAAATAAAGAAATAAATATCGTAATTTAAATAAAACAATAAAAACCGTTAATAAGTCACGGGAAAGAAACGAAAAAAATATAATTAGTAAAATCAAAGAAACGGGAGATTTAAATTCAAATTTAGTGAAAGAAACAAACAATTTAAAAGCTTCGAAAAATAATTTGAAAATAATTGTTGAAAAATTAAATAATAAAGTAACAAAGGTTAGTAAATTGAACCGAAAGACATTAAAAGAAATAATAGCTTCTATTTCCATAAAAAGTAGGCTGGATCACTGCGGCAATAAGTTAAAAAATTTTAAAGCTCAACTTAATGTTCCTTTAGGCGAGATAACGGTCAATGAAGAGTTACACAAATTGTTAAATGTAATAAACAGACCAAATAAATCAAAAAATAATTTTCCACTTTGGATTGTACCAAAAAAGATGTATAAATATAGGAAAAAAAACTAAGTAAAAATATTTAAATCGGATAATTTGTTAATTCTGGTAACTTTGAATTCAACATCAATACCAATTTTATTATTATTCATAATCATACTAATTATTAGTTTTCAATTTTATGTTTTCAGAAGCATAGAGATTTAAACAATAGAATTAAAACGATTGTTTTTCAATCTGATAACTCTCTTAACTATTATAATTTATATTCATACCAGTTTTTGTTAATAGTTAAATTTATTAATATTATCATTAATTATTAATAATACGTTTTAACTATTTCTGTAAAATTATAAATATCTTATATTCATTTAGATTGCAAAATTTAGTTTTATGTTGCTTCTCATTACAATATTTCGTTTATAATTAATTTTTATAGGTAATTCTGAAAAGAGCAATGGATTTCTAACAAATCAAAATCATTATTTAATTTTAATAATAATTAATTAATTAATAATTTAATAATAATGATTTAGTTCATAATAATTATTTGTATGTTAATGTTAATTAGGCTTTTAAAGAATATATTTATTTGATTACTACTCCGATAATAATGTTAACTTTCATATATGCGTTACTAAATACGTTTAGGATTAAACGGTTGTATTCGTTCTATTTTTAAGCTTCTATTATGCTTGCTGTTTAAACAATTACATCGTATCGACGAAACTAAAATAATCTGTAAATTAAAATTATTATTTTACTTTATTATTCTAACAATTCAATTTAAACAAAACGAGGTATGATCATTTTATTTAATGTCCTGTTAATCACTAGAATCGAAATATTAAATATAAAGCTAAAGGGATAAATAATTTCACAGTTTTAAGTTTAAAGTTAAACTATGCATTTTAATCATCTTCGTGATTAAGTATTGTTATTTTTGGTTAAAAAGTTAATAAATTTACATTACGCCTCGATCTTGATTTCTTGCTTATTTTTGTTTTTAAGAAGTTGAATATAATTGTTATAAACATTTTTTATGCATTTATAAAATGAAGTTAGCATTACAGATATTATATGATTTGAATGGTTTACACATCAAAAATTTAAAAATAGACTTATCAGAATAATTTGGTTAATATTCATTCAAACCTTAGAAAAAATATCATTTTATCAGTTTTATAGTCAGACAGAATTTAAATTAATGATAGATATTTTTAATTTTAATAATGCACTGACTAACTATATGACATACTTTCCCACACCTCTACAAATATCATTAGACCAAGGGACGGAAATGAAAAATAATTTAGTAAAACAGTTTTGTGAAGAAAATAATATTATTTTACATTATACCTCAGCCAGCCACTCAAACTCTTTGGGATTATTGAACAGAGTCCACTCTGCCCTAAACGAATTATTGAGAATAATAGGAAAAGAAAAAGATAAATGTTCGATGCAACAAAAATTAAGATTAGCGGTAATAGCGTATAATAATACCTTGAACAATAAATTAAAATTAACTCCTAATGAAATTACTTTTGGAACCTCCAGATTAGAATCAAACGAAAACATCGACCTGACGGAACAATATGTATTAAAATATCATAAGGACCAACAATTATTACATTAACTAATTAGATCTAAAATAAATGACGAAAAAGAGACAAGGACCGAAAAATTAAATAAAAATAGAGAAGACCCTTTAGATATTCAGAAACAATTAGGGGATACAGAATATTTGAAAAATACCCAAGCGAAAATAAAAAGTAGAGACAAATTTAAAAAAGTAAATGTAGTAGTAAAAGACAAAAGACCAATTAAAACTCATATCGACAATATTAGAAGGCCCACTTGGAAAAAACGAAAAAAGAACAATCTATTTCAGACGACGACAGCGAATCTCTTCATGTAAACATTTCGGATAACTACGATTCAGACAGTGGTTCTGATTAAAAATATTTAATTTTATTTAAACAATATTAAAATGTTTTAAAAATCTTTTATTTTAAATATAATAAATGCAATGGTATTAGGAGTAATATTTATGTTATATTGAAGGAATTATCTGTATTAAATTGACAATGCTGTAGTTATTTTAATAAAGTCGGACTTTTGTATTTTGTTGTAAAATATTATATTCAATGTTAATAATGTAAAAGATCATTCAAGTTATTATTTTATTTCACAGTAATATTCTGTCCGATTTATTTTGTAATTAATATTTTGAAGTCGCTATCATAAATATTAGGATACTATTATTTTGTCTTGAAATATTATTTTGATTGATCATTGAAAAAGTATGTATTTCATTTTGAAATTATTATTAATTGTAATTATTGTAATTATTGTAAAGGAATGTTTGAATTATTATTTTGATTTAAAATATTATTATTTTAATTGAGTAATTTTAAAGCTAAAAGTATTATTTGTAATAGAGGAAACTAATTCAAAGACTCTTATTTTATTTGTCCTTTTGTTTAAATAATGTATAGATATGAATTGTTTAGTATTAAGAAATATCCTGTTATCTTTTAGTTATAAGGAAATTGTACTTTAGCATGTAAGGAATTTTGTAATGTATAAACATTTTATAGTTTAAGCTTATTGTTAATATTAAGAGATGGGCAAGGTTTAATCCTTTTATTTTGCAAGTGTACAGATCCTGACTTCGTAAACAGGAAGTTCAAAGTCTAATCCTTTTGTTTATAGGAAGCTGATAGTTGTATTTCAGTACAGAGTTTAATCTTTTTATTTTAAACTATAGATAGTACAAATCCTAAACTTAGTACACAAGTTATAATCCTTTTATTTTTGTATAAACTTAAATTGTAAGGTCCAATCCCTTTTTTTATAGAATGTTATCTACTGTAATGTTATGACTTAGTGCAAAAGGTATTGAGAAATGTATAAGGTTCAAACCTTTTATTTTTATTGTATAGAATCTTACCTATTTACACTAAGATATTTGTTCCATCGGAGACCTCGGAACTTTGGGGGGGGGGGGGGAGAAGTTATAGAAACCCAATGGTATTAGAGATAATAAATAAATGTACACTATCCCCTCTCCTAGATAACTGTATAAAAGGCCACCCCCACCTGTGCCCGGCTGACACTCTGCTTCTACACGTTGTGATATCAGTTTGTTCAACACGAAGTCCTTGTATTAGGCTATAAATTGTGCTTTTTCTTGTATAATGTATGTCTGTCAATAAAAACGCTCTTTTTAAAAACTCAGTCCCGCGAACCTTTTATTTAGCTATATATATATAATATATATAATATATATATATATATATATATATATATATATATATATATATATATATATATATATATATATACAGTGGACGCCGCTTATAAGACTCATGGGTTATAAGGTTCAGCCGCTTATAAGACTCAGAATCGACTTGAACGGTCCAAATGAACACAAAAAAAGTCGGTTATAAGACTCGCCACTCCGGATATAAGACTCAGTTTCTCCGAAATAAAAAAAAAAAAAAAAAAAAAAACAGTAACGTTTCACAAACTATATTGGGGAGGATTTTGAAAAATAGACCAGAAATCGAAAGTGAAGCATTAAAAATTAAATCTCAGAGTCGGAAACAGAAAAGGGGTGGAAAGAACTCTAATGTTGAATGGTCGTTAAAAGAATGGTTTCTAAAAGTTAGGGATAAGGATGCTCCCGTTTCAGGAACATTGCTTCGCCAAAAAGCTGAAGAATTGGCTGAATAAATGGGGGCACCGGTGGAGAAGACAGCCGTACTGTTCGAGGGAAAAGGTTATTCTCCTTCATTTACGGAGAAACTCTCGTATATTAGGCAGTTGACATTTCACTAAAAAGTATCATCAGTAGAACTATGGATTCATATGAATGCATACGTGAACCATTACTTTCCTCATACTTGAATATGTTTACAATCAAGAGTTGATGTTAAGCCATTATCAATTTTATTTCAAAACTATCTAAAATATTCTGTCCGAATTTATGACAATGAGGCGTATTCTGAGGACCTGATTTGTGATGTCATGAGATATGCCGGGAGCAGCAGTTCGTCCTCACGAACGATGACGAAGTTGACAAGCAAGAAACTGATGAAGTGACGCTTCCACCTTCACACTCTGAGGTTCTAGGGGTGTTGAGGAGAGCTGTCCAGCACCAAGGGACCAATTTTGAAAAGCATTATGATTACGAGCGATACATTCTTGAAATACTAGAAAATAATAAAAAAAAACAAACGTAATTTTTAAAACCAACGTAAATTATGTTTGAGCATTATCTTCAACTCATACACGCTATATAATATTAACTGATAAAATAAAGTTTTTTTCGTAAATTAAAGAAATTATTAATATTTGTTTTCCTTTTCGCCTATAAGACTCACTTTTTGTTGGTCCCAAAGTGAGTCTTATAAGCGGCGTCCACTGTATATATATATATATATATATATATATATATATATATATATATATATATATATATATATATATATATAATTCTTACTTTATTCTTTTAAAATGTTAAAATTTACAGTAGCATACTTTATTAAAATATAAACATATTATATGTTTGCTCAATCGAATATTTCCATTATGGCCATACCTTCCAAAGATACATTTCCTATATTCAGATTTAAAAGTGCATAATTAGGCCGCAGTAAAATATACTAAACTTTAATAGTAAATCAAAGATGAATCATGTTTTTTACTTAAGCGACACATGATTGTATAGAAGGAAGGATAAATACAAATATAATTGGTTGATTATTTTCCTTTTATATTGTTATTTCTAAAAAGCAGTTACTCTGTATCAACTGCTCTAAAAAAACAAATTTGAAAGATGCTCAATTATCGCTATTTTCCTACGTGTTGATTCAAGTCCAGGGTTTTCAAAGCTTGAAAAAGCAAAATGGCTATTTTCGTATCATAAGCTTCTTGAATAAAAAAATAAAATGATATAAATAAAAAGCGAATCCCAGTGGCCTTCAGTCTAAGCCTGCTGCTTTTAGTGGTCACGTTTCACGATTTCACGATTGCAGCCTGTCCGCAGACCGTTTGCTTACGATGCAATAGTTCATATTTTATAGCAAAAACGACTAAATGTGCACTTTTCAGTTTAAGTATTGGAAGTGAATCATCGGTGAAACAAAGGATAATAGCATTCGGTTCAGTAAATATGTAATACATATAATAAAGCATGTTAAAGTGAATATATTTTTTAAGAATTATTTATAGATCCTTACAACCGTATGTAAGAATAGCCAAAAATGCCCACTTAACTTCTTTTTTTTTTTTGGATGTCTTGATAATTAAATCAACTGACAAGGGGAAGACACACTCAGTCTCTCATGGATCTTGTTGGCAAATTTTTGGAGGTTCATGGTCAAAAATATTCGACACTTCTTTTGCCGTTCCGACTAATTGGCCCAAGAATTGGTGAAAAGAAAAAAGGAAATAGCATAAAATGAATGCATTTTATATCTCTAGTTTAAGCAATGCCATCGACATGGTTCTTTCTTTTAATTTTTGGTAATTTTCTTTTAATTTGAAGTGAAAACTTAATTTAATTTATGGCTAGAATTAATTGATTTTTTCACACAAAAACCGGAAATACGAAATTTTATCTAACTAGCAAAATAAAAATCGTTACCATTCAAATTTACCTGGCCAAGTCTTAAAAACTTGATTTTACGGATAGAATGTTATACGTTTCAATTTCATATTTACCCAAAATACACGGTGGTAATTGCTTGAAATATGTTAGGTTTCGTCTTTCTATCTGGTTTCAAAATCGAAATGTATATCGGATTTTTTCATTTTTCGAATAGGTTTTTCATCCTCTTTTGTTCATCGAATTTTGCATTATACTTCAAAAGAAAGCTGAGGCTCTCCTCTTGAAATGTTACGAGGAGTGTAACAAAGTAATGGTGATTTAAAGAAAAGTTACCGTAAATCGTTTTACAAATTTTTACCCTCTCCCCTTAAAGTGGGTGAACAAATTATATTTATTGTGGGTTTTTTTTTTAAATAATATTGTTCAATGTTTTTGAGGGTACTGGATTCGAATCCGATGTCGGATTTTTGGTAAACAAATCTGTAAAGGTTGTTGAAGATATAATTATTTTTTTTAGAATTTAATTAATCTGAACCGAAATATATGAAACGGGTGTGTTTTCCTTAAATTTGCCCTCAAAAATAAAAATGGTGCAAAAATCACGTCGATATCATTTTTCAAGATCAAGAACTAAAATAAATTAGTATTATTAGGATTGATGAATTACTTGCCACTTCTATTGAGATTATTTTATTAGAATACTAGTTTCGAATGCTAAACATTCATCTTCAGTTCTAAAACATACAAAATATGTTGTATGTTTTAGAACTGAAGATGAATGTTTAGCATTCGAGACTAGTATTCTAATAAAATAATCTCAATAGAAGTGGCAATTAATTCATTAATCCTAATTGTATTGATCCTTCTATACCATCATGCGAACGGCAAATACGAATAGGAACCTCCAAAAATTTGCCAACAAGATCCTTAAGAGACTTAGTGAGTCTTCCCTTGTCAGTTGATTTAATTATTAAGATATTTATTTTCAAAAAATAATAATAATAAGTGGGCATTATTTCCTATTCTTATCTATTTAATGGATATCAGTTTAATTATGTTTAAGTTGGATCTTATATACTCCTTCTGAGGGTTAGTAAACCTTAAAATATTGGAACACAACATGCTACAACTTATGTTTCAATCAATACCTGTAGATAATAGAAGGTTTATTTCTTACTCTCTTACTTTTATGGATATTAATTTTTTTTGGTTTAAAAAAACCATATAGTCAGATATAAATTTTAGGTTTTTCTTTGATTCGCAATTGCTTACAACTTAAAATTAACTAAATTTTAAAACTGATACATAAAGCAGAAATTGATCGTACTTCGATTTAATAATCCATAATCCACATTAGACCTTTTATAAAAAGTAAGTTTAAAAAACACATAAACATTTGAGTGTAAAACATTTTTCCAACTACGATTACAGCGCTCGACAGAGCATCACAGACGCCGCACCCAACTTGTTAGAATATTTCCGCCTTTCACCGAGGCCCATCTTTATATATATATATATATATATATATATATATATATATATATATATATATATAATATATAATTAGGATAATAAGGTGCAAAAAATATGTATAGGAAGGAAAATATATTGTAACTCTAAAATAAATATTCATATAATAAATAGATTATAGATAGACAATACCAAATATTCTATGACTCCAACGAAATGCCTGTTTCTTTTCTCGTATGTGTTTAGAAGAATAAATGGGAATGGCGAAGCAATGAAAGTTCTCCTGGGACCTCTTCTGGAAAAACAAGGAAAAGGACGGCCAAGGTCAAGATGGTGACACTGACTAAGGAATTTAATTTTATTTATTGCAAGTATCCAAAAGTAGGAGGATATCATTCATCTTTTCTTAACTATTGGAGTTCAATATATTTCATGGTGATGTTTATGGACTAGATAATTGTTTCAATATTTTGTCCATTTGTTATAATTTATTACACATTCAAGTGTTAAATTTTCTTTAATTTACACTACTATTATTTTTTCATAAAACAACTCAATTAATTATGTCAGAAATGTATCTACTTGCAATTCTATTCTGTTTATTTTTTTTCTCCGGGCACAGGACAAAAATTGTACTATTTCTTTTAAAAATAAATTGCTGAAATCTAAAATTGTTTAAACAAGTTCCATCCATACTATGCTCTAATGTAGGGATCGGTATCATTAGGAAAATATCGCTATATCCTGATCCTGTATATAATTTCCACTATTTCACATATTTCGCCACCGATTGAAACCAAATTTTAAGCCATCTAGAAGCCGCAAAACTGCATAGTTTAGCCAAAAACTCCGGAGGTCGCAGGATTTTTCCTAATTGAGATAGCTCAAGTTATATGCATGGATAAAAAGCTAAATGTACGCTGATTCTTGTGATGCTATACCATTGCAATCGGTTGAATACAGCAGTGTTATGGCCGTTAGAATTTGTTGATAAAATTTTTACGTCCTCGAAAGTGGTAAAAAACACATACAAATTTGATTTTGATAAAATTTTACATATTAGGGTTTTTGGTGCTTTAAATAGAGATTGTTTCTACTGATTTACAGTGGATTTCATTAGAATTTTTAATTTTTTTTTTTTTTTTTTTTTTTTTTTTTTGAGCACCCTAAAGCCGGGTCGTGTTTTGATTATAACGAAAGTATTTTTATTTCAAAGAGCATACAAAACTACAATTTAACGTAAAAGAATCATTTTTCTATCTTGACTGAGGGCTGAGAAAAAAATAATAAAACGTGATTTTCATATTTTATTTTTTTTCTCGGCTTCTAATGCTTATAACTTCTAATTTTTTTTGCACAATTATAGGTCCCTACCACAACACAAAAATTTGCATTCAAATCTGTGAGTCACAAGTCAAAACGTCGCCCCCCCCCCCTTGTTAGTCAGATATCAATATGATGAGATCAACAATTTACTTTCTACATACCGTCATCAGGATTCGCCCTATATTAATCACCTAAAATATAATAATTGCTCAGGTGGCACTGAAGTTGAAACAGTAGCAACATATTTCCCTGACAACTTACCTAAAATTGGATAAGTGGCATTAAAACATTAAAAACATTCCCTTATTTCATTAACATTCATAAGGTTTAGTTGTTTTTTTTTTTAAATATATGTATGTTGTTTTTTTAAAATATGAGGAAAACGATTTATTGTAAGGAAAGTATGGATATATCGCTGTTTTGTGTATAGATAACCATCTCTATTCTTATGGTCTATCGTAGCTTAAACATGACTGATATACATCTTCGAAATAGACATAAATGTTAATTTTTTTTGGTAAAAAATTCCTAAATATGTACAGCTGTCCATTAACTAAAAGTATTATTTTTTTTTCCTTTACATTAACGACGAGGAACTGGGTTGGAGATGTTTACGACAAAGGTTAACGAACTGATTCTATTAGTGCGTCCGCCATTTGGCAAACGTTATCCATAAATTCGGCAACTCACTGAGTCACCTCCCGACTCTTCCTGCTTGCCCTGAATAATGCTTTTTTTTCTTACACGTCCGTCAGAATCATTACTCTTATTTATATACTTTTTATGTTAGATTTGAACTCCGGATCAACTGAACGTTTATCAAATGGATATTTGTTTGAATAAACAATGGTCTAGTGAGTTGTTAGATAAAAAAATTTTATATTCTCGGTCTTGTCACCCACGCGTTCCTCTTTCCACTTCTTGAGTATTAGACAACCTAATGACTTATATATTTCATTTCTATTACTTCACCATTTATTTTAGCGCCTCTGTTTGAATTTTTGCGTACTTATGTTTATACTATTTATAGTTTCTTGTCTGTTCCATCATGCTTTAGAATTCTTCTTTGTATTATGCGTGCTTCTCTCCTATGTCTTTCAGATGCTATTCGTGTCACATGCTACAAACTGTTGAATTATTTTGTAATGAATTCTGTCCTCTGTTTTATAGTTGTTGAAGATATTGAATGGTTTTTATCAATTATGTATTTACATTTGAAGAAAGATTTTTTTTTTTAACAGTAATTAAAACAGTATTTTTGTAAGGGAAGGGTACTCATTCAGAAGCAGGGCTCCAGCCCCTTGATGCGCCCAAACTACTTTTAATCGATTCTAACCTTCTTCCGATTTATTTCGATGTTTAAGTCGCTACGTTTCGAGGAAATAGGTCATTCTCCTTCATTTACGGAGGAACTCTAAATCGATGTTCAAAGTAATATTAACTTCTGTGTACCTTCTGATATTAAAATAAGAAATAATAATATAATGAAGTGGAAATAAGAAAATATCAAAATATAAAGCACTAAAGCAATGTTGAATTAATATTATATTATATCATAATATATATCATGCTATTTCACAAATAATGTTAACAAATTATAAATATATAAAACACAGAATCCTTGTTGAAAGTAATTATGTTAATTTTTCTGTATTTTCTTAAGGGAAGCGGAAATAAGAAAATTTGTAACTAGTGATATACTTTCTCACGTTTATTTTTAGATCGATGTGTATTATTAAATTAATAATAAAACATAAAGTCTTTCTTTAGGGCAATAAGTAATACGGAATACAAATAATCCATTTACAAAGAGTGTAAACTGAAAATATCTCACTTTAATTGATATGACAAATATAAATATATAAAACACAAATCCAACAACAAAAACAAAAACAGGAAATCCAATTGATTTCCATTTTTTCTTTCTCTATCTTAATTTATTTTTTTATATGATAATACAAATATATTTCATACTATTTTTATATTTTTTTTTGATCCAATTCAATTGCACTTATCCCTAGGATAGATTGATTGTCATTCATATTACTTTTCTTCCTTTAATGAAGCAACCTGTAATATATAAAAAAAAAAAAAAGTGTTTAAATAAAATGTTTGTGTAACATGTAAATTTGCTGTAACATTTTTCTTAGGCTTTTATTTTATGTGTTAGAATTGCTATTACTGTGTTTGATCTGAACTCGACCTAGATAAATTTAGTATGGAATTTATGTAGCTGGACGTGAGACTAATAAACACATTCCACTTCCTACTGCCCTCTGTAAGCCCAAATTTCTCTTTGTAAATAATAAATTGATAACCCAGGTGAGAAGTGAGAACAAGTTTTTTATTGGTTCTAGTTTTTCGTGCATATACTTTTACGGATATGTTAAATCCTCCTCTTATGGACATGTTTTTTCACGTAGTAACTCTCACGATCTGCTATGTTTATATAATTATAAGGCTTGATCATTTATAAAGAGCTTTGAGCGCTGATCATTGATTAACATTTTATATTTGTTACCTAATTATTTTTTTGAAATTTTTACAATTGTATAAAGGAATGTTTAGTTTATTATTTTCAATACTGATATTTTTTTTTTTCTTTTTTGTGTTGTTAAATTTAAATTTGTGTCCATTTCTTCTATAATATTTTTTAAAAAATGTGTAGTTAATTGTGGTTATAATTATTGAGTTGGAATATTAACTCGTGTCAGAATCCATTAAATATACATTGAATTATTTTTTCAAATTATGACTGCTTTAAAAAAAAAATAAAACCTTTAATTTCTTACGCTAAGTGTTCAACTACATCTTTTAGGTTTTGAATCCTTCATCATTCAAAATGAAAAAATTTCTTGGGCATACTTTTTTTTTTTTTTTTTTTTTTTTTTTTTTTTTTTTTTTTTTTTTTTTTTTTTTTTTTTTTTTTTTTTTTTTTTTTTTTTTTTTTTTTTTTTTCGCTGAATATATATTATATATATATATATATATATATATATATATATATATATATATATATATATGTATATATATATATATATTATAACGATTATTCGTTATAAATCTATTAAATTATTCTACGATTTGTAACCAAATATATATTTGTTATTTAGATCACCATTTTGTTTCTCTGTTATAACTACTCTCAAGATCAAATAAACCAAATTATATACTTTCACTTCATTTCAATTTTTTTTGTTTTTTAAATACTCTTTTTATCTGACGTGCTTTTTTATTTTATTTTTTAATTTTTTTTATTTTTAATTTACTTAGTACTGTCGTATAATTACTAACTATGGAGAATTTAGAGCCAGTTATATCGAAAAAAATATTATTTATAATGGAAGATTTAATTTTATCTTCAACAGACAGAAATGCAATGAACATTAATAACCGGCCAGCCTCTTATCAGGAACAGTATATCATGAACTGGCGTTCCATTGAACGATTCATCTCTGATTACTTAATCATTCATTCATTCATTCATACTGATAATATTAACCTCTTCAAAATCCTGAATGAAGTTCAAAGTCAGTGATAAAGCAGATTGAATTAATTTATCGCATGTGTCATTAATTTATTTTAACACGTCAAATTTTCACTGGTTTTGTCCTGTTTTCTTTTAAATAACAGAGTTAAAAGTTCTTCTTCATGCCTTATTTACAAGAAATAATATAATAGAATACAAAGATACTACTAAAAAAGTTAATAAATGAATACATTAATATTTTTTTTAATATCAATTTATTGAAATTTAAAACTGTAAAAATATATACACCAAGTAAATGATGTGATAACGATTACATTAACATGTCAAAACATGAAAGGAACTACTTATCAGTAGCACTTCAATAAAAATTTTACACTAGAAGATCTCTAGGCCATCTTCTCGCCTCGGAGGATTATCGGGAGTAGGAAGCAAGTTGAGGAACTAATGGATTTGAATGGTTATGGAGCTTACTTTGAAAGGCTATGTATCTGGTTTGGGCTTTCTCTGGAACAGTAAAGTCTTTATGGATTAGTTTATGAATGACAAACTAAGGGGCATTTAGGATTTTTTGAAGGATTTTTGATTGTAAGGTTGGATACAAGATGAATTCGATGGTTTAGTAGAGCCCCAAAACTCAACTAAACCATCCAATTCGGTTTAATAACAGTCATGTAAATAAGTCATTTGTAATTAATTGGGAGCTTTGAACGTTTGTCTAGTAAATGTTGAAGTAGCATGTAACGACGAGCAGTTACTTGTCTCTTTACTTTTAAAGTAATAATAAGTGTGTGTGTGTGTGTGTGTGTGTGTGTGTGTGTGTGTGTGTGTGTGTGTGTGTGTGTGTGTGTGTGTGTGTGTGTGTGTATTCCTTGAACAGACGATGAATAAATATAAGAAATAAACGAGCCAACTTTCTCCGTAAAAGCGCATTTTCGCTTCTACGTAAACAATTTTCGATATAAGGATCACAAATACAAATGTCAGCGCATTCTAAGTGTTATGAAGTAACATGGATAAATAAACATTTGTATGCCGATTTATGCTAACTTTGTTGACAAGGAATCGCTAAGTGCGTTGTAAAAGTTACGAAATCCCAGTTGCATTTATTTTATTTGAAGGCGGCGAAAGTCGTTGTTGGCTGCTAAAAGGCATGCTGCAGTACCGGTTTTAGAGTCCTACTGAACGGGTTTTGAATCTTTGCATCAATATGTATTGTATGTCGTGATAACTGGTATTATGTTTGCTGGATGATACATTGTATAGCTAAGCATGTATTAGGTTCGATCTGCTACTCACCGCGTGAATTATAATTTGTCCTAACACTGTGATTGTAAACATTAATTTTACCCTCGAAGTTACCACCGTTACTAACTTCTATTAAAGTTTAAGGATGTCTAGACTGGATTTATGCTGATTTCGAATCAGAAGGTTTGGAGTTAGGAAATGAAATGTTCAAAATTTTGTTGAAGGATTTACAAGTAAATACTTATTAAAATAAACAAAATGTGAACTTATTTGTGTTTATATCTTGTCCTTATAGCTTAGATCATTGTTAATCTGCTTGTTACTTATAGTATTGATTAATAATAATGAGGTTAACCTTCCAGCAGGCGCGTCTCTGAACATCACGTAAGTAGGCGCGCGGGGTCATACTGACCCCAAATGTTTTTTTTTTTTCCAATTTCACTTACATACTTTTTTGCGTAGTCATATTATGTTCATTTCTTTATTATGTATTTATAATTGGTACATATAGGTCCAATTAGTTTTGTTTTCCAACGTTTTATTTACATATATATTCATGATTAAAGTAAAATGAATACTCAGAAACGTAATAAAATAAAAAACCTTTATCTAATGTAATAAATATAATAAAACAATATAAAATTAACGAAGACATAAAACTATCTGATATAAAAATTAAGTAAAGCTTTAGTTAGGTAACTTAAATATAATAAATATCAAACACGTTTTGAACTACTATTCGTTTTTAGCCATAGTGCATTGAAGACAGACTAGTTTCTTTTGATCTTTGCACACATTATGTTTGCAAATATCACACACATTATGTTTTCTTGCAGTCTTGTCTTTTTTCCTATCACAATAATAGTACCTTTTGCACGATGCTTGCCGTTTTTGAGGAGGATCTTCGGAAGTCATAGGCATGTGACTATATCTTTTAAAAATTCCCTCATGGTAGTAGGCAATGTTAGAATTGTTGATCTTGTCTCTGAATATGCTTTCATCAGACCAAAAGCCAATTTTTTTAAAAACAATCTTATTTTTATCACATCAAATGATTTTATCACACGACTAGTCGCGCGGGGTCAAGACGGCCGCAACAATGATTTCTCTACTTCAACGAAAACTAAATAATGAAGGGATATTGAGAACTCAAGCAAAATCCCACCACACCACCCCTCAAAGTCACTTTAAGAATTGAAGTAGGGGTCTTGGATATTGTTGCAGGTATTCAGAAGTTATTAAAAAAAAATTGAAAATGGGGTCGCTCTGACCCCAGAGCGCCTGCTGGAAGGTTAAGAGCTAGTGATTAGTGTTAACATAATTCATTTGGGCAACAGATATTTTTTATACATGACTCTCATTTTACCTCTAATGTATGTAGCCAGGCAGTGAAGCAGCTGAGTTGGGATCTCTTTGGGTTTGGCTTAGCCCCTCTATACCTCCCTCCATAAGTGGGTACATCTTAATTTTTTTTGTTTTATATTATAATTTGTATAATTTATATTTATTACACTATTAAATATTACATAAAAAATGGAAGGGATTCCCTATCTCACTCAGGTTGCAACTTACGTCGGGTTTATAGAAAGATGTATAAAATGACAGTCTGGCTCACATTATTTTTCGGTTCACATTGCTTGGCGTTTACTTTGTGTGTTTTTTTTTCTTACCTTTCTTAGAAATGGAATTTTCTTATTTACTTTTTGCCCGTGAGTGATGCAGATTGTATATTGCCAGTAAAATCTGTCATTAAATATTTTTAAAAAAAATTACAACCTAAGTTTGGCTTTATTTGTCAGAGCATAAAGTTCACTCAATTTGCTAATTAGTAATTTATTTTCCCATTTATTTACTTTGAACAAAATTCAAAGCTGGGAAAAACCTGTTTAAAATTAAAACTAACAGCTGTATCTTTTCTTTCTTGTTTCATTTAATATTGTCTTAAAAGTGATGACTAACCAGAGAAAGTAAAAACCAAAAAAATAAAAAATAATAATAATAAGAATTGGCATTACTGGCGTGAGGGAAAATATCTTCTCGTAAAACTTTTCCTAAGTTGATGACAATATACAGTCAAAACGGCTGTCATGCCTTCTGTGATCGTTCCGCCAGCTTATAATCTTGAAATCGTAAAATATTTCAAAACAGTATCCTTAAGGACAACAATTGCGGAATATCCTTCCGCCATCTTAAAATCATTAAATATTCTAATATTAATAAAATAGTATCCTTATAAGGACAACAATGGCGGAAGTTATCCTTCGGAAAACTTAAAAACCATTAAATACTTCAACATATTATCCTTAAGGACGAAAAACTAATAAAATCGTTAAATTCTGTTATCTTAAAACAGCATCCTTTAGAATGAAGACTAATTATAATTTTAGAAGGAGAGTGGCCAAGGATGGCCTTCGGCCTCAAAAAATCGTCAGATCCTGACAGATCTGTAAAACAGTGTATACTTCACCTGTATGTAACAGAATCTTGCATAGTAATTTTCACCAATTTCCAGTGATTTTGAAAATACTCACACGTGTATTGACCAATGACAATACAATAATTGCACAACTTTGTTTTAGTATTCTTACTTATTCCAGTCAAAATACCTCCCAAAAAGAGGACCTGCCTTGCAAAAGGTGGAGAAGTAGGTTTTATGATTCGCTATGGTCCAGATGGGTCCTGAGAATAAAATATTAAAAATGTGCCTACATTGGATAAGCTGGAAAATTTTGGGGGCAAAAAAAAACCCCAACATTTTTTAGATTTTTGCAAAAATTAATATACATAAATGCTTTAAATCGAAAAATGTGTTATTTAGAAAACTAAAGTTTATTAAATAAATTGTGCGTCTAAAGAGATCTCTTAAGCTGAATTTGATTTAGTCGTTAAGCCACAATTGACTGTCATTTTTAAGATTATATAACACAAAAATGGCTAATCCATTTAAAAAATGGTATATACCAATAGTTGTAGATTCCTAGATTTTTTCTATGATAGGTATAGTTCGATTTGCTATTAAAGCGTGTTTTTTTTAGTTTTTTAAACTATAATATTTCATTAGTTTGCCATCGCTGTCCCATTTTGTGTAACAATACACTATATGTATGATTTCTAGTATTTCCTTAAAATTTTAAAGTTGACATAAAGTAAATAGAATCTACATTTCATGATTTTTGTACTTATGTCTCACAACAACCTTGTATTTTTCTTGGGACGTTGAATAACATTGTTCATTACTTCTATAGCATCCTCTTACATACTAAGTTTATGTCAACGAAATAATATTACAAACTTATATCAATATTTCATTCAATACATAACGATAGCTAAATCAATTTAATCGATCTATACGACCTTGATATAGTACCCAGTTTCCCAACTAGCCGGAAATTGTTTTTTAATGTTAATCTCTACATCAAATAGGAAAATCGTTATATGCTTTAACATGGAACCCTAATGGGGCAGGAAGAACATGGTCCATTTTGCTATAATTCTCCAATCAGCCTGCTATTATCCTAAATATGACTTAGATAATGAGGAACAATCATCTAGTTTAATAATGCATTAGGTCCTTCCAGACTCCGGTGGTCGCGTTGCAATCAATGGGTGTGTGGGTCGTAAGTTCAAGCTGAATGACACTGGTTTGTCACAGCGGCATTCTTGTGCCAGAGCACAAACGCACCTGTGTTGCAGTTACGATAAGTATCAATTTAATTTTATGATTTCACAGAAAAATGAAATACAGCGAAACTTATCTGGATTAATTGGGACCAAAAATGTTTCGCATATTTAAATTTACTATTGAATAAGGATTTTGAAATAAAAAATACAGACATATGTAATGTTTTAACTGTGCATTTTATTGAATAATAAAAAATTTGGTTGTTTATAAAATTATATTTATGTCACAACGAAGTTTAGTTAACATGTCGGAAATCGTGAATGTTTCGACACATAACTCGTCTATCAATTTTCCCAGTTTTTCCTTTCCTAATCAATGGCATGCAAATTGTCTTTCATATCTGCTTATTGGCATGATAAAAGTTGCAGGTATGGATTGAAATAATTAAAGATAAATAAAAGATTGTTTAGTAATAATATTTTTTATTATTTTCTAGTTGAACCTTATTGCTGGGATACATGTTTCTTCTATAGTCTGTTCTTGTTTGACAGGTTTTTATGTCCGAAACTTGTTAGCTTCCTATTTAATGCGTCACCCTTTTCAAATATTATTAATATTAATTTAACATTAATAATTTTATATTCTTAAAATTATTAGGTTAATATCATGGATCTTATCATGTCTGTTATATTAAAATCAAAAGAAACAAAATTTAAGTCTTCATTCTCTCCTTTTATTTTCTTTAATATGCAAAGTAACTTAAAAGATACATTTTTTTTTTTATTTAAACAATCAAATTACATTGAATTAGCCTACCCCTTTCTCATCGCAGTAAAACGATATTACCGAGAACATAATAAATTCTGAACCCGTCTTACGCCATCCCCTAGCAGTAAGTTACCAATTACCGTCTTTTTAGTGGATGCTACCAAAAGGAAGAACCAGGTTTTGTCCATTTTACGGTCGCTTGAACTGCTTAAGATCTAGTTTACTGCCTGTTTAACGAGTTTGACCTTAATCACTCCTACAGTAAATCTTAATACCTTTCTGTTTTCGATAATAGACCACTAAGCCTGCTACCGTATCTTCTGAATAGTCAGTTGCTCAAAGATTTTAAAAGTTTTTATGTAACCTAAAAGAAATAAAAGTAAAAAAAAAAAAAAAAAATAATGATTACTAACTATTCTCATATATAA
Source organism: Euschistus heros (assembly GCA_003667255.2). Lineage (NCBI taxonomy): Eukaryota > Metazoa > Arthropoda > Insecta > Hemiptera > Pentatomidae > Euschistus > Euschistus heros. Next base: position 3,554,366 of record RCWM02000052.1, on the reverse strand, counting down.
GATGAATTATCATATACATATGTATATATTATCCGTGGTTCAACAAAAACATAATGTGTTTTACTAAATGGGACAGGAAAGCTACTGTATTTAATTCTTCAACTCAATAACATGTCAAAACTTGAAAAGAACTACTCATTAGTAGCACTTCATTAAAAAAAAAACAAAAAAAATTCTACACTAGAAGGTCTCTAGGCCATCTTCGTTTCAGACGCCTCAGAGGATTATCAGGAATGGAGTGGGAAGCAAGTTGAGAAACTAACGGATTTGAGTGGTTATGGAGCTTACTATGAAAGGATAGGTATCTGGTTTGGGCTAAATCAGCAACATATGGAACATTAAGACAAGTTTATTGGTGCCAAATTAAGGAGCATTGAGGATTTTTCGAAGGATTTTGGATTGTAAGGATTGAATAGGTGATAAATTGGGTGGTTTAGTGGAGCCCTCAACTCCGTACGTCCAAATAGGTCTAATCACAGTCATGTATATGAATCTTTTGTAATTAATTAGGAGCTTTGAACGTTAGTTCAGTAAATGTTGAAGTTAGACATTTCTCCAAGTGGAGTCCTAGGCATTGTATTATTTTACTAAAAAATAATGATAAATATATGCCTGATTGAGAAATCTAGAAGTAAATTTGAGGTTTATATGAATTTTATATATATATATTTTTTTTTTTTACCCGAGTTAATGGAGTAAAATATTATTTGTATTTAATAAATTATTTGTTATATTAAGTAATTAATGCTATTAATAATAATTGTTTTTTTTTTTCAGGTGAGTGCAATATTCTGGTATTCTTGGCATAAAGAATTATCGTCATGATGTAAGTAGTAAATGAAATATATCACTTCTTTATTTGCTAAAGGGTAATACTTTGTGAGAAATGTGTTGTTTTATTATAATCTATTCATTCTTTACTTTTTTCCCAAATATTTATTTTATAAGTAACATTTTTCAAGGAAATATCCGAAGCCAACATTTTGTCTATGTTAGAGAATTTATATATACATTTATTTTATTAATCCTGTCTATTTTTGTTTAGTTATTTTTTTGAAAACTGGTTTTGTTGAATTAATATTGTATTACGATTTGCCTCGCTCAACGGTAAAGAGTAATAGTTAAAAATGAATTATAAAAGAATTATAAGCAGTTTCGAAATATAAACATGAAAATTAAAAAAAAAAAATTATCAAAAGAAAATCTTGGAATATTTGACATTATTAACAAAAAAACGCGTTTTCCAATTATACGGATAACGTAGACTTAGATTGAAGACGTACACGATCTTTGGTACATGAACCAGAGGATATCAACTTTAGATGCGCTTGATAATATGAAGCTCGATATATAAGGCTGGTGTCCCTGACGATATTACTTCAGAATTTATTAAGTTTAAAGGACTTGATTAAGATCCATCGGACTTTATTTCTGAGAAATTCTTAATGAAAAGATGATAGACACAATCTAGACGGTAAAGGAAAATCATTAACCCTATCTGTCTTAGGGAAATTTGGACCATATATGAAATTTTTGATACTCTTTTAATTCTTTGTTGTGTATAAAATAGTACCCTACACATGGGGACGATGTCCAAAGATTGTGCGCTGTCCTAGATGACATAGAGACGACCATTTGTCTATGATGGTGGTATAGAGGACTTGTAACTCTATTATTATTTATATTTAACTTTTATTTGAAGTGTTTACGATTTACTTAAGGAAATACGAAAAGCCTTGCATGATATGAATATTGCACTTGAATTATGTCAATATCCCCGTACCCCAAAAGCATATAGTTTGCCGCAAATAAGAGACTATGAAAATAAAAACCATTGTATGATGAAAACAAGGGCGGTATCTTTTTAGGACTGAAGAAAGGCAAACCCTTGATTATCATCATTACCTCTTTTCAATATCTAATCTCCGTACTTGACCAGGGTTGCAGCAGGTAAATGTTCTTGTTACTCTTTCTGCAGAAGTGACCAGAGACTGACAAACAAAGCCAAGTTAATATTGAGTGAGATTTGGGTTCTAAAAAGAGACAATTAAAAAAGAACTCATAGTTTGGGAAAGAAAAATGCTGAGGAACATTTCTGGCTTTGTTAAATTAACCAAGAATGCAGAGCTGCCGAAACTTTACGGAGCACCAGACCTTGCATCCTTTATTAAAACGGGATGGCTGGAATTGCTAGGATATGTGGGAAATATGGACGATAAAAGACTACCGAAGCAAATAATTTATGGAGCCAAGAAAAGACGGAAACCCCGCACCATATGACTGGAAGATATGGTGGGGATCCCAAAAGAATACATATACTAGAGATAATGGAGCAAACTGTTGGAATTGGCACAGGATGGACGGTAGTACCCGGCACAGCGGAATAAACTGTGGTACACGGCAGAACAGAATAGAGCAAGGTAAATGAGAGATTGTCTTATTATTATGTTTTTAATATTGTAATGGATTGGGTATGTTTATTTTTCAATTCCCATGATGACCGCGGATAATTGAAATTCGATCTTAAATTATGTTAGCTAAACCATATATATATATATATATATATATATATATATATATATATATATATATATATATATACGGCTTTATACGGCTTAAATATCTTTAAGTAGCGGTTGAATGCGTTGGTCGTTGAATCAGCAGAATCTTACAAATGTCTTTCGCACTAGTGGTCGAATCAGAAACTAAAAAAAAAAACGGAAAGCTATTTAAATAATATATATGTTTTAATCTTCATTTCTGCTTTTTCTTCCCTTGTTATTTACCTGTTAAAAATGGACAGTTTTCAAAAACCGTATTAATTAATTATTAAATCCCTGGATTTCATGAAGTCGTCGATGTCAAAAGTGTGCACTTTTCAGTAGGGGAATTTCTGATCTATTTCCTAAATCCTGCAATTCCGATAATACCTTTTGGGCCAAAATATATACTTTAAGGCTTAAGAAGATGTATTACTTAACCATTTTTTCTTACAACTTAATTATTCTTAAAATTGTTATAGACCTTTTTTGAATTAAATAATTTACAATAATCCTTACTTTACATTCTTAATTTGAGTTACCTTCGCCAATCCTAGGATGCCTTGGACTGCACCCTTAAACACTGAAGAGGCAATTTCGTTGTCAGTCAAATTATTCGCACTTGTCATGGTTGAAGGTTAGCAAAAAGTCTGTTGTGTATGGCCTCACGATGCAATCTCCTATCCTGTAAACTGTTCGCCTACGTAATTGTTTTCCGCTATTTTGTATTTTTATTACAGTTATAAAATTTGATTATTTAAATCTGTCTACAATAATTATAGACCATTAGTGTCTATCGGTATTATTCTCTGTAGGATTAAGGTGAATCGAGCCATGCTTTGTATTTATTTATTAAAATCATTATATTTTGGCTGTAATTAACGTTTGTAAGGAATATACAACTGTGCCAGCACTAAAAACAAATAGCTAACAAAAAAAGAATTAATAATTTATAATATTATTAAATAATTATGCATATTAATGTAAATATGTACCTATTTAAAGGGGGTCCGACTTCCAGGTCTGAGCGTCTCCCAGAAGTCATAAGACATGTATCATAATAAACACAAATCACTGGAGGTCATTTTTTTATATCTTATATAAGATATAACAAGACTAAAGCGACAAGAAACTGTTTGTCGTTACAGACTACTTCAACATTTACTAGACAAACGATCAAACCTCCCAATTCATTACAAAAGACTTATTTACATGACTGTTATTAGACCTATTTGGACGTACGCAGTTGAGCTTTGGGGCTTCTGAACCACCCAATTCATCTCGTTTCCAATCCTTACAATCCAAAATCATCCGAAAAATCCTAAATGCCCCTTATTGTCACCAATAAGCTTATCCATAATGTTGCATATGTTGCTGAGTTAACCCAAACCAGATACCTATCCTTTCATAGTAAGCTCCATAACCACAAAAATCCATTAGTTTCTCAACTTGCTTCCCATTCCATTCCCGATACTACTGATGAGTAGTTCTTTTTACATGTCATTGTAATCGTTATCAGCTCATTTACTTGATGAACATATCTGTATGGTTGTAAATTTCAATAAATTTATATATATATTTATATATATATATATATATATATATATATATATATATATATATATATATATATATATATATATTATATACTTTTTTTTTTTTTAATTTCATCATTTTTACGTGTGATCCTTTTTTTTTTTTTTTTTTTTTTTTTTTTTTTTTTTTTTTTTTTTTTTTTTTTTTAATTTAATTATTTTTTATATATATATATATATATATATATATATATATATATATATATCAAAACTATTTTTATATAGGTTTTTTTTTATAAATGTAATTAAATTATATTCTGAACTATTTGTAGATCCTTATGGATACAATATCCTCACGGATTTTAAGAATCATTAGAATATTCTTAATTCTTATCGATTTGATGATACTATCAATTTTTTTAGAGTACTTTATGCATTCGGATTGTTTTACAACTTTAAATATTCTAAAATGTTAATTTATATTATTAAAATTTAGATTGGTGCTTATAACAATTTTTTATTCAATAAAATAATATAGATTTAGTTTTAATTAGGTAAGTAGTGTAACGATTATTATTTTTCGAATATTATTTAACTTTAAGGAAATTGAATAAGCAAAAACAAACTGGAACGAGAACGGAACAGTTTGCAGAGAGAGTTATATAAACGTTCCGCTTTAATTAATTCATTCAGTTAAAGTTCCACCCCCTGGGAGCATCCCCAACTTTTAGGCTCTCCAGTCATCTGTCCCGGATTATTTTTTTTATTATAAGCCCTTATATTTCATAAATTTGATTAAAAGTTTTATAAAATATATAATATTTGTATTATTTTGAGGTCAACCATGTTAGTACTTGGATTTTCAATTAAGAGAATTGAATAGGAAATATAACTTTCTGAATGAAACATATTATATGTATTCTTACTTTTAATATTTGTTTTTCTTTTATTGATTAACTAGTATCCCCCGTCGCGGCTTTGGTTAAGCAAGAAACCTAAATTAAAAATTGAATTTAAAAATCCTGTATTGAAGTACGCAATTGAACATTATTTCTTCATTGACATTTTCACTTATAGCAGTAATTATTAGTCTGGTTAAATTTGCATTGCTTATGTATTGAAGATTAAATATAACCATACTTAGACATCCAATTTTTCATTTAAATGTATGAATTGGTAATCCAGATGGACAGAGACTATTAAGAAGCTCTTGCGGATGATGGACTGCATTTTCATTAAAAATTATATTGATATGATTTACCGTCTAAGCGTAACTCTTGTTTTTGTCAATTTAAACAAAAATTACCTACCATTTAGTCAGGCAAATTTTGAAGCTTTCGAATTTTTATTTTTATTTTTGAATGAGATTTCCTATTTAGGGGTTTCTTTAAATGCTGAATTCGAATCCTATGTCGGTTGTTGTGAATATATTGAATGTACTTCACATAAAAAATTTTAGGTTTTACTCCGTAAATTGTGATAAAAAATTATTTTAGCCCAAAAATTCCATTTCAGTAACCTCAAAAACGTAGGAAACGATTCGAATTCAGCATTTAAATGAACCCTTAAATGGTAATACGCTTAAAATGTCTTTAGTTTCATCTTCCTATCTGGTTTAAATTCAAGTTAAGAATCAACAGTTTTTCAGACTTCCCAATTTTTAAATAGGTTTTTGTTCATCGGATTTTCCATTTATATACATCAAAAGAAAGCTGAGATTATCCTCTTTCCAGCGATACCAATCAATGAATTGCGTAACAAAGTAAAGGCGATTTAAATGGAAGTAACCAATAATCGGTTTAATAATTTCATTCCATATTTATTGAATACACGTTTTCCTATGTTTTTGAGAGTGCTGAATTCGAATCTGACGTCATTTTTTGTTTGAAAAAAAAAACTATAGAGGTAGTTTGCTTGAAAATCTAATCATTTTTTTTTTTTTTAGAATTTAATTAATCTAAACCAAAATCTATGTAGCGGCTGCATTTTTCCTTAAATTCGCAATCAAAATCAAATATCTTGGTGCAAGAATCATGTCGATATCATTTTTTAAACTCGAGACATAATATAAATTAGTTTAATGCTAATTTTTTTTTTTCTTTGCGTCTAGGGCCCATTGGTCGGGACGGCAAAATACGTGCCAATATCAAAATATTTGTTGACCAGGAATCTCCAAATAGCTGCCTACAAGATCCGAGAGAGACTGAGTGTGTCCTTCCCTTGTGAGTAGTTTTCGCGGTTAGTGACCAGAAATGAAAAACGTTCCTTTAATATAGTAGTTTAATATAGATAAAGAGATATTATTAGTATTTCTGTATTTCTTGTATAATTTTACAATTACATTTTTTGCAAAATTACATAAGTAGTATAGATAAAGTAAAGTAAAATAAAGTATAATTAAATATAAAATAAAGTAAATAATAAGGTTTAATAATAATATAATTCTATTATATGTTTTATTATAGTCATTAGATTATTTCATACTAGTAACCCCCTCCGCGGCTTCGTCCGCTCTAGAAAGTAAAGAGTGTAGATAATTTTAACTAATAATTTAATTTTGTTTTGTTTATCGATAAAAATCTTGTATTGAAGAGTCATATTAATTAATAACATAATTAATAATAATAATTAATTCATATTAATATAAAATTAGTTGAAATTGCTATTTATATGCACATAATTTCTTATTATTGTCTTTCTTTGTAAAAAATATAGTGAACGTATTTTAATTCGTATTTCATAATCTATATACATTATTTTACTACATGTTTTTTTTTTTTACTTAAAATTACAACACCTAACACAAAAATATGGTTTTTTCGATTTTGCTAATTTAAAAGATATTAAAATATTATCAAATATCTTTAATTATTTTTTAAAATATCCTTGGAGAATTTTTTTTATTTGTTATCCTCGAATTAAATATAGTATTATCATTTATGAACTGACCCTTATCCAATTTTATTTCTTTTCTCTCTTTTATCACAATCTTCCTGGGATATCAATATTATGCGGAAGGAATCTGCAAGGATATTGACATTGCAATCTTAATTGGTACAGCGTTATTAATAACTTTTGTTTTTGTTTTTTAAATATTAATTTATGTTTACCAGCTTTTCTCACATCTGATTTTTAATTTAAGAATGGCCATTATTTTTCAATTTTCTACAGCTAACTTACGATTTATGTATTAAACAGTAAATCTTTAAAAGTTTATTTACAAATTTTACTATTTGTATCTATATACATAGTTACTGCCAAAAAAAATTGTTGTTTGTTTTAAATCTTAAGTTATTCATCCTTTCCTATCAAAATACAGACAAGAAATCAGGCTAACAAAATAACATAACAGCGAACAGAATAAAATAATTTGAAATAAGTTATTAAATAATTCATTGGAAACTCTCTCCTGGCTTTGTCTACTTTTATAAATCTCTGCGATAGATCCTTTACTAGATCGATATCCTATATTGTAATATGCAATAAAAAATTATTGCCGTGGATCAGCAAGTATTTACTATTTGTTGTTGGCATATTTAAATAGGCATGTTTGTGTTACTAATGTAAAAAAGTGTTCATGTTTAGTGTAATTAATCTAAGAGCCTGCAGTCAATAATATTGTCATTTGTTAAGTTTTGTATATATGTATGTTGTAGATGTTAGTAATCTATTTAAAATGATATGGCGTTTAGGGCTCAAATTACATACAAATATACCTTTCATGCCTTTGAATAATTGGTTAAATCGAATTGCGACCAAGATGAGTCAAGTGATTTCAAATAATCGCGGAGGTTTTTCATGGTGAATAACTGTTTAAGTTAAATGAATATTTTAAAACACAGTTATTTAAAATGAACACATTACTTAAACAATTATTCACTATGAAGAAAAATCTCCACGACTGATTTTAGCTCATAACTCATTTTGGTCGAAAATCGACTTAACAACTTATTCACGGGGATGACAGATATAATAATGCATATTTACATAATCTTTTATCATCATGTTTTTTGTTTTTTTGTAACTTCCTTTAGCGGAAATGATATTTTTTACTCATTTTCTCCTTCCTTTTTTCCTGAATTCTATTTTCTCCTTTCCATTCTCTGCATTTTAGATTGCTCTGTACATTTAATCCCCTAATATAACTATAACTAAAATGATAAAAATAGTTTTTCGAAATAGAATTATTTTAATAAATTAAAAAATAATAACTAAATTAATAATAGCAACTAGAAATATTTGGAACTTTCTAAATATAGTCTTACTAGCATCCCGCGTCGTGGCTTCGCCCGCTCTCATAAGTAAAGAACTTATGATAATTTTAACCAATAATTGAGCATTATTTCTTCAATATTTTTTCCACTCAAAGCAGTAATTTTTGACCGTTAAAACTGCACTGATCATGTGTTTGAAGATTACATAAAAGCATAATTAGACACCTAATTTTTAATTTTAATGATTTCATCTTGTTGGATTTGAATAGTGAAGACTGGTGCTAACCACACATCGCTCGATTTTCAAACTTCACTTGGATCCCCATTTCGCATCATATATTTATATTTTTTATTAATTTAATTGAACATAGGTTAATTTCATTATCTGTTTCTAGCTCTATTACACCCACATTGTAACCTCACATCTAGAATGGCGGTAGCCAATTATCAATTTTGAAACTGTACTGTTATCCACACATATCGCTATTTTAAATTATAAATTGATCAGAAATCAGTAATTTTTTTTTATTGCTAAACCATCCTGGAACTATGAAGATGATGTTAAAATTTGGTGCAGATTGGTTCGGTAGCTTTCGTGGTTAGTGATCACAAACGAAAAATGGCTTGTCGTTGTATATAATAGTACAGATATCATTGTGTACTACCAATGGGTAGTTCCTCTACAAGTTTTAACTTTGTCATTATTTTGCTTCGTATACAGCATTATTACTATTTGTATTATTATAATATAGTTGTGATTTTTAAAAAATAAAATAATAGTAATATCACTGTTTTTTTTACCGCTAAATTGTAGTTCGTTTACCGCAGAACATCCAAGCACCATTTCATAAAGTAATGCAGATAGCGATCGAGAAACAATATTCCTCAGTTGTTCTTGTTTTGTTTTTTTGTTTTTTTTTCCGGTGAGTGATTGTTCTTTATCTATGATTTAAATTCTTCGGTTTTATCATTTTTCCTAAACGATAAAAACACCAGAAGGCGTATAATTAAAAGCTAATTTGAAATCTCTTTAAGACATTTGTGACGATAAAAATACATAACAAATAAATCTGCGATGGGCTTATTATATTCCACGCATAAGTCGTGTTTCATGTTAGTTCTATCGGAAATAATTATATTTAAGGATTCTAGATTTTTTTTTTAAATGTGGAAGTCCGAAATAAAATTAAAAAATGCTCTTAAAATGCTAAAAGCTGAACGTCGGAATAAACTGTATTTTTATCTAGGATAAATCCGTTGGTGGAACGGTTGACATGAACAAGATGCTTGGACAGACAATCGCCGATCCACCCTGCCATTCGTTTGACTGTGGCAGTAGAATTAGTTCTGAATGACCGAGCAAGCTGGTCAAAGTCAGCTGAACCGAAAGGATTTGAATTTGTGGCAATATCCCAAGATAGCCTAAATATACTTGGGTAATTCGTACTTTGATGTGGCTTGTTCTTTAGGTTCACTTCTGTCGATTTATGCTGACTTTTGACAAACTTTAAACTATTTACTAGTATATGTAGCAGTATATTGTAATGTTTAATCTCAAAAACACATTGTTCTCGACGACTCCAAACTAATACAGTATTATTTTATTTTTAAGACAGGAAACTAGACATTTTTTTTTTGTTTTAATTTCTTGAACTTGTTAATTATTTTAAGAGATGTCTTCTTCGTTAGTCACGCCCATTTTCCCCAAGTCCTCTTCCATGTCAGCAACCCAGCTCTTAACGAAGGCATCATCTTCTCTTCAGGTCGCCTGGAAAACTGTTTTGGCCATTCTTGTGTCTGCCATCCTTTCTAGATGTCCTAACCAGCTGATCAAGGGGACTAATAAATCTTACAAGGGGACGTTTGGAGTTGTAACTCACAGATTTGTATGCAGATTTTTGTGTGGGTAGTAGCATGCATCATTTTAAAACGTATTATTTATATAATATAGGTGAGAAATATTTTTAAACTAAAAACTGATATTATTTCCAGATTCCTCATCTCAAAAAACATGTAGAAACTAAATTTTGTCGAAATCAAAAATAATTTTTTTTTTTACCTTTAAAATTTTGTAGGATTTTAGAAGGCAAGGGGCAGTCAATTTTTGAAAAAATGTAAATAATTTACGCTATCTCACATATTTCGCAACCGATTAAGACCAAATTTGAAGGTCATATAGAAGCCCTAAAACTGCATAGTTTAGCCCAAATCCAGAGTTCGCAGGATTTCCCCTTGTTGAAATATCTCAAGTTAATAGCTGACCTCGGATTTTTTCATTCAGTTTTTGTCCACTAAAATCTGGAGTAAATCCAATGTTATATGCATGTATAAAAATCAGATTGTATGCTGATTCTTGTGATGCTATTAGTATTGTAATCGGTTGAACACAGCTGTTGTTATGGCCTTAAGAAATTTTTGATGAAATCTCAACTTCAAAATTTTAACCTCCTCGAAAGGGGTAAAAAATCAATATTTTTTTTGATTTTGATAAACTTTCACATGTAAGGGTTTTATGGTACGTTAAATCGAGATTTGAAGTCCGTTGTTCAAGAAAAAAAGTTTCTACTGATTCACAGAGGATTTCCTTGGAATTTTGTAATTTTTGAGCACCCTAAAGACGGGTAGTGTCTTAAGCATAACGAAAGTATTTGTATATCAAATATCATACATAACTGCAGTTAAATGTGAAAGAATCATTTCACTATCTTGACTGAAAGCTGACAAAAAAAATAAAACGTGATTCTCATATTTTATTTTTTTCTTTGATCCCAATGCTCATTGGCGGCTATAACTCTAGTTTTGCACTATTATAGGTCCCTACTACCTACACGAAAATCGGCATTCAAATCTGTGAGTTATAACTCCAAACGTCCCCTTGTTAGTATATTTTCATGTCGTATAAGGTTTTCTATTTCTTGGTTATTCCTAATTCCTTAAGCGTACACAGGTCCAAACACGCGCCTCAATATCTTCCTTTCGAAGATCCTTAATGCTTGCTGGACAGCTGCTTTTAGTGTCCATGTCTCTGCACCATAGCACACAACGGGTCTGATAAGAGATCTGTATAGCCTAAGTTTTGTCTTTTTGGACAGTAGGCTTGATTTTATCATCTTTGTAAGGCCAAAGTAAGCTCTATTACCACTTATTATTCTTTTTTTAACCTCATCGCTCACTATATTTTCGGAGTTAATTTCAGTTCCAATACACACGAAGTGGTTAACAGCTTCAAAAGAGTGGTTGTTACATCCTAGATTTAGGGATGTATCGATTTCAAATTTCGATCCTCAATCCCAACGATTTGAACCCACGTCCATTTAAACATTTGTGTGTGTGTGTGTGTGTGTGTGTGTGTGTGTGTGTGTGTGTGTGTGTGTGTGTGTGTGTGTGTGTGTGTGTGTGTGTGTGTGTGTGTGTGTGTGTGTGTGTGTGTGTGTGTTTACTATTTGTCAAATTAAAAGCTTTTAAAACCTAAAAGAACCTTTTAGTGTTCCTGACATGCTAAGTTACTTTTATGGAAATCAATAATGGTTTTCATTCGGAAGATATTTGTGAATTCTTGCCATTGAACTAAACTATTCCATTAATCTTCCATTAAACATTTATTAGTTTATTTCAAATATTCTTTACTACAGTAAATTATTATTTCTTCCACAGAATATCGTGATTTCACTGCTCATTTTGAATGAGAAATGGTATTCAGTTGCGTCACAGCCGAATTATTTGCACGGCTGAAATATTTTAGGTTGCAATCTGCATGATGGCACCAGAGGAGGATTAAAAATGCAAGTTCTCAAATTGGGGGGTGCCGCTTCCCTGAGAACACAATGCCACAGCCAGCACCATAATGGAAATATAAATAAAGAAAACAGTCGACTCCCTGCGGGACTCCGAGAATTATTTTCCCTCTTCCCTGGAGACTAGATTTGAGTATGAATGGTTTAGCATTAATTATATTTTCTAATTATTAATAATGTTTTATGAGGTCATATATATATTTTTTTATTATTGCATTAATACATGAAACATTGCCACGTGTGTATGCTTTCTTATCATAGTTTCAGAGGTAACCACTCGAATGCTCTAGTCTGCTAACTTGCTTCTCACTCGATTCCCAATAATCTTCTGAGGCGTTTAAGAAGACTTGAAGTTATGAGCAGTTCTTTGCAAGTTATCGACATATTTGTTCGATGCAGGGTAATCCACATAGTTATTGACACCTTAACTTCAAAATCAAAGAAAAAAATATTTAACCAAAAATAAAAAAATGAATAATATTAAAGTTCCCTTTAAATCCTACAGCTCAACTGTGTAAAAATACTTTTAATTCTGTCCGTATTTTAAAAGATATCCTTAGGGTGTCAACTGATTTTGCATTACTTATTCCTTTATGTTGTGAACTACATTCTAAGTAATATTGTTTGGTGCGAACTTTCTTGTTCATCTTAAAGCATAGTAATTAAGGAAAAATAACTATAAGTTTCCACTTTATTAAACTATTCTATCTATAATTATAGTATGAAAATTTCCGAATATTTCCTAAGGGTGTCAATAACTGTCTGTTTTATCATTAACTGCGTACAACAGTTGTTAATATCAAAAATTATTTTTTTTTTTTTTAAATAAATTAAATAGGTACAGAAATAAAATAAAGAGGTAATGTATTGAGTCAATATTGAATCGAATTTTCTTTTTTGATTTACATATAATTTATTTTTTTATGATATGAAACATAGATAGTGTGTTTAAACTTTATATAAAATATATTATATGTTTCCTTATAGTAAAATCATTATGTACATTTTCAGAGTAGCTAATACCCTTACCCTTACCGAATCATAAAATTTGTTTTAAAACATACAACTTAATTTAATTTAATTCTTAATTTTTTAACAGAAAAAATGTTTTAACTGCAATTCGGAAATTTTGTTAAAGAACAAAAGAAGAATTTCATATTAAAATAAGATTCGTTATGATACTTTTCCGGAACTAATTAAAATTTGCTTTTTAAAATGTTTGTTCCAGTCCCTTCTCGGAAAATCTTCGTGTTTCATTGTCCTATGCCGTTTCATTGGTCCGTGGGTGAGCTTTCTAAACTTAGTTTTTCTCTGTTATCTATTGCCCTTCACTGGACAGATTGTTACGTCTATTCCAATAAAGGCTTTAAATAATTTTTTAAAAAAATTGATTCATTAAGTCAAACATGCTGATATAATTTTCGGGCTGTATTTACCGATAATTTATTTTTGATAATGATATTAGATGATACGAAACATGGGTTTTTATTATTATACAGACTAAAAATATTTTTTGTTTACTTGAAGCAAACATAAAAAAAACATATTTATATATTGGAAAACTCATTGATTCTTTTTAAAATATTTGATTGAATTACCCATACATTACAATAGTAAAATGTTAAAAGTATTAGTTTTAAAACGTTCCTATTAAGATTTTTTGTATCCAAATTTATTAAATTCTGAACAGTTTTTTTTTTTTTTTTTTGAAATTTACAACTGTATATAAAATATAAAAATATAATACATCAAGTAAATATGATGATAATGATAAAAATGACACGTCACTTGTTTTTAAAGCAACTACCCATTGGGGTAGCACTTAAAAAGCTTCTACATAATGAAGTACTATATTAGAAGGTCTCGAGGCCATCTTCTTTTCAGGGGCCTCGGAGGTTTATCTGAAATGGAATGAGAAGCAAGTTGTGATACTAATGGATTTGAATGGTTGTGTAGTTTGCTAAATTGCTAACATTTTATATGTCTTAAGAATCAGCGAATATTGTGTGATTACAAGATATAAACGTCTTTTTTAATGGTTGACCTTTGATACTTTTCTGAAATTAATTAAATTTTTCATGTTATTTAAGATATCGTTCCAGTTCCTTCTCACAAAGTGTTTGTTTCGTTGTCTCATATCGATGTTTATCGGATAGGTGTTCATTTACATATATCTAGGGATATGTTTATATGTTTATATATTTTTTATTTATGCTTATTGAACATAAGAAATTTTATATCATATAGTTTAGGATAAATTAAATATGTTCAAAAAAGTTTTTTTTTTTTTTTTAAATTAATTTATTTTTCAATGCCTGATGTAGTGAATAAGTAACCTTATTCAATGGACGTGTTATAAATATGAAAAATATAAAATATTGTTATTTAAAAAAATATATATGAATCAAAGTTTCCTCTAAATTAAAGTTATAATAAAATTAATCAGTTAACAATGAAAAATACAGGTGTTTATTAATTGAATGTGGCAGTGGCAAGTCCATTTCAGAGTCCCTCTTTTACGCACTTCGCTGATAACGTGTAAACTCTACACCTGATGTACGTACAGAATTTGGTAACGTTCATATTAAATTTTCTAAAACGCTCTTCTCGTTCATTGTAGGGACATAATGAGTTTGCTGATTGCTGCAAATGTTAAAACGGCTCTCATTAAGCAATTATCTTTACATTTTCCTGTATTGAACTTAATTATGGAGATTCAGGATTTTCACAATGTGCCCCATTTCGTTCATTACTGGTTGCTACTTGTTCATCACTTTCTATCATTTTCTATTCGACAAAAAAGATAGAATTGATAAATTTATTTTCAATTTATTTAATGTTTATAATGGTTGGGTGCTTTTTTTAACAAAATAAAAAATAAAATGTTAATATCATAAAATCAGTTGGTTCTATTTAATTTTTTTTTTTTTTTTTTTTTTTTTTTTTTTTTTTTTTTTTTTTTTTTTTTTTTTTTTTTTTTTTTTTTTTTTTTTTTTTTTTTTTTTTTTTTTTTTTTTTTTTTATGAATGTGAATCCGCCGGATAAGAGAGAGTTTACTGTAACTATAATTAATAATACTCGTATTGTGCATTCGATTTTATTCCTTCCTATTAACCGATACTCCTATTAATCGAGGTTTTTTTGTTAATTTGGAAAGTTGGATGTCAATCATTCGCACGTATTAGTTATTTTTCATTTAGTGGAATCTAAGTAGGATAGACGGTCAGGACCATCGATATTGTTATATAAAAGGACAAGTCATTTTTTGTTTGTGATTAAAAATTACTGCCCCAATCTGTACCAAATTCTGACCACTTCATATTTATAGTTCCAAAATGGTTAAGTAATAATAAAATCCACCGATTTCTTATTAATGTCTTAATAAAAAAGTGATAATAAGTAAATAACAGTGAAGTTTAAAAATTTGCCAATAGGTGGCAATCGCCATTCTACATGAGAGGTTACAAAAATACAGCATTATATAGAGTTTGGCATTGATAATAAAATTTGCTCATCTTTGATTAAATTATTACAAAAGAATCAAATATGTGATGCAACATGTGGATCCTAGTGAAATTTGAAAATTGACCGATATGTGGTTAGCACCATTTTGCAATAGTTAAAACTGGTAAAACTACTGAACCCATCTGTACCAAATTTTGATTTCACCATCTTCATAGTTCTTGGTAGGTTTAGCAATAAAAAACATTTAAATGTGAACGTATTCCTGTCCTGCAATATCCTTTAACGATGTTCCGCTAATCCCCATTGAACAGATCCGCTACCTAGGACTCAATCTGGACTAACGTCTTACTTGGAATCCACATGCAAGACTAAAACGACAAGAAACTGCCCGTTGCTATCGACTACTTCAACATTTACTTGACAAACGCTCCAACCTTCCAATTAATTACAAAAGACTCATTTACATGACAATAATTAGACTAATTTGGACATACGGAGTTGAGCTTTGGGGCTCCACTAAACCATCCAATTCATCTCGTATCCAATCCTTACAATCCAAAATCCTTAGAAAAATCCTAAATGCTCCTTACTTCGTCACAAATAAACTTATCCACAAAGATCTTAATATACCTTACGTTTCTGACTTAGCTCAAACCAGAAATCAATCCTTTTACAGCAAACTCCACAACCATTCAAATCCATTAGTATCACAACTTGCATCTCATTCCATTCCAGATAACCCTCCGAGGCGCCTGAAAAGAAGATGGCCTCGGGACCTTCTAATATAGTGCTTTATCATGTAGAACCTTAATAAGTACTACCAATGGGTAGTTGCTTTAAAAACAAGTGACGTGTCATTTTTATATTTTATGTACAGTTGTAAATTTCAATAAATAATTAAAAAAAAAAAAAAAAAAAAATGTGCAACGTTGAGTGGCAGAAATGAGTTTTACCACACTGGCATTTGTACTTTTATTGTTTTTCTTTTTTAATCTTTATTAAATTAATTTGTAGAGGAACTACCCATTAGTAGTATTCTAATACTTTTATTGTTAGAAATTAAAATCCAACGATCTAAAACCAATAAAATTATTTCTGCCTAGTAAAAATTATCACCCAATCACATTGTCGATCCTTTGCTTTTTCATATTGTGTGTAAAAACATGATTCATGGGGCTTTAGTTGTAAGCACTGTTAATGCAGTCTATTATCACCAAGAGTTTCTTAATAGTCTCTGTCCATCTGGATTACCAACTTATACGCTAAAATAAAATATCGGATGTCGAATTATGCTTTTACCTAATCTTCAAACACCTAATCTGTGCAATTTTAACCATGTTTAAACATTACTGCTATACTCGAAAATATCATTGAAGAAAAAATACAATGCATCATTTTTATCTATAAACAAATAAAACTTTAATTATTATTTCTTAGTATTTATTTCTTGTCTTTATTTTGATAGAGGTGGATGAATTAATAAAGATTTAAAAAAAAAAAAAAAAAAAAAAAAAAAAAAACTGTTGGCAGTAAGAATGCATATAGATGGAAATAGTAAAATTTGTAATTAAACTTTTAATGACATACTATGTAATATGTAAGTATTGAGTTTATTGAAGAAAATCGGAAAATGCTGGCCATTGTTGAATTAGAAGTGAGAAAAGCTGGTTAACACAAATTATTATTGTTTTAAAAATATACTGATTTATAATTATATACTGATTAACGTTGCAATGTCAATATCCTTGCAGATTCCTTCCTCATAATATTAATATCCGTAAAATGATTGGCAGACTGTGATAAAAGAGGGAAAAGAAATGAAATTTGATGAGGGTCAGTACATAGTTGATAGAACTATATTAAAAGCGAGGATAACAAATAAAACGATATCTCCAAGGATATTTGAAAAAAAAAAAATTCTAGATATTCGCTAATATTTCAATTTTTTTTTTTCATATAAGCAAAGTATGGCCTCTAGAAGCTTGCCAGATAATACCTAAAGGAGACTAAAAAGGCGTTGGTTGAGAGATCTTCTCCGTTAAAACTGATTAAATATCATGCTTCATGTTCGGAGTAAGCACCGGGTACTGTCCTCCCTCAGGCCTGACTTCTTCATACAAACTTCAATTATAAGTTAAAATCATCTAATTTTAAGTTCATTGCTAGTAATTCATAATTCTTCCGATGAGCATACGAAATTTTAGAATAGTATATACCTGTAAACCTATATATCCAGAATAGTTACTAAATACATATTGATAATGTGTACTTTCTTTTTTTCTCAATTTTTGTATTTATGGTTCGGAGTAAGAGCGGATGCCAGCTTCCCAAAAATACAAAAGAGATCCTGTATTATTTTCGTCCTGACTTCCTGACACAGAGGCTATGCGGGGGGACCGGACAGATTACACTAACAAATGCCGCCCATTTGTTCCCTCAGACAAATATTATCCTCGCTCAGCTAAACTATCTGACAGCATCCTAAAGAAATTGTGTCAGCTGCTCTTGAAGATGCTTCATTTGAAAATAGTTGATGTACGAACGACTGTTTAGATTATTTTTCGAAAGGAAGTATGTGTGTAGCTTCAGACAGGAACTGATTTTTTGTCGCCACGGAGTAGATTTTTATTCAGATGTACATTTTATAATATGTAAGCAAGATGAAGTAGTTAATTGGTGTAAAGTTATTATTATAAAGTTTCCAAAATCTTCCAAATCGGCCTTGACGCCATCCTCCCATCTACGTCCTGATCTACCCCTCGGTCGTTCACCCGAAGGCTCAACACGGTTCACTTTTTTTCGGAATTCGATCATTACTAAGCCCAACGATTTTACATGCCCATTTTAATCTTCGTTCTGCTATTACCTGAGCTATATTTACTGGATATGACTCGCTCAGTTTTGCATTGTGAAGCCTTCTAAATTCTCCTGGTTTCTCCATTCTTTTTTGGGTCAAACATTCTACGCAATAATTTATTTTAGAAAACTTTAAGGCGTTGTCCCTTCCTTAACGTAAGCAGCAATGTTTCACATCTGAACTGTTGGTAGTATAATAGTCTTAGATAATTTTTTATAGAAATAAATATTTTTGCACCGATTAGGTTGGTGGTGCAGACTGTGTTGATGAAAGTTCTGATCTCATTGATTTTTTAATACATTAGTCGTTCCAATATTGAATTACAGAATTTGAGAGACCTTTTTATTTGATTTTATTCCGTTCTTTTTGTGATGTTTGAACTTTAAGTTGTGTGTGTTAAAGACATCCTGGTAACAAGATCTTTACCGTTTTCAATAAACATTTGATAATAAAAAAAATTTCTCAGTTTTAAATCATTTTAGCTGCCGAATTTGTTATTAATATTCATCCGGGATTTAGATATTTTTATTTATTATTATTTGTTACGATTAAACGGAAGTAATAGCAAAAAACAAAATCCTATTAGTAACATGAACACAGTACCATTAAGAAAAAGTATACTGCTGCAATGTCTGGCTTATTTTTCTAATAGGACCAAATTGAAACCCAAAATTTGAAATGTTAGTTAATATTTTCTAATTATTAAAAAGCCTTCTTTTTTTTTAAGCTAATTTTATTAGCTAGCAAATGATCTAAAGGAACTATTTTTTTTTAGGTTTATCTAAAACTTCCTTAAATTTCAAAACAGTGTTTTTTTACTTAATATTGTTTACCCAATAAAAAAATTAATAAAATAAAAATAATCTGTTTTTATTATTTAATTTTATTGCTAAGCGAAAACTAGTTTAGTTTTAAACTTCTAAACTAATATTTATTAAATAAACTTATGGATTTATGCAAGTTTACCCTTTCAGATTCGAGGTCAGTGTTTCTATATTTAACATTGAAGAGCGGTCACCCGGTATAATTTCATTCATTCAACCCTGAAAACTTCTTTGACTTTGTTTATCAATTTGCTCGTTCTATTATTATTATTATTTTTTTAATAAAACAATTGTCATGGTTACACATACATATTGAATTGTGTCTGACTCAAATAAAATGTATGTTTTTAAATGTTACGTACTGAACCTCTTCTCAAACAATGATACTGATATTTAGAAACACCGTTAAAAGACATTTCTTAAGTTGGCAACATAAATTATAAGCAGTTTATTTACTTAAGAAGATCTTAGGCAATAATATAAATGTCGATGTTGTGATACTATAAATCATTAATTAAAATTAAATTATATTAAACATATAATTAATAATAATTAAGTCGGTAAACAAAATATGAGTTGTGGTAAATATTTTTATATTTGATATCAACATAACATATTTTTATTTTGCTGATGTTTTGGTTATACCTTTGATGGCCATCATCAGGAATGAATGTCTGTTAAAAGACCACTTCACGTGATCATAGATATAATACGGAAAAATAGAAATAAGTAAAACAAAAATGAAAAAAATCTGATGCGAAGCCACCTTGTTCTAGTTCGTGTTTGGCAAATAAAAAAAAAGAAATTTTATAGAGGCTTTAGGCGTAAAAAAAAAAGTTTCATCTAATCTCTTAAAAGTGAAAATAATTTTAAATCATTATAAAATAGTAATTTAAATTATTTCAAATTATTACAGTCGTCACTGCGCAGGTGCTTTCATAACCTACACCACATTCGCTTTATCATCATTTTTAAACAATCCATTCATTATTTTCAAGATCTCTAAAAATGTTTTTGATACATCATAATGTATTCCTCTTCCAAACCTGGTCTCAAGTATGGTGTTTCTCTTTTTAAAACGGTCACGAAGTAAGTTTATCATGTAAGTTTGTAGTTGGTGACATTAGAACGATGTTAAAAGATCTGTATCACGTCGGATCTTCATGGCTGGAATACAAAGGATACGGAAAGAAATATGATCATCATGTATCTGAATTATAGTTTTAAATTTATGAAAAATAAAGCTATTAGACAAAGAAAATATATATACCACTGAGTCATCATCATACGCTTCAAATCCTATTAGAATAGACATAGTTTGAATTTAAGTAAAATATTTGTGTACTAAACAGTTATACGATCATAGCTAGGATATTTCTATTCTTGTGTTGTGACAGAAAGAAAGAAATTACAAGTTGAACTGAATTCAAATGCTCTAATCTAAGAAATGTAATATTCCTTAGATTCATCAAAATGGAGTCACTAAATTTGATCATTATGGAATATAGGAGCTGAATAACAAAAAGATTAGTATTCTTGTTCATATTTGTATATATTTTTTCTTGGAGGCATCATTGATAGTAACGTATTCTTTCGTTTCCTCTGTGTACTAAGTATTTGTATAATAACTGTTATGGTCTGCACTGATGGTGTTGCTTAAGAGATAATTGATATAAAAGCCTGATTATAATGAAATTCTATTTTGTTTACGGCTGTGATCGATTGGCATTTTATTTTTTTCTCTCTTTAATTTATTGAAATCCACACCTGTAACTTATCCCAGGACAACAAGCAGATATTATGATGTAAGAAAATTGTTGCCAGACTATTAGGGGGTTCAGCACCTAGCGGTACATACTCCTAACATGATATTTAATTTTATAATAACGGAGTAGATCACTCAACCAATTCCATTTTAGCCTTCTTCGGATATCCTCTGGCATGTTTACGTTTTTGATGTATCAGTAGAGTTTGTCGTGAAATCTTTTGTATGAAGCCTAGATCTAATCTTGTACTTTGAGTATGCCTAAGTCACTATGTAATGTCGTCAATAACACAGCACCAGGGTGATTGTGTAATGAGTCTTAATGTTTTCGATGTGTGTTTTTATTGCTATTCAGTAAAGTTGTGAGGCGTACATCCATAGTGGTTTCAAAAAGTGAGTATAAGTATTTAGTCTTTGCATAATCTTCAATGTCTACCGTTCATATATAAGTAGTTATAAAAGTTTCAGTCTTTTGTTGAGGCTTTGGCGTTTCTGTTTCGATGCCGGGCGCTTTCCATCCTTCTGTTCAAATTAATCCTAAATATTGAACAGTCTTAGTCTGTTTAATTGTAACATTGTTAATAACAACTGGGTTAAGGTATCATGTCGAACTGAAAAGTATTGAGTTGTGATTTGTCTGTTGAGTTTAATTTTCTATTTTTGAACCATTTTCGAATTGTATTGAGTAGTGTTAGAGAGTCAGTGAAGCCTGATTGATGTCTGAATACCTATAATCTATGAATCTATGAAGTATCCTCAGCGTATTATTGTGTTTGGGCAAGTGGGAATGTCGTAAATGATGTTTAGAAATGGTGCAATAATCGATCCCTGCGGTACCCCAGTCCTTACTGGTCGTATAGAAGTTGTATCTGACGGTTGTCCAACGAAGAAAACTCAGTTTAAAATAAAATATTGAAGGATATGATAGTAAGTGAAAGTAAAGAATTATGTATGTTTGAATAGACATATATTTAATGAAGTTATGTTCCGTTCATATGCCTTAAATTGTATATATTTAACGAGTATAGTTCTTCTTGTAGACACTTGTTGCTTTTAAGGCTCTTTTTTCTTGTATTTAGTATATTTTTTGTCTCTCCCATTGGTCGGTTTGATACTACTGTTTTTCATTTTATTAGCATCTTTTATCCCAGTTAATCTTTGCTTAAAGCAGCGTTTATCGTAACATAATTGGTAAAGTTATTTGGTCAGATTTATATATATATTATTAGTTGCTGAGCTCAAATTTCGTAGTTGATACCTTGTGAGGGATGAAAATCGCTAAAATTGTCCATTTTTGTTTTTATATTTTCGAGTATATATTGAAAGAATGCAATATCCGAAGATGTTAACACAGAATTAAAGAAAACGAAACTTCTTACAAAATGCTTTTGAAAACTTTTCTGACCAGCAGTTAGAGTGGCGGCGTGCAATCTAAAAATATTATGTGCAGAGCATTGAATATAAATTTTGAGAGGTTATCTTCCCAAAATAATAAATAAAAATAAAAAAATAAACGCAATTTTACCTTTTTGCTTTTCTTCCTGTTTTTCTCATATATTTAAAAATACATATATTATATAAAATATATTTAAAAAGTGGTAGGTTCTTTATTCAGTTTTATTGAAGTTATCGATTTTCTTTTTATCGAATATACGTTTTCTTACTTAACAGTCAACTGTACTTTTCTTATTATTTTTTTACAATACTATAATCTTAAGTTCGATAATTTATTACAAATATAAACTTATGATATAAATAAAAATTACCGACGAATCGACGCTTTTTTCTTTTTAGCAGAACTAGTTAATTAGTCGGCTTTACCAACTTTTCGGATCAATAATAAAAACATTTGAATAAAAGCTTTCACAATTAAGTTCCTTATAAACTACCATTAGACTTGGCTAGTTTACCAAGCTGACATAATCCTCTAGAAAATCGTCGTGCCATAGTCCTTTGGCAGAAAATTAGATATCTTTTAGAAAAACCGATACTTTACCGACTTAGAGGATTACTCCGTCACGAACTCAATGCTATTTCAAAGCATCACTAAAATGAATTTTTGAGTAATTCATCGCTATGGACATAATGAGTACTTAAACACAAAAACAGCAGACATCCACAATATATAAAGGTAATAGAGCAATTACCAGAAGCGGATTTATTTCTGCTAATTTAGATATTGTCGCTTTTATTTTATTTTCACTGACTACAGCTGTTTAGCTTAAAAAGTTATTCCTTATAAATTTATAAAGTTATTATTTATAAAGTTATACCTTAGCTTATAAAGTTATACCTTATAAGACCTCCCCCGATAGAAAATGTCCCGTTTAGGATCTTATTTTCACCTTTTATTCATTACTATTTGTCTTTAAAAAAAAAACATTTTTTCTTAATAGTAAATACGTCATTACAACCTAGCATGTTACGTGGTTATGAAAACTGTCATAAAAAGAAATGATTCCGGTACCATCTAAACCTCCTTAAAAAATTTTTTTTTACTTTCCAACTTACTTTTATCTCATCTTATAAAATATATATGGATATATTCTTTCTCATAAGTTTTATGTATATTTAAAATTTTGTTTTCTCCTTAATCTCAACACTAACTTCTGGTTTCCTAAGGGCAATCTCTAGCTTATATAATTTAGTCGAAGTAACTTTTGTATTATTTCCGCATGAGGATCCCCAGTTTTTTTTTATCTGCTCTCCTGGATCATTTTGATACTTTTGAGAAATGTCTTAAAAATATTCAATTAATGATTGAAAAATAATTGTGCAACAGTATACAATAATGAGATGTAATATCGCTTAATGTTCAAGAAACAAAAAAAAAAAAAAAAAAAGATTTCGATTGGGATTTGGAGTTCTTCCTTGGAGCATATCAAGCCTCAATACTCAGCCAAATGAGGAAAAACCTGGCGTTTCTGGTGTGATTCTGACCAAATCACCTCTTTGTACTACCGTTGGTATAGTACAACCTTACCAAGTATTAAAACTGAGCCCTAAGACCTTTATGGGTCCTATGGTACACTGGGCGGGCGAAGCTCATCTTGTTTTTTATTACCTTGCCCTGGAAACCTGATAAACCGAAGATTATTAGTTCGAATCCGATCAGTGGTAGGGTGGAAATGATTCGTAGTAATTAATTTCCTGCCCCTGATCTTTCGGCCATAAACCCCCTGTTGCCGAAGAAGAAAAATCGTAGTGGTACATGTTTGATTTTTTTTATTTATTATTATTTTATTTTTTTAGACACGATTTTGACTCTTAGACAGATCACGTGAAGCTCTTGTGGTTCTTCTTCACTTACGACGCGCCCCAATTGTTCTTCATTTTTTCTCCATGTTCTTTTTTCTTATTTTCCGACGAAGTTTTACAGTCTTCTTAATTCTGTTCTCTAGTTGTACTTCCCACGCGTTCACCTATCCTACTTATGCATCTCTATCTAGAGCTTCTTTTGGGTTTGTTTTTGCATTTTCCAGGTCTTTGTTCACTTGTGTGCTCCATGCCATTGATTTGAGGTTTACTGTTGCATTCAGGATCTGATGGGTCAGTCTGTGGTCGGATATTGTGAGTATTAGTCCGTAAAATTTAAGTCTGCGTTTCCTGATTTCCGCTTCAATATTGAATTTTTTATTTTATTTTATTTTTATTTCTTACACTTTATTATAAATCAGTGCTAACTAAAAGCATACTTGAAAACTAGTTTTATCTGTTACAATTATATGGAATTCGTTGTTACTTTTCTGGTAGGCCTTAAACGTTTTTGGTTAGGTATCGCTTTTCAAATAACGTTTGCTCATTTTGTTTTCTTTTAATTTTTTTTTCAACAAGTGTATAAAAGATTCCAAAAAAATCGGAGACAAAAATACAAAAGTCATTACATTTACTTGTTGTGAAGCCTTCTTGCAGTTGTGAGTTATAATAATTAAACTAATGAACCTTATTGTACTTCTGATTGATTAATTCTTTCAATAATAATATCCAATTATAAATTACTCATGTACAGTACATCGTTGTATTATTTTTGTAATTTCCTTACTCATAGAAGTAAAAAATTATTTTTTACTTGTTATCGATTCTCAGGCTTAGAAACATTTACGACTAGTTCTGGGATTTGATTCCCGTTGTCCCGCAGGTCGAAGCAATCACTGAATGCGCGCCGTCGTTGTCAAGTGGTCGTAAAAATCTACCGGAATGAGAATAGAATTGGTTTTACGGCTTTTCTCTATTAAGCATTCAATTGATACGGTCGTGTACCAGAGGCCATTTTATGTTCCAACGAACTCAAGATACCTCGAACAATGCGTTTGGCAAGAGATTGGTGTAAAGAACTGCCAGTACTTCGCAATTTGCTTTTCGTTCGGGTATGGTAGTTTATATGTACGGCTACTAGGGATGGGTGGGTATCGATTCACAATATATCGAAGATTAGATATTCCAAAGTTATTTATCTATTTATTGAAATTCAACTCTATACTTAAAAAAAAAAAAAAGGAATTGCATCTAGTGAATGGGAGTGAAATTACCAATAATTAAAGAAAAAATAAAACAAAATTGAGCATAAAAGCATAATTATAAATACCACAGGCAAAGTGCTAGGTTGTAGGAAATTTAAATTTTTATTTCAAGGAGGAATTGATTGTACATAATTGGTTGCATATATTTCTTGGAGTGCAGAGACCGCCGGAGGGTATGGTAAGAAGTTGATTGAAGGGTTCTAAGGGCGGTAGCAAGAGACCAAATTACAGCTGTTAAGGCACTATATATATCACTTAAGGGCACCTACTCACCCGGCATAAATCTCCGTTAGAAATCTCTTTTTTATTTACGACCACTAATCGGAGTCCACATTAGTTGTTGATGTTGAACATGCCTACTGGTGCCTGGTTCAGCCACCTTCTATGTCGTAATCCTGTTCGCCTCTCCTTGTCGCCTCGTACCTACCATTTATATCAGAAATTATATCGGTAAATTATATATATATATATATATATATATATATATATATATATATATATATATATATATATATATATATATATATATATTAATAAAGGTTTTGCTAAAGAATGTATTTTTATAGAAATTTTATTTAATTCTTTGTGCCTGATTTATAATTTTTTTTCTTTATTTTTTTTCTTAACTTCAATTAAAATATACAAACACAATCAGTGGATTTCCTTAAAAAAATTGCATGTAACAAAGTAAATAATTTAGATCAAGTCCGTATTTATGTTGAAGAAGTCTTTAATTCAAATTACCTCGACAACGAGCTTTCGCCTACAAAGTTGGATTAAGGCGTAGTTTTTTTTTTTTTGTTTAATTACAGGATTTAAAAAAAAAAAAAAAAAATCCAAAATGTGTGATGCACTTAAGAAAAGTCCACTGTTTGGATTATCGGTTCTGAACATAGAAGGGTGAATGCCCGATAACCATAGTTCTGAAACTTCAAAACATATAAAAATCCGTATTCTAGCTTCCATGAGACCACCTAAATTGATAATACAGGTTGCGATGAAATCTTAGTTTATCAGTTTTATGTGTTGCTGATTAGTGTCCATAAGTACCTCCCCCCATTATACCTGTGGACACAAGTGGTTGTACCAATGGACATTCATTTCTTCATAGGTTTATAGGGATAATTGAAATGATATTTAGAGAAACACATCAGCAGTAATTTTTTATAACATGTACTAAACAAAATAGAATATTTAAACAAGAATAAGTCGACTTGATATTATGGAACTAGAAGGCCGACTAGAAAGGTGACAACAATAAATTTAGCCTATGAAATTAAATAAAAACTTAACTTATTTTTAAACCTTTTAACAAAAATAAATCTTTTATATACCTATAATTATTATTAACAAGTGTCACAGACTTTTTTATGGAAAAAATCGAATCATTTGAGATCGTATCCATGAAAAGATGTAGGAAAATGTAAAATTGTTTACATAATCTCCCAGTGCCAGTTATAAAAGATGGCGGTGGTAATTTTATTTTGATATCTCTTATTTCAATTTCATAATCAGTTGCGATGTCCGGAAGAATAAATTTTTGGGTTCTATCATTCGATGAAATTTTCTTCAAGTAGCAAATGTTGAACGTGAACAAGTCTACTTTTCCTTTGATCAAAACTATAAAATGCTTTACAACACAAAACATAGCTACCAACATATATTTCTTCATCTTCAATTTCTTTACCTTGTTTATAATCATTCATCAATTCATCCAAAAAATTCGCTTGATGGATCAGCCTAGATCACATTTGTGAAATACCTATTTTCACTAGTTGAATAGTTTGTTATAAATAGTTAGTGGCGAGTTTTCTCCTCTTAAACAAAAAGGGTTATACGAATAGGAGGTATCCAGATTTAGGCATTTTATATCATGCGGAATGCCTACAAACTTTTCCGCAATATTTATAATTGAAATAATGAATTAATAAACAAACAGAAAAATCTGCTGTAGCTGTGGACACCTTAGCTATCTGTCCATAGGTTCAGCTGACAATGGTGTCCGAAGGTACACAAAACCCGTAAGTGATATGAAACCATACGAAGTTATGATATATTTATCGGACAACCCAATGAAATATTACTGCCTAGAAAATTTCTAAGTGTAAGTCATAGAAAAATTAAAATCACTGGTTGGATTGATCGGGATTTGGAAGAAAAAAACTTTAAAATAATAATTTCTACTAAACTATTGATCTGACAATTTTGAAAACACACGTGTAACTGCAGGGAGATGCTTGCAACACTACCAATCTAACAATATCAATTTTCCTTCTCCCACTCTCTCTTAATTACAAATGTCCATTGGTACAACTGTGCTTTTGGTACAGCATCTTCCCATATATATATATATATATATATATATACATACACTTTGATTACAATAATTTATTGTATAGTTATAATCAATTATTATAGTTATTATTGAACTTTTTAGTCATTCAGCCAGTTTTATGTGAATTATCTTGCCTCATTCCAAATCAATTTTTCTTTCACGCCTTCACCGGACCATTTCTTTACGTTCTTCTTTTGCTTTCGATTTTTTTCCAATTCAAATCTATATACTCTAGAACGCTCGATATTTATGATGAATATTTCAATAATTTTTCATGGAATTTATTTCTTGCAAAAACGTTATCAAGCCCCTTGTGCTCAAAATGAATTATGTGACCACAGTATTCTGATCTATCGGAACCATAGAGTTATCGAATGGTGGACTATAAATAAAATAATTTATAAAGAATTGATTATTTGTAATTACGAATGTTTTTTTTTTTTTTTTATTCCTGGACTATTTTTCAGTGCACCATTGAAAAATATAAGCCCTCAAGTAATTCAGTTATTTGAAATCATTAGTAACCATTGCATTCATTATTTTTTTTTTTTTCAAGAAAACGTTGCTATTTTAGTTCTGCCAGTACAAAACATATGTGTTTAAAAAACATTCGCTGATATTTCAAAAACTGATATGAATATAATATCTACTTATGTAAATTTGTATCAATACAGTTCCCTAAACATATTAATTTTTTTTAAATTATCCTGAAGTGTAATTAGAAATAAATAAATAAATGTTTTTAATTAAAAAATATGTGTCAAATTTTGTACGTTTTACTTGTTTTCAAAATTGGTTTTGATTATGTTATAATAATAGAAATATTCTGATTAACGTGTTATGAAGCTGGGGTCCCAAAGCGCTCGGTTCAGAATGGTTCAGTCCATATCTGTCATTTTCTCAAATAATATTAATTTTATAACTGTCTTAGAAATGAATTTTTAAATGTTCTCAATCTTGGTAGAGTCCATAACGAACAGTAGATTGTCGTCTGTTTTTTGCAGAAGGGAACCAAAGACTCATCAGCCATCCCAGAGATATGCCGTTATATCAGAATATTATGCAACGTTTTATGTTTATAGCGCATCGTTACACATTATCTGTTAATCATTCATCAGGAACTTGATCGTTCTTATTATATTGTAAGGTTAGACATGGTGCTGAGACAGAGTAATGTGGCTGTCTTGCGCTAGGTGCACTTTCCAGCCTTTTGTGGAAATGAAGCGACTTTCCGTGTTCATTCAGAGCTTGCTGGCGGAATCCACTCAAGGTTTGTGTTTAAGTCTGGTCACGCAGTGAGAGTGACAGCGATCAAGATCCGCCTACCTCCTCCTTAGGCAATATATACGTTATTCCTACAAGGACAGAGATGTTATCCACCCACTTACGTTGTCTAAGAGCTATTTTAATGACTACTTACTGTGCTATAGCGCATTAACTTATCCTGGAAAAAATAGCGTTTCCATTAAGCGACTGGGAAGAACAAATCCATTTGTGCAATCAATTGTATAAAATACTGATGGTTACAGAGATAATTTAAATACAAGAATAAAATTGATGAACGTTTGTTTTTTAGCTAGCACTTTTTTGTTTATTTCGCATAACGTGTTTACCTTTCATTAGTAATAAGCTAACAGTCAAATTATAATCACTTCTTTATTTATTTAATAATTTTATTTTTGTATTTGTTTTTAAAATTTGTTATATTAAAATATTTCCAAACATTTTTATGGCAGATTTAAGTATTTGTTTCCCCTGCAACATTGCTAATAAAATCCCTATGGAAAAATAAAGTAATAAATAAATTAAATGTTTTGTTTTTTTACTTTCTTCTCGTTTACCTCAAGCAAAAAGAATTTTAAAATCGCTAGCATATTTTAAACATGTGTGCTGTTTTTTGTATGCAAATGTGTAATCAAATTTCATTGATGATTTGAATTTTTGAGTTTTTAAACAATATCATTAACATCCTTGATTTTGGCATAGAAGTAAATGCACGTGGGCTTAATTCATTTCGTTTTTAACAAATTAACTATTCAGGATTATAGGATATCGACTCAATATTTTACATTTTAAAACGAACATTTAGACCTTCCGATTTATTACAAAAGACTCATCTACATGATAGTATTAAGTCTAGACCTATTTGGACATAGATGTTTAGCTTTAATATTCCTCTATAACCGTCCAATTCATCTCGTATCCAATCCTTCCAATTCAAAATCCTTAGAAAAATCCTTAACGTCCCTTATATTTTGTCTTAAAGAAACATCCATAAAGATCTCAATGTAACATACGTTTCTGACATAGTTCAAATTATAACGCCATAAAAATTCAAATCCATTAGTATCTCAACTCGCTTCCCACTCTATTTCTGATAACCCTCCGAGGCTTCTGAAAAGAAGGCCTAACTGCTTTACGAGCAATTGACATGTTATTGCGAGGATTACCATCTTATTTACTAGATGTATTTTTATTAACAGTTGTAAATTTCAATAAATACTAATTGCTAAAAAAAAAAAATACAAAAAAATAACCTTTTTTTAATTTATTTTTCTTTTATTACGGACATATAAGTTAACACAAAAGGTTTATTGTCGAAAGGACAATTTATTCTCTTAACATTTTCATATACTGTAATTAATTACTACAACATAAAATTAAAACAATTTCCGAAACTGAAACAGTTATTTACGAAACATTTCTAATTATTTAAGTATTTGTACCACCGAAACAAATAATAAATAATTGTGAATAAAATCTAAGAGTTTAAAATTAGCTGACGCATAGATATACATATATGCACGCACTGCAGTGTTAAAAACTGAAGAAATTTATTTTTAAAAATAAATCGTCTGCTTGGAGGTAAAAGTCATAAAGCAACAAAATCAAATATTTTCCGTTCCAATATTCATACGGGAATTTGCTCATTAAAAATTTCTCAGGTGGTTACATTGTGAATTTTCTCATTCTCTAATCTGCATATACAGCAGTTATATGCACTTGATGACTTTTTATACTTATATGAAATGATAATATCAACATGCAATGTATTTTGTTGAATTTGGAAAAAATTGCTTATCTCCAAGCAGACGAAATAAAATTCAAAATGTTAATATATAAAGAGTCAGGGGAAGAAACCAGATAAGTTAATTTTTCTATGAAAATTAATTATAAGTATCAATCGATTTAGAAGGAAAAGCTGCATTCTAATAGCGAGTTAAAACAGTGGAAAATCCAAGTGAGTCAAAAAAAATATATGCCATTGAAGTTTTACTGCATGGGGAAAGAACCAGCTCTAATTTCTCTTTTTCATTTACAAAACTTAAATTCCAATTCCAAATAAAGACATTTTTTCAAACGAAAGCAATGGTATTATGAAGGTGAAAATTTTAAAATGCGTTTTTCTCAGTTTCGAAGAAAGTTGAGTTAACTTGTTTTTCCCCCAACCCTTCATATGTGTAAACTGTTTCAGGATTCTGAAAAGGTTAGAATTTATTCTGGGGAAGGGTTCATCAGTAGTTAATCAAGTTGTTTCTCTAATCACATTACCATTTTCACAATTGATTATCATAGTTGTGACTGTTAAATGTAAACATACGTTTCAGAGTAAACACGGCTGAACATAATAAATAAATAAATTATGTGAAAAACCGCTGTTATATCCGTCAATAAATATTTACAGCTCTAGAAAGACAATAAAACTAATAAAATTCAGGAACTGTTCCAGGAGCTCGAAATTTATTACACACACTCTTAAGATATTTTAAACAATGAGTTGAGTTGGTTATCATTGTCACTGGCTAGTGTCATTCATTCATGTCAACCTGCTTCGTTTTCTCGTATGTAATATTAGACCATTCGATTGACTGAAATAGAACTTATATTGGGTTGTTTCACATGAAATGTCCGATTTTATAATATTTGAAATACATAGAGGATTTTGCGAGTCTCTGTTGTTTACTTCCAAAATTCACATATCATAATCAAGCAGTTACTAATCCTCTACTTTTCTTTTATATACATTAGCTTCCCAATCAATTACACACTGTTTAGTATACCTTCAAATATGAACATGGAAACACGCGATTTTCGTGTAATATTTTTTTATAAGTTTAAACTAGGTCGTTCGGCAGCTGGATTGCTTATAACAATCAGCGTCGGTCAGGGCAGTGGTTAGACATCGTCGAAAGCCCAGGACAAATGCCAAAACCAAATTTGCACCCGAAAAAATTGATGGTTACAGTATGGTGGTCCATGGCTGGAATCATACATTATTCCTTTTTGCCTAGAGGTGAGACCATTACTTCTACAACCTACTGCAATGAAATTGGTCAAATGCACGAAAAATTATTGAAAAAAAACAACCTGGATTGGTAAATCGGAAGGGCCCTATACTCCTACACGACAACGCTAGACCCCACGTTTCAAAACTTACCATGCATAAATTGAAAGAGCTGGGGCACGAAGTTCTTCCGCACCCACCATATTCTCCCGACTTGTCTCCAACAGATTATCACCTTTTCAGGAATTTAGACAACTTCTGCAGAGGAAAAATTTTTGCAAATGATGCTGAAATCAAAAGTGCGTTTTCAGATTTTGTTTTACTTCAAAGCTCAGAGTTTTTCAAATCCGGGATAAAAAAGTTGTTGTTGTGTAGAAAAAGAAGGTAAATACTTCGAATAAAATTATATTGTTTTCATATTGTATTTTTACTAAAATCCCTTTACCTTGAAAACGGACATTTCATGTGAAACAACCCAATATATGTAGTATGTAAGAAATTTGTTTGTAGAAATTATTTAAAACAATCGTTACCCTAAGTTGAGCCAGTGAATGTGGATCAAAATATTTCAGTTTTCTATTTTTATCTGTACACTATTTTAGTTGGGCACAGGTTTGAAAATTAGCTTGAGAAAAAATAGGAATAGTGAACTTTTAAACCTCCTTCGTCACTGTTACTGTGCCTGTGAAAGTATAGTATAGTAGCAGATTTGGCCATAATCAAACTCAACCGCCAAGTTCTTTCCCTTTTAATCGTACCTTCTTTAAAGAGGCTGGATGTGCCAGACCTCTAAGTCCATACAACAAAAACTAACTTTTTTGCTTTCAGCAGGACACAAACTCGGACCTGGGACCTCGGCCTCCATGTTTTGTTAAATTTAGATTATTAAAAAAAAAATCGTTTACATTACCTTTATTTATGAGGGATCCATCATTAAGAAAATGTCAGGAGATTGAATTATTATCTCCTATTATGCGTATTTTAAATCTTTGATATCGAGGTATCCCTGGCAGTAGAGACTCTCTCAGGCTCTCTGCAGCCACAAAAGCCGCAAACAAATCCTGTTTTGTTTTTATGAGATGTTTACAACCGCCTGCATATCCTACGTCGGAAGTTCGGTATCGGATTCCAATCCTTCATCAGCTATTGTTCTGAAGCCGCTGGTCCGAACAGAGCTCTCAGCTGCCCACCAGCTGTCCCATGGTCGTGTTTACCAGCTCTTCGTGTGATGTACTATCTGGAGCAGTAAAGGCTGGGTCATCACCTGGTGTTTGTTGTCTCTTTTCTGGTACATCTACATAGTAGGAACAAGACGGATTATGGCGCTTTAATGTTGTTTCGCAGAGATTCGCGGCTCTTCTGGGTATGTACCCAACAAGTAGGGTTGGTCAAAATTTAATCATGACTAAAATTTACTTAAAGCTATTTCAGAACTAATTTCCCAGAACCAATCTCCTAACTGAATAATGATTTTTTAATAAATATTTCTGTCAAATAATTATTAGTTTACTAAAAAATTACTGAAAGATTTTCCATTAATTAATTAGATAATTGATTTGAGAAAATTAGTTTTCAAATAGCTATGATTAAATATTAGCTATAATTAAATTTTACTAACTTTTATCTTTCGTTCGTTTGTTTGTTCTTTTTATATATCATAATGCAGTGTTTTGTCTTGTTTTTATGATTTTCTTTTAAAATTGGTAAACATTTTTTTTTTCATATTATACTTGGACCAATTTTTAGTTTTTTTTTGTTGAAACGATCAATCATTTAGTATACATTATCTAGAACCGAATCCGGTAACGTAATGATAGGATAAAAAACAAAATTTTAAAAATGATGTTGATAAATTAAGTCATCATCAAACGATACGTGTTTGCTTTCGGTTTTACAAAATAATTAATATATCCAATTTGCAGTCCAATTTGGAATATCTGTTTTTAACCTTGGTATCACCAAAAAAAAAACAGTAATAAATATGAAATACTGTCCAATATAAAAGGAAGGAATACGGCCTTGGGTTTAAGGCGCTTAACCCCTGACCCCCAAATCTTATATATCGACTTAAGTAGCGTTGAAAAATTACCCATCGCAGCCGATCCGTTGCGAAAAAACAAATGTATAATTAATGTTTCATAGGAAACGTGTCTGTCCTAAAAAATATTCAAATTTTATATATTTAATTAGATTTAAAATTTAATTAATATTGCGATGAATTAAATTTCTTAAATTGAGATGTCCAAGTCTTGTAATGCAAAACATCCTTCTCCTTGATTAGAAAATCCATCAATCTTATCAAATAATGGAAATTTATACCGAAAGCTATGTACCCAGGTAAAGATAAATTTTATTTGATTTTAACATTAATATTTTTATAACTTGAAGATAATTGTATTAAAACTTGAAAAATTGCTCTTTTACTAAAGATCAAATAATATTTTTTATAACAGTGTGATCTGTTTTTTCTTTATATAAAAATTAAATAATTAGGTAACATCAGCGCTATTTATTGGTCCCTATTAATTTGCTTCATTTCTCAAGAACAGACTCAACCAAAAATTGACACATGCTAATTTATAATTTTATTTCCCATTTAATCTATTGTGAAATGTCTTATGGATTAGAGAATTGATCTTCGTTAATGAACATAAAATCAGAAATCGATATTATTCGCTCATAATGACCGACATTTCAACCGACTTCAAAAAAGAGGAGGTTCTCAACTCGTCTGTATTTTTTTTTTTTTTTTTTTTTTTGTGTATGTTACGCGATTACTCCGTCAATTCTGAATCAATTTTGATGATTTTTTTTAGATCGGTAGGGCATACTTCAGAGGTGGTCCCATTAAAATTATTTTGAAATCAACGCAGCACTTTTTAAGAAAAGTGAACTTTTTAAGAAAAAAACCAGTTAATAAAAATCACTGTTATATAACCTTACATTTTAAACATATTTATGATTATGATTATTTAAAATCTCCATAATAACTAAATCTCCGTCCTAAAGAATAAAGAAATATCGCCACTGGTGAAAGGCTGTGTCTACTTTTAGGCACCCTCAGAAAAAAGCTCAATTCAGTTAAAAGTTGTATGATAAATTGGTACCAGGTATTTAATTTTCTTCATCAATGATTTTATATGTATGTACAAACAACATACTCATACCCATTATTGAAAAATATACGTAATGATTTCAACTCCCATTTTGTGTTCAATTTTCCCAATTACATGAAGGTAAGTGGAATGATACCTCGATAAGTCTTTGTTTAGTAACTCGAACTATTTTTCAGGGTATCTTGAAGATCAATAATTGACCATATAAACAAAAATACACTAGCCACTAAAAAGTGAGAAATAAAAATAATTTTTAGAGAAAAAAACAAAACCGACTTCAAGATTAAACCTACTTACACGAACTTCACTAAAAAATAAAAAATAATATTTTAATAGCTTCAAAACAAAAACCGTTAAATGAAAATCAATGAAATTATCGATACTTATATACCTGTTCACAATTTATGATTAGTTATAGAATTTGAAAAGAAATGGTAATTGTAAAGATCCTCCCACTGTTTCATCACCACCACACCGCTGTCTCGGGTCATTCGAAAGTGTATTGCAGAGGCAGGATCAAACTGCCATTCTTGGATGGCACCGACTCCAAAAATAACTAATCATAAATTGTGAACAGGTATATTTCATTGATTTTCATTTAACGGTTTTTGTTTTGAAGCAATTAAAATATTATTTTTTATTTTTTAGTAAAGTTCGTGTAAGTAGGTTTAATCTTGAAGTCGGTTTTGTTTTTTTCTCTAAAAATTATTTTTTAGCATATGAAGACCAATATAAGAGCAAAATAATTCCCAAATGCAATGTAAAAAAAGGATTAAATGCTGTTTTCCAGGACATATAAAGATTAGTTCGAATATTATAGTATTTATTGAAGAGGTGAGTATTTTTCTATGATCCCGTAATCCATTCTAATATAAGATACAGAAAGATTTATCAATAAAATGTTTGCGTTTCTGCAGATTGCAATTCTGAACAGTGCGCCGGCGGAGTCTCTGAGCCTCTTCGTTTCACTTTTTGGTGACCATACACAGATAAATATGTATGTTTATTCTGATCATGTTTAATTTTGTAATTTCAATTTATTCCTTTTTCTTATGGAAATAGGTAGTTTACTCTTCAGGTTAACTAGTTCAACTAGAAAGCGAACCTAGAGAAGAGCCATTAAAATTTAGAGACACTCGGTTAAGTGCGTTGCAATTCCCTCAGGTAATTTAGACAGACTAAATAAACTAAACCCCTCCAGGCCTCTTCCCTCTTAGCAACCCACGCTGTAACTAAAACATAGTGCACAAGGGTAACTAATATTACCATGATCGTTATGTAACATAATATTAATAATTCTCCGAGTTTAGCAAAATTTGGCGAACTATTTGTTAACTAATTTCCTGGAATCATGAGTAAATAAGATAATTTATTCTAGGAAATTGTTGTCAAATAATTATTTATGCTTAAATTTATACCATTTCTTATAATAATAATAATAATAATAAAAGTTAATTCGTGTGAATTAAATATGTAATTTGTCTTTTATTCGGAAAATTTACTCTGTGTCGAAGTTTATGGCAATGCTTAGTTTAGCTAAGGCCTTAGGGGAAGTTTTTTACAGTTAAAATAATAGTTTTTTTTAATATCAAAATTATTCAACAGTAAAATAGTACGAAAGAAAATACTTAGTTGTACAGATAATTTAAAGTAAAACCTACATAAATACCCAATATAGACTCTAAGCCAATAAATACTTATGAAATTGTTAGATAATTGATGTGTTTATTTTATTTTATTTTTTTTATATTTATACTTTATTGAAACTTTTAAAGTTCAAGGGTAGTTCTTTACAAGTTATTTACATGTCACTTAAATCATTTTAGATCATATTGTATATATATACAGGGTGAGTATCTCTTAGTGTAAAAAAAAAAAAAATTGGGTTAAAGTAAATCAAAAATGTAGCTAAATGCCGCAAATCTCACCTTTCTATTCCAATCCGTTGCAGATATACGATAAATCAAAGACTTTTTTGAGGAAATCACGTTTTTTCCCATAAAAACTGTAATATTTTTCAAATTTTGGCCACATTTTCAGATTTAGCATTAAATTTCCTATAAGAACAGAGTACACGTAACCTTGAATTTTACAAACTTGGTATCTAAAGAACAGCTTGATCTTCACCTTCTTTGGGGAAGTCACAACGTCTTATTTACTTCAACGCTCACCGTTTTTCGTAAAAACTATCCACAAAACGTCAAATCTCACAAAAACTTGCAAATTTAATCAGCTTTCGAATGATATGTTAAACGTGATGATTTTGTTTCAATTTCATGGAGATATTTACTTTTGAAACCGAAAAAACATGGTGTTCTCATTTTGTATACAAATCAGTTACTTGGGTAAATAAAACATTACGACAATCCCTTAATGGAAATATGCATTTTAAACATAATAAACTCTTCATTGGAATAAAAAGCAAAGAAAAAAATTATTGTTTAATAGAAAATAAAGGAAAACTGTCAATAAAGCGACACCAGATCAGAGGATCTTATGTTATGTACATGTACATTTATTTATTTATTATGTGATTTATGGCTAGATGAGTCTCATTTTGACCATTCATAATAACGATATACATGGATTGGTAGAAATGCCATCCCCTGTAAAAACAGACACATCTGCCCATAAAATTCACTTCAAAAAGTAGTATTCTTAGACCCAATCTGCATTCAGAAGCTAACGGAAAAATTAAGGTCTATGTTCATTATCACTGGATTTTAAACATTAAATCTAATAAAATAAATCCTAAATAATAATAATAAATAAATGTAATAATATCATATCCTCTAATGTAGTGTCGCTTTATTGACAGTTTTCCTTTATTTTCTATTAAACAATCATTTTTTCCTTTGCTTTTTATTCCAATGAAGAGTTTATTATGTTTAAAATGCACATTTCCATTAAGGGTTTGTCGTAATGTTTTATTTACCCAAGTAACTGATTTGTATACAAAATGAGAACACCATGTTTTTTCGGTTTCAAAAGTAAATATCTCCATGAAATTGAAACAAAACCATCACGTTTGAGATTTGCGGCATTTAGCTACATTTTTGATTTAGTTTAACGCAATTGTTTTTTTTTACACTAAGAGATACTCACCCTGTATATATATACAATATGATCTGAAATTATTTAAGTGACATGTAAATAACTTGTAAAGAACTACCCATTAGTAGACTACATTAGAAAGTCCCTAGGCTTTCTTTTTTCAGACACCTCGGAGAGTTATCGGGAATCGAGTGAGTAGCAAGTTGGGAGACTAGTGGATTAAATTGCATATGTAGCTTCTCATGGCAGGATAAATATGTTGTACCAAATATTCAACATATGGGGCATTTAGATAGTTATTGGTAAATTTATTTGAGACTTAATAAGGAGCATTGAGAATTTTACGAAGGGTTTCGGAATGGAATGATTAGATACGAGGAGAATTGGAATATTTAGTAGAGCCTGGAATAAGGGGATCAGTATTTACTGATAACACACAGATCAGCTTATGTAGTGTGGACAGTGCTGTGATGTATCGATATGTCAGATGTAGGTATGAATCGATATGAGGATTATCGGGTATGGATAGCGAAACAAATTGAGATACTTGTAGATTCGAGTTAGTATGTAGCTTGTCATTGAGGTAGGTATTTTGTTTGGGCCGAATATTCAATTTATGGAACATTTACATTTATATTCTACATCAATGAGTTTACTTATGACGTTATAAGGAGCTTGGAAGGTTTTGTGGAGCCCCAAAGCTCTACTCTGTATGTACAAATGGGTCTAATTATTGGCATGTAAATAAGTCTTTTGTAATTAATTGGAGCTTTGTACGCTTACGTAGTAAATGCTGAAGTATGTAGTCAAAAATGGCGATTATTATGTGATTTAAAAAATTGAAATAAAAAATTTTTTTTTTTTTTACTAACAAACCTAATTCTTCATTTCTTATGCACTTAGTGATAATGGATAGCGGAATCAGAAACAGTTTTAGCTTTAACATTAAATAGCATGGCCTATTAATAAATAATTACTGGTAATTTAAGAACTAATTTATTTTTCTAATTATTTATTAATGTTTACAACTATATAAAATTTATACTTGAAGTAGAGTTTAGGATAAAGATTACAAGGTCTTTAGGCCATCTTCTTTTCAGACACCTCTGTGGGTTATCGGGAATGGAGAGGGAAGCCAGTTAAGAAACTATTGGACTTGAGTGGTTATAAAGATTACCATAAAATGATAGTTATCTCGTGTGGGCTTTCATGTATTGCTATTATACATATGATATATCAAGTACCTTAAATTAAGAAATTAGTAAATTAATAGTTTCTTAGTAACAAGGAAGATAAGGAACTCACAAATGAATCTTAAATTACAAATCGTATAGTCTTCACTTCAAGGTACGCATGATGATATAGAAGGATCAATACAATTTGGGTTGATGAATCAATTGCCACTTCTATTGGGATTATTTGATTAGAAAACTAGTTTCGAATGCTAAACATTCATCTTCAGTTCTAAAACATACAAAATTATCTACCCATGTGCACTATGTTACATGGATTATATATACCTTAAAACGATCTGACTTCGTACCAGT
This sequence comes from Euschistus heros, assembly GCA_003667255.2. NCBI lineage: Eukaryota > Metazoa > Arthropoda > Insecta > Hemiptera > Pentatomidae > Euschistus > Euschistus heros. The sequence goes on along the minus strand of RCWM02000052.1, from coordinate 3,514,515 downwards.
GAATTAGCTTTGCACCAAGTTCAATACAAAGTTTCAGTCGAAGAAAAAGAGTTTTGCTGCCTAAATGAGGGATATTTTATATTTTATATCCTTGCGTCACTACGCCATTTAGACAACAAAACATTTTTTCTTCGACCGAAACGTTTTAGTGAACTTGGTGCAAAGTTAACTCACTGGTGCAAAGGCCGTTTTACAGTACTAAAGTTTTCAAAAATGTAAGACAAGAAAATAATTCCAATAGATGTGGCAATTAATTCATCAATCCTAATTCTTATTGCTATAGTAATTTTTGGCCTCTTTTTACGAAACCAAAATATGTTATGAATAAAAGGTCACTGTTTTTTTCAGAATATATTTTACACAATTCTTTCAAATCAAGCCATTATTTTTGTAAAATACAACAATGCCGAGTGATATAACATTTTGTTCGGAAACTCTCTCAAAAATAAACAGAGAGTAGTGCGTGGGCCTAAAATCATTTGCATTGTCTTTTAAGGGACGAAACCGTCATCAAAGGCGATTTAGAATAATCTATTGAGGACAAAATGAAAGTCATCGGTGCAAACAGAGGTTTGGTAGGAACAGGACCTGGAATTGATGATTGTTTTTGAAATGTTAGGTCACTAGCTACACCCACGAGGTTAATTTTCAAATCAGCTGATTTATCTCAAGCATTAATACGGATCTATGATCTCATTGTTTTTCTTCCTGTCATGTCAATAATTAATTTTTATTTTTTGGTTGAAATTTATATTTAAATATGAATTTAGTTTAGTAAATTAACAGTATATATTTGCATCAGTGATGTGTCGGTACCAAATTTTTTTGATTTTCGATACCGGTATCGACAACAAAAATCGGTTCTCCATTTAAAAATAAATTGCTACTTCAAAGAAAGTTAAAAAATCAATACAAATAAATTAAAAAACAATAATTAACAAATAAATTAGTAAACTGCAAATAGAATTTATTACCAATTCAAACAATGTAAAAATATAATAATTAATTTTAGGAATTTTTATTTAAGAATATAAACATTCCAAAGGTTGTGAGTTTCATTTATTGATTAAGAAATCGACCATGTTAATAAAGCCTTTCATTAAACATTGTAGATGCTCTAAAATTTCTCTGGATTTGTTTTAGTTTAAAATTAGAGCTGGAAAACCAGTATGAACATGAAAAATAAACTTTATTTACTTATTAAAAAAATTCTTAGGAATAATGAAAATTTGTAATAAATTGTTACCATTCCCTAAAAAAGAAACATTAGCTTCTCGGATTAGGAAAATGGAAATGACATACCTATAAGAAAAAATTATTATCCATTAATGCGAAAATAAGGCTGTGATAAGACCAGAGGCGCTGTATGCTATAGAATGACTTGCGATGAATAAAATATGTTTGATCGAGAAACTAGAAATTAAAGAAAGACAGATCTTGAGGAAAATTCTAGGTCCAATTAAAAAGAATGTTTAATTTAGAAGACAACTCTACAAATAAGTACGGTGAACTTTTCCATAGACAGTATTCGAAAGAAGAGAATTGTTTTCTACGGACACATTGCTCATATGATTTTTTTAAGAAGAAGAAGAAAATGAACTTTATTCTGGGACTACTTGTCCCCTAAGAATAACATATGATTACAGTACATAGGACAATCTTCTGGCTTTGATAATTAATTATAATAAATAATAACAATAGATAATAATAAAAATTGATAAATAAATAAATTATATGTTACAAGATAACTGTGACATCTTGTAAAATGATACATCTTATGTATACTATTATAATGTATATTACATAAATATTCACGTTTTACATTAGCTCGGAAGATTGAAAATGAAGGAGGTAAAGGAATAAATGATGTTTAAAGGAAGTAAGAGTGGATCTTTTTCGAATTGTGATGGGCAATGAATTCCATAACGAGGAAGCACGGATAATAAAGGATTTCTCGAAGGATGCAGTTCGATGCGCCGGAGTGTATAGGTTGATGGGTGGTTGGGTTCTAGTATTTAAGAGGTGAATGGAGGAGCGCAGAGTAAGGAGGTCATGGATTAAGACGATATTTAGCAAGCTACTTCCTTAGTGAGAAATGCAAGGAAGCATGGTTTACAGAGGTTGAAAAGAAACTACGGGAAGTAGGGATCACGCAAGAAGATATGGAGAAACGTGTTCCGTTTAAAATGAAACTGCAAGAACACCAGTGCTTCCAACAAACGCCAAAGATAAAAACTGGCAAGGTGGACTGAAGCGAGAAACTGACAGCATAGGAATCGAATGCGGGAATACTTGACAAAAGTTAAATCCCAGGAAAAATGAAGAGACAGTTAAAATAGCGTCGTCTGTAATTGGAGGAGACGATTTAAAATAAATAAAAAAATAAATAATAATAAATGGCACCATTATCTTTGCACCATATCTTGTTTTTGCAATAGGGAATTAATCTATTCAACAAACTGGCATTTGACATGCAGTAAGTAGCAAGGGAGTAGTTTTAAATTTTGTACAAAGAGGTTTTTGTCTAAAATATACTACATTCCCGTGTTGTTATTGAGAATATTTTCTTCTTTTTTTTTTATCTTGATGAAAAAGAATTTGTAAATTATAATTTCAAAATTATTGCCAACGTCAACGGTATCGATCGGTTCCTTGGAAGTTCCGAATCATAAAAAGAAGTGAATTAACAGTTTAATGAAATAAATAACTTCAGGGTTCGATCACACAACCAGGTATAATCGATATGTTTTGAAGTCTAACAAAAAAATCTTGTTACATAAAACATACATGTTGCAGTAAATATGTACACATGTAAAAAAACAACATGTACACTTCAATGAACTCAATAGTTTTTATTTTCACAATTCAGATATAAAATATAAAAAGGCCATTAAATAATTCCGAGTCAGTGGATAGTATAACTCATACAGAACGGTATAGCGAATCGATTAGAGACATTTTTAATGGGTTTGCGACTCGCTGAAAAGAAAACATAAAATACAATAGTATGATCTATAAAATTTTTGTATAGAAATATGGACCTACCGAAGATTTATTTGAAATACCGTAACTATTTTATTATCAAAAGAAAAGAAAAATAAAAGTATTTTTTACTTTATTTGTCTGTCTAGATTTTAATCTTAGATTGTTAGAATCATTTAACAGGCTAAGAATAAAGAAATGTCATATCACTATGAAAGTTTTCATTTATAGTTAAGAGATTTATTCAGGAGATAAGAGAAATGTTTTTGATAGACTTAAATAATAGCCTAATTTAAGAAATAAATAAAAAAATTTTTTTAAAAATAGATTTTGTTTAAATGTCTTAAGTTTCTTTTGTTATTTATTTCTTTCATTGTATATCATGATTTTATATAGATACTTTTAAATTTGCTCAATTGTATATTGTTATTAAGTTAGAGACTGGTTTATTTATATATTTTATTTTTATTTTTATAACAGCTTCTCATCGATGTACAGGAATCGGAAACTGCGTTTCCATCTTGATCTTTGGCCTTGTATGAATGCACATCGGAATGCAGGACGTGCCCGAGTCCTCTTTTTGTTTGGGTAATAATACACGGTTATAAATAATATTTAATCCTAAAAAAACAAATGATGGAATGGAATTTTATAAATAAGAATTACGCTGGAATGCTCATTTGTTGTTTACTTTTTCGTGCGTATTTTAATATGATCATACTGGCGATTATCTAATGCATTGCCGTTAATAATATTAATTATAGTATTATTGTATTTTTATTTTTTTTTCTCTTTTTACTATATTATAGCTCTTAATTTATGCTGTTTGGGTGTCTCGATGGACGAGCACGCCGGGGTCTCAGATCGCTCGTTACAGACGGTCAAGGGTCACCTGTGGTGTAGTGGTTAGCATAGCAACCTACTAAACCCAAGATCGCGGGTTCGCAGCCCGGCAGATGACCTTAGCATTTTTTAAAGGGTGTAGAAAATCCTTAGCTATGCCGTCCTTCGGAAGGGACGTAAAATGTGGGTCCCGAGCCTGTGCGATGTCTAGTACTCGTTAAAGATTCCTATCCTAATTATACCTGGATAGGCAAAATTTAGGACTCCCACCGCAGCATCGTCCGATTAGCCATAGCAGAATAACGTGACGTTAATTGAAATAAACAAACAAACAGACGGTCGATGTTTCAGGATGTGTTTAAATTTATTTCGTGGAATTTTGACCTTCCCACCTTACATTACAATAGGTAACCTTTATTCTTTTTCCACTTCCTGCCCTAGTTGAAGTACAAGATGTTAAGTCCCAAAAACAAACAATTTACATAATTATATTTTATATATTTTTTTTTTTTTTTTGCCAAATATGGACCTTAAAGAACTCAAGATTTCTTGATTTTCTTCTCTTCTCCCAGAACCTATTCATACGGTCACTTCTGCTTTTCCTCTCCTCCTAGAAAATGATCCGCTTGGGTCTCCTGTTGGAGACCCTGAACTCCTGAACTCTATTTTGGAGTCTGTCTTCATCTGTCCTTAGTAGGTGTCCGAAAAACGTCAACCTCCGCTTCCTCATAGTGTCCGTGATTTTGCGTACTTGTAGAGTACTTCATTTCCTATTCTTCCTAGTCTGTTTGGTTTTCCGGGGACCGAGTATTTTTTACAGAATTTTCCTTTGTTCCTTTTCGAGTTCTTGAAGCTTTTCAAATTAGAGGTTTTATTATTATTTTTTTCTCCAATTATCTATTATTGTACATACTTAAAAAATTTCACAGCTGATCGCTAAAGGTAAAGGTCAGGAATTATTATTAGAATTAGCTGGATTAGGAAGGGGAATTATTTTATTTTTTTTTTTGGCAAATTTCAATGTGATTTGACTACTTTTTTGATAAAACCTTTTATAAAAAGATAGTCTAGTTTTAAAAAAAATAATAAAAAAAAGTCTTAAATTGGACTTAGCTGGTTTTAGAATTCCAAGTAAAAATTGTGTAATTCAACAATTGATACTGTTTCTTTCCTTATTATGTTATTCTATTTTTTTGTACTCTATTTTTATCTTTATTATGTAATTTAATTTATTTGTAATTTGTATTTATTTGTAAGTTGAGATTGACATTAAAATTGTAAGACGAGATTACATTAAAATATAACATTTCTGGAATATATTTTTTTTTTCACGTTTGCTGAAATATGATTATCAGCTCATCCAATATAATCGTTGTCTTTCTGCCGAAAAAAGTTTTGTCAAAAGAAGAATCATTCAAATTTATTTTCAACATTTTACTGTAAATCGAATCTATCCGAGAATTGAATCTGTTTTCTAATATTCACTCAATTTTCCTACTTTGAACAGTTATATTTAAAGTAAATTTAGTCATAATTTTTAAGATTAAGGTTAATTTAGTGTTGATTGACAAGAACGCATCGAAACTTGTAGAACTAGGTCAGAAAGAAAGCATTTTATCGCTGCTGCTAGGTTCGTGCTCAAGTTGTTTCATCAGGGATGTTCATGTTCTTTGTTCCTAATGTCTACTAAAGATACCTTTATGTTTAAGCATGTTGGAGCATTTCAATCCACTAGTAATGTCGAATGATGACCCTATCCTTTTTTCTTCTTAAGAAACTACAGACTCATTCCGTGTCTGACTGTAAACTACGAACGACTCAAATACCAAGATTTTATAGACAATTATATGGGCGTACATGTAAAATAAATGGCGATTATAGCCATCGCAGATTTAGTCCGGCGAAGTTTTAAAATGATTCGTATGATAGATCTCCTAGTCCAACAAATAAAAAAAATAATAATAAAATTACGCTTTTACAGAAAATAGTAAATTTAATGAAATTTAAAATAGGTTTAGATCTTTTGTCTTCCTAACTAGCCTAATCCACTGATGATATCCATTGTTTATATTTCAGGTTATTTTTTCTTAATTTTATAAATATATATTTTTCCAATATAACAATAAATTAAAAAGGAAAGATAAATATTTCTAAGACATTTTTTTGTTTGTTTCAGGTAAGTCTTATTCTTTTAACTCATTCTCAAAGAAGTTTATCAAATGTTTAGAAGTAAGTAAACAGGATAATATTTATATTTATTTTATTGTGATTTTGATTTTTTTTTCACGGAACGGCCTTTGACACTTCGCGAATATAATTATTTTCACTTCTTTTCATACCCCTTCTCTCCTTCCTTCTTAAATATAAAATTAAATTTTTCTTAGTAATCTTCTTTTGATCCCTAACATTTTCATTAGGCTGTGGAGGGAATCGGTACAGTACAGACGACCGGATTGTAGTGTCTTATATCCGTGTTTAATGACAGGTTCCTATTATATATTTATTTATTAAAAAAAAAAAAAATTAATTTTGAAACATGAATATGTGAAAAACTATATTTTTTTTCTGGAGGAATCTACTCCTAGTATGTAAATTTCCGCAGTCCAATATGATTTATTGAAGTGCAATCATTCAATAATCCTGAATGAAAGACAGAATAAAAGATCAAAATAATTGTTTGTTCATTTAGTTTATTGACAAGTAATTTCTGTTAAATTTCCTTTTTAAAAAATCTGTAAAAATTAACATTTATAGTTAAAACAAAAATTTAATTTTAAATCTCCTTATTACAAAATCTCAATTTTTTTTTTATTTCGTTTTTATTTTTTTTTTTTTTTTTTTATTTTTTTTTTTTTTTTTTTTTTGCCTTTTTAGAGTATATTGGATGTCAGTCGTGACCGTTTCCATTATATTATGATCTAACATTACTGTCAGAGTTGGCCAAAATTTAATCATAACTAATTATTTGACTACTGATTTCCGGGAATCAATCACCTAATTTAATCATGATTAAATATAATATTGTTGAATAGTGAATACATGTTAATCTAAGTGCATGGTTTGTAATGCGGCAAGGTAACTAGAATTTTAGTTAAAAAAATTTAAACTGGTGATCTCCAAATTAAATTACATTTAGCTATTTATTTTTGTTGATAAAAGTTTTAGGTAACAATTACATTTCAGGTAAGGGACACAGTGAACCTACAATAATTCTTACCAATACAAAATACCATATAGACTTATCAATAACTACAATTTAAAAAATGAAAAGTTGACTAAAAAACATATTAGTTTCAGATAATAACAACCATAAGCATGTATAAATTAGTATGTATAAAAAAATAAATACCTAATTAGTGGTAATAGCTTATTTTTATTGACTATAACCTAGCTATGATCCTTGAACCATTTGCTAATGCTGATGCCAAAAATGTTTCTCTTACTTTTTAACTTTAATCTTTATCAAGATCCCATCCCTTTAATACTTCAGGTTCAGAATGCAATCCCGCTGAGTAGAAACTAAACGACACGATTGCTATTCACTCGGCGGCTGTCGATTTACTCCTCAGCCGGTCCTAATTGGGTTAGCTTCAAGTATCCCAGTAACTCTTGGCTCATATATTAGCTCGATCCTCAGTGAATTTCCAGTTCTCTCCCAGAGAAAACCCTTACTAGGAAAGCAGAAATAAATCCTAAATTGAAACGTTCCCTGTCTCACACGATCAGTCTTCATCAGGACTCAGTGGCAGGCCGGTTATAGCCGGAGAGTGACGTAGAGTTCAAACTGGAAATAGTCTTATCCAGCTGTCGCGATCTCCAGTCTCATGTCGAGTCTAAAAGTAACTTATTTTTATTTAATGGATGTTTGTTTCCTTTAAAGACTTTCTAATGCTACGCAAGAAATTTCAAGGTGTGTTTTGTATTTATACATATATCAGTAAAACTCGAAATTTTTAACATCACGCTCGGTTAGCTTTAGGTTAGTTGACCATAGACATCGGTATTTTCTATGTTACCTATACTTGGTTGTTAGAAACGTTTTTTTATATAAGTGCGGCTTCATTTCAAATTACATTTCGCTTATGCAACCTCTTGCCTAAGTAATTTTTCTAAGCGATTTATTAAAACTAATTTTATCTTAATTAAACAATAAAGTGTGTTTATTGCTTATATTTATATGACACATACCGGACTTATGACAATAAACTCCTCGTCGTTTCCAACTACTCAATATTTACTAAAGAAGCGTTCAAAGCTCCCAAAAAATACAAATGACTTATTTACATGACTGTAATTAAACCAATTTGGACATATGAAGATGAGCTTTGGGTCCCCACCAAACATTTCAATTCTTATCGTATCCTGTTCTTACAATCCTAAATCTCTTCATAAAATCCCCAATGCTTCTTATAATGCCACGAACAAACTTATCCATGGAGATCTTAATATTCCACATTTTGCTTATTAGGCCCAAACCAGATACCTATCCTTTCATAGTAAACTCCATACCCACTTGAATCTATTCTCCTAACACGCCTCACACTTCATTCACGTTAATCCTGAAATGAAGATGGACAAGAGAGATTCTAATGTAGAACTATTGAATTGCTACTAGTGAGTATTTTTTTTTTTCAAAATGTGGCATCGGAAATGGATCTAGAGAAATAGTTTAAGTATAGGATAAGGTCCAACTAATTTTTGCCCAAAAGTGACTAGTGGTACCACACCATTTCTCCTATTATTTTGATCAAAGAACTCTTTAAATCCAATTTTGACTTCTTCATAATAATTGAAGATCCGCCATTTTAAAAATAAAAGCGATAATCTTATAGCGCAATATTTAGGATATATGCAGGATGAGGCAACCTCATAACTCTTTGCAGTTTTGATGATTTTTAATTATAAGGAAATTTTGATTAAGGAAAATGACGTAAATGACATAAAGCCAAATCAAGTCGCATGGGATTAAACGTTTAGTCAAATTAAACATTGAAATAGATAGTTGGAAATAAATCATATATAATAACATAACATTAAGGGTTATGTTCATCCGCAATGACTTACGTTACAACATAATATTTGACTGTTGTAAATATTTAGAACATAATGTTTGATTTAATCGTTGAATATCTAGTTAAAACATATCGTTCTTAGACTTACTGAAAATGCGTGTACAAAGAATCTTAACACTATTAATAAGATATTTTCCTTAGACAAACTGAATGTATAAAAAACGAAATAGTTAAAAAAAAAACTACAGTTTTTCGTACATGCGAAGGAACAAACATAAATAAAATAATAAATCAAAAGCAATTAGATAAGATTGATTAATGAAATTTTGTCATAATAAGTCCGTAAAGAAAACTTACAAAACTTTTGGCAATTACTTTAAAACCTAGACTTTTCTTGATTATTGAGAACTTGCTAGAACTTCGCAAGCACTATTTTAAATAGCACTAATTTGAAACTTTTAGTTTCCTCCTTACTCTTGTTTTTAAGATTTAAGGGCACTTGTTAGTTTCTATGTTATCTTGTTTTCCGGTTTGCAAACTTAGTAAGTACAAGAAATAAAGACTTAATAAACGTCTGTTCTGTTTGTTCTATAAAAATTACTACTTAGAACTGACAAAGAAGTTGGAAAAAAAATAAAATCTACTTAACAAACGGTTATCTGTTTAAGATAAATTTTTATTTTCATTTTTTTATTTTTTTATTTTTTTTTGTTATAACTGGTTGGTTATACGTTAAACGGTAGTTTAGATGAATACCCTGGTTCGAGTCTAGTTATTGTTGAATACTTATATACTTTATTTTTTTTTAATTTACTATAATTACATCCTAGCCACGGCATTATATGAGGTTTTGAATCATAGCATTTTTTATTTCTTGAAATAAAATGTTGGAAATTTTTTCAAAAATAAATAAATATACCTTAAAAATGATTATAAATAAGCATAAAAAGTGTAAATCGGAGGATCCCATGGCCCGTGGGGTAAAGATCTAAGCGCGCTTAGTACATAAGGTCGTGGGTTCGAATCCCACACTGATGGGTTAAAATTTATTTCTCAGTGGTCCTATAGATTGAATCTTGATCTTCCCACCCTTCCCTACTTGGAGTACATAAGAACGTTAAGCCACAACAAACAAAAGTTAAAGCCGGTATCGAGAAGGTTCTGGCGCTTTTTTCTCAGCAGGTCACTTACAATGGCGAGTGAGATATTTTTAAGTATGATAATACTTATTTAAATTATTAAATTATTTTTAGTTAATTTATTTTTCATAGCTAAAAATTGACAGTATTATGCGATCTCCAATTGAATGATTTTTTTTTTTAGGACTACACTAATATTTTTTAATACATTTTATCCTTTTTCATTTTGTTACCAGTTAACTTCCCTCACGTTTCTGCATTGTCCTCGATATATTTATTTATTTTTTTATTAGATTACCTCGTTGAAGAATCATTTGGGCTCTGTAGATACAAGATGTAGGTACAAGGCAGCCAAGGCTGAAGCAATCTTCTGGCCATCAGTCTTAAGTGTAGCGGTCTATCACCGGGATGAAATTTTCACATTTTTTTTTCTTTGTAATTTAGTCAAGGTTTCATGCGGGAGCTTTTATTGCAATGATTTTATATTGTCAGTTCACTTCGCAGCTAATAACCATCACAAATCAACTTCTTCTCCAAACCTATTATTTTTCTGTCAAAGTAATACTGGAGAAGAATTAATGAGATAAAAATAAAGTAGGAAAAAAATATTGAAATATTTCTGATTGAACAGAATTTCTCGAATACAGGTTTTATATATATATATACATAACATCCTTACGTACACCAATTAGGGAAGGAAGGACGGGTTACCAACCTATTCTAGCCTGAGTGATTCATTTCGTACATATAAATATAATAAACAGTTCAGGAAATTAAATCTGTTAAAAATAAAACCGATTCAAATTTCTCTCCTGTAAAGTTACGGAAATGTGACATAGTGTTCTGTACCTCCGAGGTATAGTTTAACGTCTTTCCACAAAATTCTTAATTTACACGTAATATTTTGACTCTTATGAGCTGCTAAAACATCATAGCAGGCCATTTAATATGCTTCAGTAAAAAAAAAAAAAGTTATATTTGGGGAAGTACAACAAAAAAGTACCATGGCTTTCTGGATGATACTTTCACACAATATGTACTGTAAGAAATAAATGAAAAGAATAGCAAAAAAATAAATAAATGAATAAAGAACCTCATAATATATAATACAATAAATAATTTAAAAAAAGGTAAACCCTCAAACTATACAATATGTTAAGTGAAGAAAATTAAGAAAGTAAATTAAACAAAAAAAATAAAACAATAATTGTTTGTTTGTTCTTGGGCGCTACAGTCCTTGCAAGACCTGGGCCTCAGCCACCATCCTTCTCCACTCCTCTCGGGCCCTCGCCAGGCTCCTCCAATTCCGTATCCCCAGCCTCCGTAAATCCTCCTCCAGGTCATCCATCCATCTGCGCCTGGGTCTGCCTCTCTTCCTCTTTCCTCCTGGTGTACCATTAAACATTATTTTTGGCAGCCTGTTGGGCTCCATTCTTTCGACGTGTCCCAACCATCTAAGCCTGCCGTTCTTGATAGCACAGAGTATATCAGGCTCACCATACAATAGTGCGATCTCGGCGTTGCTTCTTATCCGCCACCTATGCTCCTCTCTCACATCACCAAAGATCCTCCTTAATATTCTTCTCTCCCAGACCAGCAGTGCTCTTACGGTATCTTTAGTGAGAGTCCACGTCTCACTGCCATACATCACTATTGGTCTTATTATAGATTTATAGATCAACAGTTTTGCCTTTCTGGAGAGAGTTTTACAATGGAGAGCTTTTTGTACTGCATAAAAACATCTGGTTCCTGCAACCATAATAGTAATAGTAGTAGTTAAAATTAACAACTCGATCTAACAAGCTATAAATGGCATATCATCTGACTAGGAACGCCCATAATAAGAAGTGTCCCTCCCGTAACACTAAAATGGATCATCAAACCGCCATCCGCCCTGAAGCCTTGTATGCTTCAGAATGTCTGGTATTGAACCGGAAGGGACTCGCAGACATATTTGAAATCAAAGATAGAAAGATAATGAGGAAGATACTAGGACCAGTCAAGGAAAGGAACGAACACAAAAGGCGACCTAACCAAGAACTCCACACATACTGTGAAAGAATCACGGATATAATTAGGAAGTGATGTCTAGCATTTTATGGGCACATCTGTAGAATGCAACCTTCCAAGTTGACAAATCAGCTCCTCATTTACTGGAAAAGAAGACCAAATCACCATGGTTGTCAGAAGCAAGTAAAGTCCTGCAGGAACTTAGGGGACTAGAAAATTACTTAAAAGACCGGACATCTCTCAGGAGGTTTCTGAGGCAAACAAGATTCCAGGACAAACCACCAAGAAAGAAGACAGAAGCCCAATGGCCACAAAAGATGAAGGAGCTACACAGCCAGAGGATGCATAACTACTGAGCCAACATAGAAAGCCCGACCAAAACGCAATAGTTTAATGTGGTGGTCCTTAGATGGCCTATACGAAACAAGAAAAAGAAGAATAGTTAAAATAAAAATAGCATCAAAGCAAAAGTTAAAGATACAGTCATTCTTTTGGACAATCCAGGTCCTTAGAAATCCTAGCTTTTCTCTTAGCTGCGTCCCTGGTGAAAAAAAAAAATACATACAAGAACTAAAATTTAGAATGTATTACTTGGTACTTGTATTGAAGTAGTTTTTTTTTTCTAAAACTAATTTAGAATGTTTAACATTCATCAATAGTCGTAAATATACAAAACGAAAATAATTTAAAAAGATTTCAGGATCTATAATAGACTGTGAGTGTAAAGAGACGAAAGGGTGGGAGCCTCCCTGATATCTATTAGAAGTCCTTTCATTTTGCCTAATTAGAACTGGTGATGAAAATTTAACATTCGAAACCAGTTTTCGGATAAAATAATTCCAATATAAGTAGCAAATAACTCATAAATTTTAATCGTATTGATCCTTCTATACCATCATACCTCAAGTAAAATTGAAATAATCGCAAAAGAAAAATAAATTAAGTATTAAGTATTCAATTCATATCTTTACATACATATATATGCTCTCCTGTTAAATATTGCAAATAGTATTTTAGGTAAGGTGGAATTCAAATGAATAAATAATAATACAAATCAAGAAGGCTGGTGGCAGAGATAGCAGGATTGAACATACCTGCTCTACACACCTTCCAGTGATGATGTATATTTCATTTTTAAATTTATTTTTTCCGTTTTTACTCCGCTTTGATTAATCTCCATCCATTTTATCAAGAGGCTAACAATAATTTATTATGTGTCGCCGAGACATTTAATCTTCGTTTTACCTCTGGGATCTGTTTTATTTATTTTTTGTTCCGTTCAGGAGGGGATACGATAAAGTCATGAAATGTGAAGGGGGTAAAATGAAAATATCTAAAGTACAATGTACCGTTGTTTGTTTTGAACAAGATTTCAATTTTTCCCTAAGTATGTAATATATATATATATCTTTGTTAAACTTTTATTGATAAGTAAAACTCTGTATAATATACAGACTGATAACAATGCTGATATCAATAACTAAGAATTAACCATTACTAGCACTTCAATAAAAGTTTCACATTAAAAGTTCTAGACCATTCTAATGAGACGCCTCGGATGGTAATCGGGAATCGACTGGAAAGGAACTTAAGAGACTAATAGACTTTAAGTGGTTATAGAATTTACTATGGAAGGATAGGTAAATCAGCATATTATGGAACATTAAAGCTTATTCACACCATACCTAATAACATCGAGGATTTTGAATTGTAAGGATTAGATACGAAATGAATTGGATGGTGTAATAAACTATTTTGTTAATATTATTAATTATTAACAATAAAACTTTACTTGTTCGAGATAACAGCCTTAAAAAGTCTCGCAAAATGTTATTATTCTTTTCTTTCCAAAATATTAGAAGTGAATTTAAATAGTGATTACCACAACTGAGCATACTGACTGTCATCAAACAACATTTGATCAATACTTGTATATTAATATATGAATGATTATACATTAACGATTATATTATAATTTTATAATTATATATCATTAAAAATTATGATTATATATTAAGATATGATTATATATATGATTGTATATTAACATTAATGATACTTTCAATATCATTAGACAAACACAGACTTTTCATCACGTTCTATACAACTGCCCTCATTTTGACAACAAGAGAGTACAGCTTATAAAATCCATACTATTACGTAAAAGGAGACGATTGGGCGCTTCCGGAGAAGAATATTTTCAAAAAATACCTCAAGGAAATGAAAAAAGTTTATCACTGAATGTGATTTAGAACTCCTCAAAGAAGTGAAGAATACGACCAACGACGTGGAGCCGATCTCATTGATGTTAGTTTTATTTTGTGTTTATTAACCGATGTTTTGTGTCAGTTATGAAATTTTCACTTAATTTCGTTTTGTTTCTTTTTTACATTGTTTATTGTACCGATTCAAAATTCAATATAAATACTAAAATGTAAATTACTTCTCAATTTAAAATATTTTATAAAATACTAAACATGTTAGATACATGTAATATGCAAATTGCATGGAACATGTACAAATATTTAAATACACGCCCTTCTTACAGGGTTACTGTAAGAGGGAAAACAAGAAAAAAAAATATCATTAACTAAATGCAAATAATAATAATAATATATATGGCTATAGTTTAAATTCCCAACATTACTAGGAGACTATAAGGAGTTGGATGTGACATCTCCTTTCGGAAGTTGCAATAACTGCTTCCTACCATTTTTTTTTTATTCTGTTATTATACGCTAGTGGTCTAACAATTATGATAGTTGCTTTTTTTTTTTTTTTTTTTTTTTTTTTTTTTTTTTGAAGCATGAAAACATAAATGGAACTCTTTACAGATTTCTTGCCAGTCTGGTCTTTAGTGACAACTCTCCATCGTTTGACTGAAACAGGTCTGCTTAGATGTCATCCCACGATCTAAACACCTTCCAGCACCTTTTTCAGTTTTCATATTTCAATTTCTTACGCTTCACATACGCTCCGTATGAGGTAGCAATCACAACATTTTTTATTAAAATTCGGATAAAGTTTCTTATTTGTCTCAAAGCTTCGCTTATTTCCGATGTACAATAGCGTCTCTCAATGTTCTCCTTTTCTCAACTGCTATCGTTTACCACTGAGCCTATAATAATGTTATAAATAATTGCCTTGAGATTCTAAGAAATATCTTTGAATTTGAAAAAGTTATTCCCACAATGGCATCGTTCCTCTTATGATATTGTCTCAATTTCTCTCCGAAATTCATTTTATGAGTAAACAGCGCTTTAAAGTATCTAAAGACTTTTCTTTCATTTTCATAATTATGTATATAAGCATCCTCTGCAGTACTGAGATTATGAGAATAAAGTGGTTTGGGCATGTTATGAGGATGGGAGAGGAACGATGACAATAAAGTATGTTTGAATGGAGTTCGGGAAGAAAACAGAAGAAAGGTTAAGGAAGACGTTGGGTTGAGGTGGTCATGAAAGGAATGATGACTAGTGTGTGAGGGAGACGAGCTAGATAGACAAAAATGGAACTAGCTTATTTTTTTCGTAGACATATGTCAAATCGTTGTAAAAAAATTATGTAATAATAAAAAAATATTACGTGTACTAAGTATTTTTTTTTTAAAATATTTATGTATTATTTTTTTTTAATTAAAGATTAACTCAGTTCAAATATATAAACTATAGAATTTAGCGAAAGACGACTTTTGACTTATAAACCATTTGGCTTATCTCAAGTATTAAACTTTAGGAAGACCCCAAGATCTTACCGCTTCGAATCACCCGGATTCCTCGGTTTGCCTGAAAGCCAGAACAACCGTCCAAGACGTGACCGTTTTCCCGAGCGGTTCTAGGAGACATTAGGAAACGGCACACGGGGTCTAGTCTTATTACGGGGATAGTTTCTTTGCCGTTATTCCGGTAAGCAATGAGAATATTCAATTTAACTTAATAATTGAAAGTTTGATATAGACTTTGATTATTTTAAGTTTTATTGTTTTATTTTTGTAAGTACATAGTCAGGGATTTGCCACAAAGTAATAATTGTTATTTCATTTACTGTATGTTTTCCACCAGTGGTTCTACAGAATATTTTACACGTAATTGGCAAATAAAAAATTGAGGTTTTGCCGGTGTATTATTTTTTAACTCATTTTTTTTTATTGATATTTACAACTGTCTAAAATATATATACAGTAATAAGTAAATTTTAGAGGAATTTACATCCCGAACATAACACTACATAATCACAAACAGATACACATACCGATTATAAATTGACACAATTCCTAACAGAATACGGCAACACCAAATCCTACCTAAAACACTTTAATATCTTACTAACTGACACATATGACAATAACGGTCAATTCCAAACTTTAAGGCATATTCTTTACCATTGCAAATTATTTGACTGACAAAGGTACAGATTAATTCAAAGTTTAATCTTAAAAAATGGTGCCTGGCCTGAGAAAGAACATATACGTTTTACCAAATTCAGAACTGATTTAGTTAAATTCGTCAAAGATATCGATTTTGATTTGATTCGCTGACGATGTGCTTATTAACTTTCTTTTTTTTCGATATTATTTTTTGTTTGAATATAATATGTTTAATTGTTCTTTGCATTATTTTTCAAAAAATTTAATTTAATTTTTTTTTTAACCAACAATTATATGTTTACATACACCATGTACCACCATATTTGGTTAGAGGCACTATAATCAGGTTGAGAACTATTAGTCCTTGTACAGGTTTGTTTGTTTTAAAAATTGAATATGATTTCAACGACTTGTCTATGATTTTTGAAGAACGACATAAAAGTTGCTCTTTTATAAATAATATGCATTAGAAAGTCCTTAGACCATCTTCTTTTCCGATGCCTTGGAGAGTTATTGGGAATAAAATGAGTAGCATGGCAGAATAATTTTTTTTTTTTTTTAGACCAAATGTTCGACATATCATAAATTTAGATCGTTATGTATTAAATTGTTAGTGACTTAATAAGGAGCATCGATGATGTTACGAATTTGGAAATGTAATGATAAGATACGAGAAGAATTGGAAAGTTTAATGGAGCTTGCAATGAAGGGATCATTATTTACAGATTGTGACAAATGTTTCATCAGCGTATGTAGTTAGGATAGAACTAGGATGAATCAATTTGTTAGCTGTAAACGCCGTGTTGAGAAGTGGCCCTAGGATTTTTCCTTGGGGAACCCCAGTAGAATGAGTAAAGAAGAACTTTATTTAGCATATAATTAAAAATTCGATACTGGATGGTTTCTCAGGAGATGCTGCAGCACACGTTACCTTTAAATATTACAAATAAAAAAATAGACATGCATAACAATATGACATTTGTTGCATTATAAAATTACCTACACATAATAACTAGCGTCAACAGTTTTCTAAGAAACAATAGGATATTTTAATTTCGTCAGTATTTTCTGAAATATTCCCCTCAATTCAAATTATTCGTCTATTATATTCGAAAATGATATCGGATCCAAACCATGACAATATGACTACATTTATAAGATTTTAAGAATTCCATATTTCAAAACTAATAATATTGTTGAACATGTATGGACCTATATTGTATTGTTTTGGTGTTTATATGGTTCCATCTCAGATTTCCAGACATTGTTCAATAGCCCCGGAGGTAAATTGAAACTACTCTTTCAGTTGTAGACCTAATCTGCATAGCAATGAGGGGAGGGGCCTCTAGTCTATTCGCTCCAAGGCAAAATGGAATCCAGTTATATATTCATTGCCAAACTATTTATGTCCAACGATTATTTATATAGTTTCAGAAAAAATAAAAACACGGATAGGTTTTCTCAGAAATAACATATGCAAAACAGTATACGATTTTAGATTTCAAAAACTGAATTATTGCCAAAAAGTAATATAGGCACGGTCATTATTGCACCAATATGGATTTTGATCAATATTTTAAACGTGTAAAGAGTAAATTGAAACAATTATATATATGAAAGTAATATTCATATAGTTCATAATATGATATATTAATATAGTAAATTGAAACAATAATATTCCAGAAAATAAAATCAAGTTCATTCAGGCTTGTCAATATATTGAGGCAGCATCAAAATTATTTACATGTGAGATACGTATACTGCCATATTGCGCAATGAACGTCAGCCAGACTCAAGATGAAAATTGAATTAAATTAAAATGTCGGATGGAAATTTCAAATCATCAAAACTGTAGCTTCTTTATAGAAATTGGGGGGCGAGCTAACAGGGAGGGAAGGAATTTAATTTTTTTTTGGTTTTTCGAATATATCTCGAAAACGGAGGATGCTAGAAAACTATGTTACAAATAAAAATTAAATCTTATTAAATTCGCTATAAAATTGATTCTATATAAATGTGTAGAAATTCTAACGGTTTTCGAAATATACGTTATTAAAAATCGGTAATTTTCGGGAAAACCAAATGTTATCTCAAGTTTTGCCTCAAGTTCCAAAAATGTATATATGAAATTAAAGTAAATTAAATGCTCTACAATTTTAATTACATTTTTTCTGAGAAACGATCGTGGAAGGTACTAGAAGCTTAAGTTTGACAAAAAGGGAGGTAACATTTGTTTTTACCGAAAATCACCGATTTTCAATAACGTTAGCTCGAAAACCGTTGGAATTTAGACAACTTTATATATAATCAATTTTATAGGAAATTCAATTAGCTTTAATGTTTGTTCGAAACATATTTATCTAGAGTTCACCGTTTTCAAGAGATAATTGAAAAACCCAAAAATGGGATCTTTACGTTCTAACTACTCCGAACGAAATTGCGAAGTCAAAAATTATCGCATATTTCATGCACTCTTTGTATTTATTGACGGGACTACGAGTGCATATATTTTCATCTATCATTTTACTCTTGTATTCAGTACGCTATAAGTTCATCGTAGAATTTATCAGTTTTTATGTACTCCCTCTATTCTTAATGGAGCCAAATATTCTTTATAATTCTATAGTTTTAATAGCTTTATTATATATAGATTAATATTAAATTAAACTTATTATGTAGACTTATTTAATTTGCCTTCATAGAAGTAGAAAACGTAGAAATATATTTACGATGGATATGCCTGCCCAAGGAAACACCAATTCATCTTTCAAAACCTTTTCAGATAAGTTAAGGGCTCTTTCAAGTTTGAAATCCTTCCCTCTTTTGAAAATATTTCTAAAAATGAATATAAAAAAACAAAAAAGAAATGTTAATCCACGGAGATTTAACAAGATGAAGAAATATTCTGTGATGTTTGCTGTTGGCCTTATTTATGGCCAAAGTTAAAATATTTGTGTCTAGAATCTAATAAATTCATTTACTCTATCGCTTATATATAAAAATCAATATGAAATATGAAAAAGATGAAACCTATGTGCAGTCCTTTTCTATTTCGGCCTAAAAACAAAATGAAAATCATAACTATGCATCTAATGACACCTAAAGCGTTCTCTCAAACTCTGAGTAATGTACTTATCATTAAAATAGGTTGCTGATGATTTGAAGAAAATTTAAGAAAATAAAAAATTTAAACAGTTTAAAGAAAAATATAGTGAGAATAAATCGTCTGCTTGGAGGTAAAAGTCACTAAGTGCATTTTTTTTTTTCCAAATTTGACGGAAAGTCATTGTGTGCTGTTATTATCATTTCCCATAAGTATAAAAAATCATCAAGTGTATATAACTGCTGTATATGCACGTTAGAGAATAAGAAAAAAATTCGCCATATAACTATCAGTGAAATTTTTAATAAGCATATTCCCGTTTGAATATTGAAACGGTAAAAATTTTGATTTTGTTACTTAATAACTTTTACCTTCAAGCAGAGGAAATCATTCTTTTAATAACTAACAAAAAAATTGCTTTGAGCATGTAATAACCCTTGGAAGGCAGGCAAAAGAAGAGTGCGAAATCCACATAAAATAATAAATAAAATAATTTATGGTTTAATATGATACAAAAATATGGTTAAAGGATTCTGTGGAATCTCGCTTCATTAGAAATGCATTGAAACTAAAAAAAATAAATTTAAAGAAATCTACAAAGTATGTTTACGATCTCTAGTGTAAATATTAGAAAGAATAATTAATTTTTATATAACACATAACAAACGTTCCAAGCTTTAAATTAATTACGAATTAATTCCATGACAATGACGGAGTTGTTCTTTGAGGTTCAACTTTAATATCCCATCTTTACTCCCCGAAATCCTTCGTCTTATCCGCAATGCTCTTTATTATGTAACAAATAATCTTATCCAAATTGATCTTAATGACTCTCAAGTGTGTCTTATTTGGAAACCTAACCCAAACTAGGATCCTACCCGTCCATGATAAGCTCTATATCCACTCGAATACACTAGTCCCGCAACTTGCTTACTACTAGGTTCCCGATACCCCTCCTAGTCGTTTCAATATGAAATAACCATAGCGTACGCAATCAAACACGCACACATATATTTGTTTGTAGTATATCCAGATTAAAAGAGATTTTAATTATTATTATTATTTTTTATTTGGAACTTTGTAATCAAGGCAGACATCTCTCAAAAATTGACCTTATAAAATTGATACCACTAGTTAACTAGAGGGAACGAATGTTTTTCTAGGAACCGTACTTTTTGATTTAACGTTGATTAATTCGTTCGTTAATGGTATCAGCAACTAAAATACATCTACATGTTTTGTGGGCTGCAGTGTAACCGTTTTTTTTTCCAAATCGATGGTTGCTTGTTTATTTTTAGTTACAATGGCTCGATGTTTCATATCTGATGGTGTATCGGTAAATTAAACCGCAGGGAGGGCTTGCGGTATCGTTTCTTTTTCCAGTTTTATTGTGAAGCTTCGGTTCTTGGTGTAATTTATTTAGATAACTCATTCATTCAACCGGGACTTACGACCCTTAGGACAACAATGGGTATCTCCCAATTAAAAATGAGTCATTATTTCGTTGTTTTTTTTTTCCAAATAATTTATTTCCCTAAGAGAAATGGCACCGGAGGACAATGCACTGCCAATATAATAAATATTTCTGGTTTTGTTAAAAGCTCGATCTTTGTATTAAACAACGAAGTCATAGCGGATCCAATGATTTGGCAACTTTACCTAAATCTAAATTTATATTTTAGTGTTTCGTGATTACTTTTTATTTTATTTTTTTTTTTATCTCCCAGGTGCAAATATCATGTGGAATCTACTAACAGTCCACAAACACATTATTGAATTAATATTATATTTTTCCAACTAAGTTCTAATAATATTTATCTTTAAAAAAAATACAATTTATGTACTATAAAAAAAAAAAATAATAGTGTATATTTATAGAAATTTTTTTCATACTTGAGTATAATTTAATCTGGAGGGATTACTGTATCATAAATATACTTTTGAAACCCACCTCTAAGAACCTTAATACGTGTACGGAATAAAATGAAAAATAAAAATAAAAAACACCATCTTGTAAATAAAATGACTGGAAATGTGCGAGGTTCGTATGGGAACCTCCCGATACGTCTCTGCTTAGAGAATTCTTAATCGTTCCACAGTAACCAAAATAATTTACGGAAATAGAAATAGATTATAATAAATGATGCAATTTGCTTATTTTTGACACTATCAATACAATTATTTAATCGTGTTGAAGTTAAGATTGAAAACTACAAGATAAGACCGTCTAAATTTATATTTAAGAATATACTCGCCCCTTGAGCAGCGTTTCAGCAATCATCAGTTAGTGACGAATCACATAACAGTGATTTACTCAAAATTCTCTATCATTCGAACCTCATCATCTTTATAGTTTGAGGTAGGATTAGCAATAATAAATTTTACTAATTTTCAGTGAAAATTGGTACGGATTTTGCTTGTCTGTATTCAGTAATATCAAAAGGATTGCCTGAATTGTATTTAATTTTTTTCTAATTGCTATAGCATATTGAAGTCAGTTTATAGTAAACAATGTGATTATTATTATTTAAAATATTTTCTTTTGTTCATCTTTTTTATTTGTTGTTATTTTCAGTTGATATGTGCATACTTCATTTAATAATAACATACTAATATTTACATGGAGATTATGAGTATAATTTTATTGTCTGTTAGATTTTAAACTTTTTTGTTGTTTTTTTTGCATAAAAGGAAAAAAAAAGAAGTTATATTTTATATATATTATTATATTATATCTGCCTCAAAAGAGTTAGACCTCCTGTAATTGTAATTTACAAAATACAGTATTATTTCATTCATTCAATTTTCAGTTAAATTATTATTAAAAAGGCGATAATTATGTGTTGCTAATAAAAGTTTGAAAATAGACTGATAGGTAGAGAGCAACATTTAACTAGATATGTTATATAAAAAGGTGTTTTAAAAAGCTTGATATTAAAAGTTCAATAATTTGCAATGAAATTGTTATTAAAAAACCGATTAAGAAGTAGTGTGGTTCCCATTGGTTTGAAAATTGACTGATATTTGGTCCATTTTGCATCAGAGTTTACGATGGTATAACTACTGAACCAATTTACCAAATTTTATTTATTAATTTTACATCAACTTCATAGTTCTAGGAATGAAACTTATTATAAAAGATAAAATTATCTAGATGTAGGTTGTGGGGGTATGCAGTCAAATATACATAGCAATTCAAAATAAATATCAATTACTATGTATCTAAGGCCTAAGGCTTCTCACTATTTCTAGTCAATAGTGACAGGCCTCATTTTCCGTTTGCCACTCTCCCTGAAACCCTGATGACTTAATATGATGGCTTGATATGCGAGTCAAAACGTCCGCATTATATAATTAAAATTTATTTTTAATTGCTGTGTGTCTATGACTGCATACCTCAACTACCTACATATTTAATAACTTCTCAATCAACAAATACCCCATAAATTATATTATCTAAGTTTTCTACTTATGAGAGCGGGCGAAGCCGGGGCTATATTTATTTATTTATAAATAAATTTATAAAAAATTATTTAATCATTTTCGCTGCGTATATTTTGCAATTGAGAATTAAAGGTTACTGCTGTTCCGTGTTTTTTTTTTCTAAATTGCAAGTCTTGTATTATGAAAATGCTTATGCTAAACTCTCTATTTTGTATGTTGTTTGTTGTTTTTTTTCATACACCATTATAAAGACATTTACGTATATTAAGCTTAGACACGCCCAATCTTAAACCGTAAATGGAACATGAACACACCGGCACACCTCATTAGCTCGACATTTCCTCGCAGACATCTTAATTTTCGCCGATTACATTATCATTAAGACGGAGCAAACCCGTATCCAGAAATACCACAATGTCGGACACAGAAACCCCGAGGCTTGGAACCAACCCCTACAATTACCACCGAGGTCGGTTCCTCTTATTACCATCCTTACAAGGATGTGGAGTTGCCACTTCCTTGCATATAATATCACGCTCTTAGCCTACTATATTATTTATTCGCCTTAGGTCCAGTTAATAATAATAGTTACGATAATATATGTGTTAAAAAAATCCCATTCATCACTAATGTCTCTGGAAGTGTGAAGTAATTCTATGATGCCTTATAATAAGGCTGTATTTATTGCACATTTAATAAAATTGGACGTTGATCTTAGTTGCACTGGAAGAAATTATATGCACTTACGGTAAAATGTGCAATAAACTCTTTCTGAAAATAAAAAATTAAAAAGAAAAAGAAAAACAGGTTTTCGCTAGACGAAAACGTGTTTAAAAATACCTCTTTGGAAGTGGACAACATTTGTTTAATTGTAATTACAAACTATTTCATGCTAGACGTTGACACCCAGACAGTATATACAAGATTCAATAAGATCATCTACACCATTATCACAATGCCTTTTCAAACAGTTGAGTGTTCTAATTTACCATTTACCTCTCGTACTCAATATCTCTAAAATACAAAATTTAAAAACAAATAACCTATCTTCTTGTTATATGTAGCCATCTAACCTGTATTTTTTTTAAGATGGCTCTCTTCTACATACAGACCTATCTGGACCTACGGAGTGTTTTGGGGCTCCACTAAACCATCAAATTTATCTCATATTCAATCCACCGATATATGGCTATTGCCATCTGTAACATAGTTCACAATGCTAAAAACTATTTATTGAATCCATCTGAATACAATTCTAACTACAGCTTCATAATTTTCGGAAGGTTTACAATAGAAAAGTTTACTATATTAATAACTTAAATTTACAGTAATATGCTTCAAAAGAAGATTATTATCGATAAAGTGAAATCTCTATCAGTTAAATTATCTTAGTTCTTTACTTATGAGAGCGGGCGAAGCCGCGACAGGGGATGGCAGCATTTAATGTAAATTATTTAAATCTAAAAAAAAAACTATTCTCATTTAATGCTATTCATTGGCAACTTAAACAGATTCTTATATTTTGGAAGTCTCGGTGCTCTGTGTAAGTTTCTAAAATTGGAGAGGGTTCCTTTGAAAGCGATAATCTGTTTCTATATATAACTGGGCAAGTGCCTGGAACCAGATTTCTCGATAAACTCTTCAAAGCCTTCCTAACTGGTATATTAAGAACTTTGTTAATTAAAAAGGATCAGCTGTAAGTTTAAAGATTTCAGACCTTCCTTGTTGTTAAAACCCTAAATTTATATACAAATGTGTATTTTACTCTGCTTATTTTTAAACAAAAACCTGTGTTTATATGTACACTTATGGCTTATTCTGTCATTTCGTCGGAATTTCGACATTGTGATTCCATTAGAAAGTTATTTAGAAAATATATATTTATAGTAAAGTTATATAAAAATAAAGTTTTTCTTCATCTTTATAAAAGTCTACTAATATTACTAACGGAAAGATTTCTTCATAGGATATAGTCTATCTCCACATTTATGATCATGATAGAAATTATAAGAGTAAGAGAAACTGATAGAGTGTGAGAGAAATAGAAAACATTCGCAATTCGAATAATGAAATGTTTATAGTACTAAAGAATTGTTGACGAGTATGATACCAACTAGTCGATTAAGAGATATCAGTTAACGTTAATTAAACATTTGAACATAAAACTAAAAAGGAAACAATTAAAATGGTAAGACATTATATTATACTTTTTTTTTTTTTCTCTTTCAGATTTTAATTCACACCTGTTATTAGGGTAACAATCAGTGAATGTGATGAAATAGAATACTACAGGCACTTTAGGTGTGAGAGAAATAAAATTTTGAGTTTGATTTGAAATTAACACGCATTTAAAAATAAAAAAATAAAAAAAAAATAAAATCAATGGAACTCTGAACTACATGGGAAACATACAGTTATGCAAAGAAAACAAGAATAAAAGTTACCCTCTTTGAAAAATCACCATGTGAGGGAAATAGAATGATGACACGAAATAGAATAGAGTGAGAACACAATTCGACACAAACTTGGGACAACTAACAAAGGAAATTTGTTGTAAGTTAGGTTAGCCTCAGTTTGGTGGAAAGCTTCTGCAATGTTGCCAGCCTGAAATGTGATGGAATGAATCTTGGTTATGCTTTGGCGGGCTTTTTCAAAAAAATGTGAGAGAATTAGATTGACCCTATAGGACACAGACATTAGAAGTCATTCTTCTTTTTGTTAATAACTAGCCTCAGTTTCAGTTATAAAATTCAATATATTACAAGTTACCTTTAATAAAAAAGTAAGTTAATAATTGTAGAAATAGAGAACTCATTCGAATTTAACGTTACCAACTCATGCTATAGGGCATACGAGGGAAATAGAATTTGACGTTTTGACTTTAAATTTAACCTTAAAAAAAATCAATAACCATAGAAAAAACTACTTTACGTTTAAGAGGTAAGTACATTGCACCTCCTTGTTACAGTTGGGTTGCAAGAAACTTCATGTAGAAACCACAATCGCTTCGGGACACAAAATCGTATGAAATGGGAGAATGACCCATATGCTAGCATCCTCTGTCGTCGCTTAACCCGCTCTCATAAGTAGAAGATAATTTTAATTAATAATTGAAGATAGTTGATAAAAATCTTTTATTATAGCAATCAATTATGCATTATTTTTTCAATGATACTTGTACGCATAGCAGTAATTTTTAACCTTGATAAAATAGCACTGATTAGGTGGTCAAATATTATGTAAAACCATAATTAGGTATCATCTTTTTTTAAATTTTAAACTATGAGTTAGTAATCGAGATGGACAGAGATTATTAAAAAACTCTTCCGGATAATAGACTGCATTTTTAGTGCTAACAATAAAAGGCCAATAAATCATATTTTTACACTCGATATCAAGAAGCAAAGGTGTGACATTTTGTTTTAATAATAATTTTTATTCGTCAGAAATGATTATATCGATTGGTTGGATATTCATTTCCAACCACCATAAAACCATAAAAGTATGACAGTTGGTGAGCCTCATTTCTGTCACTCAACATTGTGCATTTAAATTTAAATTTTTGTAACTTTTATTATTATATTTAATTATCATATTATCATTTATAAATATTATCATATTTAATTTGTTTTTAATTATTTAATTAAATTTAAGTAAATTTTTGTTATCAATTTCAAGCTCTGTATAACACCGTACCTATGTAACCTCTCATGAAGAATGGCGCTCGCCACATATCGGTCAACTTTCGAACTTCACTGTTATCCATATATAGTATACATAATTTCTTTAATAACAAAATAATTGGAAATCGGTAGATTTTATTAATTCTAAACCTTCCTGGAACTACAAAGGTGATGTGGTTATAATTTGGTAAAGGCTGGTTCAGTAGTTTTCGTGGTTAGTCATCACAAACGAAAAATGTCCTTTCTTTTTATATAATAGTATATATAGTACTTTCCTACTGTGTATATCATTGAGCTGTATTTTCATCGCTAATGGTAAAATGTTTTTCCCATTGATATAAATCATTTTTAAATAACTGATATGATTTTTTTATTCGGTGATTTCTTCAACGATTGTTTAAAAAAAAAAAAGTATTAATTTACACAAATAAAATATTTTTAAAAAATGTATAAACATATTATTGTAAAACTCTAATTTAGAATAAATATTGTTTAATTTATAATAGATATTCTAATATATTGGAAATGTTTAATTTATCGAAGATAATGTAATTTTTGAACACTATTGATACCATGAAAAACTAGAAAAGTACGTAAGAAACATTTTTAATTATGATACAAAGTAATGCTTTCAAATGCTTATAGTTACCAAAAAATTATTTTCGCGGTTTTCACAAGATCATTTTTGACATTTTCTAGACTTATTACACTGTAAAATTAGGTACGAGTTTACTAGTATTACGAAAAAACTGTGGTTCGCAAGGTCAATGTTATATTCTTGACTAACTTTATATTCACTATAGTTAAATTAATACATATTTATATGTACATGTACGTTACATACATGCTTACTTATACAGATCTATGAAATACGAACAGATTCAGGGAAAGGAGGTGAACATTTTGGCTAGCCGTTCAAATATTCACAAACTGTGTTATTAGATCAAGGCAAAGGCCGCAGATGAAATGAGCTTGACAGAATTTGGCAAAGTGATCTATGGAGTGTGCTCTATTAAGTGGGAATGTAGTGATGGTAAGAAATATTTGGCAACATCTGCAATATCTTAGGTCCAACAATATTAGTTTTTCTTTTCTTTTTTTTTTTTTTCTTTCAGCAATGATCTACTTCAGTAATATATATTTATGGCATTAATAATAATTAAGGAAATGTTGATATAAATAAATAGAGAAGCTATTTTCTTCACTAATATTTAGAACGCTGTAAATAATAGCATCTTTCTCGAACACCTCTCATTCTATTAGACATATTTGAAAATTAATTTTATGCATCATTTTGAAAAAGTTTTAATTATTTTATAATGTTGCACAACCATTACAAAAAAGGCTGTAACTCCGTTCTAGAATTTAAAAAAAGGGAAAATAAATACGTGTGTTGGTATAGAAAGATCAATACAATTAGAATCGATGAATTCTTTGATATGTCTATTAGAAGTTTTTTATTCTCTTTTTATTTTATTTCAGTTCTAAAAATATATAAAAAATTCTAAAAATCAGCACTTGGCTATATATATTATACATATATATTAAATTTACATAAATTAAAACAAGAAATAAAACATATTAATACTCACCCAAGGAGGCATAATGGACGAGCTTCTAAAATAAATTATTATTTTAAATAACAAATATTATTATTAGGGCCTATAGTACTCTGAGCGTAATGAAACGAAAAGAGGAATTGGGTAGTTGTGTTGATAGTAATTACATTTTAATCCCAACATTTATAAATCGGGTAAAAGGGCAGTCCTTTGGGTTTTCCCCATGATTCGTTGGTTTTTCTGTTTCTACAAGAAAAAAAAAATTAAATGAGAGTTAAGGAAATGTACCTATTTATTTGGTATTTGTAAAAAAATTGTGAATTTGTATTAAACTATTTTAATATTAATATTTAATAACTATTCTAGACTTAAACGACAAGAAACTGCCAGTCGTTACAGACTACTCCAACATTTACTAGACAAACGTTCAAAGCTCCCAATTAATTACAAAAGACTCATGTACATGACTGATATTAGACCTATTTGGACGTACAGAGTTGAGCTTTGGGGCTCCACTTAACCATCCAATTCATTTCGTATTCAATCCTTACAATTCCGAATCCTTCGGAAAATCCTGTATGCTCCTTACTTTGTCACCAATAAACTTATCCATAAAGAGCTTAATGTTCCATATGTTGCTAATTTAGCCCACACCAGATACCTTTACTTGCTTCCCACTCCATTCCTGACAATCCTCCTAGGTGTCTGAAACGAAGATGGCCTAGAGACCTTCTAGTGTAGAATTTTTAATAAAGTGCTAATAGTGAGTAGTTCTTTTCAAGTTTTGACACGTTATTATGATCGTTGTCAATACATTTACTTGATGTATATATTTTGTAAAGTTGTAAATTTTAATAAATTTATAAACAAAAAAAATAATAATTATAAATAAATATTTCTATTGATACGTGAATATTTAATTGTGTTCTATTTTCTATGTGAAGTATGAATTTCACTTTCGAGTCTTTCTTGAATTAATAGTTATTGTCATTTGAATATATAGCGAAGATGGAATTCAGCGTCTTATTGTCGTATGCCCTTTTATGTTCTCTTAATTTTTAATTTACTGATTTTTTACCGTGTATTTAGCTTTACAATCATACGCATGATTGTATTGAAGGATCAATACAATAAGGATTGATGAATTAATTGCCCCTTCTATTGGAATTTGAAAACTAGTATCGAATGCTGAACATTCATCTTCAGTTCTAAAACATAAACATTTACAAAACATCAGTACTACGTTACATGGATTACGTACACTAAAGTTTTTAAATATGTAAGACAAGAAATCAAATATATGGTACTCATCTGAGGAGATCAGACGGGATTCTGAAATATATCAAAGATGGAAGGGGAAGGTCCAGTTGGTGAAATTTGTTGGGGTTTTTCCTTATGACTAATTGGATTTTTCCGTTCCTATTGGAAACAAATTTCAAATGGGACTTTTGGAAATATTTTCTGGCCATTTTAACAAAAATCTGAGTTATTTCGAAACGATTTTATTATTCTCATGATTCATAAATATTTAATTTTAGACTATTTTCTACTTGATGTATTATTTTCACTGCCGAATCTTTGATTTACCGATTGTCCAGTTTTTCTAGTGCAATTTTACGATCGGTAGATCAAATAGTAAATTAACATATAAGGGCATACAATAATAAGACCCAAAATTTCAACTTTGCTATCCAAATGAAAATAACCATAAATTCAAAAAAGACTCGGGAGTGAAAATAGTACATCAAGTAGAAAATAGCCTAAAATTAAATATTTATGAATCATTAGAAATAATAAAATCTTTCAAAACCAACCCTGATAACTATTTCCAATATTCCTATTTTAAATTTCTTTCTAGTAGCAACGGAAAAAATTAATTAATCATAGGAAAATCCCCAAAACATTTAATTTACCTCGCCTCTCCTTTATATTTCAGAAATACGTTTGATCACCTCAGGTGAGTACCAATATTTGATTTCTGGTCTTACATTTTTGAATACTTTAGTATATATAATCCATGTAATGAATTGCTGATGTTTTAAAAATGGTGTATGTTTTAGTACTAAAGATAAAAAAACTAGTTTTCAAATAAAATAATTCATTTGAAGTAATTATTTCATTAATCCTATATAAACCTTGTTAGTATCTCTGTTCTTACAATAAATATAACGCTTAAAATAAAATTTATTATCAAATGAACTAGAAGAAGCAGGACAACTTGGGAGGTGACTTAAATAACTCTCCTCAAAGAAAAAACAACAAAAAAAAAACGCTATTTTCATCTTGTTTTCTTGTTGGACTTGATGTCATAAAATTCTACTTCGTGCTTTAGCCAGATTAGTTCCATTTTTTTAGCCCGCCGACTGCTGCACTGAGCTCCACGTATTGAGACCGGCATCCGCATTGTTGATTGTAATCTTATTAGCCATTACTCATGCAAATCCTGCAGTGTCCGCCCGATGGAGATCAAAGCGTTACGTTGTCAACAGACTCAATTAACATATACAATTATAATAGCAGTAACATTTGTTAATTGTATAACAGTCGATAACTTCCCCGACGTTCTCCCTCATTGATACAGATGACCACATTCCGTGTACTAATGGCCTACGATAAATACAGATAATTCCAACTAACTGCAGCTAAGTACGTACACTTTAATTCCAACTATTTTTAGGCCCGCCACGTGGGATTGTACACGTGTCCGTTTTTATTTTTATTGAGATCTTCAATTTTTCCTTTATTATAGAACTTAGTTGTGTTCAGAAACTATAAATTTAATTTCACCATTAATTTAACAAGTTTGTATTAGTTTCTCATTTAATCAGATCATCATCCTAAACCAAGTTAATGTGTGGAAATATGATTTCTGACGTTTCGTTAACTTGCAAAGAAACTACTGTTTAGTTGCAACTAATAAAGTCAAAATTTGAAGGTCCCGAGGTATTCTTTGTTGTATAGTGGGGGTCAAGTTGGAAGACTAGTGGATTCGAATGTTATGTAGCTTATCATTGAAGGATAGGTGTTAATCCCTCATTATATCATTTTCGAAAAGTTCATACTTATTTAAACTGCTGTCGGAAATGTTGATATAAATAAATAGAGAAGCTATTTTCTTCACTAATATTTAGAACGCTGTAAATAATAGCATCTTTCTCGAACACCTCTCATTCTATTAGACATATTTGAAAATTAATTTTATGCATCATTTTGAAAAAGTTTTAATTATTTTATAATGCAAGCGAAGAAATCGTTTCCTTAGTCAATCTGGCTGAATGTGCAGGAGCGTTATCATGCTGAAGAATGACTTTGGCGTGCCTGTGAGCCCATTCTGGGCGTTTTTCGATCAATGCGTGACTCAAATTGATCATTTGTTGTCGGTAGCGCTCGGTATTGACTGTTTCGCCGGGTTTGAGAAGCTCGTAGTAGACTACTCCCTTCTGATCCCACCACACACACACAGCATTGTCTTCTTCCCAAAACGATCCGGTCTTGCACTCGATGTGGATGGTTGTCCTGGCGTTACCCATGATTTTTTTTTTTTCGTTTGGGATTCTGAAAATAAATCCATTTTTCATCGCCAGTTACAACTCGATGCAAAAAACCCTTTCTTTCGTGGCGTAAAAGCAGCATTTCGCACACAGTTTTTCGTTTTTTTTTCCATCTGTCGTTCGTCCAATTCATGTGGAACCCATTTTCCAACCTTTTGAATCTTTCCCATAGCTCTCAGGCGATCGGAAATCTGCTCTAGTCGTTACAGACCACTTTTAGGGCAACATTTACTAGACAAACGATCAAACCTCCCAATTCATTACAAAAGACTTATTTACATGACTGTGATTAAAACTATTTTGACAACGGAGTTGAGTTTTGGGGCTCCACTGAACCATCCAATTCAACTCGTAGCCTTTCCTTACAATCCAGAATCCTTCGAAAAATCTAAATGCCCCTTACTTTGTCACCAATAAACTTATACATAAAGATCTTAATGTTCCATATTTGTTGAGTTAGCCCAAAACCAGATACCTATCCTTTCATAGAAAGCTCCATAACCACTCAAATCCATTAGTTTCTCAACTTGCTTCCCACTCCATTCCCGATAATCCTCTGAGGCGTCTGAAAAGAAGATGGCCTAGAGATCTTCTAGTGTCGAATTTTTATTAAAGTGCTACTAATGAGTAGTTCGTTTTTACATGTCATAGTAATCTTTATCAGCTCATTTACATGATGTACATATTTGTATAGTTGTAATTCTCATTAAATTGATATATAAAAACAAAATTGTAGTTAAATTAAAATATCTTTTATGACATAAACCACATCGGGAATTCTTCTCAAATTTAGTTCAGTACCTCGTATTACATACGTGGCAATTAGATCATAATGGACAAGTTGATTTGTGACATTGTATGGAGCATTGAGGATTTTATGAAGGGTATTGTATTGGAAGGATTGGTTATAAAAAGAATTGGAAGGTTTAGTGGAGCCTCAACGCTCAACCCAGCTCCGTACGTCTAAACAGGTAACTTTAATTATTGTTACTTTAATGAGCCTTTTGTTGTTAACTTAAAGCTTTTAACGTTTTTCTAGTAGTAGTCGAAAACAGCGACAATATACATAGAATATGTTCGACGTTCGTCTGGAGGGGATATGCTCAACAGGGATCAATGGAATAAAATCAAAATTACATTTCTATACTTTCCGGTTGTCGTTATAGTTTCTACTTATTTTATTGATATTTTGTCTTTTAGAATATAATTTTTGGTTTTAATAGATTTTAAAAATGCTATTTTTTATATCTTGAAATGAATGAAATAAAAAAGATAATCTTTATTCTGGGACGTATTGTCCCTTAAGAATAACAAAATTGTATCACAAGGTCTGGCTTATATAATTACATACAAAGCTATTTATATATGAAGAACATGAGGCATGTAAATACGGTTAATAGTAAATAATTGAATAAAGAACTTTCAGTAAATATAATAACATAAGGAGAAAAAAAAATACCCATGAGAAAATAAGAGAAAATATATACAGAAAATATATATCTATATGTACATTGAATGAAGAATATATTTACAGATAGCACATTACTGCACGTATTCACTTATTTACTTATATACCCAACCATACACAAATGCATTGTCAATCTTGCTATAATAAGATAAAATGTATGTAGAAATTAACATTGACCATGAATACTGAATAACATATATCATAAGGGACTCACAGGTATAGAATACTGCAATACATAAACTATATCAAAATTTTTGTATATAATTGGTCTGAAATTTAAACAACGAATTTTTAAATTTGATACTTGAACCCTTTATTTCAACTCTCAAGCAACTACATTCTATAGCACTTTTTGGCCAAAATTAAATAGTCCTTATCCTATACGTAAAATTTCGCGCTGGATCCATTTCCGAGGCCAGATTTTGAATGAAAAACCGAAGGCATCACTGCTATTGTCGGTTTATGCACATGTCACGAACAGAATCCTTTGCCCACATGCTACAACTAAGCTGTTTTCCAATTGATACACAGGAGAAATGGACGTACTCATTTCTCATAAAAGCGATATACCCGTTATTAGTTCTTAATTTGGATAATAATGAATACACCGTTTCGTGTGTCTCCCGTTAAGTTAGGAAAAACGACGTATGCGGTTGCTCAAGCGTCAATCACCAATCTTCAATCCATCATTGAAGAAGCTACAAGAATGTTTATTGTTGAAGAATATTGATTGCACTCCTAAGCTGATTGAGTGCAGGGATGCATGAAGAAGTAGCCAAGCTGTTTGCGCTTCGTGTTCGGGCATAGAGCGCTCCCAGCGGCCGCAGCCTCAGCAAACATCAAATAATGACTGTTTTAGTCCCTCCCATCGACAAACTGACTCTGCTCTCGGCTATGCTAACAGCTCCTCCTTGTCTTGTCTTCGAGATTTTTATTGAAATGTAAATGAAGGGTGTTGCTTAATATCATATTGAGAAATGATAATGATTAAAAATGAGCCCTGGTTTAAATCTCTTTAGGTCTGGAGGTAAACGTAATGTAGTTTAGAACACATTATAGAGTGCATGAAATATGCGATTATTTTTTACCTCAGGGTGTTGTTAGAAGTAGTTAGAAGATAAACATACTAAAAGTCCCCGCACCTGGAGCGTTAGCTAACGGTGGGAGGGGAGGTCCCATTGTTGGGTTTTTTCAATTATATCTCGAAAACGGTGGACTATAGAAAAATATGTTAAAAACAAAATTAAAGTTGATCTAATTTCTTATGAAGTTGATTCCATACATTTTTGTTGAACTTCCAATGGTTTTCGAGTTACGCGTTATTAAAAATCGAAAATTTTCTCAAACTAATAATTTTTATCTCACTTTTTGTCAGAGTAAAAATGATGATCAGAGTCGTAGAGCATTAAATTAACTTCAATTTCAAATATACTTTTTTGGTACTTAAACATTTGCTTCGACAAAAAGTGAGATGAACAATATTTTTTCTCGCAAATTATCGATTTTTAATAGCGTATATCTCCAAAACCGTTGAAAATTCGACAAATATGCATATTAACAATTTAACGTGAAATTTAATTAGCTTTAGTTTTTATCCGTAACATATTTTTCTAGAGTCCACCGTTTTCAAGATATAATTGAAAAACCCTTAAGTGAGACCTTCTCCCCTCTCCCCCATCGTTAGCTTACCCCAGGGGTGGGGAATTTTAGTATGTTTATCTTAACGACTGCTGACAAAGACCTGAAGCCAAAAATAATCGCATATTTCATGCACTCTATACCCCTCATTTCAGCTCCCCTTTACTGGACTTATAGGACTAAAATGACTTCTCGATGCCCCAAATTCTTTTTTTTTTTATTTTTTTTTTACTCGAAAACTGTCTTCTAACTTCGTCTCTTCAAAATATATTGGAATAATACTATAAATAACTCCAAGATTATTGAATCCACCAAGCTCTTAACCAATATGTTTATTAGGGTGTCCTTCACAATTCCGGCTTTCTTTAAATTATACTCCCTGCACTAATGTATTTATATTTAATAGATATTTTTGTTGATTGTTGATTTACCCTAGAACAATTATTAATGAAAACCACTCAAAAGTATCATGTTATCTGAAATAGTATCTAAATACTTAATAATAAAATATTAATTAGACAAACTTACTTTATAATAAAACAGACACATTATAAATAAATGCTTAAGGCATATTTATAAAGATTTACTTATGAGAAATTTTAAAAGAAAAAAAATTTTTTTTCTCGTCATTAGCAACCACTCAAGGTATCTTATTTATTTTTGATTTTGGGTTCTTTAAATTCGCTATAAAGATTCCATCATTTACCAGCTTGAAATGAACGATATGAAAATCGTTTTATTTATTAATCAAACTTTTAAATTTCAGACTTAATTTTTTTTTACCACTATAGAAATAATTTAAATACTGATAATAATAAGACATATGTTTTGAAATAGGTGGGTCCGTTTGTTGAAAATATAATTGTTTTATTTAGAAGCAGAATCATAAATAAAGCTCATTTTTTAATTTCTATTTTCATGACATGTTGGTTTTTTAATACTTTTTTTCAATATTTTAATATTTTATTCAACAAATAACACTAGCCAATCGATTTACTAAAATTGGAAAAAAAATAAAAATAAACATAACTGCATTATTACTTTTCCTCAGTTGTTCTCATCGTGTTCTCATGTCAAATAAACTATTTTTAATTTTCTGTTTAATCTTCTCTGGATTATTAAGCATTTAGAAATTGATTATTTCGTAGATTAACAGCCAAGAGTCATGAAAAACGAACATAACTCACCGGTTTTACAATTACACTGTGATTTTAATACTGTCTGCAGTTTGTTTTATGTTTTTTTTTTTTTCGTGGCTTAAATAATTGAGTTGATGTAGGGAGGAGGTAGATTTCAACAGTTCCCTGCGCCTTCTTGGGACATAAAACAACGAATTCCACTCCCTCGCCTTCTTCTTACGATGAATTTCTCAGTGTTTCTGCCTTATATACTTCTTTCCATGGGTAATTTTAAATGAGAATTATGTTACTATATTTTGTTTTATGCTTTTTTTCTTTCTTTTTTTGCAAACAATAAAACTGTAATAACCTTCAAACTGGTGTTCAACTATTTTTATTTTCTTCCGAATCACACATTTACAGTAATGCTAGGCAGTCTTATAGAATAATTTTTATACTAGAATAATCCGTCGCGGATTCACCCGCTCTCATAAACAAAGAACTTGGATTATTTTAACTAATAATTCAAAATTCCATTTGTTTATCAATAAAAATCTCGTACTGAAATATGGAATTTTGCATTATATCTTCAATGATATTTTTGTACATGGCAGTAATATTTAATCTGCTTTAAGTTGCATTGATCTGCTGTTTGAAAAGTACGTAAAAGCATAATCAGACGTCCAATTTGGCAGGAATAATTTTATCGATCCAGCTGGTTGTATTTTAATATCTAACGATAAAAGTATAAGACAGTTTGGCAGACCTCGTTTCTAACACTCAAGACTATATATTTTTATTATTATTGTTATAGTTTAAAATTTTTATTACAAACCTTCCTAGAGCTATTAAGATGTAGTTAAAATTTGTCACAAAATTTAAAATTTTGTCACTCTCTATATGTATTTATAGTTTTTTGTAATAAAAATTGCATTGAAAATAATTAAATTTTATCATAAATTTCTTGCTCTATATAGCACCGTACCTTTGTAACCTCTCTCGAATGTTGCTCGCCGCCTATCGGTCGATTATCAAACTTCACTGTGCACCTCATATTTATCGCTTTTTTTATGGCAATATAATCGAAAATCTTCTAATTTTATTATTGCTAAGCCTTCCTTGAACAATGAAGGTGGTGTAGTTCAAATTTGGTACAGATTGTATCAGCAGTTTTCGCGGTCAGTGATCAGAAACGAAAAAAGGCTTGTCCTTTTAATAATAGTATAGATTTATAAAAATGTATTCCAGTCTCAAAATTGTACATTGTTGATACATATCCTTGATTATATATTTTATTGTTATTTTTTAGCGCATCGATATTGATGAAGCGTCAGTAAATCGTATAACAAATTTTAATACCTGAAATATTTGGTCTATAAATATTTACAAACAGTAATTTTAAGGCTGTATAAATTTAAAGATCTTCTGTGGGATTACCATTTTTCATTATCACCGTTACTCTATACCTTATTTTTTTTTATTTTTTTTTTATTTTTTTTTTTTTTTTTTTCTTTCTCAACAAAATTTAATGAAAATTCCTCAGTATTTTTTACTGAAAAGGTATATAAAATTAACAATTTTTAAGAAAAAAATTATTAATAGAAGACGATTAATAGAATTAAATTTATTTTTTTACATAGGAAAAGGATTTTTGAAAATACTATTAAAAACATTAATAGGTACCTTGAGTTTCTTAATAAACCCTGTAACCGTTGCATTACTGATAACACTCCCAGGCGTCTGATAATAACACGGTCTCGGAACCTTCTTATATAAAATTTATGGATGAAACCGATGCCTGGTACTACAAGACAACGCATTGAATTGTAATTAAACCTACAGTCCCACTAATTTATATACTGTGTAAACATTTATGGATTTGTAAGTATTAACAAATAGGTTATATTAGAATTATAATTTAAATGTTTAAAGTATTTTTTGCATAATGCAATAACGATAGTGAAAAAAACTAGAAAAATTTGAGAAAGCTCAAATTACTCAGAAAAACATGCAATTTTTTTTCATTAAAATGATTCGTTTTTAATATATTTTGGATTAACTGAAATGATATGAGACTATTCTGCCTCCATTTTGTTTTGTATATATATACATAATTTAATTTTTTTTTGTTTTATTTTTATTATATACCTTTTCTAAGTTTAGCTTAACCTTATCCAGAATAGTTTAAAGCATTTTCTAATTATAATTCATCCTGTTTTACATTTATTCAATCTTTTCCACCCATATTTAATCTTTTTTCCACTTTATTTAGACTTTTCCATTTGTAATTTAACTTTTGCAACTATGTTTAAACATTTTCCAACTATTTTTAATCTTTTTCCATTTTTTTATAACTATTCTTTATTTATTTTATAACTATTTTCTACTAAAGAAAAAAAAAAATTATATATTTTTTTCTTTAGTAGAAAATAATTTTATTTTGACAAATATTAAAATTTGCCACAAATCAGAGTAATAACTTATAGCGCTATAAAGTACACATTCATACCTTATTTACATATCAAAGAATTTACAAATAAAAACATAAAAATAAAAAAAAAATAATATAAAAAAAAGTTAAATTAAAAAAAATTAAAAAGGTAAATAAACAAATGGCTGATATACATTTTCCAGAATAGTCGAATCATTTTCTAGTTATTTTTAATCCTTTTCCACAATATTTTAAACATTTCAAGTTATATTTAATCTTTATCCATTGTTATTTAGACTTTTCATCTATATTTCAATTTTCGCTTTCATATTTAAACATTTTCCAATTATGTTTAACTTTTTTTCGTTTTATTTTAAACTGATCCATTTTTAGAATTTATGAATTAATTTCCACTTCTATTGGTATGATATTATTAGAATCTGGTTTCGAATGCTAAACGTTCATCCTCAAATCTGAGTTGATCTAGCAGGCATTAGTTAGATATATATTACAGCTAATATATATTATACATATAAATACATATTTTTTTTATATTACAATATAATACATTGTTTAATATACTATATAGCTGAGGTATATCGCAGCCGGGATGAATCAACATTAGCACGACTTGGGTTGGCACCAGCTCAACAGATGGCACTATTTCTAGTGACCCAGTTGACGTACGGTTTGTGATCTCCACTCTTCTCATGTCGACCGCCTACATTTCTTCCTAGGTGGGCGGTATCCGAATAGATAATAGATAAGTTGTAATTTAAAATTCCCCTCAATCAGAATACGATAATAATGATTTATTTTAATGAGGCTTAACCTTCTATGAACCATAATGAAAGTTCGTGATACATTTAAATTTCGAAACCGCAATAAATATAAGAATTTATAAATTTATTTTCGTTCTTTTTTATCCCCGAAAACCATATTTATACATAACTTAAGAACTAATAAACCTGGAACCACTTAAAACTCCTAGAACTTCAAAGTTTTTGAGCCTTGTATTTTATTCTATGTAGGCTTGTTCAACGGATATTAGGAAGAAGACTTAAGTCAAAGTATACAATTCTACTTTTGTATTATTATTTACTTACCCCTCTTAGTCCTGGACTATAACAACAAACAATAAAGGACTTACCCAACGAATGGAAAGAAGGCTACCTGAAGAAGGCAGAAGGCAGAAGCAGAAAGGATTAGGAACACTGCGATAAGGTCTAGTCAACCTCATACAAACCATAATAAATTCCTATCTTTGTTGGTTTGTTCACCTCCTTAAAATAACAAACCACAGTCTTATCCGAAAGGTCTTTGAGGCAAGGTTGAAAGGGCGAGACCAGAACTACATGGAAGCTAAGGATCAAGGATGCCTTTCTTATGAGGAATCTAAGCCAGGTAGAGAGAGGATTAGTGGAGGATCTGGGTGGATACACAGTAACTTCTCTAGTATAAAGTAACATAGTGTGATAGTGAGAATAGATAAAATAGGAAGTGATAATGATAACAAGTTTAAACAAATTCATGATGAATCCCACTCTTTCTCCCTTATATAAAATCAATTCGACCCAAAAAGAAAAAAAAAAAATGTTTTATCGAACAATAGCTATGTTTATGATTATTATTTTAAATTATACACGTTTCCGTTGTAAAACTTCATGAATTTATTTTTTTTTTTAAGATATAATACAATTTATTTGCTTTTTATAATGATATGTTATGTATTTCTAAATAATTAATTCGAAATGTATTTTTAAAAAAAGAAGAAAAACCGAAGAAAAAGGTATATTATATTTTTACCTTATCTAAATGCAACGGTATTATGTGGATAACATTTGTTTTGTTTTTTTATTATTATTTTTCCTTCTTCATGCTCATTATAGTTTTTTGAGTGTATATTTTTTTTATAATTATTTAAATCTGATGTTTTATACTGTTCCTAAAACTAAAAACAAATTAATTTGTTAAGAACAATAAAATGCTTCCATATTAAATAAATAAATACATAACTATATTAATAGATTAACTAATAAATACGACGTGAAGTTAGTTTGTTTTTATTACTATTGTTGTGTTTTTTTTTAAATATTTATATTATTTTTATTGTACTTGTTATGATACATTACTATCTGCTTGTAAAAAAGAATTTTTTAAATTATGATTTACATTACTTACTACACGTATATTTTGTACATATACCTGGCCAATTCAAATTGCCATATAGTGGGTACTCTAAAAAAATTAATAAAAGTCAATGAGTAATTTGTTTATGTGTATATATCCATGCATACTTCTAAAGAACAAAAACACAAAAAAAAAAAACATATTCTATGCCCAAAACTCTATTATGTTCTTTCCTTGTTGATTTTTTTTTTAACTTTGAAAGGTGAAATAAAATATAAGAAAAATAAATTTTATTCTGGGGCCACTGCTCCTTAAGAATAATTATAATGAAGAATATAATGGCGGCCTAGTGACTGGTGAAAGGTGGTGTTATGAAAAAAATTAAATAAAATTAGAAAATACAAATATATACTCAAGTATATGTGTATTGTAACAAGAACAACACAGGGATTTTTTATTTACAGTTTATTAACAAATAACCAAGATATTTAATACAGACACACACAGAACAATATTATTAAACATTACCACAATAATAACGGGCATTAAACAGCTAATTACAACACCGATATACACAACACCAAAAACATAACCATGTTGTTATTATTCTGTCCATGACAACCAGTCTATATCAATACTCCTTAGCAACGGGAGCAGTTCTCCTTATTACGTTACACTGCCCCCTCCTCAGATGCATTCCTCCTGGAATGCTGCGGTTTCCTCCTAGAACGTGTTGGCTCCCTCCAGGAGCTACAACTTCCATCTGAGACTCTTCTGATTCCTCCAGGAGCTGCGGCTTCCATCCGAGACTCCTGAGATTCCTCCAGTACCGCTGCAATTTCCTCTAGGAAAGTTTCTGCTTCCTCTTAGAACGCTGCGACATCCTCCAGGAACGCTGCGGTTTCCTCCTAGAATGCTACGACATCCTCTACGAACACTGCAGCTTCCTCCGAGAACGTTGCGATATCCTCCAGGATCGTCGCAGCATCCCCTAGAAAAGCTGTTAGTTCCTCCAGGAACTGTGGCTTCTCGGACCGCCTCGGATACCTCTGGGAAATACTGTTTCCTCTTCTTGGTTTTCCTTTTTATATCTTAGCTCTTTGGGCTCTCCATATTCAAGGGGATCAAATTCTTTACGCGTTTCACCGTATATTTCTTCTTCTTTTGTCCATAAACACTGAAACTCTTCTGTGATTAAATTACATTTTGATCTATGACGTTTCTTAGAAAACGTTTTTCGTCTCCTTCTTCTTTTCCTTTCACATGATTTATAACAATTATTTTTACCTTTCAAACATCTATATCTTCAGCTTCCTGAATAGTAACAACTACCTTTGAATTTTTAAATTTCTCTTTAGTTTCTCCTTCTGGCCATTATCTTCATTTTCTTCCTCAACGTTTTTTGAATATGTTCTTTGGGGAGGAAATATTCCTTCTCTAGTACTCTTACAGCTATTTTTATCAAAATCTTTGAAAACATGTACAGGAACCATTTCCATTTCCATAGCCAGGTCATCTATGTACTCCACGTCGAC
The DNA here is from genome assembly GCA_003667255.2 of Euschistus heros. Lineage (NCBI taxonomy): Eukaryota > Metazoa > Arthropoda > Insecta > Hemiptera > Pentatomidae > Euschistus > Euschistus heros. The sequence goes on along the minus strand of RCWM02000052.1, from coordinate 3,472,503 downwards.
CGTCAGGATCTTGCGCTGCTCCTCATTTTCTGTTTTATGAACAGTTTCTTCCCTTTTGTCATCACTCTGGGCATCAATGACCTGGGATTCGGATACAAGATTTTTAACCTCAACCCTAACTAGACTCTCAACCACCGCTTCGACTTTTTCATGAAAATTTTCAATATCTCCTTCAACATCTCTCCTTAGGTCGGAGACTTCCCGAGAGAACACGTCGAGGCGCCGAGACATCTCTGAGGCGAGGTTCGAAAACTTTTCATCCATTTTACTATTTAACTCTCTAATAGATTTTGAAAAGCTATCCTCAAAATCAACCGTTTCAGGATCTGTGCCCTTACCTTCAAAATAATTTCGAAGCCTTTGCACTAAAGTTGTTTTAGAACCTGTTGTATCGAGGTCTAATTCTTCTAACTCTGCCCTCAATTCAGCTACTCTTAATTCCTGAATTTTCTTAATAGGCATTCTGAATCCTTAAATTATCTGTGTTAATAAACTGAACCCCACACCTGACACCAATTGTAACAAGAACAACACAGGGATTTTTTATTTACAGTTTATTAACAAATAACCAAGATATTTAATACAGACTCACACAGAACAATATTATTAAACATTACCACAATAATAACGGGCATTAAACAGCTAATTACAACACCGATATACACAACACCAAAAACATAACCATGTTGTTATTATTCTGTCCATGGCAACCAGTCTATCTCAATACTCCTTAGCAACGGGAGCAGTTCTCCTTATTACGTTACAGTATATTATCGAAAATTTTAAATTAAAAAAATAATAAATATTTTAATTTAATTTGCTCATTATGATATTGAACTTAAAACACACTCCTTAAGAGATTGGAACTGATGACAAGGACTGACACTAATGACGATACGCATGCTCAAACCGGAGCTTGCATTTCAATTACCCGCCAATTATACTACTGCTAATGAAGAGACCTTTTAGCATTGATATTGCCAATTTGCATAACTAAGTAACCCTTTGGTATTCTATACATATTTTTTTCATTGTTTATATTTATTTCTTATTTCTCCAGCCCCTTAATCATTATTACTGGTCCCACAAACATTTCATGTATTATTTCCCTCTAACTTCGTCTTATTATGTTTTTACTTTTTATGTTATGATATACACTTGTAAAATATTGTCTCAGTTAAAACATGTAACTGTAGTTCTTTTATCCTTCAAAAACATTAAAAAGTTACGACCATATAATCCTAACTGAACCTAGTTAGTTTCATAAATATTTGGAATAGGAAAAAAAAATGAAAACGATTTAATTAAAATTCTAAGTGGTTACCGGCTTTGCGAAGCGCGTTCAAGGGAGGTTCTCGTATAGCCCAGTCAAATTAGAAGTTTTATGCAGCAAATCTTTTAAAGGAAGCAATGAAGCTGAATTTTTGCATATACCTTTGTTTTGGCCTCCTAAATAAGGAGTGAAAAATCACCGACCTTAGCATGTTAGCATAATTAGATATTCAACATTAAAGTTCACAAAAATCAGTTTTTTCAAATACCTCGATTGCTATGCCTTGAGCGTTAATCGAGAAGGTTACAAAACATGTAGATATAATATTTTCTATAATTTTCGTTCATTTCATTTTTTTATTTTATTTTATTTTATTTTTTTTTTTTTTTTTTTTTTTTTTTTAAGGACTAACCGTTTTCGAGATATAGCTTGGAAAAAGAAGTACCACCCCTGACAGCATTAGTTCGGATAATCGACGCTCTACTGTATTTCCTCTTCATCAAAACTACTCATTTTCCTTGAAAAATCTGGAAGAAAACCCCTACTCGAACTTGCTCCGCGGAAAACTATCTCACCGCTGGATTGCTCACAAAGATATCGCAAAGACTTAGCCAGATTGTTGACTACCGTGAATATTGTGTGCCTAGGCCTTAAATACTGTATAATTCGAAAAAGTTTCGTTATTATCGAAATCTTCCTTCAACAAGTTTTGCAAACTTTAAATTCTTCTCTAAAATCATCTCTCTCGAAACTCTTAACTATTTCTAGTATAAATCAATTTGTCTATCTTCTTTTTAAAAGAAAATATTTAACAAATTTCAATAATTTTGTAAAGTCTACTAGGTCAATTTATGAAATCTTGCTATTTCTTAACAAAGATATGTCATTTTATCAATTATTTCTCTTTTCTATAAAATTGAGAGATTATTAATTCTATATTAACTTTGATATTCGAAAAGAAAATTGTTATTTTAATGAAATACTGAAAACATAAAATATAACCTTCTTGATGTAGGTTTAAGGGATTTTTATATCTTTGTTGATTTACGGAATGTTTATTTTTAAGATTATCAAATGACATTTTTCATATCCCATCAGGCTTTAAAAACAGTCCAACTCAATGATAATTATAAACAAATATAAAATCGCGGTTTAATAAAATAAAACATTGTACTGCTGTATTGACGTCAGGAATTAAATTTAATCCCTGTTTATTTACAATCGGACCATCGTTCCACTTTTCTTTTTTTTTTTTGCTTTTTACCTACCAAATAAAAGAAAATATTGTTTGTAAAATATATAGATAATTAAGTTAGTTAAGATCTGCAGTAACTAAGTCCCATTCTTTGAGATCATTGTACAGTGTATTCCGGGCTCCTAACCAAAATAATAGAAGACTCTGAAGCTTTGATCTCGGGCTGGAACAAGGAAGGCTTTTAACATTAAAATAGAAAGGACTTGCTCTCCCACTGCTTTTCTTTTCTCCTATCTGTATGTCTTCACCAGAGGCATTAGTAAAATGGGTAGAATTACGTCTACTCTAGGCAAGTTTTTTCTATTACTGGCAAAAGTCCTGTACTATGGAATTGCCTTATATTTTATTTGAATTCAGTAACCATACCTACCGAACCTCCAGCACATTTGTACGATTTATAAATACATTTTTAAAATTGAATATTTTTTGTGCTTTTCAAAATGTTGTAAAATTTCTCACTTGTTAGTATAATTTCGAAAATTGTTTTTTGCGCAGGATTTAAGCTTTCACGGATGAACGTAACCATTAATTCAATTTTTTTTTCAATTAATTTTGGTTGTGTCCTCCGAATCCAAAATTAAACCCCTTAAAAAATATTCCATAAATAAGTATGTAACATTCAGATGAGAAAAAAAAAGCCAACTATTTGCAAAATTAAACTAAAATAAATTTAATTTATTCGAATCAACAACACTAAAGCAGTAATATAGTGCAGTAAATATATCAGGGGAAAATAATGGAAATTATTTTCCTCGTACATTTTTTTTTTTTGATGCGCGGTAGCTCTGTTGTTGCTCGGATCGAACATTTGCCTACATTTTTCTTTTCTTCAACTCCTAGATCATTTTTTATCAAAGCCCGTGGGACTGTAAGGAAAAATAGTTATCGACTTTTTTTTTTCAATGCAGAATCACCAAAAATATTATTATTAGGGGTACAGAAGACCGCTTGATGAAAAAACAAACATAAAAAAAATTGTTTATTTTTTTTCATATTCATTTTTATTGTTATTTATTTTATTCTATGCATCTACAAGTCGTTTCCTTTTTATTAGTTTTAGTTTTACACGTTATTCATGTTAAAGAGAAAAACTACCGAAGATTCCATAATCAACTAATTTCGTTTTTTTTTTTTTTTCTTATTTTAACCGTTTATAACCGTTACTCGACAGCTATTTATTCTCGCTCTACCTTTTTTTTTCTTTTTTTTTTTTGCGAATAGTGACCGTATTTTTTTTTTTTTTTTTTTTTTTTTTCGTTATTCTGTAAAACATGGCGTGTATTTGTTGTAGAGCGACTGCCTTTACCTTAGCTAAGGTTTCAACCGGATTCCTGTAAGGTTCTTACGAAAGGGCAGAAATATGTAAATAAAAGAAAGTAAAAGATTTGTCGTCCAGTGGCAATGGTTTCGCACCGGGCTGGCTTATGAGAACTGGTTTAGTATCGGAGGTCTGGCCTGCCATATAATATTTTCTCGTCTTGTGAATATTTCCATTCAGTGAAGAATCTTTATTTTATTTATTTTTTTTCCGTGTGCTATGCCGTCTACTTCAAAGACCCTAGTCGAGAAACGACTAAGATAATTTATTCTGGTGGAAAAAAAATTCCTTTTTCGAAGGTCCTTAAGGTTCTGTTTCGTGAATATATTGAGATATTAGCGCCAGTATATAACAAGGATAGAAACACCCTTTATCAAGCTGAAATATATAAAAATCGAAGAAAAAAAACCATGGGTGTATCCATGTGTAAAATTTATTTTCAAATATTAGGTTATGAGAGTAATTCAAGAATGTTTTCAAGAGAACATTATACCGAGATTTTATAGGAATATTCTTTCTAAGTTTCTTTCTATTTATATAACTTAAATAAAAAAGTCTAGTTTACTTTAACCATTAGTTATATGAATAACTTTGTAATAAAATAATAATATAATAAGAAAAAAGTAGGTAGATGATAGAAGAGTAGAACCTTACTACAACGACCCGCAAGGGACCAAGTGCGGAAAGGCTAAAAGGTCGGATTAACCAGAGATTTAATTGAAGCATTTTTCATACTTAAAGTAGTATTATAATTTTATTAAAAATTGTATATTACCATTTAAAAAAAAATAAAGGAAATAAAAAACGTACGTTATATTCACCAATAGACTAATATGTTTGCATAGCAATGTTTTAGCCAACTATGTATTTAGGTACATACACGTTAGCCATATTAACACTGCATTGTGTTTGGTTTCTAGAAAACTGACTCATTTTTAAGAACGTTCATAATGAAGTACGCTCTAAACGTTGTTGTTAAAGGCGTAAAAAGCAGAAATCGTAAAAATAATAATAATAATAATAAATAAATTAAATTAAAATATAAAATAATTCCGAAAATTAGAAATTCCGTATCGTAGTCCCCGTATAAGATTCAGAGCTTAATTTTTTCCAAATTATATTAAACTAGTATTTCCTTGCTGTCATAACTAGTTTAAACTTGAATAATTTTAACTTTATTTTATTTGAGGTTTTTTTTTTTTTTATATAGGTATATAACTTGTACCTAAATAAGATTATCGATTTCACATTGATGGATTTTTAATTTTAACCATAAAAGTATATGAAATTTTGGCAAACCTCGTTTCTGAGACTTTATATTGTTCATTTAAATTATTATTATTTTAAAGTTTATTAATGTAAATCATCCTATAACTATGAAGATGCTGTAGTTAAAATTTGGTGCAGTTGGGTTAAATAGTTTTAACCATTGCAAACTCATCCAATTCATCTCGTATTCAATCCTTACAATCCAAAATCCTTCGTAAAATCCTCAATGCTTCTTACTTTGTCACCAATAAACTTATCCATAAAGATCTTAATGTTCCACATGTTGCTGATTTAGCCCATACCAGATACCTATCCTTTCATAGTAAGCTCCATATCACTCAAATCCGTTAGTTTCTCAATTTGCTACCCACTCCGTTCCTGATAATCCTCCAAGGTGTCTGAAAAGAAGATAGCCCAGCGACCTTCTAGTTTAAAAGTTTTAATAAAGTGCTACTGATGAGTAGTTCTTTTCAAGTTGTAACATGTTATTATAATCGTTGTCAATACATTTACTTGATGTATATATTCTGTACAGTTGTAAATTTCAATAAATGTATATAAAAAAAACAAAAAAAAACATTGCAAACCCAATTGCAGAATGGCATTACTCACATATCCGTCGATTTTTAAACTACTATGGGATATAGATATCGCACTATATATTCATAGAAATTTTAAAACCAATTTATTGAAAATAATTAAATTTTATCATATTTTTTCTAGCTCTATTCTAGGCCCATTCCAGCTCTATATATTACAGCACCTTTGTAACCTATCTCGAATGGTGCTCGCCACCTGTCGGTCGATTATCTAACTTGACTGCACACCACATGTTTATTGATTTTTTATGACAACTTTATAGAAAAACTGTAAACCTTATTATTGCTTAACCTTCCTTGAATTATAAATACGATGTGGATAAAATTTGGTACAGATTGGTTTAGTAGTTTTCGCGGTCAGTGATCACAAACGAAAAATGGCTTGTCCTTTTATATAATAGTATAGATATAGATTACTCTAATATAATTTTGAACACAGCAAGTTTACTTAAAAGCTAACCGTGCAGCAGATATTTTGGGGAAACGTAGAAAAGTTCTAAATATTTAATGCTAAAAATTAGGGAGTGGTTGTACTTCAAGATCCAAAACTTGGATTTTCGTACACTAGCACAACACTAACAACATAAAAAAATCAAAACTACCCGACCTTCTGCATACCAAAATGTACCTCTTTGGTGGACTATTAGGTATTTTGCCAAAAAAATGCCTAATATGCCAAAAAAAAATGCTTCACTGATTCCGCGTAAGTGGCGCATTACTAGGAGAGTAGGTCTAGCGGAAGTCACATTAGTGGGGTTCTAAATCAAGGTTTTTTTCTAGTTATAAAAGTTTCTAATTAAAGTGGTTAAGAGCTATTAATTTCAATAACAATGGCCACTAAATAATTTTTATTTTCATTTCCTTTATTTATTTTTTATCCACTGAAAATCATTAATTTCTTTTTCCAATTCGACTTCCGAAAACTTTCTTTAGGTGGAACTTTTGAAAAGTATGTATTCTGTTGTTCTAAAATGATTAAAACAATTAATGTTTTTAATATAAAATGAATTCAAGCAGTTTAACTGTATTATACTGCTTCGAAACCTTGACCATAGAGCGATTTAATGCACTTAGTGTCCTGACGTTCGTGACCGTCTCGATCGTTGGAGAAGGGAGAAGAATGTAGTTCCGTATTAAGTGTGACAGATGGCCGCAATGTTCTCCTATCTCGGCCTCAGTCATTCCATTCTCAGATTTGTTTTTTTTAAATTACTAAATATTTGTCAACGTTATCTTTTTCGGCAGAGCCAGAGACCGCAATGGAAGTACCCTTATTCGGTTATGTTTCGCAAAAATTAGGTTATGTTTCGTAAACAGGTTTGTATCTTCCGTGCCTCCACGTTTTTGTATAAATTTCACATTAAATAGTTTATTTAAAATCAAAAACAGGATATGTAATGGATTGTGGATGATTTACATTTCAATCCACATTTATGATTAAAGATTATTTTGTAATTCCAAGGGTTCGGTAATTCTAAAAAATATTCTGCCAGTCAAAACTAGTTACTTCCACTTAATACTTTCTTCAAACTCTGTATATAGATAAAACAATTTTTTTTTAAAGTATCCTTTTATTTCTATTTTATATTACCATTAGTTTCCTAATTCTTCTGCATTAATACTTAAAGAATAAAAAAGGAAGCCTTCTTTTTGTGGAGAGAAAAATAACATCCTGGCGGAAATAATATAATCTATTTTTATTATTATTATTTTTATTTTTTTTATTTATTTATATATATATTTTTTTTTGGTGCTTAACGTCCTAATATGCTTTAATTATGGCAGGAATGACGGGTTATTCTACTGGTTACCTACCTATTATATCCATGGTGGGAAGGTCAATATTGATTGCTTAATACATTTTACCCCGACTTGGTGGGATTCGAACCTACGACCTTCTATACTGAGACCCTCGCCCCTAAAAAAAATGGCAAAACTTAGTTTCTAAATTAATTATTTGATAAGCGATGTTGGTTGATTTTGGGATCAGTAAAAAAAAAAAGACAATAATCTTTTTTAACATTTCGGCCAAATTTGATGGCTTTCAATTAAAAACAAACTAAAAAAAATGCAAAACTTAGTATAATCTGATTTTGATTTAATTACATTTATGCAATTATTATTATTTTTAAATTAATATTAAATTTTCTTTGTTTACGTTGCTGATACAACTTTTTATGTTGCAGGTATGTACTAACTTCATATGAACTGTATACTTGTATTTCTATAAGTGAGTACATTTTTAGTTGTATTTATTTTTAAGTTAACATATAAAGATTTACGTTTATGTAATACAATAACATTTAATTATGAAGTCTTGTTTTTCATGATATTCATTAAATCAATATTCAAAATTTGGTCGCAAAAATCGTTTTGGAAAACCATTTTTTTTTAATTTTGTTTCTAAATCTGAAAATAAACTTTTTGCTAATTTAAAATAATTATTCTCAAAATCATATTGATTGTTTAATAAAAAATAAGTTATTAATTATTTTTTTTTTTTTTTTGCTAGGATCTTTGCAAAACTCAATCATTGCATCATTTTTTAATAAATAGAAATAATAAAATTTTGCAAAGTTATTAGACAAATGTACTCATTGTCAGTTGATTTTATACTCAATTTCTACCTATGCTCACATCTTCCAACGAATTACAAAAGACTTTAACATGACTGTGATTAGACCAATTTGGACTTCCGGAGTTAAACTTTGGGGCTCTACTAAATCATACAATTTATCTCGTATCCAATCTTTAAAATCAAAAATCCTTCGAAAAATCTACCATGCTGCTTACTTTATCACCAATAAACTTATCCATAAAGAACTTGATGTTCCATATGTTGCTGGTTTAGCCCAAACCAAAATTCTATCCTTTAATAAAAAGCTCCATAACCACTAAAATCCTCTAATTTCCCAACTTTCTTCCCAAACCATTTTCGATAATCCTCCGTGGTGTCTGAAAAGAAGATGGCCCAGAGGCCATTAAGAAATGAAAAAAATGTTTCACAAGAAAACTATAGACTCCAGCTAACATACATATTCATGTCAATATAGAACCAATGCCTTTTAAAAACAAAATTAATGAAGTAATAAATCGTGTAATTTTGAGTGAGTGTAAAAGTTTCGTTATTTAAGCAGATATATAAATGTATCCCTAAATTTAATACTTTTTGAAATCTGAAAGCTATAGACAATTTATAATATTTCCATATCGCAACCACCCTAGTTATTTTGAGAAAGCAGTTAGTGAACGGTGTTCTCCATAGCCGTACTAGTTGATCAGGACTGACACTCCAGCCCATTGTCCTGTTGTCCAGTACAAGCGGCCTCTGGAGTCATGGCGTATTGCAACATCTGCATACATTGTCAGTTGAGGGGTCGACTGGGCGCTATGAATATTTGATTTAGTTCTGCAACACCTTATGCTCCGCCTAACTCATGGGAATTATTCTATAGTTGAAGTCTGTATTATGTATAAAATGTTTACAAAGAAAAATTAAATAATTATAAAAATTTAATTTTTTTTTCACCTGGTTCAAGAGGATAACTCCGGTTTTTTAGTTAATGTAATTTATTTATTTTTTCCCGATACAAGCAGTTAAATCACTTGATGATTCAAGGACTAAAACATTACGATAATAGATACGATTCCTGTATCGAACGAAAAATAAATCAAAAATTATACGTAATAAATGTTTTAAATAAAATTTTAATAGTGTGTTTAAAAATTAGGAAAAAAATTGAGAAATATGCAACCTTTATTACGTAGTACAACAGCCAGGAGAGGGTCTGTGTTTCCTGAACTATTTTCCACCATTTATTTCTTTTTCCTCCCTTTTAGTCCAATCAATAAACAGATTGTAGAGTGCATGAAATATTATGCGATAAGTTTTTATTTCATAGCATTTTTAGGAGTAGTTAGAGAGTAAACATACTAATAGTCCTCACCCCTTTTTTGGGGTTAGCTAACGATGGGGGTGGGAAGAACGTGCCATTTTTCTGTTTTTCGATTATATCTCGAAAACAGTGGACTCTAGAAATATATGTTCCAAATAAAAATTAAAGCTAGTTAAATTTTCTATAAAAATTGATTATATATGTTTGTCAAAATGTCAACGGTTTTCGAGATATACGTTATTGAAAATCGGTGTTTTTCAGAAAAAAAACTAATTTTACCTCACATTTCCTTCTAGTACATTCCACGATCGTTTCTCAAAAAAAAAAAAAAAAAAAAATGTCAGAATCAAAATCGAAGAGCATTATGTTTACTTTAATTTCGTATACGTTTCTAACATTCGAAGCAAACGTTTAACAAAAAGTGAGGTAAAAATACTTCCTTTTCTCGAAAATTATAGATTTTTAATAACGTATATCCCGAAAGCCGTTTGAATTTTGACAAATATTTATAAGAACTATTTTATAGAAAATTTAATCAGCTTAAATTTTTATTTGAAACATACTTTTCTAGAGTCCATTAGCTGCCAGATTCTTTATTATATACTTTTTTTTATAATGCTGTTTTCACTTTTTGATTCTGAGCTCAAACAAAAAAAAAAATCCAGGACATTCAATAACGATTTGATTGTTAAAGAAAGTATACAATTAATTACAATTTATATAGAAGCAGATTTGGTTCTTAATATAAATATTTGTTTGGCACAACTTCTAATTTATTAATTTAGCTTGTTACTACATGTTACGGGACTTTGGTCCCATGTTCTCATTTACTGTGGTTTAGTGATATACAATGTGCTTAAACCACAGCAAATAAGAAACCTGAAGATGGGAATAAAGTCCCGAAACATGTAGTTACATAAATAAAGTAAAATAAATAAAATAGGAGTTGTGCTATACAATTTTATATAAAAGTATACAATACATGCTTACATTTGACATCTGATACATTTTTTAAATTTAAATCTTATTTTACATACCATACGTCAAAGACAAGAAACTGCTTTTCGACTACTCTAACATTCACTAGACAAGCATCAAAATCTTCCAATAAATTACAAAAGACTTATTTACTGGATAGTAATTAGACCCATTTGGGAATTCCACTTGTAGTCTCCAAACTTGCTTCCATTCCGAATCCATTTAAATAATCCTCCGAGGCGTTTGAACAAAAAATGGACAAGAGACCTAATGTAGCAACGGATACCGATTTAAAATTGATAATCGCATAATAGACTTAGAAGACAAGAAACTGCTCGTCGTTTGCGACTACATTTTCTTGGCAAGCGTTTCAAACTCTCAATAAATTGCAAAAGACTTATTATGACTGTAATTAGACCCATTTGGAGAAACGGAGTTGAGCTTTGGTGCTTCACTAAATCTTCCGATCCAAGGCCAGGAGACCTTCTAACTTAAAACTTTTGAACTAAGTGCTAGTAGTAAGAAAGAAAAATAATATTTTAGTCATTTAAAGTATCACTGGAGATAACGTATTGCACGTTTTTTATATATATTTTTTCTCTTGAAATAGTCTTGTTTGGTGGGGGAGGAACTAAGTGTCCAGTAGTTAAAAAGTGTTTAGCGTCGCTTGTTACAAAATGAGCTGTAGCCTCAGTTATTAAAGTAATTGCCTTTGTCATCGCCTTTCAACTTAACAACTCCAGTGATTAGCTGCCCGCTGGCCGATCCCGCAGGACTGGAATTCTAGCAGTTTCATCTCCAGCTCCAGCAAAGTAATCGTTGGGACATTTTCCAAGATGATGGTGAAGGTTTAGGATCAATTATCATCTGCATAAGGCTAATCAAAACCTAAAATAAAAAGATTGAATAATATATACAAATATTAGATTCCTTCTTTTCCGGCGTTACTAGAATTCCGCTTCGAATAAAGGAAACGGCTGATAATGAAAATTATGAATTACAATTATAAAAACAATTTCATATTTAAAAAAAAAATTGTTTTTAAGTTAGGAAGTGCCCTGGAAAAATATGACTTGTATGCTATAATAATAATAAGACGAAATTATATATCCCCATCCTAGCTTGGTTTTCATTTATAAAAAACACTTTTGATAAGTTGTTTTTTTTTTGTTTTTTTTTAATATGAAGTCACCAAGTTTACACAGATTTATACCCGTTATAGCAGGTCTAACTTTTATGATCAGTATCTGGCAAAATTACTGATTACATCCTTATTTGTTGAAAAAAAAAAATTTCTATGAGGAACATATTTTTGAAGAAGGGAAAATTGGGTATATGGTTGGAACTGATTTTACTCATTTGAAGTGGTTGGAACCGAGTTATGCTAGGATAACCAAATTCTCGGTTAAAAAGTATAAAAATACATGCGTAAAAATGATATAGGACAATTGACGTAATACATCTATTATAGATAGTACTCATTAAGTATGCAATAATAATATACATATGTGACATTTTTTTTTTTTCCGAGTTCGGCTATCTGTGGACCACGTTCAACAATTCATTCCTTGCTCTTCCGTTCTCTCCAATCTTTCTTCATCACCTCTGCCTGATGTTTTCTCCTTTTTATCTGACATCTGTCTATTAATTTGTGGTTTAACTGTTTCTGAAAATTTGATCTTGTTGACTGCTGTCTGGAATTTGTCTCTGTCCCACATTGAATCCCGTTGTATATTTGCCACCATCCCTATTTATGTGATCGTTTTATGTTTTAAGGGGCTGTGTTGGAAAATTTTCTTTGTTTTCTGATCCATTTTCATTAAATGTCCATAGAATGTCAATCTACGTTTCCTCATTGCATCACTTAATTTTTCAATATTTCTGTGTTACTTCTTATTGTATGTTTAAAACCTTCTTCAGTCTTTATTGGTCCCTTCTTCTTCTCTCTTTCTTTTTCATATTATCATTATTATATTCCATATTTCCAGAAGTGACATTTATTATATATGTAAATAAAAAAATTTATGGCTTGAAGAAATCACTGATTTGCTTTTGTTTAAGCACTGACGTTTCATCTGCCACCGCACGATCGCTCCACTGTCTAAAAGCCATGAAACCGCAAGAGATTTCCAACCCAGCAAACCCTTCCTCATTAGAAATTAATATAGACATATTTCTTAGTGGATCGTCCTCTCCATCGTCCAGCCTTCGTGTCTAATCTCTTATCTCGGCAATCGACTATTTCGTGAAAGAGTTGTAATATGTGAAATAAAAAAAATAAAAGTCTCGGTTGATCGATACTCAGTTAATTGAGGCCCAAGTGTAGTATCAAAATTAATTTATCATAATTGAAAAACTGCGGATGTACACTTATAAAAAGAGAAGATTTATTATAATTACTTGTCACATCATGGATGAAAAATGTCTTCCTTCAATCGTCTTCACTTGTTCAAGATGCTTCTTTGACATAATGAGTAAATTTACTTAGACTGATTTCCGACTAAATAATTATGTCGATTTATTGATGGATAGTGGTAGGCCGTTACGATCATCCATCAATTTAAGTTTAATAATTAAACAAGAAGCTTGCTAATTACTTGATGACAATAAAGTTGTAACTAGTTTAAATTAAAACTATATTGAGGGGAAGGACTTGGACTTGATCTTAGAAAATTAGATTTGATGGATTGAACTTCAAAAGTATGTTAATCCTGTTCATTATATTAGAGAGATGCATCAAAAATTAATTAGATAAAACTATCGTATATACATATATTCACTAGTGAATATCTGATTACATTGTAAATAATACGCAACCTTTACACTTAACAACCTGACACTGGATTATAGTGATCTTTGTGTGTTATGGTGTCAGCAGGTTTTATCCGTAGTAAAATAATGAAGTTGAGTAATTATTAAAAAAAATACTGTGATATTAATAACTTTTATTTTAGGGGTCAGATGGCTTTATAATATAAATCGATTTTTATTTTTTTTTGTTTAAAAAAAAAGTATATTGATTCTTCTTGATATATGAATGGGTTTTTTGTAAAATTCAAAAATAATTACGCTCCATCGAATCATTTGCATCCTTGGGACAACCCTCAATCGGGATTTGTGTAACTACCCCGACCTTGAAAAAAGCAATATCTTCGAGCAATTATTTCGTACACTGACTGTCCTTATTTTTTTTTTGTTTGCATACCAAAGTGAGATAACGAGCAAATTTTGATGTCAATATATCAAAAAATAAATTGTATGTTTGTGAATTATTACGTTGGTTTATATCGGCTTGATTTATATCCACGGATGTCTCCGTTTGAGGATATGAACTCAAAGCTTTTTGGATGGAATTAAGAATTGTTATATTATTCATTTCTTTTTTTGTTTTTTCGTTATTAATTTAAATAATTTAACGAATTTAATTTATTAATAATAATTTAACGAAACCCTCTAGGGTTAAATACTCTAGTTGTATTCCTGCCACATGAATCCGACCAAAACTTAACTTATATCATGACAGCGGCAACTCACAGAAATAATTACCCTTAAAAAAAAAAGTCGGGTGATCGGATACCAGAGTGCCTGGAGTGTGGATCGAAAAACCCGCAATTCGGAGCACCGCAATTTAAAAAAAAAAGAGAAAGTACTTGTTTGGGACATGCAACATTAACTGAATAATACCCTTATAGAAGAAATAGCTGATAGACAGGCTACAGACTACAGATCTCGTATGAAAATGCAGAACGGACGACGGATGCCGACTATAGCAAGAAAATAGGGGATATAAAATATGGGCAAATAAGAGTAACCAAAAAGTGGAAATACCTAGAGGAGACAATATGTAACAATGAAACGGATAGGACATCGATAGAAGAAAAATAGCCAAACCGCAAAGTCTCGCAAAGACTGAAAAATGAACACCATAGTACGGTAGTAAGACCAGATACTCGTTAATGATATGTTTTTAATGATTTTTCTTAAAAATTGCTGAGTTGATAAAATTTCTTTGGGTAATATGTTTACCCTAAAAAAAAAAAAAAAAAAAATTTCTTTGGGACCACCCTAAAAATAAAAAAAAAAGAATAATGAAAAACGATTTATAATTGACGGAATAAATTGAATTGAGAACCTCCTCCTTTTTTAAGTCGGTTAAAAAAATATATGACTAATGAATATCGCTCATGGGGAGCAATATTGGCACAACTCAAAAAAATTTCATAACTGACATTTGAAAAATAAATTAAAAAAAATAAAATCAGAATTATACTCATTATTAAATGCCCTTATAGAGAAGTTATTAACTTGAAGGTAATTTCGTTTAAGCAAACTAAAACATTTCCTATGCATTTTCCTTAGCAATGAAAACTTTAAACCCACTTACCTTTGTTGTGCCGCTATTGCAGACGATGAGCGATTTGGTTCTAAATTTATATGCGTGATAATAAATGTTATTCGTGTTTACAAAGTAGTGTGATGTTATTCAATTATAACCATGGAGCTAGAAGAAATAATAATTCGCCTATTTGTTTTTCTGGATTAGTAGTTATACATTAGTAATTTATTGATCGAGTTCACTTTCTAGTTGGAAGCAGATAGATGACAATGCTAGTTCCGTTAGCTATGAATAGGCTAGGACCGCGACTAATACCAAAATTCTAAGCCGAAGAAGAATACTGTACGGCCTACGCTGGAATACTAATTATTCAAATCTTTGCAGGAGTCGCGAGAACTGTGAATAAAGTTACTAGCTTCATTAAAATGTAATGAATGCTCGCTTGAATATTCATCCCAGTCATTAGAAGTGATATACTGAAAATTCTGTTGAACTGGCTGCTTATGTTGCTTACCCGTGTATCAGCTGATGTTGTATTGAATAAACGAAATTATTACCATTTTTCTTTATCGGTTTTGATGATAGAAAAATAATACTATTACAACATTTATGAATGACTAGCATCCCTAGTCGCGGCTTCGCCTACCCTTATTAGTAAAGAACTTAAATAGTAATTTTAATTTTAATTGTTTATCGATTAAAATCTTCTATTGAAGTATTGAGTATAGAGCATTATTTCTTCAATGATATTTTTACGCATAGCAGTACTTTTTAACCTGGTGAAAACTGCACTTATTAGATGTTCGAAAATTACGTAAAAAAACAATTCTTAATTTTATTCTATAATTTGGTAATCCAGATGGACGGATACTATTAAGGAAAGCTTACAGATAGTATATTATCAGTTCTTACGACAAAAGGCCCATGAATCTCACAATAGACACACAATAAAAAAAAACAAAGGATCAAAATTTTAATTTGCTAATGATTTTTATTCGGCAGAAATAATTTTATTGATTTCAGCAATGTACATTATTATTACAATAAATTTTATTATTGCTAAACAAAACTAAAACGACAAGAAACTGCCCGTCGTTACAGACTACTCCAATATTTACTAGACAAACGTTCAAAGCTCCCAATTAATTACAAATGACTCATATACATGACTGTGATTAGACCTATTTAGAGGTACAGAGTTGAGCTTTGGGGCTCCACTAAACCATCCAATTCATACTCGTAATATCTTAATGTTCCATGTGTTGCTGATTTAGCCCACATCAGATACCTATCCTTTCATAGTATACTCCATAACCACTCAAATACATTAGTTTCTCAAATTGCTTCCCACTCCGTTCCTGATAATCCTCCGAGGCGTCTGAAACCAAGATGGCCTAGAGACCTTCTGGTGTAGAAATTTTAATAAAGTTCTACTGATAAGTAGTTCTTTTCAAGTTTTAACATGCTATTATTATCGTTGTCAGTACATTTACTTGATATATATATTTTGTACAGTTGTAAAGTTCAATAAATGGATATAAAAAAAAATTATTGCTAAACCGATTAGTTAGTTAAAATTTGGTACAGATGGGTTTAGTAGTTTTACTATCGTAAAGTCTGTTGGGGAATAGTACAAACCACATAGTGGTCGATTTTAAAACATTGCTGGGATCCATATGTCGCACTATGTATTTAAATCGTTTTGATTTAATTGAATATAAGTAAAATATAGCCGATCATAGTATTTCTAAATAAATAATATTTACATATTATCTTAGGGCCATTGCCCAATGCAGATTTACTTTCTTTACGAAATATATTTTTATATCCACCGTAGCTCCTTTTTTGAAAATGTTGAAGTGCCTTTCTGCTAATTATTTCTATTCTTAACCTCCTCCACCCGACAGGTGATTCTTCCCACGTAAAACCGTGATTAATCTGGGAAGATAATTATTTAGGGGTAAACGGTTACAAGTTTTCTACTAAGGAGCTGGAGTACGATGGATTTAGGATTTTGTTTGGAAGCTTAAGCAGGATTAGCTTTGATGGAAAGGTCTCTACTAGTTGTTGGCTACATAGAGGGCATTTGTTTCATAGAATGTCTCATCCGTATCATGCCTCTTACAGCAACAAATTTGTCACTCTACCTGTAAAAAGTTCCGTTTAAATTTTTATAGTTGCTAGTATGTATTTCTGATCTAACTATTCCTCAGCATCTATGAACTGTCAAAGACAGATACAAATTTTACCATGCCGGCTTTTTACCATGTTTGGATTCATGTTCAGTTCAAAGTTTTGAGGGCTTTAACAACGGAAAAATACGTATATCTCTCGGAAGAATAATTAAAAACCTTATCAGGTCAATGCCCACTCGAATTTAAACAGGAAAAAAGAAATGAAATTTAGACTTATAATTTATTATAATTTTTTTTACTTCAAAACATCTTGCATAGTTTTATAAAATATCATATTTTTGGATGTTTTAATTTGATTGACGGTTAGTTAAACATAGTGTTACAATTAAAGAGCGACATTCAGTGGCGGCACAACTCTGAGATTAAGATAATAAAGGAAAAATAAATAAGGGGTAAATAATTAAACACAAAGAATAACTAATAATATTAATAATAATAATAATAATTATAAATAGATTTAAAAAAATAAAATAAAATAAAAAATAAAGTAATACCAAAAAATAAAATAATAAAATATAAACCATATTAATTTGAAATAACTTAGTAAAAATACAAAAAAACATTTATTGGATAATTATTACAATGTGCTACAAATGTGGGCAATAAGTAATATAGATGACGTATGATTACATTTATTACATTATTTACTATGAGGAAAAAATAAATTAAAAATAACATAAAAAATTAATAAATAAGAAAAAGAAGATAACAGAAAGGAACTATGCTATACATAAACAATATAAAATATACAATATACAAATAGGTGAAATATATAAATTAAAAAGTATGTATATTTAAAATGATATAATAAAATTTAAAAATGATAGAATAAAATAAAATAAATACATAAATAATAGTAATAATAAAAAAAAAAAGATTAAAAGTTAAAAATACAATCATACTTTATTTACAATATACTATCATTTTAAGGATCCCACAACCAGACGTGTCTCTCCATGAGTGGAGGGACAAGCAAGGTACAGAGAGGTCCCAGCTCTTCTCTCCCAGCTGCGTCACTGGTGTAAAAACCCAGAGGAGGCTGAGTGATAGCACTATAGTAAAATATTTTTAATATGTTTAATATTTTTGTGTTCCAAAATTATGTAAAAACGTAAATAAAAAAATTGTTGAAATCTTTAAAAAACTGGAGGATGGTTACTTTCTTTCTTTCTGTGTAATATAATGAAATTATAGGTATGTTGTCTTGAAAAACTATATATAACTAGGTATTTTATATTTTTGAAAAATCATTAGTTTTCAAATTGTAATTAATAAACTTAAAAATTTATCTGATGGTTAAAAACGGAAAAAGAAAAAATATATATAAATAGTAATAAATATAGCCTAAAGTAGACTCTTAAATATTAAACCTATCGGTGAATCCACAGGGACCGACTATAAATTTAAACAACATACATAGACAGGCTCATACAGGCATTAAAACCGAGTGAAAAGGATATGGATGAGAGATCGGCTCATCTAATATCTCAAATTAGGCTAACGTGACGGAAGAGATACCGCCAGTTATTGTTCTCCCCTCATACCTGACATGCCATTATTACTTTGCTGATTAGGGCAGGCAATGCAATGCTTGTTAATTTATGCACCCATCATTTAATGCTTAAACGTCAAGCGATCACAATGTATCAAAAGGCCCATCTTTAAAAAAAAAAAAGTAATTAAAAGAACAAAAAATTATTTTCCAATACTAAACAATATCGTATATGTGAATGAGTAATCTCAATACGCCCCCTAAATATAAACAAAATATAATAAAATATCATTATTGACCTAATACGTGAAAAACTCACAGGAACAATTTCAAAAGTGAAATTTAGGGGTGATATAGTGAAATCTATTACGATAAAGACAGGTGTATGGCAAGGGGAAGGTTTATCACCCATTCTGTTCAACTGCATCCTAGAGAAAATTGGACGAATTTGGTATGAAAAAGTCTAAACGTATTAAATCAGTTTTTTTAGGGAATTTAATAAGCTGAAAATTATATTTTTCACCAGTAATGATAAAGAACCATAAGTTTTACTTTAGGAAGAAAAAACAAATATATTGATATCAGAATATCAAACATAGACAATGATCGTTCTTCCTCGCGACCCTTCAAATTCTTAGACAGAATCTCTACGATAATTTTTTATTATTTATTGGCTTCAAGACTTCTTAACGCATATCCTTATATTGCCAGTGTAACACTTTATAATTAAGTAATTTCAAGGATTTATTAGTTAGGGAAAACCAGAGCAACACAATATAAAACAGGTCGGCTGCCATTATAGATATCATTTCTGCCTTCATTATTTGTATTATATGCCTTGATGAATGTGCCATGTCTTGCTCTATTATATAAGGACTTTTATTTCTGACAACAGAAATTCTTTATATTTTAAATCAATTTCTCTATAAAACTTCGAAGTGCCTTTCTCTTAAAGGAAATTTTATTAATTTTTTTCAACGCTTTGCTCCTCAGATTTCCCTATCCTTTAGTCGAGCACCCTAGCAGATTTACTGTGGCCGTAATACAAATTTTTCGAAGAGTATTAATAAAACAAGATAGACCCTGTTTAAAACTAGAGGACGCTGAGGGGCATTAAAGAGGAAGGAAACGATATAAGGAACTGCTTATTATATCTTCAAACACAGTTAGCAAATCTTTGCCCACATCTTTCGAAACGGGTGATAAGTCAATGGATAATGCAATATGCCCTTACTACAAGATTGGAGACCACCTTTTAAACCACTGGTATCTGTAGAACTAAAAAATTACAAAAAAAAAAAAGTATTTAATATTTTTGTATAAAATACCCTTCGTCCATGGCAGCTCTCGTATCACAGGTTGAAATTCAACTAGTCTGTGTAATAAAGAGGTACATTTCAGAATCATTTGATTTTGTCTGAATCGTTAATTTTATTCCAAACGTCGAAATACGGGCCTATAAAAGGGTAATTTAATTCAGATTACCATTTGAATATGTCATTAATAAGTTAATTCTTCTTAGTAAATGTTTCAATCGGGCGATTAAAATCAATGCGATTTCTACTGATTATTTTGTAAAAAAAAGTTCTACCGTTGATTTAAACAACAAACAAAAAGAAACTTATTTATTAATTAATTAAAAACTTGCAATTTAATTTTCTTTTGTGAAATAATTCATCATTAACCCTTTCCGAACGTTCGTTCAAATTTACACTGAAATGAAATGGGCTCTGACGCAGCGACTGTAGTGTTTGTCCCTACCTCTTTGGCTAATGGGATTTATATTGCGAGTGTTGTGAAGGTCTCTACAATTATAATTGGAAAATTGAAAATTGCCTTATGCTTTGAAATTAATGAACTGTTTCCAAAATATTATTTTTGAATAAAAATGTGTCAATTAGTCATACATTGTATTCATTGCAATTTGTTTTTTTTATCACACTGTCATTATTAACCCGTACTTCATTAATCTGTCTATTGGATAAATAAATCATATAATATGTAAATGTGAGCAACTATAAACTATGAGGATACATTAATAATAACAACTATAAATATTAACAAATAAAATATACTTATACAACGGTCAGACTACATCAACATTTACTAGGCAAACGTTCAAAGCTCCCAATTAATTACAAAAGACTCGCATACATTTGGACGTACGGAGTTGAACTTTGGAGCTCATATAAACCATACAATTCATCTCGTATTCAATCCTTACAATCCGAAATCCTTCGTAAAACCCTCAATGCTCCTTACTTTGTCACCAGTAAACGTATCCATAAAGATCTTAATGTTCCATATGTTGCTGATTTAGCCCACACCAGATACCTATCCTTTCATAGTAAGCTCCATAATTACTCAAATCCGTTAGTTTCTTAACTTGCTTCCCACTCCATTCCTGATGATCCTCCGAGGCGTCTGAAACGAAGATGGCCTTCAAGTATAGAAGTTTTAATAAAGTGCTACTGATGAGTAGTTCATTTCAAGTTTTAACATGTTATTATAATCGTTGTCAATACATTTACTTGATGTATATATTTTGTACAGTTGTAAATTTCAATAAATGTATATAAAAAAAATAATATATATACAACGGATAGTATAATATAAACATAAAATAAATCTCGATTAAACCAAATCACAGCACATCACCTTTACCCTCAGACATGACCCTTGCCCACCTGTCTTCATCGATCAACCCATTACACAGGTAAACAGAATTCATTATTTAATACTTACATTCGATAGAAGAATGACCTGGGGCCCAAATGTATAACAAAAGCTAATCATTCGTGAACGGTTAAATTTGAAAATTTCGATAGCGAATAAATACTACACTTACTTATAGAGATACCTCAAAAAAATACACATCATAAAAAAATTAAAGTATATCAATCTAAAATACTTAAAACAATCACGAAATCGTCTTAATACTTTTCAAACCACACACTTCACTCAAATTTACTTTAAAAAAGTATACATAACCTTCATAGGCATAATAACATACTCATTATAACATACATACTAACATAAATGACCACGATTGATGTCCCGGAAATACTCACAGGAGGCTATAAAGAGCCTGGAAGAGAGATTTTCTCAAATAAATCTTTTTTTTTTTTTTTTTTTTTTTTTTTTTTTTTTTTTTTTTTTTTTTTTTTTTTTTTAATTCATGCTAGGAGGAGGTACTGTTGTGTGTTATTCTCCCTTATGTCTATAAGGCGTGTATTATTACTCTTTTAGCCAACACGCTTATTGTTACTTTAAATAAATTAAAAAAAATTGAAAGATAAAATTATATAAATATTTCTTTACTAATTTAGGATAACAATTTATTGAAATTGTTGGGGAGGGGGGCTTTCCACTTTTGAAGAAAAAACAGAAAAAAGAAGTAATTCAAACTCGTAACAAAAAATAAAATAAATAAATAAAAAATCTCCCATAATGATTACATAAATGATAAAAAATAGTTTATTAAAATTATGATAAACTAAAATAAACTAATGGTGCTACAAAAAAAAAAAATTCCTTTTATGGTGAATTGGTTCAAGTTACGTATTGAGTTTAAATACTTAATTGTCCGAGGAATCCCGCTTCTTCTCTGTTCTATGGGCCGGGGTTTAATAAAAAAAACAGCCTGTCGGTGCTTCTCGATGTCAGAGTATGTCTCAATGAGAGATCGGTGATTAACTTCGTTCTGCTAGGGAGGTCTGGCCCAGACTGACCCTTGGTGTCTCTTATCTGCCGAGTAATAATATGTAAATACGTAACTTGAACCGTAAACATACTATTACAAACTATTAAAAATTATTCATTATAAATTAAACGGAGTTTCCTCACTATAGAAGATAACGGAAAAAATAAAATAAAATAAAAATTAAATTATCCTTTCTTTAACA
Source organism: Euschistus heros (assembly GCA_003667255.2). Taxonomy (NCBI): domain Eukaryota; kingdom Metazoa; phylum Arthropoda; class Insecta; order Hemiptera; family Pentatomidae; genus Euschistus; species Euschistus heros. Next base: position 3,449,987 of record RCWM02000052.1, on the reverse strand, counting down.
GAAATAATTGATAATTTAAATGATTTTATACTAAACTTTACTTACTGTTAATTTTAAATATTGGATGTGTACATATTGAATTATATAACCACACTTAAAATGCGTTTATTAGAAACAGTTACTAAAGTTAGTTTATATTTGTAGGCATATTTAGTACTGATTGTATCAAAATCGGAAATATTACATACATTTTGTTAAATTTATTTTTTTTTTAAGTTTTCTATTTTATCAAGATAAAGAATACTGGTTTCGAAGAGTAAACCTACTATACAAAAAATTAAAGTAAAAGAGCGAAATGAATAAAATAGATTATTTTCCGCATTTCTGTCACTTTAAACCACTGCGCGGCGCTTTTGTCTTTTATTTTGGAGAGCTGAAATATCATTTACTCGCTTATTTTGAACGGTAGACTTAATGTTGTCTTTTTCTTCCAGAGAAATGTTTTTAAAAAATATTACGACAAACGAATATCCTTTCTTTTTTTATTTACCGAATGAAATCTTTCCCATTTGCATCAACATTTAAAAATAATATTCTCTGATATTGAGGAGGTTTCATATTCAGATATTCATGAAATTATTTCTTTTAAATTAGATTGTACATTTGACGGTCCAATGAGTCGGAAAGGAATTTTATTTAAAATTTGACATGAGAACATTGTTTTTACGACAATTTTAAATTAATCGGTTTTGCTATGTTTTTTTTTCTTGTTACTGAAATAATATGTAATTTAATAAAAATAAAAAAAAAGTACTTAAAAAGTTTCCTCACGTATTAAAAAAATAATAATAAATAATATTTCTGATGGAAAACTTATATGAAATATTCATTATACACATTGTAAAAATAACAAAACAAGATGATTTTTCTGATACGTCATGAAATTCACTAGTGTAAAGATTTAGATAATGTCTTTAAATTATTATCAATTTTTTTCAAAAATAATTTATTTAATAATTAATTAAACACGTAATTGAATTACTAGTTCAATAAACAATATAAGTCATTATGTCAATATTATGACTTTTGTTTCTCCAATAACCCTTTCAATTAGATTGAAAATTTTTTTTTTCAAAATTCTTATTCTTCTATGCCTTTTCATTTATTTAATTATTTATGTTTCTCTTTTTACCTAAAAATTATATCTTCTGAGATGGAGGAAGTTTAATATTCAGATATTCGTAAGATTATTTTTTTTAAATTGGATTGTACATTTGACGGTCCAATGAGTCGGAAAGGAATGTTAATTAAACATGGGTACATTGTTTTTTTTACAATTTTAAATGAATTGGTTCTGTTTTGCTTTCGTTGTTTACTAAAATAATAGCTAAACAAAAAAAAAAAAAAAAAAAAAATACTTCAAAAGATTTTTATGACTTAAAAAAAAAAAATTGTAATTAATATTTTTCAGAGATAACTAACATGTTATTTTGATTATTAAAATTGTTAAAAAATAAAGTATTTCATTTTTTCCGAATAGTCTTAAAGTTTTCCGACACCTCATGAAATCTACTAACTTTCAAGTCATGTCTTCAAATTACAATCAACTTTTATTCTCCAAAAACATATTTAATAATTATTGCATTTAAATGTAATTGGTAGTTACATTTTTTTTTTTTTTTTTTTTTTTTTTTTTTTTTTTTTGACATGGATATCTTCTGGCTGAAGGTTATAGTTTTCTTGTGTAAAGTTTTTTCACCTTTAAAATGCATAACTTTTTCACACTATCAAAAATGTTACATTTGGCTCGCTCTAGCTTGTGTTGCTCGGATCGAAAATTTGACAGTTTCCTTACCAGAAGCATAGATAGACTTATCCTTGGTCAATTGTTTTTCCCTTTGAGATAGAAATTTATTTGTTATTAAATAAGAAGTTCATTAAGGGTTTCATAACTTCATTTTATTCCCTCTAAAAAAAAACTACAATTCAAAGATAAGAAAAGAAAATCTGAACCATAGAAGTTTTATTTAATCTAATCTCGCTGTAACAACTAAGTTAACTGATCAGCATGATATCATCTCCTAGTAAGGGAACTTAGACATGAGTGGCCATCAAATTACTGTCATCTTGCCCAATTACTGTCATATTTCCGTCTTTGACAGTTACATAGTAATTGGCGCTAATTAATTAATAGCCGTGCAATGCCACTTGCTGCGGTGGGACTCTATGGCGCCTTCCTACTCTCGGCTATACTAAACTGCACGACGCCCTTCTCGAAGGCCATTCAAGATTTATGTTTTTTGTTTTTTTTCGGCTCTATTGATTCGGTACTAACTCAATCCTGACAAGTCTAAATGAATATCGTTCAGTCTTCGGTTATTGTAATTACAGGTCGGTTCGTAATTAATTGCTTGAGTTGCTTTATGTAACTTTAAAAGCCATTGGAAATACCCGGTATGTTTGTAAAGCTACTTAACGGACCGGTGGTAGTCTTAAAATTAAAAGAAATCTCAAATTCATTTAAATATTGAAAAAATAAAGAAAATTATACTACTTACAAAAACTGATTAAACCGGTGTTCCCGATTTCACTACTATGAAAATATATTGCCTAATTATACATATGTTGTTTGTTGGGGCTTAACGTCGTTAGGTACTCCAACTAGGGCAGGAAGGACAGGTTATCCTACAGGATTTAAACATATGAAACGGAAGCGAAAACTCATCTAAGAAAACATAATTTTTATTTTATTTTATTTATATTTTACAATGATAAAATCTGGAACGGCAGCACAAACAGAGAATGCGCATGTACTAGGCAATAATCAAAGCCAACTCACAGCCAAAAAGTTGAATGGCGTGGTCCTTAGATGGTGGATTCGAAAGAGAGAGAAAATCTGAAACACTTCGACACTATTGCCACAATACACATTTCATTAATTCAATTTGATTTTAAATTCACAATCTCTTAATGATTTTAGTAAAATGTAAGGTATATATTAAGGGAAACTGGAGGACAAGATGTGGTTGGTTTAAAACCCAAAGTTAAGGTTATTTGCTAGGATTTGTGTTAAATCTCCTGTTATAAAAATTAAACTTAAACTTAACATTTTTTACTCAAAATGTTTTGTAGATGCGATCGAATAAACACGCTCTTTTAGGTAGACGTTTTTTACCCCTAATAGTACCTGATGCCCCATCAGATAATTGAGTGGAGATTAAAACCTAATGGAAGTCAAACCAAAAAGTTAAGTAGTCTTTATTGGGTTCGTTCTAATTACACTAATAAATTCCTATGGTCTTAATTCATCTCCATTAATCTTTTTCTCACTTTCTCTTTTATTGGAAATTTTTTTCTTGCATACTGGATATTATGTAATGGAGCATTTTAAAATAAATATGATATAAAATTTTATTATTTTTGTAGATGAAATATCTAAGGGATATATATGAACCACTTACATATATTGATAATAATAAAAAAATATATATTAAAGCAATTTAGGTATAAGAAAAATATTTCAAAATTACTTATCTACTATATATTTTTCAAATACCACTCACTCATTTAACACGAAATCTCAGAAACCACCGAACGAATGGAATGAAATTCGATATGTAGCTTCCTCTAGGGCCGTAGGTGCTCGCTAAGAAATGAATTTAAAAAAATCGGCCTGGATCGTGACTAATTCGCGAAATATGCGATTACAATTTTTATTGGGTGAATAATAATAGATTAATTGCCATATGGTATTTGGAGATAAGCTAAGTTAAACAAAAATAAGCCGCACACTTTGACCACTAATTATGTTCCTTATAATTGTAAACAAACAAAAATACGATCGATGTCGAAACCTTATAATATGGTACTTTCTGTGAACTCATGGTGGCTGCAGAGGTGAAACCTTACAAGTTTGAGTTTTTTCGTGTCGAGAAGCTATTAAAAGACTTATGTTAAAGAAAAGGTTAAAAGACTTATGTTCTCTGGTGGTGGCATGGAAGGCCAGTTCGATGTACATATTCCTTACGAGCAACCCACCAACATTGCTTCACCAGTAGTTTCGTCCTCAACTACCCTTCTTTCAGTTTTTCCGGTCACAATATAATCGGCTTTTCTCAACCAGGCCCAAGTTGCATTTTACAAGTTGTACTTAGCATTTCTGAATTTCATTCGTTGAACCTAGAATATACCTTTTTCTCAGTTCAGATGAGTCTATGGTTTCTATTAAATAGAACTCAACTATTTATAAATATATTTAATATAAATATGACATTAGAAGAGCTAATGGTCTGGTATCAGAGCTGGGTAAGATGGTAGTGCTGTCTCGAAGCTTCACTGGAGGACTATCAAAATAACATTAACTTTTGCAAATTGTACAATTTACTTATTGAAATTATACTAAGAATGGAATTCTTAGCGGAAAGAGTACTTTCAGCTATAATAGTTATATATAAAATAATAAAACTTCAAAAAATTATTATATTTGCAACTACTGAGTACATTCAAATGATTAAACCAAAACTATATTTAACGTTAACAAAAAATTACGTCTATATGCAGTACATTAATTTTCAAATTAAAAGACTTTGTAACTTTACTTTAAACAGCTTCTTCATAATATTGCCTTGGGCCCAAAATTATATTCTTCACAATAACTCTAAGTGCACAATTAAATATGATTCTTGGACTATGAGTGACTCCTCCACAGCCAAGTTCTCCCTTCACACCTTCACTGCCTTCTCAATCCTGTGTTGAATCACTACTTACTACTAGTAAACTGTACAATCTCACTAAATGCATTCTATTCTTCACATTGAAATTACAACCTTTACATATTTGATTAAATTACGACGGATTACAAAAGACAGTCCGCCGAAGAGCGAGACTTGCAGTAACTATAATTATAAGTAAATTAATCACATACTAGATTGCTCTCGATGGAATAGTTATTTTCAGGAAGCACGTTTACAAAGGAACCTCCCTACTTTACTTAATGATAATAAAAGTATAAAAATAAAAAATAAAAAGTATAAATTATTCAATAAAATCTGTAAAAAAATACCTAAAACTAGGAATGAAGAAATATAGAATGGAAAAGGACACTAACGACCCTCGATGTTGCGTATCCAAAAGAAATTTAATCTAAATTATACATACTGAGTAATTTTTCTTGCATAGTGCATTTTTTGAGCGGATATTTTTCTGCATTCTTCTTGGAATAAACCAGTCTGATTCTTGTAGAAACCGTACTTTCCAAATGTCTTCTTGAGGAATCTTCAAGGCGATTTGAATTTTGAAGCCAGTGTTTTCCAGACACGAGGACTAGTTTCTCCGTCAGAACTCTTACGTGGAACACCTGCGGCGCCATTCCTGTGCAAATGTTCGTCCCCCGAGAGAACCCACTCTTCCTTCCGATTTTATTTCTTGGATTGTCTAGAAAAAAAAAACAACTACTTTATCAGTAAACTTACAAGGAGATTTCTTAGTGTGTGAAATTTTTAATTATTCAAAACTAAATCATCGACAAAGAAAATATTATTAGGATTGATGAATTAATTGCCACTTCCATTGGTATTTCCCTAAAGACAAAATAGACCCTTTCCAAAAAAGCGGTGTATACGAACTAAAATGTAATGACTGTGGAGCTAAATGCACGTGAAAAACTGGACTATCATAGCTTACAATAATAAGACTCAAAATTCCATTTTCCTAGTTCGCTAACTATAAATTCAATAAAGACTTGGGAGTAAAAATAATGCATCAATTTGAAAATAGCCTAAAATTAAATATTTTTGAATTATTATAAATAATATAATTGTTTAAAATAGATCCAGATTTTTGTTTAAATGACCAAAAACTTAACCTACCTGCCCTTCTAGACCGACTGGCTAGTAAGCATATTGTCGAGTGCATGAAATATGCGATAATTTTTGACTTCATAGCTTCGTTAGGTGTAGTTATAAGGTAATCATACTAAAAATCCCCGCCTATGGGGGTGAGCTAGCGGTGAGGGGGGAGGGGAGAAGTTCAATTATTTGGTTTTTCGATTATATCTCGAAAACGGTGGACTCTAGAAAAATATACTACAGATCAAAATTAAAACTAATTAATTTTTCCATAGCATTGATTCAATACATATTTGTCGAAATTCCAGCGGTATCGAATTATACGTTATTAAAAATCGATAATTTTAGTAATGTAAAAAGATGTTTACAGCACTTTTTGTCTAACATTTGTTTCAAGTGCCAAACAAGTATATATGAAATTAAAGTAAATATAATGCTCTACAATTTTTATTCTAACGTTTTTTCTGAGGAACGATCGTGGAAGGTACTAAGAAGCAAAAGTTTGACAAAAAGTTAGATAACATTTGTTTTTCCCCGAAAATAACCGATTTTCAATAACGTATATTTCGAAAACCGTTGAAATTTCGACAAATTTATATAAAATCAATTGTATAGGAAATTTAATTAGGTTTAATTTTGATTCGAAACATATTTTTCTAGAGTCAACTGTGAGTTATAATCGAAAACCCCCCAAAAAATTGAACTTCTCCCTCCCAGGGACGGGGCCTTTAGTATGTTTACGAAAAAAAATAACGCATATTTCATGCACTCTACACCCCTAATTTCTCCAATCATTGACTTGACTATTTCCCCTTCCACGATGAATATATTTCAGATATCTGTTAGATATCCTCAATTAAATACCGATATTTGATTTCTTTTCTATCATTTTTTAATCTTTAGTACATATAATCCATGTAACATAATGCTGTTGTGTAGTACATTTTGTATGTTTTAGAACTGAATATAATTGTTTATCATTCGAAACTAGTATACTAATAAAATAATTCCAATAGAAGTAATTCATCAATCCTAATTGCATTGATCCTTCTACACCATCATGCGTACATCAAGTAAAGAAAATATTTATTATAAAAAATAGTATAATAATTGAAACCATAAACGTTTTAAAATTTTGAATTAAAAAACTATTTCTCTCTGATACGGGATCAAACACAAAGTACTACATACTAAATAAAATAAGCGAGGAAAATCCAAGTGACATAAGCTATCCTTACATTTTTTGAAATCCATGGTTTTTTCCATGGCATTTCATTTAAAAAAATTATTAATCTTCGTACTAGGTTTTTCTACATTTATTAAAAAAATTGATAGACATTTTTAGGAATTTATTTGAACTTCAAGATAGTTGCGAAATATCTTGCATTTACTTATTTTGTTTTTCGGATTTTAAATGTTTTATTTCATTCCTTGTATAGTTAGAGTCTGTTAATTTTTATTTTTATTTTATTACTTTATTTCTTTATTTTATTGTTTATTACTTTAATTGCAGATATTGTTTGATTGGATTCATTGTCACCCATATTACTCATTGCCTTTGAGTAAGGCAGCTTGTAATATTTATTCGATTAAAAAAAAATATATAATCAACTTATATTTTTGTATTCAGTCATTCGAAACTGAGTATGGGAAAACAGGTTATTTTTTCCTTGTTCACATCCGGATATTCTTTTCCATTTTTTTTTTCAGTGTTACATTTCCATAAGAATTCCATCTATCCAGCAAGAATTTTCCTCTCCCGCGCAAAATTAAATGACTAAACTTTTAAGAAACATTCCTGTTTGGTTGATGTGTAAATGTTGCAACAGCTGCAGACTTCTCCTCTCCCGACGTCTTGTCAAATGAAAATTTAAATTGAGGTGGTACTAAGTTCCTTGAGTGCAGAGAAGTGTAGGGAAGGTAGTGGCTGTTTGAAATTTAAATAAGGATATTAGAGGTGCTATATTTAAACATCAAATAAGGCAAAATTTAATTCGGTACTGTGTGAAATTTCAAAAAAATGTTTATATTTATATGTTTTTTTTTTTTTTTTTTTTTTTTTTTTTTTTTTTTTTTTTTGTTTTCTTATTCAGATGGGAAGTGTGAAGATAATTTTTACGATTTTTTTTTTAACCCTAAATCATTAGGCCATGATATATTACTAAGAACTGATCTTAATAACTGGATTTTTCCAGTTCTCCAGTTCTCTCCAAAACTAATTGAAAGCACTGACAATGGTTGTGCTTAAACAAATAACTCAACTGTAGTTTGTCACTTAGTCTTCTGATATTTCAAATTTTAAAATATTTACCTTTCATTGTGAATCCCATAACCGTTCAGATTCAGTAGTCTCTTAGCGTGCCTCCCATGCGTCTGAAAAGGAGATGGCCTCGAGACCTTCTACTATAGAATTCTTATAAAGTGCCACCAGTTGGTGGTTGTTTTGAAAGTTATGGTCGTGTTACAGTATTCATTTTCCCACACATTTACAAGATGCGTTTGTTCTGTTGTAAATATCAATTAAAAGATAAAAAGAAAAAAATTACTGTTTTATCACTTCTGATATCAATTTTAAAATATTATATCATATTATAAATGAATTTAATGTTGTTTCATAATAAGTAAATAACAATAAATATATTATACTTAAGAAAATAATTTTAAAAGATAGTTTTATTAAAACTTTTTCTCCAATTTAGGATGTTTTTCGCTAATTTTCTTTTTTTAATATTTATTTAAAGAAAGTATTACAAGCTGCCTCAACTTGGGCAATAAGCAGTATAGATGGATTAATGGATCCATTTACACAATATGTACAATAAGAAAAAATACAAAGAAGATATAAAAAAAGTTAATAATAAATAAAAATAAGTAAAGAATCTCAAAATATATAATACAATAAATAATTAGAGGGGAAAAAAAAGTAAATAAATAAACAAACAAATTATACCATACATAAACTGAAGAAAAAACAATATATACAAATAATACAGATATTGAGGAAAATTTATGGGCCAATAAAATTACCGTAAGGATATAGGCTGAGGCCTAACAGAGTATTATACACAGAAATGGATGACCTGGAAACGGAAATTAGGTTAAAGAGGCTACGTTTCTACGGTCATATGGTGAGGATGAACCAGAGCAGAATAAATAGGAAAATCTTTGGGAAAATGTGCGGGTATAAAGGGGTTGGGGGGTACATCGGACAGATTAAGAAAGAAACGGGGAAATTGGGAATTTCAAGTCAGGAATGTTTCGATAGGGATAGATATAGGGAAAAACTAAAGGAAGTAAAGGTCCTTGTGGGTACCAAGGAGGTTAGGGGGAGGAGAGTATGGAGCGAGGAAGAAAGAAGAATGCAGTCTGAGAGAATGAAGAAGAGGTGGAAGAAGAAGAGGGAGGGATGTGTGGGGAGAGTTGGGAAGAAATGATAATCACGTGGTCTATAAGGCCGTTTCGTGACAAAAAAAATAATACGGGTATATATTTAAAAAAAACTATAATAATAGTAGAAATTAAAAAAAAAAATTAAAAATTAAATTAAATCTTACAAATATATTCATACTTTACAATATTTACACATCCGAGGGATCCCCAACCAGACTTGTCCCTGCACTTATGGAGTGACTTTAATTTAAAAAAATATATTTCATTTGTTTTTTTAATAAAATAGATAGTATAAAATTGATAAAATTATATACAAATATAAACCTTTGGGTGTTTAAATACATAAATTTTAGGAAGTAGTGTGAAATATGTTAAATATATATAGTTGTTAAATAAATCCCTTTCGAAAGTAGGTCAAGAGGGTGAGCTTTATTTCTAGTCTAAAACCCCTTCAGCTTGGAGATAGGAACCTTAACAAAGGGGTTTTCCGACCGAGAAAATTTCGGAAAACAGACAGGTCAATTTCCTGTGTCGTTGTGGAGATAAATTCAGTTGGAAAAACAGGAAGTCGGCCTCTGTTTAATCTTCTGGAGGCGGCTGTCACTGGAAGGTTCCAGGTCTTCACCTCGATGACAGGAGCTCCTCAGCTATATCAAGGAAATGAAACGTCATTGTTGAACGACTCTATGTTCCGTGTTTTCTTTCAATCTTATCTATACTATTATTATTATTTCTTTTTTTCAAAATAAGTTTCTCTTATTTAAATAAATATGAGAAATATTGACTGAACAAAGGACTTAAAATTCTTCATTTCCTGGCTTCAAGATATTATTCATGTGAGATAATCAGCTCTTTGTTACCTCTTGATTAGACAACGAAATATTTTCGCTGTTGATTCTAGCTGGTAACTTGAGTTGAGGAGCTTAGTATAGTTTTAATCCAATGGCCAAAAAGTGCGTTATTCTACCTGATATACCAATGATTTTAAGAGATGTAGATATTTGGGGTAGGCAGTCATAGATACACAGCAAATCAAAATAAAATTGTTTTTATTTTAATTGGTAATGCCGACGTTTCGACTTGCATATCAAGCCTTCATCAGGTGTTCAGCGAGAATAGTAAACACAACAGAATTGAAACGTCGGCATTAACAATTAAAATAAAAACAATTTTATTTTGATTCGCTGGGTATCTATGAATGCCTACCCCAACTATCTACATCTCTAAATACTTCACAGTCAACTATACTTCGTGAGTCCAAAGATTTTAAGTTCGAATCCGACAAGAAGTACAGTGGAATCAATGCCTTTCATCACATTCCTGGCCAACTATAAATGAGAGATAATAGTCCAGTCAATAAACATATAGTAGAGTGCATGGAATATGCGATTATTTTTTACCTCTACGTCAGAAGTAGTTAGAAGATAAACATACTAAAAGTCTCCACCTCTGGGGGGTGAACTAATGGTAGGGGGGAGGGAGAAGGTGCCATTTTTGAGTTTTTCGATTACATCTCGAAAACGGTGGATTCTAGAAAAATATGCTGTAATTAAAAATTAAAGCTACTTAAATTTCCTATAAAATTGATTCAACAGATATTTTTCGACATTCCAACGGTTATTGAGATATACGTTATTGAAAATCGAAAGTTTTCGCAAAAAAAGAATATATTTTACCTCATTTTCACATATTTGCTTCTAGTGCCTTCCATAATCGTTTTTCAGAAAAAATGTTAGAATCAATGTTGTAGAGCATTAGACTTACTTTAATATCATATATACGTTTTTGGCACTTGGACCAAATATTTGACAAAATGTGAGATAAACATTTTTTTTTTTTAAATTATCGATTTTTAATAACGTATATCTTGAAAACTGTTGAAAGTTCGACATATATGTATAAATAATTTTATAGGAAATGTAATTAGCTTTAATTTTGATTCGTAGCATATTTTTCTTGTGTCTACCGTTTTCGAGATATAATCGAAAAACCCAAAAATGGGACCTTCTCCCCTCCCTCACGTAAATTCACCCCCCAGGGGCAGGGACTTTTAGTATGTTTACCTTCTAACTACTCCTAACGAAGCTGTGAAGTCAAAAATTATCGCATATTCCATGCACTCTTCACCTCTCATTTCAGCCGTCATCGACTGGACTATTAGTGGATCTAAGTATTTATAGATTTTATTGTAGAAGAAATTGTGTCTCATCTGGGCTAAATCAGTAACATTTGGAACATTAGGATGTTTATTGATCAGTTTATTTGTGAATGTACGGAGCATCAATGATTTTTCGAAGGATTTTGGATTGAAAGGATTAAATTCGAGTCAAATTGAATTGTGTAATGTAGCCCCAAAGCTCAAATGTCAAATTGATCTAATTACTGTCTTGTAAATGTGTTTTTTGTAATTATTTGGAAGCTTTGAACATTTGTCTAGTAAAGTTGTCTATAAGTTAGAAACGTCAAACAGTTTCTTTATTTTAGTTTTGTTTGTCGATTCCAAAAAAAATATTTGTCCAGATGGAGACCTTAGTAGCGGATATGTGGAACTGAGATTACTAAAATATCTTTGACCTTAAAATTTAATTTTTTTACTATGTATGTTAGCATTAGGATTTGAGTATTTATAAATTTAGCTATATATATCTAATGTGTATTCGGTTATCCCGAGGTTCCTAAGGACTTCTTCTCCTAAAAAGATTTTTATTTCCATTCTCAGCTTATGGCAGATAATTTAAGTAAGAAATATTAACATGCATGGTAACCTACTATATTTTCCATCACACATAACATGTTATGGGATGTTAGGATTATTCCTAGCTATACACGTTACATATCATAAGAATTAAACTATAAATTAAATATGAAAACATTATCCATGAGAAATAATTTATCTCACAGAAACGTACAACTAAATCTTATAAACCTTATAAACTTAACTAGTTCTTGTTGATGTGGTAAGTTGGCTCTTCACTAGCCCCTACAAAATGCTAAAATTCCATTGAAACCGGTTTAGTAGGAATGAATATTAACGGAGCAAGTATAAATGTATTTCCGTTCCATATCACTTCGTAAATTCACACATAATTAATCTTTAAAAATTTCATCTTATCAGATACAAGTAGTTGTCCACACTTCTAATATCCTTTTATCTTTATTGTCTTTTAATGTCCTTTCTGAGACTGCGTGGGTTTTAGTTCCGTGCCTGATGAGCGTGTATCACTTTCTACACGGCTACGGATTCCCATTTGGGATGGTAGATTTCACAAGGTGTTCCCATACTGTTGACCCCTACTCTCCTTAATGGCTCCTACGGTTCAAACTTATTATCCCACCGAATCTATAAATAGGTTTTATTCCTATCCCGTTAGGAAGGTCCCTAACCCACGGGTTGCCATTAGCAGCCCTGATTGATGTTACTACAATAGATAACCACAATGTTCGGGACAATGCAAGTCTGAGAGCCTGAAAATTCCTTTTAAGCTGTTGGCATAAATATTTTTTTATTGGGACAAATAACCATTATACTCTGACTTGGAATATAGAATAAATCGTGATATTGCTGTATTTATTTTATCTTTTTAGTTCTGTATAGAAATCCTCTGACTGCCTTCTTAATTCTTCTTTTATGAGAAGAAAGAAATTTAAAATTAATATAATTTTCGTAAATCGCAGTAACAGACATAAAATCATTAAGAAAATACACTTGATTAGAGTGATTGGGACGGAAATGGACTTATATAGATAATCAAAGCATCGGCTAGTCGAGACCTCAAAAAAGTAAGGGAACTACTATAAAAAAATAATGTAGGACAATCCTGTACCATTTAAGGAAAACTAGATAAGTTTATTTTTCTCCACAATAAGATAAATACTTTGGGCGACCCATATTGGTGTCCTACACATCTTGTAAAAGTAGGCAAGTTGTAATGTCAATGGTATAAAAGGATACCATTGCCATTACTACTTGCCTACTTATACATGAAGAGGATGACTCCAACATGGGTTGCTCAAAATATTTATCTTATTGTGGACAAAAATTAACTTATCTAGTTTTTCCCAAATGGTACATATTTCTATTTAATAACGAATTAATACTCATTATGTTTGCAATAATAATGTATGTGAGTAACGTTATTACATATGTAAATCAAATAATGTTTTGATAAAAAATTCACTATTCTTTTTTTTTCACCTAAGTAACATTCTATTTTCCATTGCATTATCTCTCCCTTGTATAAACACTACCAAGTAGATCGATGTTGCATCAGTTCTGATTTCGAGATATTGAAATGCCTTCTCCAACTCACCCTTCATGAAAAATCGACAAGGACGATTCATTTCGTAGGAGTCCATATTCCCCATATTCCAGCCTATCCTTCTAGTTCCAATTGTAAAGGAAAATAAATTTAATGCGTGAAAAACAAAAATCATAAAATCATATTGCAAACCTACATACTAATTCTTCTTTCATTTCCTCTTTGTGGCTTTGAGAAGGAAGAGGCCCCAAATCATGAAGTCCAACCATCACTATCCTTCATAGGTTCTTCATGTCTTCCAGTTTTTTTCCTCCCTTCAGTCAGCTTGAACCACTCTTTCCATCCATATTAACTATTATTTTATATTTTTTTCAACAAATAGTTATATACTAAGTTCTGCTCTGATGCGACATCAGACACATCATTCCTGATTTGGCCTCACCTTGTAGGTCCAGCCACTGTTCTGAGGTACTTTTTTTCGTTTATCCTGATCATTCTGCTATGTTTGCAGAATAGTATGAACCCAAGGGCAGAAAAGTCTTTAAGTATAATATAGCTTTAATATATGTTTAATTATACTTTTTTATCAATCACTTGCTTCTTAACTATGGTACTACCTATCTGGTAGTATATGATGTTTGTCTTCTGCTATTTATGAACATATTTATTAATATGTTCGACCAGATCGGCTAAAATATTGAAACCAAGACTTATGCAAGACGCCTTGATGTAAACACCACTACAATTTGATGTTATTTCATTATTTCTTTACTTCATTTATTTATTATTCTCTTGTGTATATTTTTTCTGATATTTTATTATTATTAATTTTTGTTAATTATCTGATTTCACCTGTATATTACTATTTTTTTTTCCTATTTGTTTATTATTATTTTATTTATTTTTTATTGTTACTTCTTTGCATTTTTTGTTATATACTTCATCTACGGTTACAATTACTCCAAAATTATTAGAAAATTATCTGTTATGGGTGTTTCTTGCACGAGACTATACCCTTCCTTCTAATATTGTTAAATCATCCATGTAAGGCTTACCAGACCGATCTGCAAATAAATAATTTTTAAAAAATCGGCTAAAATATGTTTTATCCCTTTTCGCCATCAATAAGCTTATTCATTTTTCGTTAGGTATCCACTCTGCATATTATTAAACCCTAATATTTATTTTCTGCGAACCTATTTTTTAAATTATATTTACTTTGTGCTGGTCACAAATTTCAACGTTATTATATCGTCCAATTTCTCTAATTGGCCGATTTCGAAAACATTTGATGCTCTACTCTATAGAAAACGTAAGTGTTTTTATTATGTTAACATTCTCTTAATTGTCTGATTTGAAATAATATTACATGCTAATATTGTAATCAAGATTATTAAATGTACAAAAGACTCTTATACATGACTGTGATTAGACCTATTTGGACGTACGGAGTTGAGCTTTGGGGCTCCACTAAACCATCCAATTCATCTCGGATTCAATCCTTAAAATCCAAAATCCTTCGAAAAATCCTAAATGCCCGTTACTTTGTCACCAATAAACTTATCCATAAAGATCTTAATGTTCCATATGTTGCTGATTTAGCCCACACCAGACACCTATCCTTTCATAGTAAGCTCCATAATCATTCATATGCGTTAGTTTCTCAACTTACTTCCCACTCCATTCCTGATAATCAAACGAAGATGGTCTAGAGACCTTCTAGTGTAGAATTTTTAATAAAGTGCTACTGATGCGTAGTTCTTTTCAAGTTTTAACATGTTATTATTATCATTGTCAAAACATTTACTTCATGTATATATTTTGTACAGTTGTAAATTTCAATAAATGTATCTAAAAAAAAAAAGAAGATTATTAAATGTGTTGATGAACTTTGTAAGTTGCTGCCAATGTTTTTTTTAAGGGTTGTAATCGATTGTCAAATGAAGTACTCGTTTTTTACTTTGATTGTAGGAGTTTATTGAATGAAGGATTTTATTATATAATCTTCTAAGAGAATAATATAAATATTTGCTCCCTGTTTGAGTTTGACGATTTATACTCGGAATGTTATGTTAGGATGTATTACCCTCGGAGGACACCCTTCACAAGTGAATAAGTCGCGTGTAAGGCTAATGCAAATAGCTGAGATTAGTAGGAGCGATATAATGCAACTGGTCCATGCGACGACACTGCACTTAAATGCAAGATAAAGTGCATTAACGTTCGACAGCTACTAAGACCTATGCACCTCTCCCGGTCCGGAGATAAGACGAGGCTGATCCAACCTGGCCTCAAGAGGAAGGATATATAGGGCGAGTTGAGTATGCAGGACACCAACCCTCTGGGGGGGGATGATTAAGCTTTGGGAGGACTTAACTGCGAGCTTATTTACTGTTACATCGTGTCGTAAGCTGGGGGTTGAGTGCAATTCAATTATGTACATTAATTATTAAATTACTTATCTATGCAAATTATTATTATTATTATTATTATTATTATTATTATTGTATTTTTTTCTCATTTATTGATATTTACAACTGTACAAAATAATATACATAAAGTAAATATGTATAGTGTATACAATGGCATTTAAATAACTTGTGAAGAACTACTCACTAGTAGCACTTCAATAAAATCTACACTAAAAGGTCTCTTAACCATCTTCTTTTCAGTCGCCTCTGAGGATTATCGGGAATGGAGAGGGAAGCAAGTTGGGATAGAAGTGCCTCCTTTCAAAATTCCTTCATTATCCGTGCTACCTCGTTTTGGAATTCCTTATGCCGGCAGTAAACACTCGCCGAGGCGCTCGTCAACGAGGCCACCCGAGCCGAGCGGAAGCGAGCTGTGTACCCGAATGGTGCAAGTACACACTCGCCGAGTCGCTCGTAGACGAGGGAAGGCGAACTTTGTAAAACTTGAGTTGTTCAGTTTTATAAGCTAAAGCCAGTGTTTTATTGGAAGCTTAGGAAGATGGATCTGAGGGTTCTGATTACAGCAGTTGCAGCCTACGCATATTACAAGTATGTGTACATTGTAAACACGAAAAAAATGCAAAAAAAAAAAAAAAAAAAAAAAAACGGAGATAGATAACAACATTTATCGGAACCGGACTGGATAAGTCCAAATTTATTTGATATTTTCTGATTGGTTTTTTTATTTTAAGCGAATTTACGAAGAAAATTTAGCTACTTTAATTAACTACATAGAATTTCTCTAATTAGAAGATGTAAAAACCCACTTAAATAACTTTTTAAGACTTCATGATTTTATTCATTGCTTTTATATATGTATATACATTATATATATATATATATATATATATATATATATATATATATATATATATATATATATATATATTTAAATATGAAAAATATATTGGCTAAATGAATAAGATAAATTGTCTAAATGAAATCTAGTAAATAAATAGCCATTAAGGAATCTTTTTTTATCTCTAGTTCTTAGTTAATCTTTTTTTTTATTTAGTTCCTTAAATAGTAAGCAACTGCAAATTGTATGAAGGAAGTGTTGAAATCTGATTAAAAGAAACTTAGATGTGAATAACAGAAGTGCCTTGCCATTCGCTGAAATCTGAATCCCGAGGTTAGGCGAATGTGTACTGGGTCGGTTCGCCTTGTCGCTCGTTTCCTCTCGGTCCTTTGACTCGTGCCCAGAGACCGACTTTTTTCGGAGCGCTGCCGAGCCGAGCAGAGCTAAGGCGAACTAACACGAGGTGACCCAGAACACACTCGTGTTCGCCTGCATTCTTCTTGCCTCGGCGAGTGTGTACTGCCGGCATTACCTATCCATTTTCGCAAAGCCTCTTCCTTAACTTCTTTTAAACATCTTTTAATTATCCGTTTCCTCGATCTTCAATACTCCACAAAAATATAAATAATATGTAAAAGTACATAAGTGTGTTAAAATTTTTACTGTTGATTGTTTTTTACTTAACCTTAATTTTCTTTTTTTTTTCTCATAATTTAATTTGTAATACTGATGTGCTGATTTGTAACTAATCTCAGCCAGTCAACTGTACCTTATATTGTGCACTTTAATTATTCTTAGGGGACAGTCTGTCCCAGAATAAAGTTTATTTTTCATTTAATTATCCAGTTGTCGAAACTCACTCAAACATTGAATTGGACACTAGGCAAAGGCGGTTGAAATTTTATGGATACGTCAGAACATTACTTGAAAATAGCCTAACTCGGCAATTGTCGTCGATTACCTCATCAAACTGAAACAGCCAAAAACATGGATCTCAGAAATAAAGAAGGACCTGAAAAAATTGGGAATCTCGAAAACCTATATTTTTGTCCCTGACACTTACAGAAATAAAATGTATAAATGGGATTTACTAACAAAACAAACCGTCAAAACAATGTAAATCCGAAGAACATAAAAGAACTTGACGTAAGAACGCGAGAAGATTGTAAAAACTTTAAAAAAGTTATTCGTTAGGCTAATATAGGAACGTAACTCTTAGCACGTTAAACATTTCTATTTTTTCATGTATTTGTCATAATTACAAATAAAAATTTGTATCGGTAAATAAAGAAATAAAAACTTATAAAAAAAAAAAAAGAACAGGAAAGTCAAAACCGTGAATTTCTTTGCCAATATTAATTTGATTTATCGTCGTCACTATGTAAAACTAACGAATGTGGATCACATTTTTTTTATTTTTGTGGTTTACTGTTGTATTCAACAGTAAAAATTTCATTACTGATTTCTAGCTTCAAGTTTCTTTTTTTCAACCACAAGATCTCATAGAATACAACGGTAAACGAAAAAAAAAATGTGATTTGTTAAATTCGTTAGTTTTGCAAAGTGTCGACGAAATCTACTATGCACATCAATATCCAACGGAAGTCTTTTCCATCTCAAGGGAAGTAGAAGCCGGATAATATCACGTTTTAAGTTCTTACAAATTGCGTGGGAGGATGTTGTACTGTATATTGAGAAGGTTGTTGCTTCAAGTTGTACTTGTAAGACGGGTGTCGTGTCGAGTGTTTCACAGCACTTCCAAACTTTAGCTCCAATAACAGTCAGCAGGAACATTTACATATTCGGTAACTGAAGTTTATAATATCCCAGGTCGTACCAAACTTAGTCTCCTCTCAGAGAACGAGTGTTAGTAAATTACACTGGTTTTGTAAGATTGCGAAACCTCATTATGTGGCACAGCAATAAGCATGCAGGTTCATGATATTCATTGATTAAAGAAATCACATATGTATTAGAGATATATTTGTAGAAGCGATGCAAAATCATTTTTTTTTGTTTTACAATATCATCAAAAATGCTTTGTTAATACAAAAAAATATATTGCTGCCCAACTTTATTAGGTTACTAAATACATAGCATACCAATCTGTCTAATTAAAGATAGCAACACTCTGTGCCTTTACACATACACGCTTTCCGTACGGAAAGAGCCTCAAACAGGAAAGCGTGAGGGAAAGCGTGTAGGTCTAAATTGTGGAGCCAAAATTTGTGGTCGCGCTTTCCGCACGGAAAGCGAATCGACTTGATGTGTAAACTTCATCTCTATACCCGTTTAATTTGATATTCAAGTTACATACCGATAATTTTATAAGGTAGTACCTAAAGCTTGATATTTAGCTTTTTTATTGTAAATTGAAACTATACTATCTCGCAATACACTGGAGCGTGAGGAAAGCGCGCGAGTCAAACCGCCGCGCTTTCTTGCGGGAAAGACTGAATCGCCAAAATGTGATGCCGCGCTTTCCGCACGGAAAGCGTGTCAATTTTATGAAGTGAAGGAAAGAGCATATGTATAAAGGCAATTCCTCTCGCGCTTTCCCCGGCTCGCGGAGCGGTCGTTAGCACAACAGTTTTAGCGGGCGTGCCCGGTTCAGTTTATAGTATAGCATATGAGACCTCATGTTAGTTTAAAGGACCCTTATGGATGACGAAAAGTAACTCTGATGGTTGATGTATACATTTTAGCAACTGATTTCGATAACCTTTTGGCGGAGAGTCGGACCTAAAAAGTGCTCAACCGTAATGAGTACATACTAACAATTATATAACGGTGAATCATCACTATATTGATTTATTATTTCCTTTTTTGGGGGGGGAGGTAAATGGGAATTCAACCGATTTTCGTTAAATTTGATATTAAAGTTACATAGCAACAATTTTAGGAAGGTGAGGTAGCTCAGTGGGTAAGGCACTTGACTACTAAGCCGGAACCAAGTTCGAGACCGACTGAAGGCAGAAAATTTATGTTATTTCGGTTGTAGCTTGAATAATGAATAACTGAATGGGGGGTTGAATAAAAATTAAACTGATTTTCGTAAAATTAGATATTCAAGTTACATACCTACATATCAATCATTTTATAAGGGTGAAACATCAATGAATTGATATCTTTTTTTTTTGGGAGGGGGGTAATGGTAAAGTTTGGGGCGGAATTGGAATTCAACTGATTTTCGTATAATTTGATATTCTAGTTACATAACAACAGGCCAACAATTTTAAAAAGTCAAAGCTTCACTAAATAGATTTTTTCTCATGGGAGGGGGGGGGGGGGGGTAGAAGTAAAGTTTGAGGGGGAATTGGAATTCAACTGATTTTGTAAAATTTGATATTCAAGTTACATACCCACGTACCAACAATTTTATAAGGATGAAACATCACTGAATGGGTTTCTTTTCATGGGTGGTGAAGAATGGTGGAAGACGATCAGAATTCTACTGATTTTCGTATAATTTGATATTCTAGTTACATAACTACAAGGCAACAATTTTATAATGTTGAAGCATCACTGAATCGATTTTTTCTCCTGGGAGGGGAAGGGGGTAGTAGTAAAGTTTGAGGGGGAATTGGAATTCAACTGATTTTGTAAAATTTGATATTCAAGTTACATACCCACGTACCAACAATTTTATAAGGATGAAACATCACTGAATGGGTTTGTTATATGGGTGAGGAGGAATGGTGGAAGGCGATCGGAATGCTACTGATTTTCGTATAATTTGATATTCTAGTTACATAACAACAGGCCAACAATTTTAAAAAGTCAAAGCTTCACTAAATAGATTTTTTCTCTTCGGATGGGGAGGGGCTGTTTGTGGTAAAGTTTGAGGCAGAATTGGAATTCAACTGATTTTCGTATTAGTCCAAGAGCCGAGGCCAAATTTCATGACTTATTTGAAGAAAACTTTTAGACATACAGCCATAAAATGTCCACCCTCAGCAATCAATTTGCACTTGTCTGCCAACTCAAAGCCGGGGCGTTTCAAAATGGCGACCTCCTAAAGGGGGTAGCATATATCAAAATATGGTATTATTTGAAGATGATTTATTTAAAGCACACAAGAAACTGCAAACCCCCTAGGTACCAAAAAACGCTGCCTGCCAAAATTTGGAGGGGGCTTCGCACCGGCAGACTAAGTTCAAAACCCGCGTTTTTTCAGTCCAAAAGTGGACAATTTGTATTACAATTGAATTACGGTTCTCTCTCTCCCCCCCCCCCCCCCCCCCCCAAAGAAAGGGAATTAAAACAGTGATGTTTCACCCTTATAAAATTATTGGTATGTAGGTATGTAACCTGAGTATCAAATTTTAGGAAAATCAGTTGAATTCCGATTCCCCCCCCCCGTCACTCCCTCGGAAAAAAAAAAAAATCAATACTGTGATGTTTTACCACTATAAAATTATCGGTATGTAACTTGAATATCAAATTAAACGGGTATAGAGATAAATAAAGTTTACACATTAAGTCGACACGCTTTCCGCACGGAAAGCGCGGCCTCACATTTTGGCTAGTCAATCTTTCCCGCAGGAAAGCGCGACGGTTTGGCTCTCGAGCTTTCTCACGCTCCAGGATTGAGGGAAAGCGCGTATGTGTAAAGGCCACTAATGATATTCATTATTTGAGTACAATTCAAAGATATATTTTTTTCTTTCTCGTGCATTTCAAACGTTATGACCTTAATATCCCATATGTCGCTGATTTTACACAAACCAGATACCTTTCCTAAGTCTTTGTCATTTTTATTTGTAATTATGACAAATAAATGAAAAAATAGAAATGTTTAACGTGCTAAGAGTTACGTTCCTATATTAGCCAACGAATAACTTTTTTAAAGTTTTTACAATCTTCTCGCGTTCTTACGTCAAGTTCTTTTATGTTCTTCGGACCATTCGGTTTAACATTGTTTTGACGGTTTGCTCTGTTAGTAAATCCCATTTATACATTTTATTTCTGTGTGTCAGGGTCAAAAATATAGGTTTTCGAGATTCCCAATTTTTTCAGGTCCTTCTTAAAGTTGTTAAATAAACTAAAATTTTTAATAAATAAATTATTAATTACATAACTTATTAGTTTATTATTAAATTACACATTTTATTTGAACTTATTTTTATCGACTAGATACTTGAATTTATGTGCTTGCAGAATATGCAATCAAATTGGATAACCTACAATTAGTATTCCTGAAATGCTTTAGTAGTTATTCGTTCTGTTATCAAATGCTGCTAAGCAATTAAGAAGTCGATTTATTATCGATAGGAATTAGTATTTAGTAATAGGCGATGGCTATCTTTGTAAGTGCACCTCTGAATACTAATGCATCCTTGGAAGGTCCCGTTATAGTTCATCTCTACTAACACAGATGGCACTGCGTCTCCTGATTTTTTTTTTTTTTTTTTTTTTTTTTTTTTTTTTTATTTGTTGCAATGAAATTAATTGTCTATTATTTGGCTAACATTTAATTTAAATATACTTATATTAGGTTATACTTCGCTGAAAAGGATAAGAATTAAGTATCTGTTTAAAAACTTTTAATACTTTTTTAACTACTTCTGCAGAAGCTCACTTCATTTAAATTGACACTAAAATGGAATTTATTACCATGAATTTATTCATTTGCAATAATTATATTACGCTTATTTCAGTTTACGTTAATAAATATTCAGGGAGTGCAGCATAAGATTGCAGTAACTTCGAAAGCCGATTCTAGGTTTAATTTAGAAAAACAAAAATCCATATTAACTACTACTCTATTCTCATCCATTAATACTTTTATCCGTTAATCCGTTCATACATTTAATTATTTGTTTCAAGAAATTACGGATTTTTAAAAGTTAATATTTCTTAAACTACAAAAAAAAAATTAAACCTGTAGCAACTACAACCCAAGAAGGGTCTTGGTTTTAATTCTTGGTAACGATATATTGTTTCGTAGCAACGGTTATACAAGGAAGTGGTATGGTCAGCAATCACGCTCAACCACCAGGTCCCCCCCCCAATTAAGGGGACCCAATTTACAGAGGATATCCATACCCCGAAGTCGATCCAAGGCCGAAGAAAAAGAAATTAAATTATCTGTCTTTAGCCAGACTCGAACCCCGGAGCATAACAGTTCAGTGCCTTACCCTCCGAGCTACCCCTCTTATCCGAACAACTAAAGCCGCAGCAATTACAACATGCTAATTATTAAGAAGATTAAATTTCCTTTAAAATAAGTTATACAAAGTAGACTTCAAAATTTCCAGTATTTAACGTGAGAAATAACTATCAGTAAAATGGCTGTTAACATAGACATAGAATTGACAATATGAAAATAATCACATATTAATAGAAGCCTGATGATGGAACATTGTTTCCGAAACATAAAAATATTAAATAAAATAGGAGTTATGCCAAAAAAATACTTAAATAATTATTATATCTCCTTCAGCATAAAAGGTTATTAAATGAGAAATAACAAGTTCATAATTTCATTCCAAAACTTTGACTGCATTTTTCTCAAAACTATTACTTATGGTAAAAATGTCCACAGTTAAAACAAAAAATAATAAAAACTTACACAAACTTACATTATAAATGGTATACATTATAATTTTTAAAATTGATACTGAAATCCTTTATTAATTGCCAATGACAGGAAGAAACAACATCGGGTTTTTTGGAAAATATTAATGAGAAATATTATATAAGTTTCTATTGGTATATAGATGAATGGAGACGAAGAAGATCTGAGGAGCAGTCAAACAGAAACTGAGTCATCGTTCGTCTCCTCACCAGTGTGGTTCGGTGGCCCTAAAGAAGACCTGGAAGGCAGGTCGGAACATTAGCTCGCATTAAAATATTTCTACTTGAGATGGTGTTTCTTTTTTACTGCATCCCTGATTATCCTCTTCCCCATTCCTCTTAAAAGTCAACTATACTTTTATTATTATATAGGTTTATTATGTTTTTAATAATAAATAATTAATTTTATCAAAATTAGCTATTTATCTTACCTTGTATTTAAGAAACTTTTCAAGACTAAAACGAAAGGAAACTGCTTGTAGTTTTCGACTTCTTTAACATTAACTAACAAACGCTCAAACCTTCCGCTTTACTACAAAAGACTCATTTCTATGGCAGTTATCAGACCTATTTGGACATATGGAGTTGAGCTTTGGGGATCAACTAAACCTTCTAATTCTTCCCGTATCCAATCCTTACAATCCAAAATCCTTCGAAAAATCCTAAATGCTCCTTACTTTGTTACAAATACACTTATCCATAAGAAATGTTCCATATGAGCCCTTACCAGATACCTATCCCTTCTTAGTAAGCTCCATAACCACTCAAGTCCATTATCTTCTCAACTTGCTCCCCACTCCATTCCCGATAATCCTCCGAGGCGTCTGAAAAGAAGATGGCCTAGAGATCTCCTATTGTAGAATTTTTTCTTAAGTGCTACTGATGAGTAGTTCTTTTCAAGCTTTGTCATGTTATTGTATCGTTATCAGCCCCTTTACTTAATGTATATAATTGTACAGTTGTAAATTTCAATAAATTGATATAAATAAAAAAAAGAAACTTTTAAGATAGTTTTGTTCATTTTTATTTCACAGTAACATTGACAGGTATAATTTGCAAACTTAATTTACAGTAAATGTTCAAACCGGCCTCCCATTTTAAAACTCGGTAGAAGTTAGTGGGTTCAATTCAATTTACATTTTGAAATTGATTTAGCTTTAGTAGTTCGAGAAATATAGAAAAAATTGAAATTATCATTATGATGCAACAAATAATATTATTTGTTAAAAAGCAGTAATTCCTTGAAAAAAAAAGTATAAAAAAAATCTATAAGACTGATGGAGAATCGAGCCATAGTTCATAAGGAAATTTTTCGTTGCAAATTATTCCCAGAATTGCAGGATTCCGAAATTACTTTTTTTATTTAGGAAAATGTAGGTTAGTCAACAGTTCGATTGACCATTTTTTTTTTTTCATTATCATTTGAGAGTGGTTTAAAAATAATATTGATCCAAGTAAGGTATTAGCAGTTAAGATGTAACCGATTATCAATGTATACACAGAAACATCTTCCTGATGTCTACGTTGTTACATTTATTAGTATATTTCGAATATTAATGCCACTAACCTGTTCCGTTAACTTGTTGGAGACAGTATGCTAATTCAAAAATTTATTTATTTATATCTTAGAATTACATTAAGAGCATGCTCGCTGGTGGTCTTAAGAATTTCGTTTTAAGAAGGATTTAATACCTGGCCATGTCAAGCACAAATCGGCTTTGGCTAAAATCGAATCCATTACCTTTTGATGCTATATTTTCGAGCTTAATATGTTAATTTTGCTTCTTAATAATTTACTAAATTAGAAATCCTCCTGTATGTAAATTCATAATACGTCTTAAAGATTTTTTTCTTGAAAAGGAGATGTGTTCAGAATAATAGTTTTCGAAAATGTATATTTATATCTGCATTCTGTAATGAAAATTAGCCCTAAATTTAAAAAGAAATCTATTTATCTATATTAAAAATTTATAATTAATTTGATAAAAAGTTTCAAGAATTCTCTCAATATTTTTTATTTACATCTGGCTCAAAAATATGGTTAAAAAGTGAACAACTTTGTGCACTACTTAAACAGAATATAACAGTTCAATATCCTTGCTAAAGAATTATACATTTTTTTTTTTTTTTTTTTTTTTTTTTTTTTTTTATTTTAGCTTTCAAAGTATATTAGTATTGTCCATGCATGCATGCACTTTATAAGTGTGTTTTAATTTTAGTTAGTCAAGTAATCAGTTTTTACCTGTTAGCAAATGTTCGTCAACTATGGAAACATACTTATCTTAGTACAATGGTTTAGTTTATAATGCACCCCTCATATTTAAAGATTATGCTTCATATTTTCGAGTGTTTATGGTTTTTAAGATGGGGATTTTAATTGTTCTATGTATTGATGTATCGTTCGCCTCGAGAAATGGATTGGTTACCCCTGTTTTAGTGATTGTCATAAACAATTTCCCGAAGAGTGGGAACCAATTGAATGAAAAGGTCATTCCATGCCAAATCAACCAATTCTACATTAGATTTGGACCTTGACCTCTCCGATTTCTATGATTTTTGGTATAGCAGATATACTTACCAAGGCAAGTAAAAATGTAAAATATATCATTTTTCTGACTTTTAGTTTTTGAGTTATAAGCTTTTAAAAATTCAAAAAACTACTGTTTTCGGTCCTCATTTAGTGTATTCAAAGTTACGCCATTAAAAAACTATTTCTCCCAGAGAGCTCAAATTTGCGGCATTCTTTTCTATTTTTAATGCCCTTTAATATGATTTTTCGAAAAAAAATATATGATTTATACTATTACTAACTACATGTGAACAAAATTTTAGGATGGGACGGAAATCGGTTCTTGATAAAAAAAAATATTTTGTCTTTTTTTTTAATGGACAGTTAGTCCAGTCAATGAAGTATTATAGAATGCGTTTTCTGTAATCCAAGGTTTTTCTTTGGAAACTTGTTCAGGGTAGTTAGAAAGTAAACATACTTTAAGTCTTGGAGTATTCGGGTCTGGGAACGAGAAGGGAGGGGGCGCGAAAGGTCTTTTTTTTTGGTTTTGGGCTCATATCTCGAAAACGGTGCATCATATGCAAAACATGACTATTCACTAAATTAAACTTAACTAAATTTTCTACAACCTTTATTATATACACATTTTTTATATTTTGTACCGTTCCCGAGATATACGCTTGGCAAATGTTAACATTTCCGAAAAAAAAAAATGTTCACCTCACGTTTTCTGTTAAACATCCATCTATATCTTCTAAAACGTCCATCCTACGACAAAAGTCTTTATAAATAATATTGTACAACATTAAATTTCCTTCAAAATACTCATATATATGCTAATTTATCTTAAACTTTTCAAAAGTTACGTAAATTTTAACTTTTCCTGTATATAAACATACTAAAAGTTCTTTACATTGCTAAGCGTATGAAAGAGCCCAAAACCAAAAAAAGAGACCTTCCGCGACCCCTCCCTTCTTGTTCCCAGACCCGAGAACTCCAGGACTTATAGTATGTTTACTTTCTAACTACACTGAGCAAGTTTCCAAAGAAAAACCATGGATTACAGAAAACGCATTCTATAATACTTTATTGACTGGACTAAATGTCCATTTAAAAAAAGAAAAAATTTTTTTTTTTTATCAAGAACCCATTTCCGTCCCATCCTAACATTTTGTCCACATGTAGTCAATAAGATTATAAATCGCATATATTTTTTTTCGAAAAAATCGAAGGGTGCATATTTTGGGAATTACGAAATCCGTTTTTGGATGTTTCGAAAAAAAAACCAAAATGAACCGAAAATATATCAAGTGATATATCATATTAAAGGGCATTTCAAATAGAAAAGAATAACGCAAATTTGAGCTCTCTGGGAGCAATAGTTTTTTAATGGCGTAAAGTCGAATACACTAAATGAGGACCGAAAACAGATGTTTTTTGAAGTTTTAAAAGCTTATAACTCAAAAACCAAAAGCCAGAAAAATGTAATATTTCACATTTTTACTAGTTTTGGTATTTACATCTGTTATACCAAAAATCATAGAAATCGGAGTGGTCAAGGTCCAAACCATTGGTTTATTTGACATGGAATGACCTATAGTGGCCAGGGACAGAGACTGTTGGTTCAAAATTGTAAATAATCTATAGAAAAAAAAAAAAGTTTTGTTTTGTTTTTGTGGTTTATAATGAATATTGTATATTTTATTTTTTATTGTTAAAACTCAGTTTCTATTCTGTAAAATTATTTTGGAGCTGAACTCCGTTTTACGTCCTTTATTGACATCATATTTATGACTATAGCCTCTACAGTCATAAATATGATGTCAATAAAGCTTTATTATTATTATAAACAATTTTAACAAACAATAAACTTGTGTTTTTTATTTATGTGTAAGTTCATAATGAATTGGGTACTTTTTGGAAACAATACTCTAGAAATTCATTGATTTTTGGCCTTCTTCCTATTTACAATTATTTTTAGGTTGTTTGGGTATCGAACACTTATATCTATTTTTTTAATATAATATGTATACATTTAATGTAAAACAAGACTTTATTACAATAAGTATCCAAATATGTAAGTATTTTTAGAATAAAAAATTATTTATAAAAATTTCTGAAATTAACACTTACAATATTTCAAAGTTTATCAGGCTTTTTTTGAAAATAATAATCCATATATTTTTTTTTTTTTTTAACTCTTTGTTTTTGACCTTCTTCCAATTTACAATTATTCTTATTTCGGTTGTATTTATGATAATTATGGAAGAAAATTATAAAAATTAGTAAAAATTATGGTGCGGTCGACAGATACACTGTAAGTTATAGGCTCATTGTACCTACGTTTCGGCTTATTTATTTAAGTCTTCGTCATTCATGATTTCTTAAGTGTTTCAAGTTTTCATTAAAAAAAAATTGAAGTCAATATGAAATAACAGGAACTTTCCTAATGTGATAGGCTAAAGTCGACATTGAAATGTAATATTTGAAACTTTCAATATGGAATATTCATTGTGATGAGCCTCTAATAAAATTTAAATACTTTGATATAATCAATGCTAAAATTCTGTGATAATGAACTTACTATGATTCAGAATTTTTTAAAAAATATTTAGCACACCTATTATTGTTTTAAGTTCTATTTATTTCACTTTAATCTGTTAATCTAACGATGACATTTCTTTGTTCCACAGCAGATCTAGGTTCAACTATTTCCGTTTTTTTCTAGAGCTATTATAGACGCCTTTTGAGTTCGGAACCTATTCCACTGTTTTGCATTTAAATGATTCTGAGCTCTCTTAGCCTGGAACGGATCCTGCTACTTAGCCTCGAGAACAATCTTTGTGGTCTGCGTTTAATATTCCAAGTGCAGGCAGTCTATATTACTCATCTCGTAAGGTTTACTTCAATATATTAAATAATTTTGAATAAGAAAATCATGTTTATTAATCAACAGCCTATTTATTTTATGTTTATTTTAATGTCGTAAAAAATTAAGAACAGCAAAGGTAATGCAGTTATTTTTAATATGAAATGGTTGGCATTGAAAAAGAGTCTTTCAACGTAAAAAATGGCAGTTCGAATATTGGAATCAAAATACGTGGAAAAAACGGATATAGAGCTACCCAGAACACAGAATGTGAGAGGCGATAAAATTTGTATAAGTGGAGTGGACTTTATCCGTACATGAACTATGAACTCCACTTCAGAAAATTCCTGGATAATTCAATTTCAAATCATTCCTGAAAAGTATTTTAACAAGTGTGTGCAATTTTTTTTTTTTTTTTTCATTCTATGAGTCATGGTTTTTACTAGTAGTAGTAAGTGAATGTTTTATTACCCTTAAAATCACAATTTAAAACTAATCCGTTAGACAGTTATAATTTATATGAAAATTCATCAAAAGTTTATATTCAGATATACATATTTCTTATGGAACGTGTTAGAGCGCCATAATCCTTATTAATGTTTTTTCTCAAACTCTCCTCAAATGATTTAAAATTGACTTCAGATCCATATTAAGCCTTTTCGGGTATTTTATTTTTAGAAACTTTGTATACCGTTCATGTTTCAAGATATTAAAACAAAGGACATGATCTTTCAAGGAGATAGCGAGGAATTTCTTCGTTTAGTTTTGAAAAGGTACCCTCAATTAAAGTTTTCTGAGTAGAAAAGGAATGATTTAATATCTATAAGTGAACTTTTTAGTGAAAAAAAAACTGGTTATATTGGAAGGACAGCCATTACAGTTATTCTAATTTGTATATCATATTTTAAACTTTAATTTATCATACTATTAGGTCGTTTTTATTATTAACTTCACCTGTATGTAACGGAATCTTGCATCGTGATTTTCTCCAATATCCAGCTATCTGGTTAGCTTGAAAATTTGCACACGTGTCAAGGACCAATGAAAATTAAAAAAAAATGCACAACTTTGTTTTAATGTTCTGACTTAGTCCAGTCAAAATACCCCTAAGTAAGAAAAAAAAAAATGAAATACCCTAGGGGTCTGTCTTTAGACAGGTAGGTTTTATGATTCAGTATGGTCTAGATGGGTCCTGAGAATAAAAGATCAAAAATGTGACTACATTTGATATAAAGAAAACATTTTTGCTCTTTTTTCAGACTCTTGCAAAAATACCTATACCAAAATGCTTTTAATCGAAAAATGTGTTATTTATAAAATTAAAGTTTATTAAATTATGCGTCTAAAGACATCTCTTAAGCTGAATTTGATTCAGGCATTAAGACACAATCGATTGTCAATAATTGGCGAATTACGTCAACTTTTTCAAAAAGTCAGGTTTGGTCATGTTTAAGAGCCTAATTTACGAAAATGGTTAATCCAATCAATAAATGTCATATACTAATAGTTGTAGACTAATAGATTTTTTGCAACATAGGATTTTTAAAGATTCTGATTGCTACTCAGAGGTATGTCAATAAAACTTTTTAGTTCGGTTTGCTATTAAGGCGTGTATATTTTAGTTTTTTAAACTATAATTTTTATTTTAATATTAATTTATCATCATAATACTAATGTACTATAATTTTTGATACCATAAAACGTATCGCTATATTTAAAAAATAAATTATATGATCCTAGAACTTTTTTTTTTATGAACCCTTCTAATATCTTCATTATAATTAACCCTATCTCAATTTTGACTACTCCACCGTATTCTGCGTCGGAAATTCTAAAGAAGACATATTTAAAAAAATATTTTATGATGCAAATAGCAAATAAAGATTTTAGCCTAAAAAAGTAAAAAATTCTAATGAGTATTTTTTTTTTTTTTTTTTTTTTTTCAAATGATTTAGTAAAGAACCTTTAGGATAAATAATATATATTTTGTAAAAATATTATAAATATATGACTGAATTGAAACGTCAGTACTATGGAACTATAATTTTTTTTTTTTTTTAATTTACTAAAATTTGCGACCGAACCCATAAAGTCGAATGATGGTCGTATCCCTGGCCGAGGCGCCTGGAACATTGCTCGACACGGGAATGTTGATTAAAAGCCTTCAGGCGACACACACAGTTTTAATCTCCATGGAAATTTCAGACGATAGGAAAATTTAAATTAAAAAAAAAAATGTTACAAAAAAAGTTTCTAAAATCATTTTAATTTCTGAAGTTCTTTAATGATTAACCGACGAAGTGAATTTTACTGACCCTGAGCATTGAGCTATTAAAAAAAATTTATTCATTTTTTTGTCTTTGAATTCAAATTTTTATAGGCTAATATGTTGTTGTTGTTTTTTTTATGAACAAATTCATATTTTCAATTTTTTTTTTTTAAATTACATAGCCTAAATCTGCAAATACATAAAAGTATACTTTTTAATACCATTAAAAAAAAAAAACTTTATTTTGGGTCGTTTTTTTTTTTTTTTTTTGTTTAGATTAATAATTATTTTTAAACAATTCTCTTGCGTTTTATATTTATTTGATAGCATGTTTTATTTTTTTTAAAAACTATAAGTATATGCTAATCATGAATAAAAAGTGAAACCCTGCTTTAAAATATAGTCAGTTATTAAAATAATAAATTTTTCCATTACCTAAAAAATCATTTCTAATTATGTGCTTAGATTATTTGATAATGACAATCCTGTACTGATTTTTCAAAAATCATCGCTGTTAATGGGCCATTTTACAATTGAATGGGTCCGCCGAAAACGTTCTAAGCGAAAAAAATTTCCGAAGTGGCGATTGTAAAGTTTTAAAAATGTATAATAGTACGTCTTAGTATGATATAGTACTCCATTATGTTATTATACATGTAAATATAACAAATTAATATGTGAATATAAAATCTCTTTAGATTATAATTTTGTTTCACTGATTACTCAAAATTTTATGTTTGTCACTTAGAACGATTATTGGCGGACCCATTGAATTCATGAGTATAGAACTTGCTATCAGATAATTAAGATGAAGAAAAAATAAAAATAAAAATAGTATTCACATCTCAACAATTGAAACCAAGGAAAACATCTTTTCCTAAATGGAAAGCCATGATCGTTAATGAACATCTAATATCAATATATGTAAATGAGGACGAAATTCTCAACATACTTACCTATTAGCATCTGTGAGGACTATATTGAAAAAAAGTGGTTTTGGTTGATTATAGATTAGGAGTTTAGCTGATGTGAAGAGAATGAGAATGTCAAAGAACCGTTCATATGCTGTCCTTAACTGGGGAGGTTTAAAAAAATTTCAAGTATTAATTCATATTGTCTGGATAAGATCTTCAAGTACTTGGTCTTTAAGATGACTTCTGTATATACTCGTATTTTTACTTGCAATTAGTAAACCTAAATTTTTCGCTTTTGAAAAATAATATATTTGCCTTACGAAATTAGAATCTTGGAACTCAAAATATATGGAAAGCACTAATGTTTCGTTATAGACAACTTCTCTTCCATTCTCCCGAAAAAGTGGTTAGATCTGCTGCCAACTTCTTTGAAGATAGGCTATCCAGTCCATATGTGTTAACAGCTGCTATTGCATCATCTCAATTATACTAGTATGCAATTTGTTTATCGGATTAATTGTTCTTCTTTCGTTTATTACTTGTAAAAGTAATTATCAAATACTTCATTACTATAGATTTTTATTGGCTAAACGGTCATGTTCACAATCTCCCAGAGAACTAAAAAGGTGCTAGACAAATGCCTTTTGCCGCCACGCAGCATTGCATTAACATCTCGAATTGATAGGTCTCAAGCGTTCTTTTGAAAATTTAAAATTAATATTTTCACAAAATTAATCAATATAAATTATATAATTAAACAAAATAAGGCCCCGTTCTAATCATAAACTTTCTTCGGAATGATGCAAATACGAAATCTTAATCCTATTTTGCATAGCATTCAGTACGTTCAACACATCTTCTTTTAATCTGCGAACCAGTTTTACGTGATCGGATCATTCTTATTCAATTGGAAAATTTGTAGTCGATTTTGTTACGACAGCGTTATTTCCTTTGAGGTTTACATAATTTATGTATAAATATGCAAAATGGATATGTTCGTCTGGACTTTCAAAGGTCAAACGAGTTCAGTTGTTGCAAGATGTTCTGCAGACTTTGCAGTGAAAAAACTTTCTACAAGGAATTTCGGAATTATGAAATGAAAATCAAATCCTAGCTCTTATTTAGAGTGCCAATTCTCTATTGTTAGTTTCTTACAAATTGCTTAGTGCTCAGTTCCATTATAATGGAAGAATTTGCTGAAACTACATTGCAAGTCTGATCTACTTTCCTATTAAAGCTATTTCAAATTATACTAGAAACAATCTAGTTATCCTTAATGGTTAATTCTGATTGCTTAAATATAAAATCCTTCTATGTCATTTACTAACTCTACAGAACTCACTGATTAAGTCGCTTAAAAATAAAAAAAATCAAATCAAAATCCTCATTATAAATTACTAATTTACATGGTACTTCATAATTAGCGATATTCATCTGAGTTTTTTTATTTATAACTTTGGGGGACAGGAAAACATTCGAACTTCGAAAGTATCTAACGCCCCTTACTACCAGGTCGTTGTTTTGGGTAATTAAAAAATTCAATAAACCGAAAACTTTACAATAACTTTATTTTATCTAAACATTTCTGCCGGTGATAATTATCCGGAGGTCTGAAATGATGATTATCAGTGGGTGAAAGGTTGGGAGAATAAGGTGGATGGTGCAATGTTGCCCCTCCGATCTCCATTAATTTATCCCTAGTCAACTTTGCAGTATGTGGCCGACCATTGTCTTGAAGGAGTAAGGTTCCTTTTCTGTTTACCAAATTTGGAACAAATTTTAAGAGTTTAGACAGACTGAATATCACGCAGTAGTACTCTATAGTAATAGTTTGCCCCCACTTAAGAGCTAATAGTGCACAATGCCTTTGCTTGTCCAGAAAACAATAAGCAATACCTTTTTCGGGTGAAGATCGGGTTTTGGAAATAGTTTTGGTTCTACATCAGCTATCCGCTTTGGTGTTATCGCTGAATATTGTCGTACAATATGTCGGAATCCTTCTTACCTCCTTACATCTTACATCCTTCTTCGGTCTCCTCCCGCACTACAAGAACTCGCTTCTTAGACCTATATACTTCTTCCCATAAGACTAAATCATTTGACCATTTCTTCATTTCCCGTGCTATTTCCTTATCGAATTCACTACTCTGTAATATCCATAATGCTCCATATCTGTCCACATTTAAATCCCTTCTCTTTAAATCCCTTATTTCCCTCCATAATGATACTGGCTAGAAAAACCTCATTAAAAAGCATTCAGTAGATTTATATGTTTTTATTTTCTCCTACAATTATTGGATGTTTGTCATTTTTGTTTCATCTGTGTCTGTTTTTGTTCTTTATTTGTAAAATTGTAAATAGTTAACCAGATTGTGAATTTATTTTATTCCATCTTATGAAAGCCAGTCTCATTGTATTTATTTCTGTACATTATATAATTTTTAGGGGACATCGTACCAGAATAAAGTTTATTTTCTATACTTTAATATTCCATTCTACCCACTTTCCATCGCAGGGTGGTGGTTCTGTCAAAAAATGGATAAATTTTTAATCGAAAAGCTAAAGAAGCTGTTGTCAGTTAAATAATCTTAATCGCCTCTGATAACATGTAAGGGACCCATAAGTGGAGGGAACAAGTTCAGTTCGGGTACCCCTAGTAATTTTTAACTTTTAATTATAAGAATGAGCTTCTGGGCTCTCTGCTTTGTGCATAAATTAAAGGTAATAATTTCTCTACAACAGAGTAACAATAGAAAAAATTCCGTTGGATGAGTATAGAACCCGATATTCTATTGAACAGATGACTTAAAGTGGACTTGGAAAATTTTAGAAACAAATACCCCATCTTTGAAGAGGTGAATCTC
The DNA here is from genome assembly GCA_003667255.2 of Euschistus heros. Classification (NCBI taxonomy): domain Eukaryota; kingdom Metazoa; phylum Arthropoda; class Insecta; order Hemiptera; family Pentatomidae; genus Euschistus; species Euschistus heros. The sequence continues at coordinate 3,415,278 of RCWM02000052.1, read as the reverse complement.
CGAACTTATTAAAGCTACAGAGCTGTTCTTGGGCTCAAATCGTATGTAATATTATTTTCTTTGAAAAAGAAGTAAAGTATATTTTTCGTACGATGCATGGCTCTCGAGATATTTACAAAGTTCTGAAAAAAGTGGAAATAAATCGAGGTTTTTTGACCACCGCGAAGCTAGCACAGGTCTTAGGAAGTTGCAAACTTGGTTTGACACTACTCTCATGTATCCTAACAACATGTAAAAAAAATCAGAACTTCTTCAGTTTTTCTGATGATTGCCCTTTTTCTGTCTTATTTGACTGACCTATAGGTACTGTGCATATTTTGTATATAGAGTTGATTTTATTTTTTAATTTTAATTTAATTTAATTTTGTTTTTTAGTTTTATTATTTTTATTTTTTACTTTATATATATGTTATATACTTTAAGGTTCTTCATATATAGAACAGTCTATATAATTCTATCTCCTAATTGTATAATAAAATAAAAAATAATCTTAATTAAATTTATCAATTAATTTATAAATTCATTACATTTTTTTTATAAATTCATTACACGTAACTCAATTATTCTAAATTGTATTCTTCTAATAATATTTTATGTGTTATTGTAAAAATAGTATGTATATATATTTATTTAAATACGCGTTATGTCTGGAGGATGGAAGATAGAACGAGTAGAAATATATGCACCCATTCCAAGGTTACTGCTATGTGGAAAACTGGAAAGATTCTTCATTTGTATGTTTTTTTTCTTTTACGATTTTTCTATATTGGTGAATGGGCAGGTTTTTATACTTACTCAATAAAAATAAAAAATGAAAAAATAAATAAATAATCTTTAAGGGCTACCAGCATTGGGTATTTTTTAAAGTCTTTGTCATGCCTTTATGCATTTTTTATTCAGCTCTTTTACAGGATGAACATGTTTATACAGTTTTAAACTTCATTGAATAGTTTTATAAAAAGAAAATTAAATTTATAACCTAACGGTGTTTTATTTTTTTAAATATTCCCTTCACGGTATCCATGTTTACAAAATTAAATTCTAATTAAGTAGAGAAAATTTTCATCATTATTTCTACTCGGTAAACACTCAACTTATTATTCAGCCTAGCTCCCGGAGCCGCTAGTTCGAAGACTCAACGACTGGCGCCACATAATTATAGTAAGCGCTCTATTTAACATAAAACATTTTGCCAATAACAAACCGCAAGCTTAAAAGAAAATAATAATTTATTCACACGTTTGACACTTATCCTTTCCGTTCGATTATCGCCAGAAAAGCGGCTTTTTCAAAGCATGGTTGTGCCATGTACCTGGCAAGTATTCTTTAATGAAGATATTTATCAATGTCACTCCCTGAGAAATAAATATTCTTTACGTCGATTAATATATGTCTTCAACGTTGAACCGGCATACATTTTCCTTCACACGTTTTTTACTAAAAAAAAACAACAAAATATTATTACAATTTTTAAACATAAGAAACTTTTTTTCTAGTTTGAGAATGTAACATTTCCTTTCTAATTATTTATTATTATCACAAAAAAATGTTAAAATAAGAAAAGAAATTGAAACATTTACATACATCTTCAGCTCTATAGCCCAGAACGAGCCTATAAAACATTTATAATAACAAAAATTATAGTAAAGCCAGAAAAATAAAATCAATTTATTTACAATGTATTGTATTATTGTATATGTATGTATTTTTGTATTTACAAACAGTGCTCTTCTTTTATTAGTATGTGCTTTTATTATAAAGCCTTAGGTATTTTTCTTGGTTAAATTAGGATTATTTAATTTTTCATTGATAAGGAGTGTACACTACAAAATCTGTAAATTGTATTTTAAAAATTATTTCACTGAATGTTCATTAGCACTCATTTTTGTAAAATTAATTTTATGGTAAAGTTTGCATTAACGTTTGGGCTCTTGTCATAAATATACAGAATTAGTTAAGGAAATCCAAAAAGGAGTTTGTCGGTGTTAATATTAAAAGTAAATCATTGGCAATAGGACTTCATATTATTGGTATAATATGAAGTCCTATTTCCTAGGTAATATTTTATCAGTTCAAGTTATAATGTAGAAGGCTATAAGTTTATAGTTTATTACACAATTACGTTTAATAGGTGATTAAAATTAATATATAATTCACAATTAAATTGCTAGCTTGTAATTATGCCCTACTAGAAATGGAAGCTGTGTTATAATTAGCCACTCTAACACCCGAGCACGCGCTTGGAAGTTAAATGAGAGGGAGCGCTCACGTTCACGGTGAATGTAAACTGCAGCGAACAATGGAAGTAGTTAACGCTGGGGTTGCAGCTGCTGCAACCGCTGCATCTCTTGTGCATTGGTAATAAGTGGCCGGGAGGCAGTCACGAAGGAGGTCCGGGCAGGATATGGTCGAAATAAAAGAAGAAGGAGAAGGAGGAATAAGGAGGAAGACCAGGAGCTAGTTAGTCGGAGTCCTCTGGTCACGTCCCAACTTCGCTCTTCTGTTATTAGTTGTTTCAGTTACAGTAGCCAGTGTTGATAGGATCACTGGAATATCTTGCTACCCAGCTGTTTATATTATTATATATTTATCAAATATAAGTTTAAGGTGACATAACCTATTGAGTGCATCTAAGTTCCCATAATTCTCATTTTCTTTTTTTTTAATGGAATTAAATTAATAATACTTGCGAATAAAAATTAACCACAAATTTCAAAAGAGAGATCTTTACATGAATTCATTCCATTTGATAAGGTGTATCTTGTAAACTAAAATAGCATCGTAACGTAACTGTTTGGATGGCACTTAAATGCAACGGTTCGCAGTATGGTAAAAAAGCTAAAAATATGTAAAATGTAATATTGACTATAGTGGTCGTGTTATAAGCTTGATTTTTTTTTAAAATAAACGTTCCATGAAGTGCTGAATCGAATGATACCAGAAGATCAGAAAGGGTCAAAATCAAAGATCAAAAAGTCAAAACTTTAAAAAAATCGTAATTGGTACCTATGAATGTATTTGTTTAAGCTGCTGAATTCAATGAACATTTTGGCAAATTATCTGAGCGTCATAACGGAACCAAGTTTTCAGTTAGTTTCGTTAATTAGAGAAGAAAACTACCATGTTTATATCTTGCTATCGTTTTATATTTTATATATAGATTCTAGTTTTTCACATTGCAGTAACCCTGCAATGGGTGCATATATTTCTACGCGTCCTATCTCTCAAAATATTGCGGATTATAATTAATGTTTATACAAACATTTTTAGTTATGAAGTATTTTAAAATAATATACGAATTAACATTGAGTGGATATGATATTCAAACAATAATTAATCAATGGAATTATAAGTTAATAAATATCAAAAATATTAAAAAGATAAAAAAAAAATTGTAATCAAATAGAAGTAGAATTATAGACAAACTTTTCAATTGTTGAGCTCTATATAATCAACATGATCTAATCTTACTTAATAAAGCACTATGTACTAGTTGTGTAATCAAAGTACTTATTTGTCTCTGAGATCCTTCTAGAAGGATTTGACTTCGTTCAGAAGGAGTTTGGATATCAATTTGTGTGTGTACCTTACCAATTTTTTACCATCATAAGTAAGATGGTGGTAAGTTTGTCCACTATTTCCGTCCCAGTTACAAATGTTGTTGTCAGTAAGTTTAAATCTGTTTAACTTTTTTCTACGCCATGATCTATCAATGAGTTAGTTTGATGTTAGTTTTTTTAAACTTTTTTCTCTATCCTTTATAGTCTTAATGAATTCGTGATGTCTATATTGTATGAATGTCTATATTTTGTTAAATTAGCCTATCGTTGGTTCCAAATTTTTCTAGTTTTTTTTTTTTTCAAAATATTCTTGAATCCACTAATGCCCTGGTAATTCCCTGGCATGTGATTTAACCCAATTTTTTTTATACCTTGACTGTAACAAGAGAATTTATTTATATTAAATGGAATATAATAAAAAAAAATAAAACACTTTGATATCAACACTTCAATTTAAACCCTCACTGAGAATCTAGCGGGATGGAGGTTTGTTTTTAAAGACCAGTGGAAATATGGTAAAGACAGGTCACATTAACTAGACAGCTTAAAATTCTCGGCCGTCACGGTTATGCTTACTTTCACGAAATTAAAATCTTACATAAAAATGTACACATATATAGTGAATTAGAACTTTTGAGAAAAGGTTGATTTAAATCCAGTCTCTCAATAAATTATTTTAATGTAACATTAATAAACATATTGTTTTGTTCACTTCTGAATAGTGCAACTTCAATGGCGTGTAAATATTCTGGTAATAACACAATCGAAAAATCAGTATATTAATTATATGGTACATGTATTGAAATATTGACAAATAATCAAAATAATATTCTAGAAAGGCATTCATTTTTAGCGGTCCCATTAATTTTCCCACTATTATCAATTTTTTAGCATTAAAAAAGCACGTATTGGGTATACATCAGTTATGGGCATTTTCCTCTGTCTGGTCGGTACTGCGTAATATATGGACATAATTTCGTATCATGACGACATACCATGACAATCCAATTTATTGAACAATATCATAATAAGTCCATATTGTTGGATTCTAGGCATTATACCTTATGGATTGAAGATGGCAATACAAAAAATAAGGCTCCTTCCTGGTTCAAGCTATCTTTACTTTTATCAAACAGCTGTGAAAAATTTTGGAATTGGATTTGTTTGTTTATTTCGTTTAACGTCACTTTGTGCTGCTATGGCTAATCGGACGATGCTACGGAAGGAGTCCTAAATTTTGCCTATCCAGGTGTAATTAGGATAGGGATCTTTAACGAGTACCTGACGTCGCACTGGCTCGAGACCCCCATTGTCCGTTCCTTCCGAACGACGGCATAGCTAAGGATTTTTACTCCCTTTAAAAAATCCTAAGGTCATCTGCCGGGCTGCGAACCCACGATATTGGGTTTAGTAGGTTGCTATGCAAACCACTACACCACAGGTGACCCCTATTTGGAATTGGAGGGTTTGGTGGATGAAAGTGTTATGTCACATTCTAGAATCTAGTTCATTAGATGAAAAATTTGTGAGCAGAAGTGTTAGGTTGCAAAATCCTAATATTTCTTTGCAACTTAAAGGAAAATGTAAAAAAAAAAAAAAAAAGCTTTAAACATAAATTACTCAAAATTATGTTTTGTTGCATCCATCAAACCCTTTAATGCTACGCCTCAATTGTTCTTCGAAGTTTGAGATTAGGACTTTCTCGACTACAAAAGTTGAGGTTCGATTATTTAAATTTGATATCTAAATATCGATGGATGTCACAGGCGTTCTTAATGTTAAATATATTTAATTCAAAATTTTTTTACTGCTAGCCGAATTTCTGATATGAGAAGCAAAAACCTGCTGCTTAAGACACGAAAAATAAATGTTTTATAATAAGGAGGTTTTTAATCCCAACCTACGAAGTAATTACCCAAGATGCTGAAATCTTCTCGGTACCAGCATGATTACTTGAATTCAACACTTTTATTTTGGCAACGATAAGTATTGTAATCCCTTACCTTTCGCAAGTTTTATATTTTAAAAAAAAAAATCATGCAGATATCGAATTATAAAATTTTATTATTTTATTTTATACTAATGCATCGGGAGTATTCTGCGGTTTTGTAAAGAGTTATTGTTAAAGGTATGAAATTTCAATGAATTGTTTTGATGAATAGTTTTTATTAGTGTGAAAAAAATTGAAGTTGAAATAAACTGAATAAAATGTGATGTTAACAATAAATGAACAATATTTTTTTTTCGTTATGATGGAATGTTAAAGTAGTAGCAAATATGAACACTAATACTGTCGACATTCCGTTTTACGATTCATTGCTTGAAATATCCAGCCAAAAAATAGAATATAACGACTTCAACACATCGGCATTCTTTGTTTAGTATTTTACAGTCAGACATATAGAATATGCCATGGTTTACGAATAGCATTGGAATTTTTTAAAATTATTCATGCGTTATATCGCATCGGTAATAAAATTCATATTGCTATTGCAGTGATACTTTATGACCGAATCCAAGTTGACCCTCTTACGGCGGGCAATAAAATAACGTTTTAACTCTGTTATGAAGTCCAATTGGCATTTGGATTTAGAAATAAGCTTTGCAACGAAGTTTATTATCGATCGATAAAGACATGCAATAATATAGTTCACAAAAGGTTAAGTTAATCGATTAACTAGTCACCGGGTAGATTAATGTAATGAAGTTAATGGAAGTGATATAACCGATTCTTTTGTAACATTCGTTCACTAAAATACATAATACTTCCTGTATGTTTGTAGTATGATTTTAACTGGCATGGCAATGATTTGAAATTAAAACTATTCATGGGCAACACTCTAAGGACAATTCTGTATTATAAGACCCTGATGCCTTTTTTTTTTTATTTTTTTTTATTTTTTTTTTGTCACCAAGAAAGTATTAATTATTTATTATTATTAAAATTATTATTACTGCATTTAAATTTTTACAATTTACAATACATATTAAGAATTCATGTTCCGGCATTCATCCTTTACATGATTAATAAAATTTTATTTAATAGTGAATAGGCTTTACAATTCAAAGTTTATTTTTTAAAAGTTGGAAAAATAAGAAAAAAACACATAACAAAAAGATAAATAATATTTTAATAAGAAATAATAATAATAATGTGGGTGTTTCCATTGATCATTTCAAGTAATGGCTTGATCCCGGAGATTACAGTCAACTCAATCTAAGAACTGGATCTTACAAATAAAATTCTACAAGATTCGCAGTCCTTCAGGGAACAGCCAGTATCATCAGAAAATTTTTTAAACCTCAAGAAATTAATAAATTCCGTGCCTAACCCTTGACTTCGATCTGGGCAGGTACTATTTTTTCCGGTGAAACCCGAAAATAAGAGAGAGATGAATAATATTAAAATAACAATAACAAATAAATAAAATCAATTAAAATAGCTTATAAGTATATCTTTCATCATATAAAAGAATAAAAATTACTAAAAAGTACGTACAATAACAAATATTGAACATAGCTAACAAAAGATGCATACATTTGTTTAGGTGAGGAGTACATGTTTTGTTCTTTTGTGCGTATATCTTTTAAGTGATGTTCTATTGTAATTACCGATTTCCCGGATAATCGAATTTTCTGATATTGTTGTTTTTTCAAAGTATGTTTTGGTTTGATCGCTGACGTGAAGTTGGGTAGGAATACGATTGAGATCAGGTAATCGTTGATTATCCTCATAAACAAGTTTTGTATCCTTTCTAGTTTACGGTAGTTGGTTGTTCAAGTTGAGCTCCACTCGGGTGAAGCATATGTAATCTGGGATCGAATAGCTGTTTTATACAATATAAGTTTATTTTTAGGAATTAATTTAGATTTTTTTGTGAAAGTAAGAGAACATCTTGTATGTGATTTTTTTTTTTTTTTTTTTTTTTTTTTTTGCTTTGTCTACTTTAACGTTTATGTGGTCTGTGTAAGTTATAAATCTGTCTAGCTTCAAACCAAGGTATTTTGCTGATTTGGACCAGGGGATGACTTCTCCGTTTAAAGAAATATGATTGAAAGTGATAATGTATTAGTTAAAGACCGGTTTTGAGTGGATTTTGAATTATTATAAATTGCTAGGTATATAAATCGGCCTAAGTCAGCAATTCTAAAATATTTTGGTATTTAAAAGTAAATATCATAGACTCGCCTAGTAAACCCTAACTATGTCAGCCTCTTCTAACTTGAAAAAAATTCTGTTTACCGACTTATCAGGTAAAAACTTGTCTAATTTCGGAAGTCGTTATTTGACCAGCAATACAGACTTTGTTTTGAAAACTAGCAGCAACAAACCATAAGTCACTTTTTGGCGAAATTACTTAGACACTGTCATTTACGTAAAATGTCGCGCTGGATCCATTTCCGATGCCAGATTTAAAAAAAAAAAAAAAAAAAAAAAAAAAAAAAAAAAAAAAAAAAAAAAAAAAAAAAAAAAAAAAAAAAAAAAAAAAAAAACACTGCTACAGACAGTTTTACTTAGCTGTTTTTCATGTAATAAACTGACGTAATGGAGACCCCCTAAGTTTCTCATTTTTTCTCGTGTAGATTAAATCCAAAAACCAGCAGTTTTGCTTTATTTGGATAATAATATTAGCATGAATGAATCAGTTTTATGTGTCTCCTGTAAAGTCGGAAAAAATATTTATGCCTTGAGGTTGCTTAAGTGACGAAATCCACGAATATTATTACACGTCTATGAACATTTGCGTTGAAAATAATCGTTGTAAAATTTAGATAGGATTTCAAAAATGCAAATTATATATTAAAATCATAAAAAATTATGATTAATTTTCCGGATTTTTTTTTTTTTTTTTTTTTTATCACCGAGAAATTGATGTTCTATTATTTTTAAATAATGCTAAATTATACAGTTTTATGAGGAATCCAACACATTGGCATTCAGTTGTATCATTTATTCCGAAGGACGGAACACTTGCTTGATTCCTGGTATCTTTAAAATACAAACAAGATCCATCATTCATGAAAGAAAATATAAAATATGTTGTCACTATGTTTCTTGAATTCAGATAACAGATTTTAGAATTTACTAATTCACGTTAAGTCATTTGGTTCTGACGTTTTCAACTAATTTTCATTTGAGTTAAAAGTTTCTGTAGGTTATAAAAATAATCATGATTGATAACTGCGGTGACTATAATAGAAACATAATGTTAATGATAATTATGGGAAGGATTTTGACAAAAGGTGGGTAATTTAGGAAGTAAACATGATGAGATCACTCAAAGGTTATATTTAGGAAAGGTTATATTTAGAGATAATATATACATACGATATTGTTTACTTTATTTAGATCAAAATTATTGAGTATTCAAAGTTTATTTCAACGCTATTAAGCGTTTTCTATTAAGTAGCATGAAAGCTCTTACGTTTCTACTTCCTCAACAGGAATTAATTTCAAATCATTTCGTTTATAAGACATAAATTTATTACAATTTAGTTTGAATGCGGTTTAAAGTATCAAGTACTTTTTAATATTTTTTTTTTAATTTTACCATTGTAAGAATATAGTGATAGCCAATGTATAAGTTGAAATATGATGAGAATATAATTAGGGAATTGTAATAAAGAATATTTCCTGTATAAAATGAAATGAAAATAAATTTTATTCTGGGGCCCCTTAAGAATAATTATAATGAACAACATAATGGCGGACTAGCTGCTGTATATAAAACTAATGGCGAAATACTAGCAAGAAATTTCAATATTACACGAAAAAATAAATAAATTCTTAAGGTATTTAAAAATTAAATGAGATAACAAATATAAGGGAAAAAAATAAATGAAAAATACAGTAAACAAAGCTGAAAAAGATATCTCATCCGGATGATATACATGTATCTTAATAATAATAATAATATACTTTATGACAAAAACAATAATACAAAATTATTACAATATTACATAAATAATATTAAACAAATTAAAATTATATAGCGTATGCATTGTGCCTGATATTTACCCATTATATAATAGAACCCCTAGAAGTTCTCTCATCCAGCTTCTTTTTTTCTTACTTCTATCCGTAGAGTGACCTCATAATATCATTTAAATCTATCTGATTTTTTTTATTTTAATTTAATTTGTGCCAAATTTTGTAACAACTCGAATCGTTTTTTTAAAAAATGAAGGACTTGGTCTTATGAAGCTCTCAATAAAATTCTATTTTAATATCATAATGTCAACATCTTTCACTTTGAATTTTGACCAGAACAGTTTTTTTTACAGATGTAGACAGATTGGAGCTACGCCTCTTGCCCTTCTAAACTTAATATTCTGGTGAAATAATAACAGATGAGTTTCCTGTAGTGATTTCTTACTTTTAGCTCAAGATATTTTTATCAAAGTTAATAACATTTATATAACTGCTTGTATTCAAGATTTCGTCATATTCGGAGGATTCTCCTTTTTAAAATATAATAATTAATTTCCATGTAATGTTATGTAATGTAATTAGATTTATGGCATAATTTTTTCAGGTCTATTTTTATTTTTAAGATATTTGTTATTTGTAATGATCGTAGTGAGTCTGTTCGTGTTTTTGAGATTATTATGAGAAAAGCTGAGATTATTCCTATTTTCTTATTGAACAATAAAGCACAGTGTTCATAATTTTTTTATATGTATATGTATATGTATATATTACATAATAAATTACTGTACTCTTATTTATTATCTTCATTATTTAGAATTAACGAAATTATATCAGTTCGTTCCGTTTCTGAACGTTTGAGGAAATACGACGGACAGATGTGGCCCTTCTCAAACATATCACCATCACTGCCTTCTTAATATAGATTCCTACAATGTATTCACAATGCTTAAGAATTTGAAGAAAGTTTAAAATAACATGTGTTCGATTCCTTTCTTTAAAAACTCTGTTATCTTTCTTTGCTATGTCCTAAAACCCAATTGTTTTTCCGTATTCTCAATACGTTTTCAAATGCTACAAGTAATGTTAACTTCAGCTATTTCTACTTACAATTAACAAAATAATATAAAAAATTTCAATTTAACACACTCATCAATACAATGCAACTTAAAACTATAGTAATGGAAGTTTATAGGTGAGTTACAGAAATGAGCTTATCGAAAGCTCTAAATGAAGCATCGGAAACAATCTGCAAGAGAGATGCGGTTTTGACGAATTCGGTGAGCAGTGGTTCGATATCGTTACCTAAACTAACTAAAATGATAAAACAAAAATTAATATCATTGTAACGTGATTGGAATATTAAAAATGGGATTTCATAAAAAAAGAAAAAAAACACGATAGATCCTTATTTTTGGTACTTGGTATATCGTGTATTGATATTCAAAGCTCAAAAAATCGTCGATATGGAATGTAGATATTTTTTTTTTTAGATACCCATTCCTACTGATTGATGTTCCTAAGTATTGGTATTCTTATAGTTTCTTAAGAATGTAATATTATTATTAATTTAAATAATTTATAACAATGTTATAGTTTCCAACCCCTTACTTCTTTACAAATTACTATAAATAATACTTACTTATTTATCGCTCATAATGTAGGTAGTTGAGCTATTAATAAGTTGTTACATTCACACTGCGCATGTGTAATGTTGCAAGGGTTTAATTAATGTATAATTATAATATCATTACATTATAATATATAATTAGTGAATTATCTGAAAATAGAATTGCACTCCTGAATTTAATCACTTCCTCGTCAACTTCTGTAATTTTACTGTTAATTTATTCTCCTCAGATTGAGCAATTTAGCAGTTAAATTAGCATAAAACAAGGTTAAAATGAGTAATTTATTGTAATATTTTATTTGAAAGCACCAGAAAACATGAAGATTTCATGAATTATTTATAGCTTGTCACATATTGTCTGTCATTTACTGATTTTTGTGTAATATATTTCAGGATTGTAGAATTGCGAATGAAATTTGGCATACTTCTATTGTTTCTTTGAAGAGGCAAATAATGTACAAAAAAGACATTGTTAGCATGATTCAGTCGTCTCGGTCGTCAAAATAAGTGCTCCAGTCGACTGATTTATCCCCTTACTTAAGCAAACTTGAACTGCCAACACGGATTGGAATTCTGTGTAATAGAATGCTTAAGCGATTTACAATAACTATTTCGTCGGTTAAACAAATAACATTTTTTTCAACTTCACAGGTATATCACTAGGTTGTTACAAAAATCATTGTGCATTTGTACATATTTTAAACATTACTGAATACTGCTCTTCAATGTAAAGCTCACCATTTACAACTACTTTCGCCTTTCGAACATGTTAGTGAAATCAGAAAGAATAAATATAAGGTTTTTTTTTTTTTTAATTCCGTTTAATACAAGGAGGTGATTAGCAGCATGCTTTAACCCCCTCAGTAGTGTCATTACAAACATGATTATCGAAACCTAATCGAAACTTGCGATGGAATGAAAGTAATTTTAAAAAAATTAAACCAACTTCAAATTGGTAAATAGGTATACAAAATTAGAAGCAGCCAGTGTACTCAAAGGAGAAAAAAATATTTTTTTTAGGAATTACAGAAAATATAAACAAAATTCAAAAGCGGATTTGTCTAAGATATACCTAAGCAACCACAGTGGCGGACTTAACCAGCACCCTTTTGGCACCGACCTCAAAAACATTGTCGGCGTGTGTACCGAATCAGGTATATCTTAGACAAATCCGCTTTTGAATGTTTTTTTCCTTCCCCATGATTCCTGAAAAATATTATTTTTTCCTTTTATGTTCACTGGCTGTTTTTAATTTTGTATACCTATCTAACAATTTGAATTCGGTTTAATTTTATTTTAAATTACTTTTATATCTTAGTTTTTATTGTACTAAGCTAAGATAGAAGTAAATAGGCAGTTATTTCTTATTATTATTATTATAGGTAGATAGGTAATATCTAAGTGATTACGTTTGATTATTAGTCATTTAAAAGTCTAAGTTACTTCATAACGATTGGGACATCCTTATCGAGTGGTTCTGCTAAAAAAAAGGTATCGAAAGGACAAAGATTCTATGATCAAAGAGAAAGGCAACGCAAAACTCGTGTTATCTGATTATCTTGAAAATTTGCACACATGCCAAGAACCAATGACAATACAATAATTTTACAATTTTGTTTTAATATTCTTAGTCCAGTCGAAATACCCCCCAAAAGAGGGTCTGCCTTGCAAAAGGTGGAGTACTAGGTTTTATGATCCAGTATGTTCCGGAACATCCTGAGAGTAAAATATAAAAAATGTGACAACATTTGATTATCCCCAACTTTTTTGCAATTTTTCCATATTTTTGCAAATTTAATTCGAAAAATATGTTAATTACGAAATTAAAGTTTATTAAATTGAGCGTCTAAAGACATCTCTTAAGCTGAATTTTATTTAGGCGTTCAGCCACAATCGATTGTCAAAAATCGATGAATATCGCCAACTTTCTCAAAAAGTTAGTTTTGGTCATGTTTAAGAGTCTATAACACAAAAATGGCTAATCCAATCAAAAAATGTTATATACTAATAGTTGTAAATCATTAGATTTTGTCTAAGATAGGTTTAGTTCGGTTTGATATTAAAGCGTGTTTTTTTTAGTTTTTTAAACTATAATGTTTTTAAAACTAGATAATCCTTATTCAAATATGTAGTTCTTTGTTTAGGGTGTCCTCTATTCATACTTTACATAGAATTATGTATAAAAGTTATATTTACCATGTATTAAATTGTATTTTATTTTTTTAAAGATGTAATTAATATGTTTGTAAGGCTGTATTAAAGTTTCACAATGGCTTATGTATGATTTCTGTCTCCAACGATTTGCAGCATCGTTTGCAACATACTCTTTTTACATTAACCTTCACAGATAATACACTTTCCAGATTCGTTAAATGACATATTTATTTTTTTTCACATAAATTGTTTTTCTGAATATGAAAACCCGACAATAGCGTCGCAACTCCACCCATCCATCACAGGCCTGAGAATTCCTCATGAATTGATTAAGGTGTTTGTACGTTTTACATCTCAATTATAAACGAGCTCCGGGCGGCTGGGAGCTAAAGGAAAAGGAACATGGTTGAAGCATTAAATGTCACATAAATTATAATTATGTAAATGAGTGAACTTGTGGAGATCACTCGAGCCATGTCTCCCGTCTTCTTGGTCCCTCAAGTACCTCGTTACACTCCATTGTCCTCTTTCAGAAATGCGGGCGTGCCCCTGGAATTTTTCGCAAGAGATCATACTGGAGTATCATCCTGGATAATTTATGGACTCGGGCGCTTTATCCTTGTCCGCGCCTCATTATATTTCGCTTAAATAATATCCCTATCATTATACGGTAAAATACTGTTGTAAAATATTGTTTTGTTGTTAAGAACAAAGTATAAACATAAACAAGGAAAGATTACTGATGAATATTCGTATTATTTCTATGTCATTTTTATAATAAACTACCCAACGTAGATGTAAATAATTATTTACTTGTCAAAATAAACTTGAAAAAAACAACAACGCTGAAATGAAGATTTTATTATTGTATTATCCAAAGTTTCCACTGACATCACAGGGTATCTTAGGCATACTGCATTAGTAGAAAAACGTGTAGCCAAACGTTCAAAGCTCCCAATTAATTACAAAAGACTCATATACATAAGAGCCACTGATGAGTAGTTCTTTTCAAGTTTTGACATGTTACTGTAATCGTTGTCAATACATTTACTTGATGTATATTTTTTGTACAGTTGTAAATTTCAATAACTGTATATATTAAAAAACAAAAAAAATATTATTTTAAGTTTTTTTTATTTATGGCTTTATTTTATTGTGGCATTCTACTCAACCTATTTAAATAATTCGTTCATACTTATATTTTAATAAGTACGTATTAAATGTACCTTACATTTTTAATTGTATTCCTTATTTATTTCGAGAGTTATTTTTTTTTGTTTATAAAATAATTAAGAGTTGAATATCAATTAGTAAATAGTAATTAATTTTATAATATGATTATTTATATAATTATTATTTTTATATGGTTTTGGAGTTGGTTGGAGGGAAGGGCGCTTCGACGGTTGGTGGTGTCGGCATCGAACATCGAACATATATATATATATATATATATATATATATATATATATATATATATATATATAAAGTCCTATCAGTGGGTAGCTTCACTAATTGACATGTTGTTATGGAGTTATAATCTCATTTACTGGATGTGACTTTATTTTTTTAAATTTTATGTTGTTGTTTTTTTATTAGATAAAATTTAAAAAATCAGTTGTTAGTGCAGTAATATGATTTTGTTATGCTTGTTCGGTTAGATGTATGTTCTTACTATTTAATTTTTTTAGTTTAACTAGTTAACGTTGGGATCACCGGTTTCATTGCCGTGAATGTTAACTTTTGATGCGTTAATTAAATAAATATTAAATAAAAACAAATAATAATATTCTTTCAGTGTAATACATCGCATTAAATACCTGCGCCAGCCTATTTAAAGGATAGACCGCAGTGTAAATTGGTCTGGAGGCTAGATGGGAGAATCCGTTCCAGTCTAGGAGAGCTCAGGATCATTTCTATGCAAAACAGGGAAATAGGTTCTGGAGTCCAATGTATGCTATTAGCCAGGAGTGGTGAAAAACATTTTTTTTCTAACAAATGGAGACTGAAAGAATGTAGCTTACTGCAAAATTATGAAGCGTTGGTGCAGCCGACAGAAATAGATTTCTATTTCTACGTAAAAATTAGAAAAATGGGAAATTAAAATTAATCTTGATATGCCCAGGTTTAAAATAAGATTATTAACAATGTATTACAGTTTTATTCTAATTAGCAATAAGTTATTTACGTAGGGAGGTTATTTTATTGATTTTTTTTTTTTTTTATGTAAACGTTTATTTTAATTTATATTACAATCTAGCACAGTTAGAAATGATAAATAACAGCGATTTAAGTTCACACCCATGCCTTATTTACTAGAAAATCAAAGAAGTGATAAAATGGAATCAAATTATGATAATAAGAGAGGGAGTAAATCAATCGATAAATAATAAATATTAATTTGTGTTAACAAAATATAAAACATTATAAAGAAGGAAATAACATTTATTCATGTTTACATTTAGGCTAAGTACCCCTTAGTTAACTTCTTCCCCCACCATGTGAGAGACTAAGCAGGGCTCCAGAACATCTTAGCACTTGTCTCCCGCCATGACACTGGTTCTTGAGCCAATGGAGGCGAGTAAGAGCGCTTTAGGTGCAATCATTCCTTACATGATTCTTACATTACATCTAGCCATTGTCAGGACTCCATTGTGAAATTTACAGTAAATTTCGAGGAAAACTCTATTTTTTTTTTTAATTTCGAGAAAAACAGTAATGTATGGAATATAATTAGGATTGGGGGAGAGGGATTGGATGATTATTAAGATTTCTTTAGTTTATTAAAAAAAATACAATCTACAACTGTGTCCACTTGATCCAATTATAATCATGTGTGGCTTGTAATTATTCGGAAGGATTGAATGTTTATCTGGTAAATGTCAAAGAAGTAAAAAACGACGGGCAGTTTCTTGTCTCTTTAGTCTGGTATTAATAAAGTAATACAATCGAGCCAGAAAATTCAAATATAAAATAATAAAAAATTTAGTAACTTGGGGACGTTTTGACTTGTAACTCACATATTTGAATCCCATTTTTTTTTTTTTTTTTTTTTTGTAGTTAGTAGTACCTATAATAGTGCAAAACTAGAGTTATAGCCGCCAATGAGCATTGGGAGCCGAGAAAAACAATAAAATACAAAAATCACGTTTTATTTTTATTCTCAGCTCTCAGTCAAGATAGAGAAATGATTCTTTCACGTTAAATTGTAGTTTTGTACGCTATTTAAAATCAAAATACTTTGTTTTTAAGACACGACCCGGCTTTAGGGTGCTTAAAAACTCGAAAAAAATGACAAATTTCCCATAAAATCCGCTTTGAATCTGTGGAAATTTTTTTCATAAAAAACTGACCTCAAATTTCGATTTAGCGCTCCAAAAAACTCCTATATGTGAAATTTCGTCTAAATCAAAAAATTATGATTTTTTACCCCTTTCGTGGACGTTAAAATTTGAGATTCCATCAACAACTTCAAACGGCCATAACACCTGCTGTGTTGAACTGATTACAATAATTATAGTATCACAAGAATCAGCGTACATTCAGCTTTTTATGCATGCATAAAACATTGGGTTTACTCCAGATTTTAGTGGACAAAAACTGATGAGAATAAAAATTCTAAAGTCAACTAAAACTTGAGATATCTCAATAAGGAGAAACCCTGCGACCTCCGGATTTGAGGTGAAGTATGCAGTTTTAGGGCTTCTAGATGACCTTAAAATTTCGTTTCAATCGGTGGCGAAATATATGAGGCGCAAATTATTTGCCTTTTTTTTTTTTTAATTGACTGCCTCTTAACTACTAAAATCCTCTTAAATTTTAGGGATGAAAAAAATTAAGTTTTGATTTTGTCGATTTGGTTTCTACATGTTTTTTGAGACGAGAAATCTGAAAATATCAGTTTTTAGTTTAAAAATTTTCTTCACTTATATTATGTAAATAAAACGTTAAAAAATTGTATATTTCTATTATTATTTTAATTTGTACAAACTTAATTTCAAATAAGACCATTTTGTAAAACATAGGGTAGCGGAGTTTGTTTGTTTTTTTAAACTAAAACCTAATATTTTTTTTTAGATTATTCATCAATCTAAGGACTACAAAGCTATTTGAAATAAAAATATAGATAAGGAAACCGTTTTTTATCCAAATGATGGGTGTATCGGGAATTCTTAGCAGTGTGCTTAATGCCAGTGGAGGTTCAGTAGGGGCATATGATCCTAGACACATACACGATAGTAGAGAAGGTGCCCGTGCCTAAAGCATGTGGTAATAGTGAAAATAGTTGGAAACCTTATACTGTAGAATTATAATGTTAACCTCCTAACTCTCCATCCACCGCTACCAAACTTAAATTATATCCACTCCCCCTTATTTTTCTGGCATTGAATTTACTAAATCTACACATTTGTACAATATAACACCAAATGTAGCTACGTTGTTAAATTATACATTTTTTATTTCATTTTTCATTCTTGCCCCTCCTACAAGTACAGATAATAGACTCACACTCCATAAAGGACTGTCCGAGATTATGTGGGAGCGGTGAAGTAGCTGCCACTAAATTGTAAAATTTAGAAAATTGCCTGGCCAAATGAGACTCATTATGCAAATACAGGCAGGTATTCATGAACATGTAAATGTGTTAATATGTCAGCCCAGCCAAAATTAGCTATAATTTTCTCGGCTGGGACAGGTTTAATTGCACCCTGATGCAGGTGTGGTCTTAATTATTGAAAAAAATATACTAAAATTTAATACTAAATACGGATGTTATTGATCGTATTCTATTTTTGGTTTGTATAGGAAACAAATTTTTTAATATTTTTTTCATTCTTTCTGACTTCATTATTTTCTATTTTTTTATTCGTAATTATGAGTTATCCTCTTTTATTATTTTATTTTTATACAGAATATTTGTTATTATTTTTTTTTCTATCCCCTTTTGACTTTAATGGACTCAAGATACAAATACAAAATATGACTCCATCACTTGAATATTCATATTTTTCTAGTTAGTGATGGGACTCTAGACGTTTGGGTATGCAGAGCTAGTGATAGCAATATAAAATCAATACACGATATTTTACAGTTACCAAAAATATCGATATTTTTTTTTCAAATTATTTTCGTATTGGTTTTTCCGTTACGATGTATCTTTTTCTATTAACAATAAAAAAATAAATTCAACTTGTATATCTATTTTAAAAGAAGTAATAAAACGTTATAAAATTGATTTAAATAAGGTAATGTTATTGATGCTAAATAGAAGCTTTTTAAGAAAGTTCTTATTCTCTTGTATTCAATTGGTAACGATATGTGGGACTTGAATTGTCCACCTAATAATATTGATATCTGACTTACTATCTGTGTAACAATTTAGATCCTATTTAAGTAGTAAAATAAGTTAACTTAAACGATAAAATAAACATGAATTACAATGATATTCATGTCTATTTTATCGCCTTAAGGGATAGGAATATTTAAAATAACATTTTACAAATTTAAAAATCACGATATATTGGTACACAATTAGTGATCACCGATATTCAGGGTTCAAAAAATTCTCGATATGGAATATAACAATTTCTCTATTTTTCTTCAAATATTTGATCAGATTATTAATACCGAAATTTCTGCCTACAGTTGCATATATTTTTTTATGAATAATTATCTTGCGACTGATTTAAACCACAGATTGTGGATAATGGGAACAAGAAAGGGGTTTCTAAACTCATAGATCTTTCGGAAATAAAAATAGTTGGAAAATTAAACAAACTTGCTACAGACATACATGAGAGTCAGTCCATCATATGATTCAAAATACAACAAACAATGGGAGGTAAGTCGTGAGTCAAAACAAATATTTATCACAACATTTTACATAATATTCGGTAGATTGGAGCTACCTCCTTTTTGCATCAAACCATCCAATTATTAAAACTTTAAGTAATTCTAAGGTATTTTTGTTACAAGTATATATTTGTTCATATTTTTTCTAAATAAAAAAAAATAAAAAATAGTAATTATAGTTTTCTTTCTCCCTCTCTCTCTCTCTCTCTCTCTCTCTCTCTCTCTCTCTCTCTCTCTCTCTCTCTCTCTCTCTCTCTCTCTCTCTCTCTCTCTCTCTCTCTCTCTCTCTCTCTCTCTCTCTCTCTCTCTCTCTCTCTCTCTCTCTCTCTCTCTCTCTCTCTCTCTCTCTCTCTCTCTCTCTCTCTCTCTGTCTCTCTCTCTCTCTCTCTCTCTCTCTTTTTCTTTTCACCCGACATTGGGGTACGTTGGAACAATAACTTCTGAATACTCTCTGCCTTTCTTTCAGCCCAGTATTGCTTCATTCTTTCTGATCATACTTTTTTCTAATCTTCAGTGATTTGGATTGTTCGTTTTGTTTTGATTTTGGAACCTCTCTTTTTTGTCTTTAGTTATTTTTTTTATTTTATTTTATTTTTGCCCTTTATCCATGAGCATATTTTCTGTGATACGGAGTTCGTTTAAGTCCTTCTCTGTTTCTTTAAACCAAAGTTTTCTTTCTATTATGCATTTTTATATTTTCATATTATTATCTACGAAAACTACTCAATTTATTATTTTTTTTTCTATTTATCAATATTCTATATCCCTTAGTTCTTAAAAATGTATTTATTTTTTGTAGTTCCTCGGCCATTCTTGTTTGTTTTGTATATCTTCGAAATTAATAAATATATCCAATAACCCCGAAAAAGACTTTTCATTCAAGGTGCTTACACTTCCATAATTATTCTGGTGTCAAAATATGAATGAAAGGAAAAAAGTCCGCTGCTCAACAATAAATCTCACCGGTGTAAGCCCTCTTAGAGTCTTAAAACATTTTTTGGAAGTTTGGACCGTTTGTCAGGGCGGGCAGGCAGACAAATTGGTTTAATTCTTTCTTTAATTAGTCCAATTCCTTTTCTCTGTAATTTATTTTACTCTCTAATTCTAGCTTCATTAGTATTTTCATTAGTTCGTCATGACTCACGTTGCATTCTTTCCTTAATTTTTATTACCAGTTTACCATTTTATTAGGAAATACCGTTCGTAACTACGCGGAAAAAAAAAATAGTCCAATAATGTTCTATACAAGTGTCCGGATGAGAAAGGTTAAAATTTAGAAATTCAATATCGTCGAATACAACCGAACGAGACCATTTATCTGCGTTAAACAGTTTGAAATTCACTTTGGCAGTTAAATTATCATCTCTGCATTTGACCTGACTGCCACAAATTATAACGTAATTTTGCTTTTCAACTGTTATTCGTTCGTAGTTTCTGAACTTATCTCACATTACGAAGGTTGCTGTTTATCGGTTTAAATCTCAGAAAATTATTATTTAAACTTTACCTCTTCATTCTAAGTTAAAACTCAAAACATATGTCAAGAAGTATGGGGATTATATAAACAAATTTATGAATTAATTATACAAACACACAAATAGAAAAACTGAATTAAATAGGATTATAAAAAAAAAAATGATAGTATTGTAAATGAAAAATTTCAGTAAATAACAAAATAAAAAACGTCTAAAACAAAAAATAACTTAGTTTCTCAAAAAAGATCCTGGATAAGTCTATCTATAATAATTGATTTTCCAAATAATACTCTACATTAGATTTCTGATTAGGAAACTAGTGGCAAATTTTTGATATAAGAAACACCAACAGAGCTAGAGCATGTCAAAATGTTTCATTTTTGAAGGTGAAAAAAAGTTACAGCAAAAAATCATAGAACCCCAGCCAAAAAACATATCCCTTGTACATATACACAGTATCCAGAGAAAGAGTATATCTAAGTTATAACACTATGGAAATCACGAAACAATATGAAGAAATAATTCTTAAATGGTTTAATTTTTTATTTTTAATAATGTATTCTCATATTTTGTTATCACTCTTCTATTTTATTTGGTTTCCCTAAAGGTGCGTTTAAACGATGCCTTTTTTCGTGCAATGTCCCATGCACTTTTGTGTGCGGCTGCACATGCAACATGGTGCATGAGTTTCATGCAGCCTGATACATTCACACGCAATTATAAGCCGCAATATCCTAAAATGCTACTATAACGAAAAATCGTATACGCTGCTGCCTATATTGCAATTGAAAATTATCTTAAAAGGAAACAAAATTGCTAAGTTAGTCGTTATTTTTAAGATAGAAATGTCAGTGTTTTGATGTAATGTAATTTCGATGAGCTATTGCAAATTGTGTTTACTGTACTGCGTATTCTACACTACTAAATAAATTCCAATGTTCTTTCTTTTCCCCAATCCATTTTCAAAAACTCTTTTGATTTAAGACGCCCTAAAAACACTAGTAAACACGAAGGTTGCACGAAAAGGTGCTAGTTTCCCTACAAGACTAGAAATCACTCGCAACTTCGTGGGGCTTGTTTGCCCCACGTTTTGCATTGCGCACAGTTGTATGCTTCTTGTTGCACGAAAAAAAGCATTGTCTAAACGCACCTTACCACATAAGTATTTTATAATATCATGCTGTATTATTATTACTTGTTTTTCACACCTAGTGGTAGCAAACGTTCTGGGGACCAAATATGGTCAATCATCAATGTTTATTTGGAGTTTAAAAACTTCCGAACTATTGTTGCAGTTCCCAACAATGCCGCTTGTTGCATTTTTTCCAGCACTGTTTTTGGCAGCTCCAACTTCTCTATAGAGCAAATTGTATCTTTTGGAACCAGCCCATTATAAGATATAATTATTGGCAAGGCACTGCACTTATTCAGTCTATATAGTTGATTGAGTTCTTCTGCCAGCTCCTGGTATTTCCTGTTCTTCTCAGCTAAAACTCGGAACAAATTGTCATCCGAAACATGCTGTATTATTATTATTATTATTTTAATGATTATTTTTTTTTAAGTTTGTTTATATTTACCTTATTTTTGGCTATATATTTGTTTAATGTAGTCCTCCAGATAAAGACGAAACGTCGGAACAATAATTTTTTTTTTTTAGGTAGTGTATTTATACTATCGTCTCCCTTTTCAATCACCTCCTCTATTACTATTAACCATTCCAAGTTGGGAAAAAAACAAAAATTAAAATGTTTCTAGCGAAAAACTCAATTTCTCCCTGACTGGAAAAACAGCAGGTCGTGGATATCTTACCTACAACTGCAAAGTATCGAATGTGAAAATACGTGGTTTTTGCATTCGATCTTTAGCGATTCGTAACATTAATTTGGCATAGTCAAATAGTTTGTACAATCGACCCTTTGACAGGGTTATTCCTCCCCTTTACAGAGTGAATTCAGATTTTAGAATTCGCTGAAACGTATATCAGTCCTAAAGCAATTGATAAAGTAATACAAATTTTTATTTTTTATTTTGTTTCACATTCGATACTTAGCCGTTGCAGGGACGATATCTATAATTTACTGTTTTTATACCTACTCCTTCCGATAAGGAAACTGTTGACAAATTTTTGATTGTTATATTTTTGAGTTTGGAAAAACATTGCAGAAGAAAACTATACACTCTCCCCCCTCCCAAATGATATATCCACGTCAAAAAAAATTATTCTACCATTTTGGTGTTTGACAATCTGACGTTCTAAATTCATTGATCCCTGAATATACCCAATAAAAATTTAAATGCGTTTTCAGCTTTGGATTTCAGGAAAATTTACTGTATACCTTTGGACTTTATTAACATTGGTCCAGGAACATAAGCTTATAGAACTCTAAATGACGTCGGGATTTTACCTCGCATAAACCAACAGATTATCCCTAGACCGGCATACAGTAACGACCCTACGTTCAATAAACATTATTCCTAGGGTGAAGTTGGCCGGAGTGGATCCCAACTGAGGACAAAACAAAGCGACATATGGCGGTGCCCGGGTAGCCAACACACTCTAATCGAATAACACACAGTTCTGCACCATAAATTTACTCTCTACATTACACTAACAATAGTACTGCAGTACTCACGAGTTGAGTCAGTTTTTCTCACCCTTAATCATATAGGTTCTCTCAGGCAAAGGTTCTGATCCGTTTTTAGTATTTTAGGTTTATCTATTTTAATTGAGGTTTTTCTTACATGGATCAAAATCTTTGATTGGAAAAATCATTCTCTACATCGGAAAAAAAATATCATAAAGAACAAAAAGTATATTTTTGTTATAATGAAAATATTAAAAAAAAGAATTTAAGGCCTCCTTGAGCACGACGGCTATAGAAAGATTTTCATGGAATGTGTTTAAGGGGTTGCCTCTTTGACCGGCGGTGTAACCCCTTAAATATATATATATATATATATATATATATATATATATTTATATATATATATATATATATATATATATATATATATTATATATTGACTGTTACTATTAAATGTTTAGTAAGGTTCTTGAGGTTCAGTCATAAAATAAAAAATCAACTATTTTGGCGACGTTTCGAGACTATATTGTTCTCATAATCATGCCAATGTTACTGGTGGATATGAATAGACTCACTATTCATATCCACCAGTAACATTGGCATGATTATGAGAACAATATAGTCTCGAAACGTTGCCAAAATAGTTGATTTTTTATTTTATGACTGAACCTCAAGAACCTTACTAAACATATATATACACATACATATATATATATATATATATATATATATATATATATATATATATACATTTCGTTTACTTTTGATTCATTTGTCTGTAAATAATTTAAGAAATAAATTTTCAAATTTAATAACTCAATCTTGTTAAACCTCAAATTTTCGATCCAAGCAGCATCTAAAAAGCTAGGGCGTGTCAAAAAAAGCCCCTAAACATTAAAAAAAAAAAGAAAGTGACAATTTTTATTCGAACCAAAATAGCTCCTAAAGGGACCGCCGCCCTAGCGACAAATGTTATTAAACAAAAATAATCTCCATTGAATTTCTAAATAGGAAACTGTCGTCAAATCTTTTATTTGGCGTGTATCAAACTACGCGTAAAAAACGTATCATTTTTGAGCAACTAGACCACGTGTAAAACATGTTGATGTTAAAAACTGTTAGAAACTGGTTTTCTATTAAATGTAAAAAATCATTGTTTATTTCGTCTGAATTAATAGCTAACATTTTCAGATAAATAATTGCCATTTAATTACGAATATTATGTTTAGTTTATGTAAAAACTACTTCCATATGGCATATAATTTTCACTTCTTGAATCAGTAATATATAAATTTCAAACTGGTCACAGAATCGGAAATTAATGGAGTGTATGGGCATAAAATACAATAATACATCGCAGAATAAGTTTTCATTTTAGGTGTAAATATCTTACCTACTTTTATTAAAGTATGTCTTCAATTTTTATCCTGTGCTGGAAATAAAAAAATTCGATCCAAATTTTCAATTAAATTACATGAAAAATTTACATCTTGCTCGATTTTTATCTTTTTATTAAGTGTTTATTTTTATTTTATTCAATATTCAGTATTCATAGGCGGTAGTGGCTGCATACGCATACGATGCCGCCGTCTATGCATCCAGCCTAAATTCTGGCCGAGCATTCAACATTGCTCTGAGAGCAACCTCTACCATTGTTGAGGCACTAAAGACCTGCGGAATCAAGGTTAACCCCAAGAAGACTGACGCCATTGTGCTGTCCTTTGCCAAACACAGGAAATCCCAGAGATTGCCAAAGCACTTCACAGTGGACAATGTGGAGCAGCCCATCTCCAACCCCATCTTATATCTTGGGGTCAACTTTGACAGGCACCTCACGTTCACTAACCACGTGAAAAGCAGGATCAAGCAGGCCAGGGCCAAAAACTACCGTCTCTATCACCTCCTAACCTCTCCCCAATTATTCCTCCGCATCAAACTCCAGTTACCAGCCTAGAGAGAGCCAAAAATACCCACATTCTCGACCAACTGAGGATGCCTTCCATACCAACCGGCACGTCAAATTCTTTGATGAACTGAAGCATTGCTCCAACCCTCTCTTCAGAGACATAGCTCCGCCTCCCAAACGTGAGAAGACGAGCTAAGTGACGAGGCTTAACTCTCTTAGCGGAGGTACTCACCGAGGGAAGGGGTTCAGGCTCTACAGACTTTTTTCATATTTTAAATCTCAAATTATCTTATTAAGTTTTTAAGGAAAGCTATTAGGTAAATGAAATTAAAATTATTAACACTACTTGTGACACAGTTTCATGTATAATTGTGAAAAAAAAGTTTAACATAGATAATAGAGCAATTAATACATAAAGTTGAAGAAAAAAATAAAAAGTTGAGTTTATCACCTTTCATATATAAACTCTACATTACTTTGTATCGCTCAGATTTAGTTAAAAACTAATCATGTATAAATCTTTCAGTTGATGTTTATTCAACTATATTATTATAATAAACTATCATTAATTGACTAAAAAGACATCGAAATATTTAATTGTAATAAAATTTTGCCCAGCTCTGGTATCGCTCAAGCGTCATGAGCCACTTGCTATATCTTTAGTCATTCATAAATGACGTGATACAAATGCTGATTGTTATAGATCGATAGTCATAAATATCAATAATCGAAGTTATATTCAATCGAGTTCAGTTCAATAGCCATATGCCTTCGAAATTCTATTTAGATACAACCTTGAGAATCTTTATTAAGTAAATCGAGAAGACAGTGTATCTTTTGGTAAAATAATAATTAGGAAATATTTTTATTTATTAATTAGCTATGTATTTTTTAAATAATTTTTAAGTAAAAATAATTACCCTAAATTAAAGAGCAATTTTTTTTTGTTTCAGGTAAGCTTCTATCTAAGTTTTGAATTGTTTTCACGAGATCTGTAAATATGTAAGTATATTTTAGGTGATTTATATACTTATCAATTTATAAATATCAAGCGTTTAATATCGATAATCTGCAAAACATATAGATAGTAATTTGAACAATAAAGTTAGTTTATTACTGACCAAGTAAGAAGCATTGAGGATATTTCGAAGGGTTTTGAATTGTAAGGATTGGATACGAGATGAATTGGATGGTTTAGCAGAACCCTATAACTTAACTCCTTATGTTCAAATAGGTCTAATTACTGTAACTTAAATGAATTTTTATTAATTAATTGTAATCAATATTTGTCTTGTAAATGATGTCTAAACGTCAACGAGTAGTTTAAATTTTCTAACAATTTTTATCATGCAATACAAACTGAGGTTTGTATTACTGTTTTATGTGCAGTAACAAAAGTTTTTTCATTTTTTTAAATTTTTAATTAGTAATAATGTACTTATGAATAACATATTTCAAAGAAAGAAAGAAAAGAAAAAAAATATAAAAAAATAGAACAGCTTGAAAAATAAACACGATACAAAATATAATACATATAAGTACGGTGGTAAAAAACATATTTAAATAAACAATATAAAAAAATGAAAAATGATCGATACAAAATACAATGCGATAGAAGTTGAATGCGATATAATATAAATCCGATACAAAATGTAATATGTACACATAAATATGATAAAAATTTTAAAAACATTTTTAGCTAGGTTCTGTAATTTTTGTATATTTCACTGTCTCAGAATGGCCATTTGTCACCTCTCAGGGCCATGCTCCTGAACAAACTGTATCTGTCCTTTTCAAATTGAGTACCATCGTATATTTACCGTAATCTGATTAATTTTTTTTTCGTTTGTACGTCACAGAAACTATCGTGTTGAGTGAGATAAAAACGTTTGAAATAATGTTTAGTCTCCTTAGTGTGCAGTTTGTTTTAATATATTTGAGCAAAGTCAATTTAACAAATGAGCTATTACTTCATTTTTTACTATAAAAAAGTATTATAACAATAAAAGTATTAACTTCTAGTATGTTTGTTTGGTCTTGTTTCAGTGTTTCTAGATAATACGCGTATAAACTGAGAGTTAATTTTTCCCTCTTACTTTCATTCTTTTTCTTTGTGTTTTTATTTTTTATCAGTCTAGATACTGTTTATTATTATAAATCAATCAATTATATTTTACAGTAATTGTCAGATTCCTTAATTGTACAATTAAGGTTTGATAAATATATCCAATTACAGAATGCTATGGTAATGAGTTGGTTTCTTTTGCATTTCTGTTTGCTATTCTTCAACCTTTTATGGATATATTATTAATGCTACAAGCGTTTCTACAATTAGCAAGTGACATAGAAGGAATATCCTTGCCTTCTCGACAGTAGAATAAGGATAACTACATTCCGAGGTCAGTTCCTAGATAAATCTAAATAAAGCCGTTTTAGTTTGAAAGTAATTGGATATCAAATTGATTTTATTTTCTATACCAATAGAATTGAAACATGTTTTTGGACTATGATGATTTAAGTGGTCTATTATATTCACGCTACGTAAAAGATAAATTTAATTAATTCAGAATCATGATTATCTTTATGATTTATTAAAGTAACGTTTTACGATCAGCTTGGCGTAATGCGCGGGGTCAAGTAATAACACCCAGCTTATTTTATAAGCTGTTATCATTCAGTATTAAACATTTTATTGTGTATTACGTTATAAATATTTTAGGTCTTAGTGGACAGCTTTTTGCGATACGCTCCTGCGCACATGAGCTGTGTTCAAAAATAAGAAAAATAAATTTCGGAAAATTTTTTTGAGGGGTAGTATACAAATTAGAACCAAAGAACAAAACGAGAACGTCGCAATTCCAATATAAGAACAACGCTCAGAGCTAAAGATTAACATTACTTAAACCTTTTCATTCCTCTTTTCACCTGTTAAAATGTTTTGTTTATTTCGTTTCACGTCACTTTATGCTACTATGGCTAATCGGACGATGCTACGGTGGGAGACCTAAATTTTGCCTATCCAGGTATAATTAGGATAGGGATCTTTAACGAGTACCTGACATCGCACAGGCTCGGGACCCCCATTTTACGTCCCTTCCGAAGGACGGCTTAGCTAAGGATTTTTTACTCCCTTTAAAAAATCCTAAGGTCATCTGCCGGGTTGCGAACCCGCGATCTTGGATTTAGTAGGTTGCTATGCTAACCACTACATCACAGGTGACCCCTAACCTGTTAAAGTGTCAGTCTCTAGTATATGTAGTATAGATTAGTCCATGGAATAATCTTGACCAACAGTGCAAAAATGGATAAGATCTATTGTTTTAGATTATGTAAGACATTTTCATCATAAGAATTGATTTAAAAAAAAACTTCTAAAAACGTTTTTGCTATACCGTCAACTGGCAAGTTTTTAATGTTTAAATGTCATTATTTGTTGAAACTTAAATCAATGGCGTAAATTTTATAATTTGTAATAATATGTCATATGTTATATGATGAAATAAATATATGAAATTGCCTCTCCGAATTAATTCCATCTCCTCAGATAAGAAAACCAAGATGGTCAAAGTCGTCTTGAAATAGGAGTGGCTTTGCCCTGAGTTAATACTATAGAAAAGTCTGTGTCAAACAAAATTCATGCAAAGCCACCAACCCCAAATGGTTACTTATACCTAAAAATAATAATAGCAATGAAAAAAAAAAATCTTGAAAACAATATTTATTAAATATTTAACAATAGAAAAAAATTACAATAGTTAATATATATAAACACCTCTTATATCTCGACGATAAATAATAAATATGAGTTAACAATGACTCTTACGTCAAAGAAATCGAGAGGAGAATAGTCCAGTAAAATAAGGGTTTGCCGAAGAAAAAACTGCCGAACTTTTATTCTCAAATGATTTTTATGTTTCTTGAGGTGCTGAATCCGAATCTGAAGTTTGCTACCCCGGCAAACGCCGGCTTCATACCCAAAATCGCAAAAAAAACGCCCAAAATATGGATTATTTTTGTTATTTTGCCTTTAACACAAAAACAAATTTCGAAGAAAGTCTTTAAACAATAATTATAGCTAGAATTATTAACCTACGAAATAAAAACAACTAATCCGAAATCGGACCATTTACAGGGAAGCTGCGGTCTTGGAAAAAAGTGTAGAAATTGGCCAACTGGCGGTCAGTCCCACTTCTCCGCGAAAACATCTTTTTTGTCTGTAACTCCGAAACTATTTTTCCGATTCAAAATTACTTTTTTTAATCTTAAAGCTAAATTTACTATTAGTTTATTAAATATGTTGTTTCAATAATGTCCCTTAAAGGCTCGTTAAAAAACTTGTTTTGTTGTGAAATCCACGTTTTTTTGCACATTTTTCACTATAACTCCAAAACTATTCGTCCGGCTCAAAATTTCTTCTTTTTATCTAAAAGCTGGTCAAATTTATTAATAGACACTATATATGAAGATTTAATCGGGTCTCTTGAAACACACAGTGAACGCTAAATATCCCGTACTTTTATGAAATCCACGTTTTTTTGGCATATTTTTCCGTAGAACTCCAAATCTGTTTGTCCGATCCAAAATTTAATTTTTTCATCTCAAAGATGGTTCAATTTTCTATTAGATCATATTTAAATGTAATTTATAGTAAATCAAGTGAAATACCCACGCTAGCATGCTAAATGTGTATATTTTGGCAAAATATGACAATTATACAGTGGGCTGGCGTGGATATTTCACGGGATCTACTATAAATTACAGACATAAGATCTAATAGTAAATTTAACCAGCTTTGAGTCGAAAAAATTGTTTTTCCGTGTCGATTTTTTTTTTTTTTTTTTTTTTTTTTTTTTTTTTTTTTTTTTTTTTCTAAACATTTCCTTGGCATTCGGAAAATATCATAATATATAATAAATAATCACATCCAGTCTGCTAGTTATCGAGTTTTCCTTTCGACAGCTTTCAATTTAAAATAAAATATAATAAAAATGTCTATATAAAATACAATGGCCGATTTATTGTATTTTTAATTTCCTAGACCTTTTTTCTCTAGCCTAGCAGTTAGTTATACTTCAATTGAAGGTCTTGGTGGATGAAAGGTTATTTTTGTTTTTCTTTTTTTATATTTATTATATACTTTTGACAGGTATGAATTAAAAATAAAAGATAATAAAAATGTATATATAAAATACTATGGCTGATGTATTGTATTTTAATTTTTCTAGATCTGTTTTCTCTAGCTGTTAGATATATTTCAATTCGAGGGCTTGGTGAATGAACGGGTTATGTAACAAGACACAAATCTGAGTAATTTATTTTTTTTTTTTTACATTTTTGTTTGGTAAGAAAATGCTACATAGCCCCTTCATCTTCTTCATATCTCTTTTTCTAGTTGTTTTGAAATGTTCATTGTTTTCAAAAAACAACAAACATTTCTGCACATAAATTCTTCATCCAAAGAAAGATTGTATTTTTTTTTTATTTTATTTAATTTTTTTTTTTAATGTGACATAACTCTTTCATCCACTGAACCCTTCAATTGTATAATACAATGTGGTCTCTCCTTAGCCCAGATATTACTTTGCGGTCAGATTTTTCATTGAATTTATTCGTTCGACTGGAAACGAAAAGAAAAACACTTTATAGCTAAGAATTTTATCTCAAGCCCTAAAAGCAGTTCTTTTATATCAGAGAAATTCCAACTTAGGCTTTTAAGCTTTTAACGCCTTTTGAAGGATTTTTTTACAGTTTTCCTCTTTACTAAGAAAGGCTCCTTAGAAAAGGATTCATACAATAAAATTATTTATACGCATCGGTCCGAGAGCTTAAAGTTATCTTAACAGTTATTTTGGAAAGTCTGTAACATAGGAAGATGCAGAATGAATAGAAGATTCTTTTTTAAGTAAGTCCAAGCATGATAATTCTTTTTTTTTTATTATTATTATTATTTTAAAAAGAATATTCTTTATCTTACGGTCTGGTGGAAAAATGCCACACTGTTATCGTAACGGTACGGTTTGCTACCGGGAAAAAAAAATTTAGTAGAAGGCAGATATGAATTCTTCTAATAAAACTATCCTGACCCATTTCATAAAATATATTTCATTTGATATTCAAACCATAGAATTTAGTCACATAAATTTTTAAGATATCATAAAGCCGCATTTTATGGCATATTTATTATAATTATTTCTTCAAAGCTATAACTGTAATAACGTATTACAATCTGCCACAGTTAAGAGCAATAGGTAATAGTGCTGAAGATTAATAAATCAAAGTAATAATAAAATACAATAAAATTATGATGCGAAAAGGTAAATAAATATATGGATATCATAAATAAAATAATATTAATAAAATAATGATAAAAAATGAAAAAAAAAAAAACACATTTATTCTTATATGTGAGGTGTGGACTTCCAAAATTAGTCTAGTCCAATTTCCAGATATCTTTTTTCTTTTTGATAGTTTTTCTACTTGACTATATCTTTTTTTGTTCAAAAAAATTACTTCAATCATATTTAAAACGACCATACAAAAAATAATTCCTGTTCCTTATACAGTCTGACATTTATCTACCAGCTTTGAAATAATTTTTAAAAAATAGACATCTGGTTTTGGAATTCTATGCTTCATATTTACAGTCAAACTTCAACTGCTCTGTCCCCCAGGTTCTTGAGCGAGTGCAAACAAAGTAAGAATATTGCCGATTGCTGAGTGAATAAAACATTTTTTTTTTATCTTTTCTTTATGTTTACCATGTATTATGTATTTTGAGTTTAATTTTTGGAGAACAATTGAGCAGAATAATTTATTTATCTGTGGCTGCTAACATTATCCCAAAAGGATTCTTTTTTTTTCAGATCTGCCAGGGTTTGACGATTTTTGGCGGCCGAAGAACACCCTTGTCCACACTCCATCCCCTCTTAGAATTAATTTTCTAAGCTAATTAAACTTCTTTACCTTAAATTAAGAATCTTCATCACCTTATGATGATTTAATGTAGATTTTTTAACATAGTACATGTTTTTACTGTGTTTCAAGAGTTTAACCGTCCGTTACCTCTCGTAACAATTATTATTGAAATGAAATGAAAAATGAAAAAATAAACTTTATTCTGGAACTTACTGTCCCCTAAGATTAAAAATAATGCACAGTTAAAAGTACAAATGTCTGGCCTATTATTTACAAATTAGATGCTTCAGTAATTACAGCATACATTTTTTACAGGAAAAAAAAAATTAAATTAAATTAAAAAAAATAAAAATAAATAAAATGAAATAATAATAATAACATAAAATACAATCGTTTATATATGAACATATGAAAGAAAGAAAGAGAGAAAGAAAAAAAAAAAGAAAAAAAGTTATTCTAAGTATTCATTTGAATTGACATATTTGCTGAAGATTGATTGTCTAAAAGGTACAGGAATAAATTATTTTTAAAGGAAGTTATAGAAGCTACTTTACGAATAGGAGTGGGTAGGGAATTCCAGAAGGAGGTAGCACGAATGATGAAGGATTTGTCTAAGGAAGCGGTTTTATGTGAGGGGATATATAGGTTAAAAGGTTGGGATCTAGTGTTTAGGAGGTGGATAGAAGAACGCAGAGTTAATAAATCAAGAATATAGAAAGGTTTTTTGGTTTTTAGACATTGGAATAGGATAATGTCCAGAAAGTATTGCCGTCGGAATTTAGGAAAAAGCCACCCTAGCTCAGAATACCGGCAATATTCTTAGATTTATATTGGGGATCCCGAATATAAATCTAATGAAACAGTTCAAATTATTGTTATTTCTTATTAACAGATATTGATATTATTAACTACTATTAATATTTTTAATATCACATTCCGGTTCAAGCTCACACTAGTGTGACTTATGAATAAGAAAAGTATTATTTTATTTTTTTAATTGCGAAAAATACCAAACATGATCTGCAAAAGACTTTTGTTTGGCGCGTGTGGTCTTCTCCCAGGCAGCGTTTCATTCCTCTCTTATTAGAACTCTTCGTTCTTCAGTCCATTTAGCCCCTGCCTTTTTCTTGTGATCTCTCTCTGATGAAACTATAACAAAATTATTATTATTATTAATTACAATAATATTACTATTATTCTAGTGAGACTCATTATAAAAAAAAATCCAATACAACACGTAGTGGTTCTTGTATAAACTAGGTGTTTGCATGCAATATCAACCTCACCAGTTAGAACTACATAACTACTTTACTTATCATAAAACTATATTAGCTAAAACCTAAAAATGATTGTACATACTTGCTCCAACCCTAATATAAATATATACCTATCCGAAAAACATGTACCATTTTTCCTTGCATTGATCCTTAATCTAAACTAAAATGTATATTTTTTCTTTTATGCCATTAAGGGTAGTAATAAAACTCAATTACATACTATTAAAAAGAATATATCCTCACAGGATGACCTTTATGTTTTATATATTTTTCAGGAAAGAACGATATTTTTACGATTTTGTTTTTAATACCAGCAGGGGACATAAGGCCAGGAATTTTCATCAATAAGACCGCCACCCGGAGCTCGGTAATAATAATAATAATAGAAGGAAGACAGAAGGGGTTGGGATGGGCGAAGATGAAAAGGCTTTGAATCCATAATGCTCGGATTACAGGACACAGGGGCGAGGACAATGGATGAAATGAAGTAGTGAAAGGTAGCCGAGGAAACTGGACAAAGAGTAAAGGAAGAAAAAGAAATAACAGGAGAGATGAAAAAGAAGAAGGAAGTAGTTAAGGATTCATGAGGTGCACTAGGGCCTCTCTCATCAAGGATCTCTGTCTTCTCTTCTCTCATCAAGTCTCTTCTGCGATGGGCTCGTTTTACTTTCTTTAAACATTATTTTATTTAAAAAAAAAATTTTTCTAATAAAATTTATCTAATCCGTTTGTCTGAATGTTGGCTTCATAGCAATCTAAAACTTTTTTGAGAAAAAGTTCTACTTCTGTCGGACTTTTATTTGTTTAAACCTTGTTTATAAAACAATAACTTAATTATTTTTTAATATTTTGGAAGTGAAATTACCGCTGGGATAACATTGAAAGAACTATCAAATACATTTCTCAAAATACAAACTCATGTAAAATTTTTAGGCTCATGAAAATCATTCTATTCAAACAAACTTCTCGTATTCAAAACCATCATTCAATAACCATATCGGACTTTGGGACTTACAACAGTGGGAAAAAACAACAAAGTTGAATATCAAACGCTTTAACACTTACAACTCAAAGTTTTCCGAACTATTGTGAATGTGTTCCTTGATCAAATGTTGATCCATTTCTTGGTAGTATGATGTTGAATCAATTGTTTTTCCTGTCCAAGGGGCAGATTTTCTAATGTCGTATCTCCTGAGGAAAATTTCGTAAACCAACGATGGTGGAACTATGTGATTATCTCTTTTTAATAGCAATTAATTGATAATTTATAACTTCGCCCGACCATCGATTCTACGAATGCTTGACATAGTCCAAAATCTGAGGACATTTACGGCTGGGCTATGGAACATAACTTGCGCTTAGCATACATTCAGAAAGTGTAGAAACCTTGAAATTGAGGAGAAAATATCTTTTTTTCGAAACATGCAACTAAATTAGGTACATTAGAAAACCATCCGTCTAATTCAGTTGTTTTCTGAATTTAGGACAACATAATTGCTATCTGGTTTTTATTTGTGTACTTGTCTGCATAATATTGAGTGCTATCCAAAGATTACAAAACCGTGTTGGTGCCATTATAAAGCCTGCTATGAACCTTCACTGAAGAAAATCAAGAAAAGTAATATGATTCCTATTGAATTAAACAAAAAGTTTTTTCTTCTGTTGGAGAAATTTCAGGATCATAAAATCGTATGAAAGAGCTGATTCCATAGATCAGTTAGCTAGAATTAGTTACGATGATATTGTTAAAAACATCAACCTAATTCATAAGCAAGGCTGGGTGTCTCATGTGAGATGCTTGATTCAAGCGAAGTGGGAAGAGTCTTGGAAAACAAATACCTCTAAATTGTTAGATGTAAAGCCAAACTGTTGAGTGGCAAACAAGTTGCAGGATATCTAGGAAGGGGGAATAATTTTGTTCCGCCTGAGAATCGGCCATTGCGAATTCTTCCAAGGCTACCTTCTCCGAGGCTTGGAGTCCCCTACTAGTGTTAATTTTCAGGAACCCAGAACAGTAAAACACCTATTAGTAAACTGCCAACAGTTCTCATCTGTAAGGGAAAGACTCAAAATGACATATGCACTGAAAGAAGTTCTACGGGATTATGTAAAGTCAGTGAAGTTATTGGTGGATTATGGACGAGTATAAAAATAAAAAAAAAAATGATGAGTAAATTTCATTATTATTAAAAATTCCTTAAGCTATGGAGATGATGTAGTTTCATGGATAGTGATCTCAAACGAAAAATGGCTTTCATCTTTATATAGTAATATAGATAAGTAATTATGTTTCAATAAATAGAAATAAACGCACACGATAGCATATAACATGCCACGTAACATTAAACAGTTCTGATGAACTTATTCATAGGAACAATGTTGCTACCAGTGCACGGTACGAATAACAATTATTATGTCTGCCATTCATCCGTATACCGTTCGAAGACTGGAGGCCTTAATTGAATGAGCCTTTGGGGAATCAGCAGCTCGGGCACGTTGGTGGGGAGAGGTGGTGCCTTCCAAAGTGGCCAGCCCACTTACCTTGTAGGCCCTGCCACGGATATGATAGTTGACTATCCGCCAATATCTGGTGGCGTCTACGCTTGCCAAATAATTGCCGTGGAGGAAGTTGGAGGATGAGAACCGAAGAATATAAACCAATCCTGTCTTACTTATCAACCATCAGTATACAATTGGGGGTTATTGCACGGATGCAGAATGACTGCTATTTTATATAATACATGTTCGTAATATAAATTTTGTTAATGTATTACATATTAATGTAAAATAATTCGGTGCGAATCATTCCAACGCTCTCCTCACCGCCTTTTCATATCCACACGTAAACTCCTGCTCTTTTCCGCTTATCTCCCCCCGATTTGAATATTGTTGTGTGATACATGGTGGAATCTCGATGGTTGATAAATGCAGATTAAAGAGAATCATAAATTACATTACAAGGTTTTTTCTCGGAACCTCAATACGTTACCTTGTTTCCCATATTTACACCTAGTCAAGTTGGTTCCCCTCCTTCCGTACAGAATACTTCCTTAGTGCGTACTTTTTCCAAGTTATCACCACCCGTCACCTTCCGTTTATTTACAATATCCTACAATTCAAGTCCTCAATCCAATCACTGCTTACAAGATCCTTTCTTTCCAAATTCTATACTCTATCCTACAGAACTACTACAATCCAACAATCCTTTCTTGCCGCTCCTCTACTCTCTGAAATTCTCTCCCTCCTCATATTCTTCCCTTGGATTAGAGTATTCAAGACTTACCGCCATCTCTCTCCAGACGGACACTAATTAGATGGATGCCTCGATAATATATGTCATTATAATATATCAGACACAAAGCATTAGCCTGAATTACAATTTTCGTAGAATAATATTTCCATTTGTATAGATAATGTTTGGTATTCTTTTTTTTTATTTTTTAAATCATTTATCCCATAACCACTCAGCAAAACTGTGATTTATAGCATCATAATAAAAGAAAAATTATTATCACTTGAAAGTATGTTGAAATATTATATTGAAATAAGAATTGAGATAAAATAATTACTGCTGGTGAAAAAAGTAAACCTTCATTTAACAAAATAAACCCACTGCAAGTTATTCGCTAAGGAATCATATTTTTTTCTCACACACAATGATTATATTGGAAAGTTTATTTTTTTTCATGTATCAAATATATTTAATTCCAAAATTTAAGTAATAGCAATACTTCTTC
This sequence comes from Euschistus heros, assembly GCA_003667255.2. NCBI lineage: Eukaryota > Metazoa > Arthropoda > Insecta > Hemiptera > Pentatomidae > Euschistus > Euschistus heros. The sequence goes on along the minus strand of RCWM02000052.1, from coordinate 3,378,257 downwards.
TTCTTCTTCTGCGATCTTCCCTTAGATGGCCAGGTCGGGGGTCAAGATGAGGGATTCAGTGGGTCCTCTTAATAGCCCAGTCAATGAAGGCAAGAAAACAGGCTTTGTCGCAACTAATTAGGGGAAAGCTGAATTTTTGCAGGGTGTTAGTATATATAGTAAACACTAAAAAAACACAAAGTCCCGACCTCCACACCGCTTGCTTTCCCCCCACCCCTTGAATAACATTTCAAGAACATAACTCTAGTTATATGCTAACAGCTCGAAAACTAATGATGCTATCGGGGTGTTCTTTTTTCTATTTTACTGCTATCAATATAGCAAACAAATTATGTTATAAACACTTTTTATTTAGATAGCTTAGTTTCGCCGTAATACTTAATCATATACAGAAAACTGTCACTACAAAAAACAAAACGTAATTTCAACAAATTATATCTTTTTATCATTACGTCTTGGGAAGAAATGTGTTATACGAAACTTTTAGATAAAATGATTGGCTTTTAAATGGCGTGTCTCATAACCCTAAACGTTAAAACGATGGCTCCATAGAGAGCGGCAAAAGAGTATGGCACAGTCAATGAAGGAAAAAAAATAAGCTTAGTCACAACTAATTAGAGGTAAGCTAAATTTTAGCAGGGTGTTAGTACATAAAGTATACACGAGAAAAACACAAAGTCCCAACCCCCATCCCTCTTGCTTTCCCCCTCCCCCACCCCTTCAGCAACATAACAAGTACGGAACTCTGGTTATATGCCGACAGCTCGAAAGCTATTGATGTTATCGGGGTGTTCTTTTTTTTGTTTATGTTTATTTCGTTTAACGTCACTTTTATGCTGCTATGGCTAATCGGACGATGCTACGGTGGGAGTCCTAAATTTTGCCTATCCAAGTATAATTAGGATAGGGATCTTTAACGAGTACCTGACATCGTACAGGCTCGAGACCCCCATTTTACGTCCCTTCCGAAGGACGGCATAGCTAAGGATTTTTTACTCCCTTTAAAAAATCCTAAGGTCATCTGCCGGGCTGCGAACCCGCGATCTTGGGTTTAGTAGGTTGCTATGCTAACCACTACACCACAGGTGACCCTAGGTTCTTTTTTTTTATTTTAATTCTAATAATATAAAAAACAAATGCATACCGTTTAAATGATGGCTTCTTAGAGAGCGTTGGAAGAGTAGTCGACACCGCGCCGCCGCACAGTGGAACGAACGTTAGGGCGGAATGGACATTCGTTAATATCTCCGCTTCTGCTTCTCCTAGAATAATGCTATTGGTACCGTTTTAAAGCTTTTTGAATGGACTATTAAATGATATGCTAATCATGATCAGATCGTAAGAGGAAACATGTAAGAATTCCTGATTTGATATTTCTATGTTGGATAATTTATCATCATTTACTTACCATTTATTGTACCTATATACTACGAGAATATATGCAATAAAATATTCTATGGAATGATAAACACATATGTATTAAATAAAATTACAAAATAAAACGTAACAAACTAAAATATTTAATTATTAAAAAAAAATAATATAACAATTGATAATTACTTTTGTCAGTTAATATCCTAGGACTAATTGATACATCAAAATTATAATATATGTAGGTGCCTATATACAATTGTTTATTTAAATAACAATCAGAATTAAACTCATAACAACATAATTTTACTTAAGATTCTTTTTTCTATATTCTAAGTAACAATAAGTGATTGTGCTTCTGGTAATAAATCACGTTTAATGTTTATTATTCTCGGTCTAAGAGTCGAAATTAAGGGATCCGAATTTATTAATAAATTATTTAAAACATCTCGATTGTTTGATTGCCTCGATGATTTTCTGGCATGAAACAGTCTGAAATTTCGGAATAACTTGTGATTCGCTTCTTGAGCATCTTCTGACAATTGTCCTATAGGTATTATAGCATTTTTGGCTATCAGTGTTCCGTGCACGAGCAGTTTGTGCACGGTGACTGGCATATAATACCAGCCATACAGAGATACATATAACCGTGCTGTCTCTTTCGTGTAGGCTTCAAAGTTATCAAGTTTTATAATTGACCCAGAAGAAATAGCTTGTAATATTATTGCAAAGCGTCTAATTAGATTTTCGTAACCCCTGTTATAGCTGATGAAGTTTCTGGGGAGGCAAAAAATTTCCTTGCAGTATTTCCATCATTGCTTGTACCAAAACCTTGTCTTACGTGGTCTACACAAAGTCCTAACTGAATTTTAAAATCATGTTGAACTTGATTTTTTTTTCCTTGCAAGTAACTCCTTTTGCTCTGTTGTTTTTGCACTCCAGGACTTGAAATCTAATCGGTAAGAGATGTGAATTAAGCACTCAAAACACCTGATCAAACAATGCAAAGGGGACAAGCCAAATGAGTAATACTCATCATTAACTATTTCCTTGTTTGTAATAATTTTTTAAATTGTTCATTTCTTTAGGTGTTGCATTGCACAAAAAACACCTCATAGCTGAAGAAGTTTCAGTTAAAATATTACATATTTTGCCATCAACCATAGTTAATAACATTCTATAATTGATAGAGATTTTGTCATTTATATAGGGAAGTAAATTATCAATTTGTTTCTGAATGTCTCGAACTAAAGACGTTACAGTTTCATCTGTTTCTTTCGTATAATTAAATGAGATAGGCCTACAAAATCTGGTCGATGACGGACATTCATTTTGCCAGACTATTTGACAATTCTCTGAATTTATCAAATTAATCGGTACTAAACAGGCAATCAAAATGACCGAATCTTCGCTGAAAGTTTCAGATGAAGAATAACGTTGTTTATATTGTGATTGGTTACCCGCCCCATCACATCCCCACTTAATGTTTAACGTTAAACTACGAAAGTTATCATTCCCTATTTCACCACCCACGACTTGTAAAATCCGAGAAGAAGTATGGTCAAGTAAATTTTGCAATACGATATTTGCTCCAGTGTCACTAACCGATATGGATTCTTCTGGGGTATAACAATCTTTTTTTAATTTTTGGATCTGATAGTAGCTGGGGTAAAGTGATGTATATCCTAATGCTTTTGCATTATTTCTAACGGCATTGTACTGAAACTTAGTAAAATCAGCGGCTGTATATAATGCTAATGCCTTTTCGTTCTGTTGGTCCTTTGGATTTAAAAGGTTTTCACAAAATTTTTTGACACTTAGTACATGTTCAGGATGCTCCCTAATAAAATTAAAAATGTAATCTACGTCATCAGATTTGAACCTTTTTTTCATGACAAAAGCGAACATATCCTCTGAACATTTTCTAAAACTTTCCGTTTTTCTCCGTCTTTGTCTATCAGATAATTGCTCGAATGACAGAGAACAAGATGGTATACTTGCGCTTGTTGATGATGATGATGAAGGTAGGTTCTGGATAACATCTTCAGGAACAATGAAATCCAAATTCAACCAGTTTTCATGCTTCTCCAAAAAACTATTGATCTTCCTATGGGACGAAATCCAGCGAGAGTTCAAACTACTACTGAATTTTCTTAATTTTTCCCGTAAGCAGAACTTTGCGGTATTTGAAATTTGTCCAGTCCAAACGAATTAATCCATGTTTCCAATGCCAGGTCATAATCTTTAAAACTTATATGATTAAATTGGAAAAATTGAAAAACTTGAAAATTTGTTTTAGGAACCATTGCACCTATGTCGTTAAAATAACACACACAAACTGAGCATTTTATATGAGGACAAATGAATGTAAAAAGACAAACAAAAGACAAAAGTAGGTAAACAAAAGAAAACTTGCGAAAAGTGGCGCCAATATCAACATAAATCATTTAAAATTAATTCTCAAGACCTAGAAAAGAAAAGAAAAAAATCATTTTCTCGGAAAAGAGCACCTAAGAGCAAAATCCAACTAATGGAAAAAAAACTTCAAGCATTCTAGTTATTTACTGTGAAGGTAGTTTTTTGGGCGATTTTAGGCGATTTTCGTCGAAAAATCCCAGACGTTTGAAATAATCCCGAGTTTTATTTGCCTAAAATATCTTATTATGGATAAGTTGTTTTCCAGTAGTTGCACGGTTAATTTAAAGCATTACCTTAAACAATAGATTTTTTTTTAAATATGAGTTTAAAAAAATATATGTATATTTCAATGCAGAATTATTCCTATAAGATTTGATTTTAACATTAATTTATCTATGGATTTTGTAGAAAAGAAGTATAAAGTATAATTTAAGATCCAAATAAAAGACAAATTTAGTTATTAGAGAATTGGTCCAATGTCCAACAAATTCGTTGATTCGTTCCACTGTGCGCCGGTCCTAGCTGGGCCGTGTTGAGGTGCACTACTGCATATACTGCTGCTCATGATCGTGAGTAGTTATTCAGTTGAAATGGAGAAACAATGTAATATCGTTTATTTTTGGTTATTACTACTAATGTGCAATTATTTGCTATAAAAGTTTATAGTTCGCTTGTATCACTGATAATCTACGAAACAATGTCAAAGCATAAAAAACTAATTTAGTTTTGTGGTAAATAAATGTGGAATAGAAAAGCGTAATAGTAAACAAACAAGCACTCAGACTTATAAGTCAAGGTATGCCATGCATACTATGACTCATAACCCCAGTCAAATTGAAAATACAGAATAGTAGGTTTTATGTGTTTGTACGGTCCGAACGGGTCGTGAGAATTAAATATCAAAAATGTGACTAAATTAGACAGGGAGAAATTTTTGGAAGGGCAAAAAAACACAGTATTTTTAAAACTTACCCAATTTTATAACATTAAAATCGGTTCAGCGGTTTGGCTACCACACGCATTCAATAATTTGCCAAGTTCCGTAAGTCACACTTCTCCGCGAAAACGCATTTGTCGTATCATTTAGCTATAACTCCGAAACTATCAGTTCGATTCAAATTTTTCTTTTTTAATCTGAAAGCTGGTTAAATTTACTATAAGAACTCATGTATTAAATTTTCATCAAGCCCCGTAAAACACCCACAGCAAAATGTTGAGAAAAACGTACTGTTATGAAATCCTCGTTTTTTTCCGGCATATTTATCGCTATAACTCCAAAACTATTTGTCCTATTCAAACTTTCCTTTTTTCATCTAAAAGCTGGTGACATTTACTATAAGACAATTTATATGAATTTTTGATAAAATTCCGTAAAAACCCATGCCAGCACGCTAAGTACCCCGTACTGTTTTGGAATTCACGTTTTTTTTCGAAACATTTATCGTTATAACTCAAAAACTATTTGTGTGATTCGAAATAAATTTTTTTCATCTAGAAACCAATTAAATTTACTATAAGACCTTATATATAAAATCCTGATAAAGTCCCGTAAAAATCCCATGTCAGAACGCTGAGAAATCCTTACTGTTATAATTTTTTTTTTTTTTTATGCCTATTCACCGCTATAATTCAAAAAATATTTGTCCGATTCAAAATTTTCTTTTTTCATCTAAAAGCTAGTTATATTTAACATAAAACTCTATTTATGAAATTTTGTTTAATTCTCGTAAACACCCATGTCAGCACGCTAAGTACCCCGTACTGTTTTGGAATTCACGTTTTTTTTTGGGACATTTATCGCTTTAACACCAAACATATTTGTCCGATTCAAAATATATTTTTTTCATCTCAAAGCTGATTAAATTTGCTATCACATCCTATATATTAAATTTTGATTGAATTTTGTAAAATACTTATGACAGCCCTTTGAATATTCCAAAATCGTCACATTTTGCCAAAACATACACATTTAGCGTTTTGGCGTGGGTACTTCACGGAATTGGATTAGAATTAAATACATTAGATCTAATAGTAAATTTAACCAGCTTTTAGATGGAACAAATACATTTCGAATCGAAGAATTATTTCCTGAGTTACAGCGATAAATGTGAAGAAAAAAAAACACGAGAATTTTACAACAGTCAAAGTTTTCAGTGTTCTGCCGAAGTTGTTTTTCGGAATTTTATCGAAATTTGATATATTAGGTCTAATAGTAAATTTAACCAGCTTTCAGATGGAAAAATCAAATTTTGAATCGCAGAAATAGTTCCGAAGTTATAGTGATAAATGTACCGAAAAAAACGAGGTTTTCACAATAGTACGTTTTTCTCAACATTCTGCTGTAGGTGTTTTACGGAGCTTGATCAAAATTTAATATATGAGTTCTTATAGTAAATTTAACCAGCTTTCAGATTAAAAAAGAGGAATTTGAATCGAACTGATAGCTTCGGAGTTATAGTCAAATGAGTACCGACAAACGTGTTATTCCGGAGAACTGCGGCTTATTTCAAGTAAAAAATCTTATATTTTTCCCTCCCTCCTAGCTCTAAAATTATTATTTGGTTAAGAAAGAAATAAAATAAAATTCTTTGCAAATTTGATTTGTTTTTTTTATGTATCTATAAGCCAAAATTAACGTTTTCCGAGCTCCGAGATCAGACAGCCAACACCATACGAATTTCACCCCCTCTCTTCCCTAAACCCGAAGATATTTTGAGGAAGACTTTTTATCACAATTAGAGCTAAGGGTGTCGAGCAATTTTCAGCAGTCAGATCTGTTTATTTTTGGGGTTAAATCTTTGATACTAATTTCTGTACTGTATCAGTGATACAAGTGAATTATTAACCTTTATAGCAAAAAAAAATCATTTTGAAAGAATAATCTACAAATAAACGTTATTACATTGGTTCTCCATTTCAACTGAATGACTATTTATGATCATGAACAGCAGTATGTGCAGTAGTGCACCTCAGCACGGCCATACTAGGACCGGCAGCGCGGTGCCCACTATTCTTTCAACGCTCTATATGAAGCTATCGTTTTAATGTTATGCGTTATAAGACACATCATCTTAAAGCCAATCATATTATCTATAACTTTTGCTTAACACATTTTTTCCCAAGATGTAATGATAAAAATCTATAATTTGTTGAAGTTACTTTTTGTTTTTTGTAGTGACAGTTTTCTGTATATGATTAAGTATTACGGCGAAACTAAGCTATCTACGTAAAAATTGTATATAACATAATTTGTTTGTAATATTGTTAGGAGTAAAATAAAAAAAAAAACCCCCCCGATGAAATCATTAGTTTTCGAGCTATCGGCATATAACCAGAGTTCTGTTTTTGTAATGTTGCTGAAGGGGTGGGGGGGGGGGGGGGGGGGGGAAGCAAGCGGTGTTGAGGTCGGGACTTTGTGTTTTTATAATGTCTACTTTATATACTAACACCCTGCAAAAATTCAGCTTTCCCCTAATTAGTTATAAGGTTCTTCAGGTCACCATGGAGCTTGATCCGCACATCGGTTGGAGAGGGCCTCTCCGTACTCGCTAAGGGGATTTTCCAAGCCCGTACCCCACTTCGATCTAAGAGATTGCAACACTGATGCTGCATCGGTAAGGAATACTATTTTTGAGTTCTTTGGTCTCTTAAGTATCCTAAGTATTCTCGATGCCTCACATATGGCTTTCTGCTCAGCTATAATAATACAAGTAATAGCAATACTTGGTAATAACTGTAACTGTAAAACGAAATCACCAAAAGCAATTCAAGCGGTTGATGAAGATTAAGAATGTTGCTTATTTTCATAACTGAAGCAGTTTAAAATAAAAAGAAGAAGTACTAAAAAGAGGTAAAGTTGTCTCAAACAGAACACTTCAGACCTACAATGCAGGTTAAGTGCACTAGAACACGTTGATGATAATTAAATCGATAATGATGAAATCAAAATGATAATTAAATTATTATGAATACACAATGTGGCATGTATAGATCATGCTGTAATTGCACTTACTAATTGAAGAATTTCCCATTTTGTGTTGGAACTGAACGGAATCTCTCTGGCTATTGAGATAATCCTCTACAGAACATTCAATTACTCGGAAGCATTGTTTTAAAACAGCAGCTTCCGTCTTTTATTTTATTCTTCAGTTATTTCTTATTCATGAATTCCTTTTGTTTTAATTTTAACTGCGCGTCGACTTTTCCTTTATTGCTCTGACGGCCTAAAAAAAAAATATCTACTTAGTTTTGTATTTATTTATAATAATTGATTTTTCGGAGCCTGTTAAATAAGTCACAGATCGATTGTTTTATAAATTAGTAAAAAACTGGAAAGTTCCTCAATTTAAATCATCTAAGATGTTTATGCTGCTTGCTAGTTTTATTGTTAAACCTATTCTAGAATATATATATTGGGTGATTCTTAAAGTATAGGCAATTATCTTGTCCTCGTGAGATCTGCTCCAAAATTATTAACAAATTTTTATGTTTCCTAAAGTATATGTATTATAATGCATTCGTTTTTATTAAAATCGTCTTATCTATATCTATACTATTATATAAAAGGACAAGATATTATTCGTTTGTGATCGCTAACTGCGAAAACTACTGGACCATTCTATAACAAACTTTTACTACATCATCTTCATAATTCAAGGAAGGTTAGGCAACTATAAAATTTACATATTTTTCTTTAGAATTGTTATTAAAAAAGCGATAAATGTGTGGTGCGCAGTGAAATTTGAAAATTTACCGATAGGTGCCGAGCGCCATTCAAGAGAGGATACAAAGATACTTTATGGAGTTAGAAATTGATAATAAAGTTTGCTTATTTCTATTATATTGCTATCAAAAAAGCTATAAATATTTGCTATGACGTGTGGATCTCAGTGAAGTTCGAACGATATGTAGCACCATTCTGCAGCAGAGTTTAAGAGAAACTATTAAACCCATCTGAACCAAATTTCAACTACATTATCTTCATAGTTTTAGAAAGGTTTACAATATTAAAGTATATTATAATAATCATTTAAATGTACAATGTTGGGTGGCAGAAATAAGGTTTCCCACACTGTCATCCATATTATCACATCACATAAAGTTTGAATTCTTTTTCAACAATATATTGGTTATTTTATTATGAGATTAGTGGTTATCGAGATAGCTGACTTTGAAACATGAAATATAATGACCGTGACAGGAAACTTAAAATCACCATGGGTTTTTAAAAATCTACGTTAAACTTGTTTTCCCTCGGTAAATACTGACTCTGAGCCTTAAGAATTTTCGGATCTGGTGATTTTTTGAAAATTCTCCACCTGAAAGTTGCTTTAGTTTGAGAATCTCTCATATATTTTATATAGATAAATATAAAAATAAACAATAATTCTATTTTATTTTTTTTTTATATTTATGTACATGAAATTTACCTCTATTTTACCCCCTAGAATATGACGCCATTGCCATAATTGAAGGTAGCATCGACATGACGTAACCATGGGCCCTAGTTAATGAATTGAAATTAACGCAGCTAAGTTGGCCCCTAATACCCTTCCCAACTATACTCGGAATTCCAAACTCCCGACGGAGTCTTGCCCCGTTTAATTGCACACCTCTGTAATGAACCTTGGTTTGCTCCTAAGCCTTGTGCTGGATATATCATAGGTCCCTTATTGTCTTCTCCACTTCTCTTAACTCAGGAAGTACCATCTCATATTTGAAGCTTAGAATCCCAAAACCAGCCCAAATCCAATTTTTAAAATGTTTCACAAAAGGTGGATAAGTAGTTAATTTCAGACTGGATTAGGAAAATACCATATTTTTGTCCGCCCGTTTTCAATGTGATTCTGTTACTTTCGGTCTTTGAATTCAGTGTCTGAAAGTCTCTGAATTTGATTCTCTTGGAATTGTTTAATCATTCCTTAACTGTTTACTTGTGTATTCCTAAAATGCCGAAAATCACTCTTGCTAAGACGAAATATCTTGTTGAAAAAATATGTACGTTTGTTCTCAATTAAAATTTTTAAGGGTGATGGAGAAGTTTTATATTGTATGTGATTTGATGACGATTTATCAACTACACGGTTTTTGATAACAGGGTACATAAAAAAAAAGCGAAGCGCAATTAAAATAAACGTAAGTAGTCAAAATTTGGAAACACTGCCACTGTATCAAAAAATTCTGGTTTCGATACCCATTTATGTAGTACTTTAAGTGCTGTAAAACTTCATTTATCCGGATATCCGATTATCAGGATTAACAGACTCTGTAAGCCGTGGTTCGGAGTTCACGTAAAATACGGTAGGTCCGTCTTGTTAGTTTTCACAATACAATGAAAGTTTAACTAAATAGACCATGCGGCAGCTACCAGAACTGCGTCTCAAAATTAGGGGAGGAACCTGACCGTATAATAGTGAAGTTCTGAGTAAACGTACTTAATGAATTTCTAGAAGCATAGCACATCCATCCTACGCGGGTTTTTCCTAGTCTCTTGCTGTCGCGAGTGGTTTATAGGAAACGTGTTGTATGAACTGTGCCCTGAAAAGCTGTCCGTTGTTGAACGTCTTAAAAGGGCAAATCTGGGAAAAAAATTGTGGATAAGTTCTGTATCGGAACATCCACGATTTCCGACATGTTAACTAAACTTGTTTGTTACATAAATATAATTTTATAAACAGCCACATTTTTAATTATTCAATTAAATACATATTTAAACAAACATATATGTCTGTATTTTTACACTACATATGTCTGTATTTTTTTATTTCAATGCCCTAATTCAGTAGTAAATCTGATTACTCGAATTTTTTGGTATTCGGATCAATATCAGCTCCAATTAATCCGAATAATTTCACTTTACTTTTAAGCTGACATTCCCTTCCGTAAATTAAGCCAGTTTTTTAATGTGTTTTCTTTTTTAATATTTCCCTTATATTATTTTCTTTTTTAGTAGCCTTCTTACTGTTTGCTATTTACAGTTAGTTACTTAAACTTGATTTTGTATCTATGTATAAGTATGTGTCGCACTTTTATTTTTTTAAATAATGTAGATAGTTGCATTATTCTGGTATTTAATTGCATATTTTATCCAATATATTTGCATATTAATGTTCACATTTTTAGTTTTGATTGCATATAATTCCACAGTCTTAGTTGTGAAAAACTCATATTACTGAAGTTTTCTATGTAATCTATAACTAGTTTTTATTTGTTATCTACTCTTACGAACAATGTTTCTGCCATGGGTCTGCTTTTGTTTTTTTCAATAATTGATCGTGTTTGATTTTTTTTTCTGATTTCATCTCAATTAAGTATTTATTCAAAATTTAATATTACATCTGTTATTTGTCTAACAGGATCTAAATGGGTTTTGTATAGATATACTCCAGACAGAACGGCAGACAGATATAAGAGACCAGACAGTAGATGTTTATCTGCCCCATCAACGTGTTCTTCTTCCCAGTCCGAATTAAAATTCACCTCATACGAAACAGTAAAGATTTTTTCTATTGTTTCTTCCTTTTTTTTTTTTTTTTTTTTTTTTTTGTTCAGAACGCAGCTTTCTGTATCCACTAACGAGCCGAAATTTTACATATCTAGTTTTTGGCGAGCTCTTACAGCATTTTAACTTTTGGAAAAAGATAAATAAAAAGTAGCCATTTGAATTCCGCGTCAATGACTAACGATGAACGAATGAAATCGAAATCTATTCGACCAAAGTTTTAGAATGCTTTAAACTCTCGATTAGCACACAAATATCTGATACTTATAGAATTTTTTTTTTCTTCATTTATTGATATTTACAACTGTACAAAATAATAGACATCAAGTAAATCTGTTGATAGTGAATACAATGGAATGTAAATAACTTGTGAAGAACTACTCAATAGTAGCACTTACAAATAAAATCTACACTAAAAAGTCTCTAGGCCATCTTCTTTTCAGACGCCTCGGAGGATTATCAGGAATGGAGTGGGAAGCATTTTGGGAGACTAGTGGATTGGAGTGTTTATGGAGCTATGGAAGGATAGGTATCTGGTTTGGGCTAAATCAGCATCATAAGGAACATTAGATCTTTATGGATAAGTTTATTGGTCACAAAGTAAGGAGCGTTGAGGATTTTTGGATTGTGAGGATTGGACACGAGATGAATTGGATGGTGTAGTGGAGCACCAAAGCTCAACTCCGTACGTCCAAATAGGTCTAATCACAGTAATGTAAATAAGTCTTTTGTAATTAATTAGGAGCTTTGATCGTTTGTCTAGTAAATGTTGAAGTAGTCTGTAACGATGAGCAGTTTCTTGTCGTATTAGACTTGTATGTGGATTCCAAGTAAGACGTTTGTCCGAGTGGAGTCCTAGGTAGCGGTTCTGTTCAACAGGGATTAGTGGAATATACTTATAGAATAGACATTGATAATATAATAAATACTGATAACACATTGTTTGCTCTGCGTGATAAATAGTTTCCGATTAAGCAAATTTTGAAACTGAGTCTCCCTTACCATTTAGAGAACCGTAGAAAGATCGTTTAATTACGCGACAGCATTGTTTTAAAACAGCAGCTTCCTTTTGTTCGGGTTATTACTTATTCATGAAGTCTTTTTGTTTTAATTTATCTACTCGTCGACTTTTCCTCAACATCTCCGAGGGCCTAAAATCATTACTTCAGTATTTATTTGTAAAAGTTGATTTTTCGGAGCCTTTTAAATTATAATCGGAGTCACATATCAATTATTTAGCAGTCATTCAATAAAAAATTCCGAATGTTTTTTAAATTAAAATTAACAAAGATTTTTACGCTAACTATAAAATTGATAGTTCAACCGATTCTAGAAAAAAAAAAATTATAAATACAATAGTCTAGTACAATAAATATATACCTATTATAGAAATTAAAGGAGTCTAATAAATATGGCTAAAAATTCAGACGGTTCTTAGCTATCGAATTAATTCATGTATTTATATGCTTATTTAATTTATTTTGTATTTGCTTTATTCGTTCAAAATTTCGTATTCTGGATCTGCTTGGTTTTAATTTGAAGGCTCAAATCATTATTTAAAATTTTTATTTAGATTTGTAGGGTAAATCACTAGTTATGGCCCTAACTATGGAAACTTGTCGATTTAAAAGGGAATTTCGTTGATACCGTTTGTAATATGACATCGTTGGTTACATGCTTATTTTTAGATTCTCTATAGTTTACTCTATTGAATGTAAAATTGACAAATACACTAAAGCTTCCTTTCATATATATATATTTCTTTTTTTTTACAAAAAGCTAAAAATACCAGTTATGGGTATGTTGTACCATTTATGGTCATAGCCAAGACTAGTTATGGTCATGTGACAAAATAATCTTTAAACAAATATTTTTAATAATTTAAAAATGATTATTGATTAATGAATAACTATGACTATAAAAATAATCTAAATGCTAATACAACGCGGTCTAACAAAAAAATAAAATATACATAGAAAAGCACTATCATTTGATGCACTCATTCGTAAACTTTGTAGTTACTTTTTAGTCTAGAATACCGTCATGAAATAATAGTTGAAAATGTATCTAAACAACTATTTATCAGATTATAATTTATAGCCGCACTTCTCGTTGATTTTTTTTTTCATAAGCAGTAACGGCATACAACCTGTTAATCATCCCCACTAAAATAAAAATGAATTAAAAGAAATCGGAATGTAATTTTAGTAAATTATCTTAGTCCAATACCTATTTCCAGTTTTCTTAAACAGCAGTATCCACCCGCGAAGCACAGAATATAACTAACTCGTACATTAACTAGTATTGGTCACTTAAGAAACGTAAGGTCAAACATGACCACTACTTGGAAGAGATGTAGGATTTAAGTTTTGAAAGGACATAATATTTTAATAAACGCTTGTAACATCAAAGAAAATTGAAATGGATAGGAGTGACCATATCTCGTATTTTTGTACACCGGTTATGGTCAGTTCAAAATTATTGTTCATTAATATCAGATAGTCCAACATAATGGAGCTGGTTTGGAAACCTGAATTCTAATGAAAAGTTACATAACTCAAAAACTAAAAATTAATGAAGCAACTTCACTATAATTCCTTAAGAATCGTCACTTTTAAAAACGATCTTACTAAAAAAAGAGGTATTTCAGGATACTATTTAGGGAAAATATTTTTTAATGCCTATTGCATAAGGGATAGGAGGGAGAATTTTTTTAGTAAATGAATCTTAAAGCTCCAGTTACGCCATAGTCGTTTCAAGTCTTTATTTGCAACAATATACTTCACAAAACATGCCTGTCGAGAGCACCCTAAGAAAAAATTACGTCAAACACTATTGTGAACATTCTCTTGAAGGAATATGTAAACGTATGTAATATGTAAACTTATCTGTAATATGTACACTATTAAAATAAAAATATATTTGGAATGGTCCAATGCTTTTGTGTGCTACTTATCAAAGAATAGAATGTATACCTACTTACTTAAGTCTCAATGAGCGCCCACTTGATATTTTCGATAAGAAACAATTGATCTATAGAAAAAAAAAAATCAAAATATTTTTTTCCCTTCTGATTTTAATTTTGTATATTGTTTTATCCAATTGTTAATTTTTGACGAGCTCGAAGAAATAATTGGAAGCCGTTGAGTTTTTGTTTAATTTTTTTTTTTTTTTCTTGGAAAATTATGTAAATGTTATTGTTAAAAATAAAAAATAAAATAAAAAAATACTGTCACAAAATAAAAAAATAATAATTTTTAATTTTAAAACTGTGATTGATAAGGGAATTTTTGCAGTAACCCCTGAAATGTTCAATTTCGTGTAATTCCGTTTCCTCGGGTCTTTATTTAAATATAATTGAGCTCTTTTGTATACAGTGAAGATTCCTTGAAAATGGACGTAATAATAAACGTACTTCTCTTTCTATTCTATAAACTATAAATAGAATAGAAATAGGTAATCAATTTAAAAATATATATATGCATTATAACAAAAAACAGACAGGATTAGCCCCGCTAATTTTTGACGTTTATTATATTAGGGGAGGCCTTCTTTACATTTCTTGAATACTTAAAGACTGGTTACCTCTTGTTTAGTTAATCTTTAAAATTGACGTTACCTAGACGTTAATAGGATAATTACGGTAAGTCTGTAGACGGAAATGAACGCTAAAGGAAGTGGAGTACCCTTCATTGTCGGTGCCTTGATCGCTTAGTGTTCTTCGAGCCGTGTCATTATTTTCCAGCCTATTGCTCTCCAAACATCTTTTTGGAGTTGTCAAACTCTTACGTAGACTCGTTTGATCCAGGAGAACTGTAACGCCGGCCTCTGCTCTTGCCGTTTCCAGATTATTTGAACTCCGGATTAGATACTCCACTTAAAGCAGCTGGATTTTAGGCCTCCAGTGAAAGGAAAGTTCACCCCCAGGCTCTTCAGAGTTTGGACCGAACTTGTTGTAGTCATCTTGGAAGTCTTTTATCTGAGCTGCCTAGTTTATCTCTGAACCAAGTAAATGAGAATCTTCCTCATTCCGTTAATTCAGAGTGAATTGATCATCGATAAACCAGGATTACTTACTTTAAAGTTAATAAGAACGAATTTGGACTCTTATACAGTTGTTGGATGACGATCATAGGTTCAAAAATATTTTTTTTTTTAAATAGTTTTTTATTGAATAAAAAATATAAACTGCTTCACTTAATGATAATCTATACTATTATATACGTATTAAAGGACAAGCGAAAACTACTGACCCAATATGTACCAAAGTTTAACCAAATTATCTTCATAGCTCAAGGAAGGTTTAGCAATAATGAAATTTAAAAAGTTTCAATTATATGACCATAAAAAAGCGATAAATATGTTTTGCGCCGTGAAGTTTGATAATCGACCAATAGGTGGGAGGACCATTCGTGTGAGGTTACAAAGGTACGGTGTTATATACAGCTAGAAATTAATGATAAAATTTACTTATTTGAGTGACACATGGATCCCATTGCAGTTTAAAAATCGACCGATATGTGGCCATTCTTCAACAGAGTTTGCAATGGTAAAGCAATTAAACTCAACTGTACCAAATTTTAACTACATCTTCTTGTTCTAGGAAGGTTTATAATAATAAATTTTACAATGATAATAATTAAAGAGCATAGTTTAGAGTGCCAGAAATGAGGTTTTATACTTTCATATACTTTTATTATTAGAAATTAAAATCCAACCACATGGACCGATAAAATTATTTCTCCCAAATTGGATGCCTAATGCTTTTAAATTAAAAATTAAAAATTCGACGTCTAATTTATGTAATCCTCTAACATCATATCAATGCAATTTTAACCAGGTTAAAAATTACAGCCATGGGTGAAAATATAATTGAAGAAATAATGATAAATTTCTTACTTCTATACAAGATTTTTTTCCATAAACAAATGAAATTCAATCATTAGTTAAAATAATCGTAAGTTCTTTTTTTATGAAGCGGGCGAAGCCGCGACGGGGTATGCTACTAAGTAATATGAATGGAAATGAATCCAATGTAATCTATTTACAATGAAACTTGTTAAAAAAAAAAACTAACTATATAAGATACAAAATATAATAAATAAGAATATAAAATAAGTTATAATAATATTATTATAATGAAATGAACTAAAATGGAGAAAGAAGAAAATAAACATATATAATCACAGTATATATACCATTTATATAAGCAATCCAGGGAATCCCTGGACCTAGATAGTCCCTTTTATTGTAGGAGGGCATGTCCGGCCCACAGTAATCCCAACGCTGCTTTCTCACTCGAGTTACTAGTATAAAAATACAGTAGAAGCTGAAAGAAAGAGCTATGTCACAGTTAATATTTATAATTATATATTATAATAGATAATATACTAATTATGTCCCTAATATTTACTATCAATACTAACATGGAAGGCTTGGTGTAATCCTTGTCACTCAGGCCTTATTATTCGCATAAAATGAACCGATTCAGAGAGGAAAATATTTTCCTCAGAACAGATATGCCTAAGGCGACAATCATACAAGGGAATATGGACTTAAGATTCGTCTATTGGATATTAGTACATTCTCAGGAATAAAAGTTGAACATAACAGAGGAGATTAAAAATATATAATGTAAAATTTAAAATGTTCATGGGATCATTTTCGTATCAGACAGTCATTAAAAATTCTGGGTAGCGTACTGAAGGATTTGTATGCTGTTGCGTTTCATTGTGAAGGGCTGGTGTAGTATATGTGTTTTTTTATGTACTTTTTTTGGATTAATTCATTTGTAACAAGATACGGTGCATTAATAGAATATTTTTAAAAAATGATTGAAAACTAACAGTTGAAAACATTTTGTATTACCTTGATGTATAGCTGCATCGAAGTTTATTTCTTAACTCAAGTCTATCTACATTTTTGTTTTATTTTTATAGACTGCAGAAAGTTTAAACAAATTTCTTTAAATCGACAATAATATGCCGTATTATTGCCGTACGATATGGAGCCCCCAGACCAGAGATACCTCACATAGCCAGCAGGTAGGGATGGCCAGCGAGATGACAGATAGTGTCAACAGCCGATATCTCACAGCCCACTCAGCGAGCATTATGTTTTCACTCGCTCAATGACAAACCGCTCCTAGATCTCTATCTAAGTACTCTAACTAATTAATGTACAAGACCGATGACGATATCAGCTGTTTGAGATCTGGCGATTGTGTCGGGACCCACTTTTGTCTGTTTACCTTGATGGATCGGACCTCATAGGGTCGTTTCCCCACTAACCAGACGTTTGACGTGCAGGATTAGTTTTTACTTATGGCAGAGTTCGTAGGATTAACTAATCCTCTAATTTGCAATAAATTTTAGTATTCTTAATTTTGTGGTTTCACATAGCTGCAAAATATTATTTCAGGTTGGTACTTATTAAATTTCATATTTTCTTTTAACGATACTTTTAATTTTTGCTAAAAATAAATTAATCAGCGGTGGAATCTGTATATGTTAATTTTTTTTTTCTTACCAATATTTATAAATTTATAAGATTGTTTCTTAATTGTATTACAGGTTTGCAAGCTACCTGTTATTTCACTTTCTTCCGAATTTGAAGAAAATTAAATCACAGTATAATGTAGATGAGTTTAGATGTGTTTTTTTTTTTTAATTTTGTCGATCTGATAATGTTTCAGACGTTTGACTAAAAATGTATTTGATGAAGTAATAAAGATTACAAAAAACTTCTCCTAAAAAATCTTAATTACTCATGCCTTTTGTTACCTTATGGAAGGATCCTGTATTTATTTATTTTTGTTTTCATTTATTTATTTTTTATTTATGTTTCTTATGTATGAAAAATTATTTATTGGAAAAAAGTCTCATTTAATACAATTAAAAATTACGAAAATAAATTTCAAGTGTATTAACTCTTTTATTTTTTAATCCGTTTTTAAGTTAGTGTTTGTAAAATATTATTTTTTTATTTATTTCGTTTAATGTCGCTTTATGCTGCTATGGCTAATCGGAAGATGCTACGGTGGGAATCCTAAATTTTGCCTATCCAAGTATAATTAGGATAGGGATCTTTAACGAGTACCTGACATCGCACAGGCTCGGGACCCCCATTTTACGTCCCTTCCGAAGGACGGCATAGCTAAGGATTTTTTACTCCCTTTAAAAAAATCCTAAGGTCATCTGCCGGGCTGCGAACCCGCGATCTTAGGTTTAGTAGATTGCTATGCTAACCACTACACCACAGGTGACCCCCTTTGTAAAATATTTTTCAATGTTTCAGATGATAGAATTACTTTTAAATATTTTAAATTTAATCTCATTTTTATTGTTAAATGAATGGTCTTCAATTTATACGCGTAGGTATATTTCTACGGTACATACGACAAAGATAATGGCCACATTTGGCAAATCTTTATTTATTTAATTTTTTTTAATAGCTTTGTATAAAAAAAAATAAATTAAAAAAAAAATCTTTTACTAATTACGTTTTTTCTGTCATAAAATGTTCAAATGCATGTGTAAAGTAGACTATATTATGTCTCAAATATCGTACGCAACTAATCTAACATTTAATTTAGAATTCTGCCTTTTTCATTTTGAATGAGCAATATGTATTACACTGACTTTGTTAATTATGTATATCTGTATGTATTGGATTTAGAAAATGTATCTTGACGATTTATTTTAAACATTATAAACTAATTCTTTATTTAAAACTATGATAATATTTCTTACACTTTTCAACTCCGTCATATGGTTCCTTATTTTAGTAATAATCTAAAAAAAAAAATGCTTTATATTGCAGGACTTTTATTTTTAATATTATCATATTGGAAAAAATAATTTATTTACAAATATGTGCCAAAAAAAACAAAAAAAACAATAATTCTTTTAACTGGAAACAAAACGTTGTTGAATGTGTTAACATTAAGATCGGAAGTCAAAAATAGATTATAGCATTAATAAAAAAAAAAAAAATTAAATACTTTTTTGTCAAGCTTAAATGCGTTTAAGTGCCGAAAGCGGGAATCGTGTCAATAATATGAAACAAAAGCTTAAATGAATATTTCAGAAAAAAATTATTCATTTGTATATAAGTATATTTATGTCGCAAGGTCGATAAGTGACTCAAAATGAATTATTCTTGTCACCTCCTGAGCTTGTTTGTTAATATACTAACAAGTGGAAACTCTATTAGGATATCTGGCAACATTAACAAAGTTTGCATCTCCTTACCTAATTTCAGCATTATAAAAAAAAAAATCACAATGAAGACCTGAGCATCTTGGTTCTCTAGAACAGATTTCATATATTTCGATTTCCAATACCAACGTTCTATTTCGGGATGTTTTATTTAATTCGGGCAATAGAGACGCCTAAGGAGGGGAATAGCCCCAAATGTTGTTCGTATAAACAGCCGTTGACAGGTCGTGGTAACAAACCGTTAGTTCACAAAGCCACAGTTGGACCGAGGACAATAAACTTGCCGTACTCTTATTTTATTCAGTACGTTGGCCCTGGGATTAGTCGACTTCTCCGATTTGATTTGGAGGAGACTCAAATAGATACTGCGTAGTTACATGAAGCGGAATCTGCAGAGACGCGTTGATATTCCAATAGGCAGGCAGCCTTGTAGAGATGGAAATCTATCAATGATTGGTCTTTATAACGAGGGAATGATTAAAATGGTAATCAGAGGTCGACCAATGAGTAAACTTGTTGGTATCCATGGCACAGGTGGATTGTGTTACCTTGTTGCCTTGCCTTAAAGTAACAGACCCCCTCAATTTTTGTTGAAAAAAAAAAAAAACCACACCTACCGTCCTGCGAACTTCCGCGGGGAGTTTAATTAATGGCGGGGGTTTTATTTGGGGATATGGGTCACATCCCTCCCCCGCCGGTGATGCCTGTATAGGCAATGTCGAAGCGGCGACGTTAGGAGGATCTTAGGATCACCGCAAATGATGAGGAAAGGTGGTTTTAGTGAGTAGGAATCTCACACTACCCTGCATACTGACTAATATCGTTCAGCGAACTGGCAACCATCGTCCAGGGATTCGAAGCAGGGTGTCTTGAATACCGGAAGATTTCCACCGACCTCGTTAAAAAAAAATAAAATAAAAAAGTAACAGACCCCCTCAATTTTTATTAAGATGAACTAATGCCAATTTAAAATAATGTTTACTTTTATAAGGTACATCTATCTAAGTATTCTTCTACTTCTACACCGTTCCACTAGCTCAATCTATCAGGACTCTTAAGGCTCATTTACACTTATTACTTTGGAATTTGGAACAATTTTTGAAATTGACAAGTGTATACCGCCTTTCATTTTTGTTTAGCTAAATTTACTTTTGAGGAAATATTTCCTCGAACCGATGATTCATCCAGAGCAAAGGCTCAGTGAAAAATGTAAACAAACGACCAGTTCATTTCCCAGGCTCCGTTTATTTGTTCATATTCGACCATTGGCCTCTTTCTTTCCTGTTGTGTGTTTTTAGTACCTATTTTTTTAAATTCAAAGTTTATAAAATGTCAATCAAATTGCAAGAAAAACATATAGTATTGTATATTAGCCAACAACCTTTAACCAAGAGGTTGGGCGTAGACTTCCAGTAAGATCCATAAACAGTACAAGCCCAGGTGATATTAAATCAATGCTTCCGCGTATAATTCTTGAATTTCTTCTCGAACAATACATCCTGCCACCTGGTATCTTTGTTATACTTGCACCAAAATGACTCAAAATCGAGCAGAAGTACTGATGAAAACACTGAAATGGATAAAAATTTATAAATAAGAATAAACACTCTGGATGAATTTACGTTGGATCTACATCAAAAGTGAAGCAGTGTAAATTCCACTTTGGCCAGGACCTGTTTGAGCTACTATTTCTATCTACATCCTAGATCAGACTTCTAGGCCTTTTCCTGTTTGGTCTTTTTAAAGGATTTTTTAGAGTTTGTCCTCTTGCTTTTATGATACCTTTCTGAACTATTTTAACTTTTTTTTTTTTCTAAGTTTTCTACTGCTAGTACTACTCCGAGTTCTGCTTCGATTGTATCGTCCCTGTTATGTCTAACTTCTCTTCTAAGGTAATTAAGCAGTAATAATTAATTAAATACCTTCGACATCATACCTGCCCCCCCCAGTTAACATTATAAATATTCAATATCTAGGACTAATTTTCGATAGAAGGATGGCAAGGGGCCCAAATGCGAAACAGAAACACCAAATCCTAACTATATACCCTATTACACAATTTTTATTCGGAACAAAAAATCAATTTTTGTAAATTTCATTCATGGAACCTTAAGTTACTCGTATCTAAAATTGTATTAAATGCAGAAAATTACGTTTTTAAATTGGCTAAAATAAATACATAAATAATCCGTAACTAGATCTAGATACAGCCTTCTTTAGATTGACCTAGGAATGTCCTACATCGTCATGTTATGATTAAATTAGTTTTAATGTTCTAATGTAGGATGGATACGACTGTGCACAGGGGATATGGGTGTGAATGTATGTAATGTATTAAAAATGACGAACCAGAATGATTGTTTTTTTATCCCATTCTTTAGGTTTATTTATAAAGTTGTAGTTTTGATTATTTCTAGAATTTGCGATGTCTAGATCTGTTGCATTTCTTACAAACGACACCAAAAGAATTGGGACTCTCAAGGGGGTACTAGAAAATAGTAAGCAATTCAAGATATGAATGTCAGTGAGATATGAATTGTTATTCCTTGATTCAAGTTGAAATAATTTGATACATCTATTCAATTCATTTTATTTCAGCAATAACTCCTCTTTAAACAATCATCCTCATGTGACATGTTTTGGAATCTTCCATCCCATCATCAGACTTTCTATTCTTCTGGTGTTAACTCACCAAGTCAATTTAATAGTTACATTTAACTGTTAAACAGTTACAGTCAATGTAACTGTTAAATTAACTTGGTGATTTAACGGCAGAAGAATAGAAAGTCTATTGATGGGATGGAAAATCCCGAAACATGTCACAGGATGATGAGGATGACTGTTTAAAGAAAGAGTTTATTACTGAAATGAGGTGAATTGGATATATTAACATAAAGTATACCTTTATTAAAGAAATTGATACATCTAAATTTGTATGAAGCAATACATTTCAACGAAGTTTAGTAGAATTAAAAAAAAAATAATAGTTTCAACCCTTTCTTATACTGTATAAATTATAAGATTATTGACAATAGAAAATAATGGTACACCCTTATTTATACTTCAGTATTCTGATTCTTATGGAACAAAAACATTACTGTATATTTTAACATTACATTATTGATATTTTAACTCAACTTTCTTTTGTATATGTTTAATAGAAAAATTCCATAAATAAATACCAACATATATCAATATTCCAGTAATGGACTAAACTTTTGCAAAAATCCTGATCTAACTTGAGCAACTAATTATCTAATTGGAAATACCACAATACTGTTAAAGTCTATTATTATCCAATTGCAATGGATTTGTTAAGTACTCATTGTTAAATAATTGACAATATTATAACGATAAATTGTTTAACAAATACAATTTTTATCTAAACAGCTCATTAGACCTTGATAGTAATAAATAATGGCGAGGACGTTTTCATAAGACGTGAGATAGTATTTCCTCCGAAGGCGTTCCATTTCAAGGGTAGCGTATCAAAAGAGAGTTCGTTTTATTTGCACCGACAAAGCGACACCGGTATCCCAATTATGCAAATAAGCCGGAGTTATTACACCTCCTCCTCTTTCCGTAATAAACCGGTGAACGACGAGGACAATAAGAGGGTATAAATGCAAATTCTAGGTTTAAATGCACTTGTAATATCGTAGGGCAAAAATAAAGAAAGAAGGAATTAATCACACACAAATTAAGCCAAGATTTAAGTACTGAATAGATTAGGCAACATTATTAAACAAATATATAACTTTAAAGAACTTAATATAGTTAAGTAAGAATTATTTATAAAACAGAACTATTTTAATAACGCTTGACGCACTAAGATGATCGAAACTCATTGAACTAACAATCAACTAACTCCCTAGAAGTCAGTCTATACTCAAAATGAAAATATAGAATCAAACCAAAATCAATTAGAAAGTATCAGCAGTATTTGAGTTATTGTTGAAAACATCCCTTCGAAATTACAAAAGAAAGAAGAAAGTAAACTTTATCAGGAAAGACAGCACCCAGTAGTGCTTCGTCTTAAGATGATATTTGATTAAGTTGATCCGAGTAAATTCCTCAACCAACTCCTTTTCAGCCTTTTTCGGGTATTCTCTGGCATGTTTCTCGAGGCCATTAAATTCTCGTTGTATTAATTTGTGATACGTAGTAAGATCCATAAGTTTCCGGCCTGCCCTACTTCCCCTCCTTCAAACGTGCCGGGACCTGCACGCCTATGCAAGTCCATGTCTGCTCAGTCCATACCCATCGCCCGCACTTCCTCAGTCCTGTCATCCTTAAAGAAAACTCAATTTTCAATGTTCAAACTCAAGTACTGTGCGGTTATTAAATTCTTTTGCAAAGAGGGTCTTAATTCTGCGCAAATTAAAGAGCGCTTGGATTGTTTATACGGGTAGTCCTCCCCCTCGTATTCCAATGTAAAAGCATGGGCAAAATTATTTAAGTTAGGGAGAGAACGTCCTGAAGATGACCCGCGTCCCGGTCGCCCATTGGAAGTCACTGTCACTTATGAAACAACCCAACTTGTGGAATCAGAATTGCTGTCTGACTACTGCTACTGAAAGCCATGGAACTAGCGCGAGATTGGGGCTTTCAAAAACAAGTGTTTTGAGGATCAGAACATTTGCATATGAACGAGGTTAGTGCAAGATGGGATCCAAAAATTCTTTCAGCTGCTCAAAAACAGGAACGAGTTCACTGCTGCAATGAATTTTTACACGTTTTTTTTTCCAAGCAGCAGTGGAAGAACATTTTTTTAACAAAGAAGAAAATTATTTTTTTCATGGTATAGAACTGTTGCCAAAGTGCTGTATTAAGTGTGTTGAACTTAGAGGAGAATATATTAAAAAACAGTAAGACCTTTTTTTTTCTTCCACCTTTCCTTCTATCCCAGGCCGGAAACTTTTGGACCTTACTACGTATGTCCGTTGAGTTTGTCATGAAATCTTTTGTATTATGTCTAGCTTTAATATTGTATCATGGCTATACGTAGGTCTGTATGTAATGTTATATTATTAACATACTAATAATGGAAGAAGTACTAAATTTTTGAAAATCGATTTTTCGATATTTCTTTTTTCAGACTATATATCTTAATGCACTTTAGTATATTTGTGCTTTTCTTATAACCGGTTGATAAAGTCTCTCAAAAGATAAATGAAAAATGTTTCTAAATCGATTGGTAAGAATTCCATGTTAATATATTTTCTCAGAATCTTATCTCTTTGGAAACTAATTACCTTGGAATTATGTGATTCATTCTGACAATCAAGTCTCCTTGTGGCAATCAATTCAAATTTCGCTTATCTGCTAATTGACTTTTTATTTTTAATGGGGCCAACTTAAAGGAACATTTAAATAATATATTTAAATATCATTAAAGAAAAAAAATCTTTAATTGATCATTACTTATTATAACTCTGACATCTTTATAAGTTATCTGACGCTTGCTTTCATTCTCCTCTGATTTAAAAGCCTTAAGTTTTTAAAAACCCTGACAAGGGAAATATATATATTTATATATATATATATATATATATATATATATATATATATATATATATATATTTATGTCTTGTTTTATTTTATTTAAATTGGTTTTTCGTAAATAAAATGTTTAACATTAATAGATTAATTATTTTTGTTCAAGTTTTTACCACTTTTCCTTCATCTCACTTAATGTTTATAACTAATGTCGATTACCAACAATAGTTACCTTGGTTACTAAATTTAAATAACTCTTATTAACACATTGTGTTACAATTTTACAATTTATTTCTTGGTTTAATTTATTTACATTAGCTTTTCGTAAAGAAAATGCTTAACATTAATAGATTAATTACTTTTGTTAAAGTTTTTACTACTTTTCGTTCAACTCATATACTTTTTATAACTATGGTTGATTACCAACAATAGCTACCCTGGTTACTAAATAAAAATAACTATTATTAACACATTTTTGTTACAATAAACTCACATTTTTCTTGTAATTATTCTTTTTAATACGCTTTTATTAACTTCATTTGTATGTAAAGAATCTTTCATCGTAATTTTCATCAATTTCCAGCAATCTGATTAACTTGAAAATTTGCTCACATTTCAAGGACCAATGACAATACAATAATTGTACAACTTTGTTCTAATTTTCTCACTTAGTCCAGTTAAATTACCAAATTTATATGGTCCAGATGGGTCCTGAGAATAAAATATCAAAAATGAAATTTGATAAGAGGGAAATGTTTGAGGTACACAAAAACTCGAACTTTTTGACCTTTTTTCAGATTTTGGGGAAAACATTTAGAACAATGCTCTTAGTAGAAAAATGTTTTATTTAAAAAATAAAGTTTATTAAATTGTTCCTCTAAAGTCATCCTTGAAGCTGAATTTCATATAGGCGTTTAGCCAGAATTGATTGTGAAACATTGAAGAATTTTGCCAACTTTAAAAGGTTAGTTTTGGTCATGTTTAAGGGACTATAAAGCAGAAATGGCTTATTCAATAAAAAAATGTTATATACTAAAAATTGTAGATCATTACATTTTGTGCAAGATAGGATTTATAAAGTAAATTTTGCCCATTCCTACTCTGCCTAATATGCCAAAAATAAAATATTGTCGATTGATTTTGGATAAACTGTGTGAAAATTGCAAACAAATGACAAATGAATTAGCTTCGAACCTTGAACTCTAAAAATTAAAAGGTCTGAATGAGGCAAATTTTTCACGACACTTAGCTTTTTAGTTAGGTTTGCTATAAAAGCGTGTTTTTTCTATTTTTTTTTTTTTAAATGTAGTTTTTTTATAATATTTATTTCATAATTAATGGTCACCATTTTTTAACACTTTCTTTAAAAAAAACTTATAATTCAATAAGGTAAAATTATTGACTTTTTTTCTTCTTATGTGTTTAGAAAGTTGGTAATTTCTCAGGCGCCCGAAGCGGTCAACTGTTCCCGACGATAAGCATTAAGTAAACGTGAGCATTAACGATAAATATAGTTCTTAATATGTACTTAAAAGCCTTGGGTGTAATAGTTTTAGAATAGTATTCTCTTTCGACCATCTACACCGGTATTAAGCCTTAAATAACATTTATAAAACAAAAAAGTCTAGTAGTAATGGGCGAGAAAATCTAGTACAGAATCACGACCCATAGCAATTATTGGATTAAGTCTCAAGGATGTGGAGTGTTCAGTACTGAATCACTTCACTCGTCTGTGCAAGTTCTATTATTTATAAATATGTAAAGTCAATAGAGTTTATTTTTTGATTTATACTCTGGCAGGCCAAAATTTCCGTTCAATTGATCGTTTCATTTTCACATCATTTTTCATTCTTTTTTAGGAGTTTACGTCCCCATATAATTTAACCAAGGCATCAAAAAGATGTTATGATTTTTTTAACATAGATATTTCTTTTGTTTGGTGAGTATTTACTTTTTTGGTGCAACTTTTTTTTTCACCCATAACAAAAATATAATATTTTGACACGCTCTAGCTCTGTTGGTGTTACTGCGATCGAAAATTTGCTGACAGTTGCCTAACCAGAAAATTAATAGAGAATATTTTTTACTGTATATTATTTGTCGCTAGGAAGTATATCGCATTGAATGAAAAGAGTCACGCTGTTAAGTATTTTCACACTCAATGCGTTATCAACGAAATGCATTATTTTAAATATTGCTTGCTTTTATTAAATTAATATTTTTAATACGTTTTATACGCCCTAGTTGAAGTATACAAGGGCGTGAAAACCAAAAACAAAAGAATGAAACATTAAGCCAAGAAAATGAAAAAAAAACTGGGTGGAAATTTTTGTCAGTCAGTGAATATATTGAAAAATAAAATAATAAACTCTATAGACTTAATATTCGGAATAATTGTATCAAAATATTGAAATTTCCAATTTTTTATTCTACAGGGTGAGTATCTCTTAGTATAAAAAAAAAAATTGGGTTAAACTAGATCAAAAATGTAGCTAAATGCCGCAAATCTCACCTTTCTATTCCAATCCGTTGCAGATATACGATAAATCGAAGACTTTTTTGAGGAAATCACGTTTTTTTTTTTTTTTTTTTTCCCATAAAAACTGTAATATCTCCATTTTGTCTAAATATTTTTCAAATTTTGGCCACATTTTCAGATTTAGCATTAAATTCCCTATAAGAACAGAGTACACGTAACCTTGAATTTTACAAACTTGGTATCTAAAGAACAGCTTGATCTTCACCTTATTTGGGGAAGTCACAATGTCTTATTTACTTCAACGCTCACCGTTTTTCGTAAAAACTATCCACAAAACGTCAAATCTCACAAAAACTTGCAAATTTAATCAGCTTTCGAATGATATGTTAAACGTAATGATTTTGTTTCAATTTCATGGAGATATTTAATTTTGAAACCGAAAAAACATGGTGTTCTCATTTTGTATACAAATCAGTTACTTGGGTAAATAAAACATTATGACAATCCCTTAATGGAAATGTGCATTTTAAACATAATAAACTCTTCATTGGAATAAAAAGCAAAGGAAAAAATGATTGTTTAATAGAAAATAAAGGAAAACTGTCAATAAAGCGACACTACATCAGAGGATCTCATGTTAATACATTTATTTATTTATTATGTGATTTATGGCTAGGTGAGTCTCATTTTTACAGGGGAAGGCATTTCGACCATTCATAATAACGATATACATGGATTGGTAGAAATGCCATCCCCTGTAAAAACAGACTCATCTGCCCATACTTCAAAAAGTAGTATTCTTAGACACAACCTGCATTCAGTAGCTAACGGCAAAACTAAGGTCTATGTTCATTATCACTGGGTTTTAAACATTACATTGAAAATCTAATAAAATAAATGAATAAATAAATGTATTAACATGAGATCCTCTGATGTAGTGTCGCTTTATTGACAGTTTTCCTTTATTTTCTATTAAACAATCATTTTTTCCTTTGCTTTTTATTCCAATGAAGAGTTTATTATGTTTAAAATGCACATTTCCATTAAGGGATTGTCATAATGTTTTATTTACCCAAGTAACTGATTTGTATACAAAATGAGAACACCATGTTTTTTCGGTTTCAAAATTAAATATCTCCATGAAATTGAAACAAAATCATTACGTTTAACATATCATTCGAAAGCTGATTAAATTTGCAAGTTTTTGTGAGATTTGACGTTTTGTGGATAGTTTTTACGAAAAACGGTGAGCGTTGAAGTAAATAAGACATTGTGACTTCCCCAAATAAGGTGAAGATCAAGCTGTTCTTTAGATACTAAGTTTGTAAAATTCAAGGTTACGTGTACTCTGTTCTTATAGGGAATTTAATGCTAAATCTGAAAATGTGGCCAAATTTGAAAAATATTTAGACAAAATGGAGATATTACAGTTTTTATGGGAAAAAAAAAAAAACGTGATTTCCTCAAAAAAGTCTTCCATTTATCGTATATATGCAACGGATTGGAATAGAAAGGTGAGATTTGCGGCATTTTTACATTTTTGATCTAGTTTAACCCAATTTTTTTTTTTTTACACTAAGAGATAACCCTGTATTTTTATTTACTTCTTTGCCTGAATTAAGTTTACTTTTATTATCTAAATAATGTTTAAACCAGTTATTTTTTTTTAAATATTAAAATAATGTTTAATTTAGCCTGTTTACAATCTGCCTCAATTGAAGGCAATAAGTAAAAAGGATAACTATATGAATCCTTTCACAAAATTTTTACAACAAAAAATAAATAAAAAAGAAAAGAACCTCTAACTATTCAATATTTATAAAATGGTATAAATAAATGAGAAAAAAAATACGTATGAGTCTCTGAACTAGAACTTTTCCTCCACTTATGGAATGAAAAGAGAGGTATGAAGAGATCTCAGCTCTGCTCTTTTAGCTGATTCTCTGGTTTTGGCGAATTTTCGAAAATTTGGCTGGTATAGATTCAAGAACAAAAGTTCATTATCAACATTGTCCATTAAGGTCTTGAATTCATTCTAACTGATTTTCACTTCTTAGGATAATCGTGATCGACAAATAATATATTAAATTAAATAAAACAATGTTTGTGACATTCAAAGTAAAATAGAATTTAACAACTCATATATAATTGATTATGAAATATAATAAATTATGAAACATAAACAACGCCTAATATATCATAATATACACTCAAGACATATATACTTTAGAGTCAACATCGCCCGTGGGACTGCTACAGAAGCAATATGGTCAAGTAATTCTAAAAACCGCTTACTAAAGTGGGCCATAAATATAATTTTTTACCTCATCCTCTTAAAAGATGATAATGTGTTTCTTTTTTCCTACTCTTGAGTTGAAAATTTAAAAAAAAGAGACCTGGCGGTATAGATTATAGGCTCCCGACATCTGTTTTTTCTCTAAATTGTTGTTTAATAGCCTTGTTTACTTTATATGAGAAATCAGATTACAATGTATCAGTATAAATCAGTTTATGAATGTGACTTTTCTCGAAAACTATATTTATTGACAAATACAAATTCTGACTCTCTAACAGAGATGACAAATGTATTTTAACAACTAACAATTTACTACAAATAATCAATACCTTATAAGAATAAATAAATTTGTCTTAATATATTTCTAATAACTTAAGAAGAACGATTGCTACAAGAGTAGCAAATTATTCAAAAAAAAAAAAAAAATATATATATATATATATATATATATATATATATATATATATATATATATATATATATATTACGATACACGATGGCCACAACCTCTCCTTTAATTCACCTAATCCTTCCTAGAAGAGATTGTTACTGTTATACTGGGTGACTAGAAAATAGATGCGGAGCCGGTAGGGGGAGGTAGTACAGGCTAATCTGTGTCGATTTTACTATAAGAACTACTGTCCGAAAATTAGCCGTTTTCGAGTTATACTAATTTTTAAGATTTTATAAAATTAACGTGCTTCATACGTTAAACACGTCATAAAACTAAAACATTTTTTTTGTGTGGGGTAGCATGAAAACTTTAGTATCTGATCAAAATCCTGTACCCACAATAGAAGACCTCAGAAACAGGATAAGACATGCAGCACAAGAAATTCAAGCCTCTCTTAGGAATTCGTTGGTAGTAAAATCAGCTGTAATAAGAAGAGCACGTATGTGCATTAGAAATAGAGGGCGCCACATTGAAAATGTATTATAAAAATAAAAAATGTAATTTCCAACAAATTATCCTATATTAAAGTATGATTTTGTATTTGTAGTATTTTTATTGCTTTTTCCTTCCTCCTCTTTAATAGTCATATTTTTGCCAATTCTTAACCGATTTGTGATTTTTATACCTCATTTGAAAGGTAATGAAACGTAGATGTTTTCTAATTATTTTGTACGAAAAATTTGTAGGTGATTTATTTCTAGTAAATTGAGGTTTTTGAGATGAACGATGACATTTTAAAACAAACATTGGACTATTCTGAAGCTTACTGCATGATGTAACGTCTATAATGTACATTTGAGTATTAATTTTCGTATTTTAGAATATCTTTATTTAAAAAAAAAAAAAAAAAAAAAAAAATCAGATAAAACTCAATTTTATAAGTTTTATGACTTGTTTAACGTATGAATGACGTTAATTCTATAAAATCTTAAAAATTAGTATAACTCGAAAACGGCTAATTTTCGGACAGTAGTTCTTATAGTAAAATAGACCCAGATTAGCCTGTACTATCTCCCCCTACCGGCTCCACATCTATTTTCTAGTCACCCTGTATATTACTATATTTTTTGTTAATTTGCTCCAGTTGAGGGTTCTGTAGTAACCAAAAAAAAAGAATTATTTTTTTACGTAATGATAAAATTTTATTGAAATTTCATTTTATTTATTATAACTAAAATCCTTTATAGGAAAATCTCTGTTAAAAAAGGTTTCACTATCTTTAGAATATCCTTTAGTATTTATGTTTCATGTCCTTCAAATACCACTTATTCCTTTCTCTACTTAACCATCTACCGCCCAAGATTACAAATTTGTAAACAGATTTCACCATGCCCTTTCTCGAATACATGTCCCAGAATCGAAGATACATTTTTGAATAAAATTGTGTATTTTCTGGTGAAATGTCAAAACATTTCAAATGTTCTCCATTTTTTATTCTGAATCAGGACTACAAAAAGGAAACAAAATGAATAAAAAAACCATAACAATAACACAGACAAAAGAACTACAGCTGGATGTTGTTTAGGTTTGATTTTATCGGATAATATGTGTGTGCTTAAGTCGTAATAAATAATATTCAAAGCTTTAATTTATACCGTTCGATCGGCATCCTTGATTCTCCAGCTCCAGGAGGCGGGTTCGAATTCCGATCTCAATGAAGAAATACAAATGCAAATTAGTCAGTTACGTAGCGCAGAAGTCTGGGTTTGTAGATAAGAAACTCTGTCTTATCTTTAGTGTGAGGAATGCCTCGTCTTTATGGTGAATACGTCGTTTAGTTTCTGTTGCATCAGCCGTGGGTTGGATATCATTGTCTTCCTACGTTTTTTTTGACAGATATCCTGCCAGTTGCATTATTTGAGGGGATTTCTCACCTGTAGGAAGGCCTTTCTCGGTTTGAATTATTCTCAAGCGAACTTCCAGAGATCTTAGACACCTACACATTATTGTGTTCTATTCTCTGGAATATTAAGTAGCTTCATTCCTTTACAAAGGACTGAGAAAATAAACTCAATTTCTCTCTGATTGGGAAAAACGATTAATCATGAATATGTATATCTATAATCTACTGTTTTTCCCAATTTACATTTTAAAATTAAAATGATAAAATCATTTAAAGCAGTAATTAAATTAACTATCATTGATAATTCGAAATAAAGTTGCAAAAAACGTAACTTTTTTCATTCAAAACAATACAGCTCCTAAATGGTAGGCCCTAGCGACAAATGTTAATTAACAAAAAATATTCTACATTAAATTAATGACAAGGATTTTGTCGTGAAAAGGTCGGATAGTTTTCATATTTCTATGTAGTTTACAATGTTCCATATTTTTCATTTTAATGTATTGTTAGTCTTGTGATGTTGAACTTTTTGAGAAAATTCTACTAAACGAATCTGATGATTAAGAATATCACTTTCTCCCTTAGAAATGTTTTCTTTGTTATGACTAGTGTAGATCGGAGGGGATTTCCCGACATAGTAAGATAAGAAAACGAGCTCCGCTTCGATCCGCACTTAGTGTTCCTCGCCTTTATAATGCTGGATCGATACTCCTCTTGAAATGTTGAAAACCATTACTAGTGTATCTTAAATACGGAATAGAGTTGGATTATCCTCTCGTAAACTGGTTAAAACAATTATTTTCTACTTAGCCCGGACGCACACTGATCCAGCATTTCACCTGAAGCAAGTGTTGCGAAACAAAATGTTTCGCTGGGTACGAGCACTCTGTGTATTTTATAGGAGTCCCGCACACTGATCAAGCAAATGTTGCGAGGCGTTTCGCAACACCTTGAAACATTAGAGCAGTTGTTTCAAGGAGCAAAACGTTCTGCGCATGCACCAACCCTTTTCACAATCCACCACTACAGTCTCAGAAAAAAATTTGGGAATGGATTGATAATGATTATTTTTCAATTGAAAGTTGATTTATGAATAAAAACATCATGAATAATATTTTTAAAAAAGAACGATAATTGAATAAGAATCTCTCGTATTTATTGAAACATTTACTTCTTGGGCAAGTTTTCTTTTAAATAATTTGATTAACAATTTTTTGTTTACCGGTAGTAGAAGGAGCAGAGGCACTAATGCCGTATGGTTTCCGTGGTTCCTGTTCGGCCACCCCGGGCTAGTTCCCCCTCAGGCCTATTTACAACTTAACCATCTAATATTTAGGCTTCAACTCTTAACAATTTTATTGGATTCAATCTAATTGCTCAGGCTTCAAACTTCATCACATTTTATGCATAGGTAATCTAGTTGAGCAACGAAATTCATAAAACAAAAGGTAGGTAGTTACCAAAAAAATAAAAGAAAATTACTAATTTATTAATTTTCGATCTTATTTTATTTTTATGAATATTATCATTCATATTTTTCAAAAAATGGTGGATTTGGACTTTAAAAAATATCATTCCGATCGATCTTATTAATAATGAGTAATGAGAGCCATCTTCTAAAAAATGTGAAAATCTAGAAAAAAGTTGCTTCAAAGGTATTGTTTTAGAAGTAACGAAAGCAAATTTCCTATTATCCATTTAATTAGTTTTTTTTTTTTTTTCTTCACACAGTTTTTGTAGACTGTATTTCTAGGCACAGTTTTTCTTCTTATGCCGCAAAACGTTTCAGCGTAGGTTTTAAATTTTTTTTTTTTTTTCAACCAGTATTTTTTTGTGGTAGAAATTGAATTTTCAGTGAAGCTTAATCAGCTGTAATTCGAAGCTGTACAGTTCATTCATCAAGTTGTTTTTTTGAGCTCGTTTATGTTTTTATTAGTGATCTTTAACATTTTTTTAAATTTCTTTTTATTTGGAGACCTAATATTTTTCAATGGAGTCGCAAGCTTTTTATTGCCTCCCTTTCCTAAAATAAAAAATCCAACATTAAACATTTAAGTTTAAATACCTACGTATTTACGTGGGTAAAGCAGGGGAAAAGGGTAAAAAGTTATATATGCCTTAATAATCTTCTATCTCAAATAATCTGGGAAATCAAAAAAACCGACTGAATTACTCCTCTCTTTAGATTTACTCGAAATGAAGATCTGTCAAAATTGTCCTTTTTAAAATGTTTTAAACAAATAGCACTTGCTTTTGTTGGCTTCCATTTTTCTTGCCTCAAGGCTTGAACCCACTTATTTCGGTCCTCTTCAGCTGAAGGGAAGCTGAGGAAAAAATAAAAGGTAAAATTGGAACTGTTTACCTTATAAAGATTTATTTAAATCTAAAACTATATTATTATTGTAAAACGTCATTTGTCATAAGGTGCTAATGTTTAACATTAGAAACTAGTTTTCAAATAAAAATAATTTCAATAGAATTGGCAATTAATTTATCCATCCTAATTGAATATACAGAATATTCTGTATTCTGTGGTTACAATACCTACTATTGTTAATATCGGGGAGTTTAACAATAAAGTTAAAAAAGCTCCACAATAAACATATTTTTACTGTGGCGAAAGGGAAGGGAGATTTGTTTCTCAATTTATTGAAAAACTAAACTGTGTAAGTTTAAAATGTACCGGTGAAGGGTTATTGGAGGTTTTAAATAGAACATCCAAACGTGGCACAACACGACATTTTTTAATCCAATTTAGAAATAAAAAATAAAATAAAACACATACACACAACAGAAACCTAACAATTATCAAATTGTACTGACCAAAGGTGAAGCGCTCCTTGGCC
This sequence comes from Euschistus heros, assembly GCA_003667255.2. Classification (NCBI taxonomy): domain Eukaryota; kingdom Metazoa; phylum Arthropoda; class Insecta; order Hemiptera; family Pentatomidae; genus Euschistus; species Euschistus heros. The sequence goes on along the minus strand of RCWM02000052.1, from coordinate 3,343,331 downwards.
TACACAACCTACAGTGTCATATTCTGTACTGACTGACAAACAGTTATTTTTTGGGGTTAAGTTATGGCTCTATCCCAGTAATAGGTGGGGGTGATTCAAGTAGCGCTCCGCGCCCGTTGGCCTAGGGAGCCAATAACGCTTAGAATCCTGCAGTTCTTACAATAACGCACACTGCAGTTATTACCACTCCAGTTCTACAACAGTTCTCAACTGTTATTAGAATCTATTGCATCGTTCAGTTTTCGTATTGGCGCTGTGGTTACATAAATCTTTAAAAAACATTGTCCTTATTTAATTGTACTGCCAAGATTTTATTTTTAAAAAATACATATAGGTGTTAGTAAAACATATTTGAACAATTATAAAGACTCAACAATTACAAGTAGCTTGTATCAATCTGTTACCTAAGCATGTATTGTGTATTAAAATATTGGCTGTAAGATAAAATAAAGAAGAAAATAACAGAGGTAGAAGCAGGATTCAGGCTGGGCCATCTTAGGTCAAGTTTTTACTATATCCCAATTTTTTTTTAAAGCATTTGGTGGACTTCCAAGACTTCTGGTCCAGGAGGTAAATTTAGCCTTTATCCACCTTTAGAAAGCTTTGACTTAGGTCCTTTAAATAAGGTGTGGAAAGCACTGTTTGTCAGAGATAAGTGATAGTCTGAGATAAGGCATACAAGGCCTTTATAAAGGTGCAGAATTGGGAATTAAATTTTGAAATAGCAGCGTTACTAATTGTATACAAAAGTATTTAAAAAAAAAAGTTTTGATATCATGTCCCCTCAGCATTACACATCACCAAAGGATTAAATCAAAGTTGCTGCTAATCATCTACGCTCTTTAACATAGTTATTAAACAACCTTTCTAGAAATAGGAGAGAAATATTAACACACGGGTTTGGAGATTTTGAAAGATATCTAATTCATTATACAAATTGCAGGAGTTTATCAACTCATTGCCACTGAGGAATGTGATCTAGAATACATGCTGAGGAAACTCTAAGCAGTATTCTGAAAAGGGCATGGAAATAAATCTAAAGAAGAAAGAGTTTTTGTCCCTCAACTCTTCAAGCACATTTTTTAGCATTGAAGATTAGAGGTCTACTAATCCTTCCTGGAAAGGAATCCTCTATTAATTAAGATATTTCATTGAAAATATTAAGAGAAAGGAAGACTGTAGGAATCCTAAACTCGTTCCTGTGGAATAAAAATGTTTCCTTTAAAAAAAAAAAAATAATAATAAAATAAGATGATTATATCTTTCCTTATCACTATAAATTGTCTTTAAATTTGCTAAAATCTGTGGTGTGGAGAAGAAAAAAGCTTAAACGCTACTATCTTTAGAGATGGGTACTCAGAGTGGAAGTTATTTCATAATAAGAGCCCATCATGTTTCTAATAATATCATAAGACAATATATGAGGGAGGAAAAAATCACTTGAAGTACACATGATGGTACATAAGGATCAATACAATTAGGGTTTCATGAATTAATTGCCACTTTTATTGGAATTAAGTCATCAATCCTAATTGAGGAAAAAAATATTTTAAAGAGTATTTAAACCAGGAGCTCATTCAAAAAGGATGTATCAAAACAGAGGCCATAGTATATTTTCCTGAACAGATTAGAGATTAGGTTGAAGGATGTCTGAGGAAATTGTGGATAGGGGATGTAAAGAAAGGTATGGCAGCAAACAAGAGAAAGATTAGTTCATCAAAAGATGTTTTGAACAAATAACTGATAAAGTTTAGGATACAATAACTGAACAAACCTGAAGGTATTTTTCATTTTATAAGTTTCCAGAACAGAAAGGGTAATTATAAAAATCACAAAATGAGATAATGTATGGACTAAAACTATATAAAAAAACAAAACAAATTACAATAAAGTTTGTACAAATTTATCAACACTCCACATTATCATTGTACAATTACAATGAGTTTTTATTTAAAAGAACTGTTCTCATAAATACTTCACCAAAATATTGGACAATACTAATAACCATACAGATTCAATCAATTTACATCAGAGTTTTTAAAGGAAAAAAACAAAATGAATTAAAAATATTCAGTTTATTTGTTAACAAATCTATTTACAAATATTTCAATGTATTTAACCATAAAAATGATAACTAAAAAGTTTTATGAAAGGAACCATTCACAAAAATAAAAAAGCTATATATCAAAAGACTAAATACTTACTTCAAAAAGCAGTATTATATTTTACAAACAGGTAAAAAGGTAGTGTCTCGATGGAATCTAATATAAGTGTAAATATCCTTGGAATAACTATAAATTACAAAAGTCTAAACAGATTTTACAACAAGCTAATATTTTCATGATTTAATAATCATTGCAAGATTTTAACTATTCATTATAATCATCATAAGATTTTAATGACATTCATTTGTCATTACATTATTATTTGTAATATAACATAAGAAAAAGCATTTGATATTAACTAGCCATTTCAACTTTTTAAAATTACGATTAGAAAACATTGAGACCCTGAATATTGGAGAACTATTTCATTCTAAGTAAATTTAAATTAAATCTGGTATTACAAAGCTCATCTAAAAGTTTCAGCACTTTGTATTAAAGTAGAACCTCTCTTAACCAAGAGATTTTTTATCGATTCGCAATGAAACAAAAAAGGAAATCATGAAGATTTATTTACAAATTAAAATCAAAGCATTTATTTTTGTTCACAGTTTCGAACTCCCATCTATTGTGATATGATTGTACTATGATCACGAATTTCTGTTTTAGTTCGAACCACGGTCGCTAGGAGGTCACAACCCACTGCGACCAGTTCTTGTTTGCGTTATTAGATCACGTGACCTATCGGTTCTTCAATAATAGGACAGCCATATGAGTTATTCGATAACAGAAGTTACTCAACAGTTATTGAGAACCGATCTAAGAACGGTAACTGGTGAATAACCTTAACCGATCGGTTCTTCTATCTGTCACACCAACAACCCCAATTTATTTTATTCTCCATCGTTTTCGATGGAAATTTAATAAATTTGACTAATATTGTAAAATATAGTTATTCTAAAATACAAATTTAGGTTTTTTATAAATTTTAAAATATGATCACTGGTAATAGGGTTTTTTCAAAAGGTGATTGGTGATAACAGTTCCGAGTCAATACTAGGTATTTTAAAGAATACGTTATTTTTGTCCCACCTCTATGGTTACCCCAGCCCAGAACTAAATCCCTAGCAGTATTCCGATTTCCAAAAACTTGTTCGTATTTGACTGGCTTTGTTTAATCTTGAATAATCACGTTAAAAAAAAATAGCATCGCGATCATGTTTTGACCGAAACGAAAGTGACCGAAACGAAAGTGAGCTTATTATATACCACCAAGTGGGTTAAAACTCCCTATATCATGTTTTTTATATAAATTGACAATTAATAAAAAATATTAATATTTACATTTTTAATTCTAGCAACCCAGCATGAGATTCCTATACGTTTATCTAAAATAATCATAGATTTGAACGATGGACGAGTTTATTCAATGGAAACATAGTACCGAGTACGAAAGAATTATTGGAAAACATTTTTTGAAAGGTAGAAACTTTTTCAGTAAATATATGAAATTTTTCCATTCAGTTAATCCATTCCTAAACTTTTTTCTGAGATCTGAGGAAGGGTGGTAGTCAGAGGGCTTTCTGAGGATGTAGTGGTGGGTAGTCGAAGGGGGTTGGTGCATGCGCAGAACGTTTTGCTCCTTGAAACATCAAGCATCGTGCTGTATTGGATCCAGGCGTCGAACAACTGCTCAAATGTTTCAAGGCGTTGCGAAACACCTTGCAACGTTTGCTCTTCAAGTGTGTGGAACCCCTATTAAATACACGGAGCGCTCGTACCCAGCAAAACATTTTGTTTCGCAACATTTGCTTCAGGTGAAATGCTGGATCAGCGTGCTTCCGGGCAAAGACTTATGTCTCTCTTCTGATTGACCGGGTGAACCCAATGTTTCCTTTGATTTGAGTCCAACATTTGCAAATACTGCCATAGAGCAACAGCTACTTTGATTCATGTTAATTGAGCCACTACTGTAGAAGAACAATACCAATAATATTGTGTTCTGTTGCTTGAAACAAAATGTTTCATCGTGCGAACCTCCCGCACACTGGAGGAGCAATGAAACAAAACGCTTGCAACAAAACGTTGCGAAACATTTTGCTTCAGGTGAAATGCTGGACCGGTGTGCGCCCAGCCCTACGATTAATTTGATCATCGTGTTCTATCCTCTTCTCTCAAACTTATTACGTGTGCTAATACATCAACTCCTACCCCCTCTTACCTCCTCATCACTCATCACTTTTTATGTACTAGAGGTCTATTTTGTGAAAAAAAATATCTAAAAACTAGCTCTCTTTGCGGTGATTCATTCTAATGAGAGTGGTTTTACCCACACAGGAGCTTGACCTTTCAATAAGTTCAGCGATTCTTTCAGTATAATCTCTTGATTGCAATCTGTAGTTAAAAAAAGTTAATAGTTACTAACATTAATAATTTTTACTATTATTATCTATATTACAGGAATTACAGTATAAGGATAGAGGTATTACATTAACTATTATTATTAATAACTTGTAAAAAATTAACAAATAATCAATTGTTTTCTCTCCTCAACCTATTTTTTTTTTTTTTTTTTTTTTTTTTTTTTTTTTTTTTTTTTTTTTTTTTTTTTTTTTTTTTTTTTTTTTTTTTTTTTTTTTTTTTTTTTTTTTTTTTTTTTTTTTCGGAACGGCCTTAGAGACCACGCGAGTATCATTATTTTAACTTCTTTTCCCTTCTCACTATATACCCCTTCCCACCTTTTCTTCATTCTTTCCGATTGCTCCTTCCTTCTTTCCTCGTCCATGCTATTCCTTTTCTCGCATTTCTCTTTTCATCTAGGGCTTTAATTTCTATAATATTTTCCTGTAGTCATCCCTATCAAAACATCCTTCTTCTGTTACTTTCAGTGTCTCAGTTTCTTCCCCCATCTGTTTGATATACCCCCCAGTACTCTTGTATCCTCTCATTTTATAGAAGATTTCTCTATTTAATCTCTTTGGGTGCATCCTCACCATATGTCCGTACAATCTTAATTTTCTTTTTTCTTTCTTTTTCTTATTCTTATGCCCGTTTCTAAATCATTTATTTCCTTGTATATTTCCTTATTAGGTCTCAACTTATTCTTCTTTGGGCCGTAAATTCTTGTTGGTATTCTTCTTTATAACATTTTCCTTAGGCTGAGGAGGGAAGTGGTATCCATTCCTTACAGTATCACCGGTTTGACGACCGTATTGTAGTGTCTTATCTTCGCGTTTATTTACATGCTCGACTTTAATGTGTATTTTTTATTTAAATTTGAAGCGCTAATTCGTTAAGTATTAAGTCCATACCGCTTAAAATGCTATTAAAAATAGCTAATGTAGAGCAAGTACCGTGATTTTTTGTTAAATTATATTAAATGACATGCTCATTTATTGGTTCTTCCACTACAAAAAAAAAATTGAATTTGAGGAAAATTGCTATAATTTCTTTTATAAAACTATTTTTTTTAAATTTCCGATGGAAATTTAGAGGTTAGTCGTTGGTTATTCTTGATTCTTGATTGATGAATAATAATAATATTTGGTCCAAATTCTCGTGGCTTCGTATAACCGTACGCAGACCGATTAAATTCCGTAGGAGTAGCTTGAGTAACCAGGAGATATAATTCTTTAGATATTGACTCATTAAGAAACGTTTTTAACTGTTTTCATTAGTATAAAAATGTTGGTATTTTAATATATCAACAGAATATATATTGTAACTGACTAATTTATAATTGATAACACTTGGATGTTAAACAAACAATTCATAACTTTTTTTCTCTCTTTATTAAAACTTGCCTGTACCGAATACAGACTTTATTTTTCCACTTTCAGGTTTCTTTTAAATCATTATTTTTTCTAATGTTGATATTTATAAAATTAAAATTGACTATTCATGGTACTTTGCCACATTAGAACACTGATGTTAATTAAAGTATTTCACTATCTAAATAATGTGCGAATAGTGTTTTTTGTACTCATTCAGTTGTTTTACTTGTATAAAATTAGTTCTATATCGATATCGAATTATAAGGAATCGATTAGAATGCAATTAGAGAGAAAAAAGTATGTTTCAATGAGTTGTGTTAATAATCTCATATTTACTAGGTATAAATATCATTATAGATTTTTGTTTTCAAATCAAATTGTTTCATTGAATAAATATCACGAGCTGCCTTTCTCAAAGGAAACGAGTAATATGGATGGCAATAAATTCATTGATATAATGTATATAAGAAAATTAAACTAAAAGAATAAAAAATAATTATTTTAAAAAAATAATAGGGAAATGAAACTATGCAATTTATAAAATATAGTAAATAAAAATATACAAATTAGGAGATAATCTTTGATAGAAAATATGAAAAAAATAAATAAAAAAAATAATAGGAACTGAAAATTAAATTAAATACAACGTATACTAGCGTCTCAGGTAACCCTAAAATCCCGAAAGTATACTGAGGTCATTATATAAGATTTTGGTATATAGAATGGGCAGTAAGGAGAATTTACAATAGTACGAAGGACTTTCTTTAAATTGAATGGAGATAAATGAATGATTAAAATTTCGATGTTACACAATCAGCATAGGATTTTAAATATAAGAAATTATGGATTTTTTGGCTTTATTTTACCAAAGGTTTTTATTGTCCAAATAAATCAAGACCTTGGCGTCACAAAGGCAAAAACGTAAGGAATTTGTCAGCCTTAGCGGACGGCCACTGCGAATCCACGCCCCTTATTTTTTATATCCTTAATATTTGCTTATCCTTCCTAAATCTATCCTCAAAACTTCCATTATTTTTTATAATATTTAGTTGGAAAATTCATGAATGTGGGTCTGACGTTAACGACCAATTAGGTGCGGATGAATACACAGGCAGCACAGCCAATAGGATTACGCTGATTTATTTGACAGCTAAGGACTTGTCTTAGGCGGCCATATGAACCACGGAAGGCCGGCGATTTACAAATCTTTAAGACTAATATCTTTTAATCCTTAATTACACACCTGACGTTTTTGTGGATTTCAAGTATTTATTTCCCTAAACAATTTTTTTTTTTTTTTTATGGAGTAAAATCAAAATTCAAAAAAATATAGATGAAAAAAGAAGATAAAGGAATGAAATATAAAAAGCTTTAGGATGGCATATAATAAGAAAAGTTTGTTTAGAGAGACCACCGAGTGCGAATAAATGGCTTATGTTGCCTCCACACGAAGAAATTTGCATATTGACGCTTTCAGTGAATTTATCCTTAGTTTTTATTTTATTCATTAAAAAATTTTAGGGTGGCTTTCCAAGAACTTTATTTGCTAATAGTACTACAAATCATAACGCTAAGTTATCATATAATATATCATATAACCACAGTATGATTCCAGAGCTCCTTTGCTTTTAAGCCAGTGAGAATGAAAGTGGTGTAAGTCAAAAAATTCAAAAATTGAGAATATTCACTATCATTGCTCCTTTATCCCTGCTCTATTAATTGACATTATCAAATTTGTTAAACTCTTTATCTAAAACCTGTAAAAACACAATATCATTATCGAATTAAACAAAAACGGATATCTGTTGAGAATGAGAGTGGTATAAGCCAATAGACACAGTTTAGCCGCTGAGTGTAGGGTTGGGCGATAGTCGATAGTTATTATCGATATATCGATAGGTCATGCCTATCGATAGTCACTATCGATAGATCTTTTTTACCCTCAAGTCTTATAACTCTCGGAATTATGCTGATCTTTCTCTGTCCAGTGTCGAGTTCTTTTGAAATTGGATTCGGAATTCGTAGAGCTCAAGGGTTCACTGAATGATTAAGCCAAAGGAAATCAGACATGCTAGTTTTTCTTTCGGGAAATATGTGGCTCAAGGAGCACACTTGTCTCTTGAAATTAACTATTTTGTTATTTTTCTTTTCTGAAGATTTGATTTGTTCATTATTATTGTAACCATGTAAATTGTAAATATTTTTTTTTAAATTCAAATAACTTAGTTATTTTCCCTCATCCTTATGATATAATCTCATAATTTATAATCCTGTAAATTTCAAATAGTAAGTAGATAATTGAATTTAATTAAATTAGTTGAAATTCTTTATTGAATAGCTTTGGAAAAAAAAGGAAGCTATAGCAACCGATAGTATCGGTCTATCGATAGTGCTAACTATCGACTATCGCCCAACCCTAGCTGAGTATGGTTTAAAATACAAAAATCACTCACCGATGTTTCTCTTCTGATTATTGTTCAGGGGGTCCTGCTGATCATGAAACTGCATGTTGCCACCCGAGAATGCGTCAAGTTTAGGCAGGAGGGTGCCGGCAATAGTCGATGTGGTGCTGTTCTTATAATCCATTACTCTAATACCGAGCGTCGTAAAGACTCAAATTTGGTGTAAAATTGTTCATATTTTCATGTTGAGAAATTTTTATTCTTTCATATTTTTTTGTTATCAAGACAGCGGAGCGAGAAAATCGGGCGACAGATAGAAATGAAAGTGGCGTAATGGATTTTAGCCCGTTGAAACCAATTAATAACTTATTATTAAAACTTACACCACCCACTTTTATATACTTTAAAGCATTGTTGTCTAAAATTTAAACAGTCTAAGAACGTTTGCAAAACCTTTATTTTCTCGAAATTAAGGAACCTTGACTGACACCACTTTCATTCTTGACGGCTCATGTGGATTTGAACATACGGAACCTCCTTCATTTTCTTGACAACCAAAAAAATTAAAAATAAAATTACCGAAAACTGGTGTGATGTTTTTTTTAGCATCTCAGAAAACCACCTAAATGAAATTTTACAATATTAACATTGTTCGATAGTCAAAGAATGGACTTTAAATTTCATTTTTTCTTAAGTATCCAGAGAATCGATCGTTTTTGTACGTTTTCTTTAATATGCATATCCCAAGGCTCCCAACTCCGAAAGTCATAAAAAAAGAGATTATTTCTGGTTGCAGGCTGAAACTTTTTTTGTGCACTTTGAATATTGCTGTCAATTCTTCCCGCAGCTTGCGGTTAACCTCGTGTATGTCAGCAGAGTGAAGGGATAGGTAATTATGTAGATTATCTCCGTGTAGATAGTATTGAGAATGAACTACAGTCTTGGCAGGATCCTTAATGCAAACAGGAAAACAAATTAAGAGGAGAGATCCTTGAGGAACAACTTGCGTGAAATAATGTTCATCTTGGCTATAAGACTGTCCCATCAAGCTTGCGGCATCTTTCACGGTGTCATCCAACTCAGCCCGTGTGATCTTACCGACTTGGCATTACTTTTCATAAAAAATATACTTTTAAGTATTTTAATTAACCGCTTGTAGTTACTGTGTTGTATGGTCTCCCTTCACTTACACGATGACTTAGCACATTAGCTTAGCGGTACCTACGATTGAAGGTGGATATATAACTGTTGTCATATTATCAAATACCAAATATCATTTATTGTTAAAACGGCGAGAATTATTTTTAACACCCACCCACTCTCAATATGTGTCATTTACCTTTCAAAATCTGCTGGTTATTTTTTAAAGAGGGCCTATGTACCCCAGCCAAGGACTCAGAGGTGGTCCTAGATGATGGACGTGGGTCCAGCCGGACAGGAAGTGCAAACAAACGCTCCTTAAAATTAGATAATTGCTGAGATTCTTGGCACAGCAAAGAAGCGCCAGGCGGGTCAGAGACCTGTCCGCTCTAACAAATGGTATCTCACGCACGTCATTCAAAACTATATTTATGTGTATACTGGGTACCTTTACCATAAGACAGCAGTAACATCGAGAGTCGATTCTGGCTACCATTCGCTATAGAATAATCCATATATTCCACATCACTTCATTTTTCTCAAAATTGAATAGTTTTAACCATAAATAAACCATGTTTAAGTTAGTAATGTTTTCTTTTAATTTCTTTTGTTACAAAGATGTTTTAAAGGTTACTAAAGAAAATGTAAGTAGGTATTATAGAAAATAAAAAATTATTTTTGAAAATATCATTATCGCTTGAAAGAAAAATAATAAAATAAAAAAATTGAACTAGTTTTATTACGATTTTTTTTTTTTTTAATATCGTTTCAACGAATGTTTGTAGAACTTATAAGAACAAAAAACCAAATGCCATCCTCTTGGATCTCCACTTTATCAAAACTAAATAGGCCAAAGATTTTTTTCCTCATACCTATTTTTCATTATGCTTTCTAAAACGAAAATAAAAATAATAATTATAAATATAATTATAGTTTGGGAGGTGTCTAAAGGTATGAAAAAAAAAAATATTATACTTACATTTAATTGTTTTCTATAACATAAATGAAAATACTGTTTAACAATATGAAGTAAATTATGCATGTTTATTTATTTATTTGTTTTGTAGCTAATGACGAAATTTTTCAAAAGCCATTCCAGTTCCAGCATTTATATTATGGTAATTGTTCGGATCGGCGACACCAACCCCTACACGCGCCCAGAATACCTTTTATCGATTCTAACCTTGTTCAGATTTATTTCGATGTTCTAGTCGCTGCTTTTAGAGGGGAAAGGTTATTCTCCTACATTTACTGAGAAACTCTAAATCCCTGTTCAAAGTAACATTAACTTCTGTTTAACTTCTAATATTAAAATGAGAAATAAGGAAATAATGAAGTGGAAATAAGAAAATATCGAAATATAAGACTATAATTTAATCAACAATTAATATACTACTGAACCACCAGTAAAGTTAATTGAACTTTCTGTAAGAGAAGTGAAAATAACAAATTATAAATATAAAAAAGACAGAATCCTCAAGTATTTATTTGGCATAACTCCTGTTTATTTAACATTTGTAACTACATGTTTCGGAGACAATGTTCCATCATCAGGCTTCTAATTTTTTTTTAAAACACATTAATCTATAACATTATAGCAATAGTTCTACAATTATATAGTAATGTGTCATTTACCTCTTAATCTTTGATTATTTTCACATTGTCAATTATCCATGTTATAAGCCATTATATAATATAAGACAGAATCCTAGTTGAAAGTGATGATGTTAATTTCTACTATATTATCTCAAGGGAAGTGGAAATAAGAAAACATGAAACCTGTGATATACTTTCTCACATTTATTTATAAACTGATATGTTTTATTGAATTAATTATACAATCTGTCTCACTTTAGGACAAAAAGTAATATGGATGACAAAGAATCCATTCACAAAATATGTATACTGAAATTTATCACTGAAATTGAAACAACATATAAAAATATATAAAACACCAAATCCATGTACAAATAAATCTTGTTAAGTTTTATAACACTTTCAAAAGTTTTAAATTTTATCACTTAAATCGATAGAACAAATATAAATATGTAAAACACCAAATCCATGTACAAATTAATCTTCTTAAGTTTTGTAACACTTTTACACATAAGATAAGATGAAATAAGAAAACATGAATTGATAAAACACTTAATCCTCGTGTTGTTAAGTTATGTTTCACCTATTTACATTTAAGAAGTCTAAATATCAATATAACACACTGAACAACACAATCCAAGTTGAAACTGTAGTAGTGATTGTTTACATGTAAGGTTATAGGAATGAACTATCTAAAAATGTAAACATGAAGTGAAGCGTAAGGATCGAACTGGTGGGTGTAGCGTGGTTCAAGCCAGTTTGGTAGTGTCGCCGATCCGAACCAATACCTATATTATATAGACTTTATTATATTTTTTTTTTTCGAATTAAGGATTGTTAATTATTAATATAATGATTCTTCGGTGGAGGGGGATTCTGATACCGATTTCTGTAAAACTTTTTTTTGCTAAACCGCCAACGAATTGGCGCCTAATCCTAAATTGAGAAGGATTATCCAGGCACATTGCGTGAAGCCTCTTATTCTTAAGGGACGCTGTATCTCAAATTAAAGTGCTTTCTATCATTTTTAAAATTTAACGAATTCATTAACCTTAGTACAAATTCTTAGTGGGAATTTCTTGGTAGGACTTCGCTGTCAGTATTATTGCCTTGGCTTCTTTATCAATTCCAACTACGACAATGTACATTTTATTTAAGAAAGGGACTAGCTTGGTTCTATTCCCCTCATGTATCAATAACATAATATTACCCCAAGGCTATTGTCTACATATATAGTTATTCTCTAGAGCTGGCGAAAGACTCGATGAACAGCCTCGAATATCTCGTGACTTGCTCCTTTTAACAGTTACTTTTTGGTAACCAGTTACTTTCTTAACGGCACGCATTCTAGCGGTAGCCATTCGAAATGAAAACTTCCAAATTTCATACCTTTCAGCACAGGAACCTCAGACCATACGTAACCTAAAGTGTTTAAATTTATTATTTTTATAAACAATCTCTAAATGAAACGGACAATCATTTATAATAAAATGCCAATAGTAAAATGTTTGAGAAGCCATAAATAATTGGCAAGGGGTGATTATGATTTAATTGAAAACTATTAATATTATGTTAATAATAGTAGATTAATAATATTATGTCGTTAATAGTATTAAAAACTACAAGGAGTCGTTAATAAAGGTGGCTGCATAAATAATATATGGGTATAAGGTATTTATTTTATGTTGAAAAGTCATATAGAATAATCAATGAACATACTGTGGGTGCTTTTGCTAAAAACGCGAACCGTAGTGAAGATGTGGTGATAAAGGAAAAGGGAAAAAGAGTTCTACTTTCGAATGGCTAACGGTAGAATGCGCGCCGGTAAGACATTAAAATGTTACCGAAAAGTTACTGTTAAAAGGAGCAACCACTTCTTCGATAGTAATACCGAAAAAAATAAGAAATATATATTAAGCATCTACGGTATAGGTGGCAACCCCTAAAGCATCTTCGATGTTATTCTTTCTCTAGCCGAAAAGCTCAAGTGGTCCTTTACTGGTACTGTTATACAAAAAGGACAAGCCATTTTTCGTTTGTGATCACTAACTAAGAAAACTACTTAACTAATCTGTACCGAAATTTAACCAGGTCGTATTTATAGCTCAAGTGAGGTTTGGCAATAATAAAATCTTATTAAAAAATATTTTAATTATAAAAAGCTATAATATTTGGGTAACAGTGAAATTTTAAAATTGACCGATAGTTGGCGAGTGCCATATTACGATATAGAGCTTGAACTTGATAAGAGATTACTAAGGTAGTTGTTATATAGAGCTAGAAACTGAGAATCAAATTTACTTATATTTAATTAAATTATTAAAAAAAGATTTAAATATGTGGTGCGACATGTGGATCCCAGTGAAGTTTGTAAATCGACGGCTATGTGATTAGCATCATTCGGCAATAGACTTTACAATGGTAAAACTACTGAACCTATCTCTACCACATTTTAACTATATCATGTTCATAGTTCTAGGAAGGTTTAGCAGTAATAATATTTACAATAACAAAAATTGAAATGTACAATGTTCATTGGCAGAAAAGAGGTTCTGTAGATAGTCATTTAGTTTTATGATTAAAAATTAAAATCCAACCAGATGAAAACAATAAAATTATTCCTGCCGAATAAACATTATTACCAAATCAAAATGTCGATCCTTTGCTTTTTTATATTGTGTGTAAAAATATGATCTATGGGCCTTCATTTGTAAACACTGATAATACAGTCCAGACAAGAGTTTCTTAATAGCCCCTGCCCATCTGCATTACTAATTCTTACATTAAAATTAAAAATTAGTTGTCAAATTATAGGTTTTCATAATACTCAAACACCTAATCAATGCAGTTATAATCAGATTAAAAATTATTGCTATATGTGAAAATATTATTGAAGAAAGAATACTCAATCGCATAATGCAATGCAAATTTTTTATCGATTTTCAAATAAAACTTCAATTACAAGTTAAGGGCGACGTCGCGACGAGGGATGCCTTTGTATGCATATGTTAAATAAATATTTATTACTATATACAGGGTGTCCCTAATTTAAATGGCAAAACTTCAGGAACTTATAGGGGACCGAAAAACTAAGACAAAAAGTCCTTTAGAGATTTGCTCGTTTTTGCTTAGTTTTAGAGAAAATCGCAAAAAAAAAGAAACAAAACAAAAATGTTACAGGTAGCGATTATCACCTTTCAAAGTTCGTCAGGGTAGGCAGTAAGATATGTAAACACTTAATGTTATCTTTTACATTCTTTTATTTGTTTACATTTTGGCTTCCTTCTAGGATTATAATTCCTAAATCAGTCTTCAGTCAGTTACTCAGATATTTTTGTGTGATTAGTATCAGCCACAATGCCGCATACGTATATTCTAATGTTGAATACGCTGATGTGATTTTTGTGTATGGTTTCTGTAACGGTAATGCTTTAGAAGCGGTGCGGGAGTATGCGCGCCGATTTCCAAATAGAAGAGTGCCTAATCGACGAGTCTTTTCGTTAACTTTTAATAGACTACGAGAGACTGGGTCATTCTTAATACGTAATGAAGGCGACCAATTCCAGGCAGCAATAAGAGCAGATTATCGGAGAAGAAATTGTGTCCAACGCCACTTCGATAACAATCCTGAGACTAGCATCCGAAGAGCATCTGCTGCATTAGCAATATCGCGGCAAGCAATATGGCGAACTTTGAAAGGTGATAATCGCTACCCAATTCAAAAGTTCAGAATTTATTACCTCAAGATTATGTCAAGAGATTGAATTTTAGTAAATGGTTTCTTGACAAAATTCGCGATGATAAATTATTTCCATTAAAAATTATATGGACCGATGAAGCTACCTTTACAAGAGGAGGAATTGTTAATCAAAGAAATTATCATGTATGGGCTCTTGAAAATCCCAGAGCTATTAGAGAGAATAGGTTTCAGCATGAATTTGCTATTAACGTTTGGCTTGGAATTTGGAACGGATTGCTAGTGGGACCATATTTTTTACCTGGAAAATTGAATGATATCACATTTACACATTTTTTGGAGAACGACTTTTCTAATTATTTAGATAACATTCCCTTACAGCAGCGGATTGAAATGTGGTTCCAGCTCGATGGATGTCCTGCTCATTATAGCCGAGTTGCTCGAGCTTGGCTGGATATAAATTATCCACAACGATGGATTGGACGTGGAGGAGTAGTACCTTGGCCACCCAGATCACCCTGATATGACACACATGGATTTCTTCGTATGGGGAACCTTGAAGAAGAAAGTTTATTCGGTGTCAATAAACTCAAGAGAGCAATTAAGAGACCGAATTATAGATGCAGTGCACCAAATATCATCAGAACAATGTTTAGCTGCAATTTATCAAGTGTATGCTAGATGTAATGCTTGCATTGGTGCAAGAGGACAACATTTTGAGCAATATTTACATTAAAAAGAACATAACATAAATATAAATGTAAATAAATAAGTATAAAAATGAAAACTTGTTTTGTTTCCTTTTTTGCGTTTTTCTCTAAAACTAAGCAAAAACAAGCAAATCTCTAAAGGACTTTTTGTCTTAGTTTTTCGGTCCCCTATAAGTTCCTGAAGTTTTGCCATTTAAATTCCCTGACTCCCTGTATATATTTATATATATATATATATATATATATATATATATATATATATATATATATATATATATATATATAAATTCCATTATTGCTAATTTATAACAATTAATCAAGGGAAAAAATGTCGGAAATTTCTTCGCGGTAGAGTTTAGTAATGAGAGTTCTATCGAATTAGGTTCCGTAGCCCATTAGCCGCGTTAATGGCATTATAAACAGAGGGGCACTCAACGAATCACCACCGCCTCCTCCTTCATGATTAATTTCCTTCCCAAAGTGTACAGTATCTCAATTGATTACTTCATCAATCCTTTCGTGTCGGAAGGTGTCGAGATATTCCTGGCTGTTCATCGAGTCTTTTGACAGCACTCGAGAACCCTCTCGCATTACGCGACCCCTTACTATAGAGCTACTGAATAACTGCATCTGTAAACAATAGCCTCGGAGGTAATTTTCTGTTATTTATACCGGATGAGGGGAATAGAACACCCTATATAGAATAGCTAGAAGTTCCTTCCTGGAGGAAGTCTACAATGTCATAGTTGGAATTAATAAAGAAGCCAAGACAATGTTATGGACACCGAAGTCCTACCAAGAAATTCCTACTATGAATTTGTGTTTAGGTTACTGAATTCATTAAAAAATCATTCATAAAAACTTTAATTTGAGATACAATGTTTAAGAACAAAAGGGTCCACGGAATTTGGATAATCCTACGCAATTTAGGGTTGGGCGCCAACTTTTTGTTAGTTTAGCAAAAAAAATGTTTTACAAAATTCGGTGTTTTAGTCCCCCTTCTCCCGAAGAATCATTATATTATGCTACATATCGAAGTAATAATCCTTAATTTAATTAATCAAGGATTAATAATAAATAAATAGTCTTTGTAATAAAGAGGCCGGGACAGGAACGACTTTCAGAAAACTTTCGTTTTAGCTAAAACACATAAATAAATAAACATGTATAATTTACTTATACATATATTGTTAACCAGTATTTTCATTTTTTTATTTTTTTTTATTTTTAGAAAACATAATTAAAATAAGTATAATAATTTTATTTTTCAAAACCTTTAGACATCCCCCATTTGAAATGGGGATCTGAAGATATGTAACCTAAATTTGGCCTTTTATAAAAAAAAAAAATTAAAATAACAATACATTTTTAAAGAATATTTTGATTGAAATTTACAATAGATTACAAATAAAAAAAATGACATATCACTTGTTTTTAAAGAAACTACCCATTGGTTGCACTTATAAAGGTTCTATATAATGAAGTGTACTATGTTAAAAGGTCCCGAGGCCACCTTATTTTCAGCCACCTCGGAGGTTAGATAGAATTCATTATTAATTAATAGAACACCATTATTTTCATTTCCCTTTTAGAAAACAGTATTCAAGTAAGTATTAGAAAAAAAATTCAAAATCATTGTATCATCTCTAATTTAAAATATATCCACAATATTTGACCCTCTATAATATATATATATATATATATATATATATATATATATATATATATATATATATATATATATATATAAAATAAAAGAACTTCACACATTCCCCATTTAAAATATAGTCAACAAATTTTGATCCTTAAAAAAATTATCAAAAATCATAATAAACTTTATATTTTCAGGCGTTATTTTCATTACTCTTTCAGTAAGCTTCGAAAATAAGTATTAGATAAACCTTTATAAACCCTTAAGTCATTACAAATTTAAAATATTGTGTCCGAAATTCGGCCCCTTATAAAAATATTGATTATTTTTATAAGGAGCCGAATTTTGGACACAATATTTTTAAAACAATAAATAAACAACAATAAATATTGTTATATATAAATAAATAACAATAAATATTAAAATAATATATATTATATATATAAAAAAAAAAATATATATATAAAAATATATTAATATATATATATATTTTTTTTTTTTTTTTTAATATTTATTGAAATTTACAACTGTATATTCAATATAAAATATAATACATCAAGTAAATGTGATGACATAGATAAAATGACACGTCACTTGTTTTTAAAGCATCAGCATAGAACATTGGTAGCACTTACTAATATTCTATACAATGAGGTACTATATCAGAAGGTCCCGAGGCCATCTTCTTTTCAGGTGCCTCGGAGGGTTATCTGGAATGGAATGAGTAGCAAGTTGTGATACTAATGGATTTGAATGGTTGTGGAGTTTGCTATGAAAGGATAGGTATCTGGTTTGAGTTAAATCATGTTAAGATCTTTGTGGATAAGTTTTTTTGTGACGAAGTAAGGAGCATTTAGGATTTTTCTGAGGATTTTGGATTGTAAGGATTGGATAGGAGATGAATTGGATGGTTTAGTGGAGCCCCAAAGCTCAGCTCCGTATGTCGAAAATGGTCTAATTATTGGTTTGTAAATGAGTCTTTTGTAATTAATTTGTCAAGTAAAGAACGTTTGTCAAGTAAATCTTAAAGTAGTCGAAAAAGACGGGCAGTTTCTTGTCGTTTTAGTCTTGTATGTGGATTCCAAGTAATAAGTTTGTCCATCCAGATGGAGTCCTAGGTAGCGGATCTGTTCAACGGGGATCAGTGTGGAACATCAATCAAAACAAAATTTATATTTTAAATTTGTCGACTACTCCAACATTTACCAGAAAAGCGTTCAAAGCTCCCAATAAATTACAATACTTATTTACATGAAGTAATAAGATCCATTTGGACATAAGGAGTTGAGCTTTAGGGCTCCACTTAACAGTACGCGCATTTATTTTTTGTATATGATGTTAAAATGTATACGGTTGCAAATATCAATAAATATATTAAAAAAATTAAAACAATAATCTATTTCCATAATTTAATATATATATATTAAATGTTAGAACTTCGAAACAGTTTTTCAGTTTGCGATTCCGTCCTTTGCCTGTATAGATTAAATTCTAATCCGAAGGAAGTTGAACATCGATTCTGCATAAGTGACAAACGATAACTGGTATTTTAACTCCAAGTGAAAATAAGTTGGTCGTTAGTTGGTACAGCTGGGGCGGTAGGGCTCCTGGACCGGAAGGAAGGAAAACATCACTAAATCAAGATGGCCACGGAAGGCTATCGTAAATTAAGACACCGCAGCTTCAGCAAAATGTCTCCTTTTAACGCCGCACACACGCTTTGGTTCATCAATTATTTTCACGGCTGGTCATCCCCATCAATTCGTCAGGCACTAACGAGGTTCGTAAAACAAGAAACCGCAAAAACCCTTGAAGGTTCTCTATTTATTGCTTCCTTAAGCAGCATCTTGTTCCGAATGGAACATTTCTTGTATTAAACACTTCTACCGGTTCTCTCTCTTTTTCCTTCCACAAAAAAAAATAAATAAATAAATAAAAAAAATTATGTTATAAGAAATAAACTGAATAAAAATGCAATTTAATTCCTCAGATTTGCTATTCAGCATTTTGTTTTATGCTGATGGAAATTTCAATAGGTATATGTTTCTTTCAATCTTATATTCAATAAAAGTAGGTAAGTAATAAAGAATATACCGATTATTAAATAAATCAATAGGAACTAAATCAAAAAGTATAAATATCCATGAATTACTCGTAGAAGAAATCAGGCGAGAATTGATCTCTTGCTACAGACAAGGATTACAAATTTCCTTCAAATGGATAAAAGTCCATGCCGGCTTACTTGGAAATGAGCAGGCAGATATAGAAGCTAAAAACGTGACATAGAATACAACTCTTCAAATTTTATTCAATAAAGCACCAGTTAGTGTAGTTAAGCACATTTTAAAAACAACGACTCGACAAACTTGGAACGAAAGATGAACAAATTCGATAAAAGGAAGGAGCTTATGAATTCATTAAAACTTTAGACGACGGAAAAAACATGAAAAAACTAAATTACAAACTAACCCAATTTTTGACAGGACATGGCGGAGCTAAATGTTACACAGATTTAAACTTACTGACAACAGCATTTGTAACTGCGGCGAGAACAGCACAAGCTTACGACCATCTCACTTATGACTGCAGAAATTTGGAAAGACACAGATACAAACTGATATCCAAAGTCCTAACTGAACGGAGACAAATGGCCGCCTTCAAAGAAGGATCTCATAGATAAACATTTTGATACATTTGTGGATCATATTGATTATATATAACAAATCAACAGTTTGAAAAGTTTGTCTGTAGTTCTACCTATATTTGTTTATATTTATTATTTGTATTTATTTATTTATTTTTATTTTATTTTTTTTAATTTATTTATTTTTTTAACTTCATTTTCCCGTAGAAATATATTCACTGGGAACTCTGTAAGATTAATTGTAATATTTTTTTTTTTTACATTACTTTATATATGTTCTAACCTGATTCGTGTTAAATATGATTTATTTTTCTAAATTATGCATTTAAAAAAAAATAAAGCTGTCAGGTATGCAATGGTTTATTAAATTTTCTCCTTGCACAATCTATCACGCATACGTTAATAATATTATTTTGCATTTATAAATAAATTTGATATAAATCTTGTCTCTTTTTTTTTCTTTTTTTTTTTATCTTAGTAATTTATGTTGCGTGATAATATGTTAATTGAATTGTCTTATGTTGTACATAAAAAAAAGGTTTCGTTCAATCAGAACGAGTTGTGCTTAGAGATTTCTGCGTAAAGATAAATTCCAGCTTGAATTTATCGCCTTACATATACAGGTATTTACGGTATCTTCGGGGGCTGTAATTACTGCCCGTATGTTTCTGTAATTACTCATTTGCTTGTATGCAGTTATAAACGTATTTCTTTTATTATATGCAATAAAAAATAATTAAATGTTTGCATATAATTTACGTTGCAGGTTGTTACAGGTGTGTGTTACCTCATGTCTTAGAGACTTTTGATTTTTATTTGTGTTTTTTTTTTTTAAATATTAATAAAAGAAAAGAACAGATTCAGATGATTAGCATATGTAGTTGAAACATATGATGTTTGCTGTTTTTTGTAACCTCACATTAACTGGTTGTTAACAAATGTGTATTGTTGTACGTAAAATTATTATGTTAAAATGAAAAAAATGAGGTTACGTATTTCTTGGGTGTAATGATGGAAACTTGCTAGCAAATGTATTGTAGCTAATGGGACAGTGATTCAGAGAATATGGAAATCTATGCTATTATATAAAAGGACAAGCCATTTTTCGTTTGTGATCACTAACTGCTAAAACTACTGAACTAATCTGTATCAAATTTTGACCACGTCATCTTTATAATTCCAGGATGGGTTAGCAACAATAAAATATACTGATTTTCCAATAATTTGCTATAAAAAAAGCGATAAATATGTGGTGCGCAGTAAAGTTTGAAAATTGACCGATACGTGGCGAACGCAATTCAAGAGAGGTTACAAATATAAGGTGTTGTATAGAGCTAGACAATGATAATAAAAATTATTTATATTTAATTAAATTATTTAAATTTGTGGAGCGACATGTGGTTCCCAGTGAAGTTTGAAAGTCGACCAATATGTAGTTAGTGCTATTCCGCAATACAGTTTGAAACTACTGAACACATCTATAACAAATTTTACTAAATCATTTTTATATTTCTAGTAAGGTTTAGGTATAATAGCATTTAAAATAATAGAAATTTAAATGTACAATGTTGAGTTTCAGAAATGATGTTTGCCAGACTGTGGTATACTTTTAAGGTTAGAAACTATTACCAAATCAAAATGTCGATCATTGCTTTATGATATTGTGTACAAAAATATGATTCATAGGGTTTTGGTTGTAAACACTGATAATGCAGTCCATTATCCACAATAGTTTCTTAATTGTCTCTGTCCATCTGGATTACCAACGGATAAATTAAAAGTAATAATTGGACGTCTAATTATGCTTTTCTGGGACCACTCTGTACCTGGCTTATCTCTCTACGAGCAGGACAGGTCTGGTTGGGGGCTCCCTAGGATGAGTGTGTATTGTAAATAAAGTACGATTGTGTTTTTAAATTTAAATTTAATTTTGTTTTATTCTTTATTATTACTACTTATTTATTTTATTTT
The DNA here is from genome assembly GCA_003667255.2 of Euschistus heros. NCBI lineage: Eukaryota > Metazoa > Arthropoda > Insecta > Hemiptera > Pentatomidae > Euschistus > Euschistus heros. The sequence goes on along the minus strand of RCWM02000052.1, from coordinate 3,321,645 downwards.
TATTTTTATTTTTTATTATTTTTCTAATTTTACTATTGTATTTTATTTATAAGCATAATGTATACTTTATATTGTTTATGTATAGCAAGTTATGTTATGTTCTATTTTTATTTATGTTATTATATATATATATATATATATATATATATATATATATATATATATATATATATATATATATGTATTTGTTTTCTAATTATTTATTTATTTTTCCTCATTGTACATAATGTGTGAATGTATGTACGCCATCTATATTACTTATTGCCCACATCTGGTGGTAATAATTAATATAGTAATAATGCCACACCAGTGGCAGATGGTAATAATTACTCAATACAAATTTTAAAATTTAAAAAAATTATGCTTCTTTTATGTAATCTTCAAACACCTAACCAATGCGTTTTCAACCAGGATAAAAATTACTGCTACTTTTAAAAATATCACATCAATAAATAATGCTCGATTGCATACTTCAATACAAGATTTTTATCAATGAACAAATAAAATTTCAATTACTTAAATTTTTTAAAGTTCTTTACTTATGAGAGCGGGCGAAGCCGCGATGGGGGATGCTGGTTTAAATTAAGCCATATTGCTCGATTTAGAGATCTTACCTAGTGACACCCGAACGCAGTTTGAGAAAGTAGATAGATGAAAAAGGGACGAAATATTCTGAAACTAATATTGCGAGGAAATGATTGGTAAGACTGTGTTAATACCAACTAAAATGTATCATTTACTTTCTTCATGATACCTGATATATTTATATACCTCTTTTCGAACAAATATTTTAAACTGTGACCTCCGACTAACCAACGAGGGTTCTCAGACCACTTAAGAGGGGTTCTGCTTTAAATAAATTTGCTATATTGCTTGCAGGTTGTAGTCAAGTGAGAAGTGACCTGAAACTCATACAAAAAATATCTATGATGTTTATGTTCAGAGCTATAAATGCTATCTAAGGATAATGATACGTGAAACTTGAGTAAAGTCCGGAAATGTGAATCTCGTTTTATTTCGATAGGCCGTTGAAGAAACCGATGCCAAAGATCCACATTTACGCAATGAGCTAACAACTGCAGCCTCTAAGATCCTTCTCTGTAATTTACGACTGCTCTGTGTTTAAGGATAATTTTAGAAATTGTGATCTCAGATGTAGGGTGTTATTAAAATCTGCAAACTGCACCTTCCTTCTTTCAGCGGACTTCCAAGCAAGAAGATATTCAATACAAAGATACTATTGAATAAAAGTGTTTAAAACATACGTTTTATTTCCTTTGATGCCTAGAAGTAATTTATTTAACTTTCGAAAAATTTTATATAAATATTTAATTATATCTTAGATTTTTTTTATATCCATTTATTGAAATTTACAACTGTACAAAATATATACATCAATGAACACTATACATACAAAAATTGTAAATATATTAACAACGATTATAATAACATGTTAAAACTTGTAAAGAACTACTCATCAGTAGCACTTTATTAAAAATTCTATACTAGAACGGATTTGAGTGATTATGGAGCTTACTATGAAGGGATAGGTATCTGGTGTGGGCTAAATCAGCGACATATGGAACATTAAGATATTTATAGATAAGTTTATTGGTGACAAAGTAAGGGGCATTAAGATTTTGGATTGTAAGGATTGAATACGAGATGAATTGGATGGTTTAGTGGAGCCCCAAAGCTTAACTCCGTACGTCCAAATAGGTCTAATCACAGTTATGTATATGAGACTTTTGTATTAATTGGGAGCTTTGAACGTTCGTCTAGTAAATGTTGAAGTAGTCTATAACGACGGGCAGTTTCTTGTCGTTTTAGTCTTGTGTGTGGATTCCAAGTTAGACGTTTGTCCAAGTAGCGGATCTGTTCAACAGGGATTAGTGGAATATCATTAAATCATAGATTTTAAAATTGATTTTATTTCTAATTCTTAGCATACCAGTCTAAAACTTCAAGAAACTATCCGTTTTCTACTTTTTCAAAATGTAAAATTAAAAAAAATGTATATATTATGTATAATCAGGGCTCCACTAAACAATCCAATTCATCTCGTATCCAATCCTTACAATCCAAAATCCTTCGAAAAATCTTAAATGCTCCCTACTTTATCACCAATAAAGTTATCCATTAAGATCTTAAATGTTCCATATGTTGCTGAGTTAGCCCAAACCAGATACCTTTCCTTTCATAGTAAACACCCCTTACCACTTTAAGTGGGGAAGGAGAGTGGCCAAGGATGAGTATTTAATGAAATGAAAACTTATCTTCTTTTTCTTCAATTCAAACAATTCATCAATTCTAAAATAAAATCAATTATAGAGAAAAATAAATAAACAGTACTTAATAATTACATACAGGTTTCTTCAGGAGATATCGGAGCTGCTGTTACTACTGGTTCAATTGTGTTAGAAACCAGTGGAGGCTGCTGAGAACGTTATACATACTAACATTTCAAATATTTGAAAGCTTCAAACACTGTTTTAAATATTTTATAATATTTCACTTATGAGTAATTTTTTTATTTTGTTTCAGGTCGGTCGAAGTAATTGGAACGAATACTATTCTTCCCGAAAAAATAATGGTAAAATTTGGACCAACTATCACTCCGTATCTGCGGCCAAGTCAGGTAAGTTTAAAATATATTTTATTATTTTTATGTCGTTATCTAATTTTAATGTTTAACTTAAAAAAATATATATATATATATTTTATGAGGTCAGTGTATGAGATGCGAGAGGTGCATACATCTAAATTAACTTTATTTTTTTCATTTTATTTATTTTACTTTGACTTCAACGATTATTTTTTTTCTAAACAACAAAATATTATATTAAATAAAACAACTACACTAGCCTTCGATGTTGTATTAGATTAAAAGATTTACTGCTCTGTTATTTTATAGAAAACCACTCGTGAATTTCAACAGTTTGCTTTCCCTGGGCTACTGTTATTATTATATTATTAATTATTCAATGAGAAAAGGGCTCTTGCCCGATTTGTATTGAAAAAACATTTTACTGCCGTTATATTTTTAGAAGCGTTTTACATATTGAAAAGCGAATATCTTCATATACCACAGGCCAACATAAAAGGCGATAAAAAATTAGGTATATTAGAAAATAGTAGAAATCATAATTGCTATCGTAGAGCTTGCCTAAAATGTTTGCAATTATGAAAAAATGAAAGGAATATTAAAAAATATTAACACAACATTATAAAATAATCCAAAATTTTTGGGGACGCTCAGAAAAACGATGTTGGGAATGTAAAAGTTCCATTAAAAATTTCCCCAGTCATTATAAGAAACTTTACAATATTTTATAAAATTCTTGAAAATGGAAAAATATATAATTTTTTCAAATGTGATTCTCTATCTTAAAGTGTCATAGGCTTATAGAGTGATTAATCTATTCGTAAATTATCTAAAATTAGCCAATGATCATTATAAATTTAAACATTTAGTCTTCAAGAATCGCTTGACCCTATTTTGTTGATTGTAATTTGTTCTAAATATGTTAGTAAAAATATACTTTCATTCTCATAGGGCTCGTGGTCCATTTTTTTTTTTTTTTGTTTTTATTTCTCGGTTCCAAAGCCTGGACTTATTTCTTACTCTAATTTTAACCCCAACCTGACAATAGCGGTTTTTTTTTTTTGGTTTTTTTATTGATAAATCCAATCTTTGCAAGGTAATTTCATTTCTTTTTTCTTTTTTTACAAAATATTTTTATTCAAAACTGTACACAATGAACAACCAGTGAATGTGAAGTTATATTAAAACAACAGACATGATCAGCCATAAGGGAGCCAGCGCTCAGTGGTACATCTCCAGGCGTGATACTAAATTATTAATTACTAGATCCCTCATCCACCTCCTTTTCAGCCTCCGTTGAGTTATGACAGGAATTTGTACTGTTGCCATGTTCTGTACCTGTTTGTTAGTGCCCAAGTAGTTTTTCATGTAAATGCCTGTCAATTTTAAGAATATGTCTTAACTGTAGAAACACGTAATTCTGTATGTAGCATACTGTTTGGCACATAAGAAGGGGAGTCTGTTATCAGTCTTAGTTTAGATTGAAATATTTTTATTTTTTGAATATGTTTTTTTTTTTTGGCATGGATGCATACGTCCAGATGGGTTTTAATAATTAACTGTAAATGTTAAGTTTCAGTGGTAATTTCTTTTAATTTTGTTACTAATTGTAAGATCGTTGAATTTTTCTAGCGAAATGATCTGTTTGGTCTGCTATTTCGTTAATTTAATTTGTAGTGAGCCAGAATCCAGAATAAGACTACACTGATAGCTTATTCCTTGGTCTCCCTCCAATGATTTGATATTCCCTTATTTAAAGCATTTCTGGCATGGTTAATGATGATGCTTGTTAATGATGTTAAAAAGACTGCTGTCATACGATAGAAATAAATTCAAATCGTATCTAGCTATAAAAATAAAATAAAATAAAGGAAGAAAAAAAAGTATACACAATAAAAAATATATGTCTGACCGGACTGGCATCTAGAACTGTTATTTAAACTTTTCCAATTCCTTGAATGCACATATTTCCTCATCTTCCGTTCTGATCCTCCCCATAGAGTATTTTAAATTAACAATAATTCTGCATAATCATTCCCCTCTCCTATGACTGCTGGAATTCCTCAAGGCACTATCTTAGGTCCCATTTTTTATACTGCGTATACACCTGATAGCACTGCTCATTCTAATACTACTCTCACAACCTATGCTGATGACGCTTGAGAGTTATTAGTCAGTAATTATCCATTTACTGCGCCTAGATTTTCCAGTCACATATAACCTTAGTTAAATGTCCAACTTTGAAATTGGTGTCATAACTGGAGAGACAAGATAAATAGAAACAAATAACTTATACTCTTCGTCAAAAATCTACCACACCCCGTCCTTCCGCATTATTATACCGTTAGATACCGTTGAACAGACACGATATGTTGGATTTCATCCTGACAAGAGACTCACATAGAACTCTCATATGATATTGAAAAGGGAAGAAGCTGCTCGTCGTTTTCGACTGCTCCAAAACTTAATTGAAAAGAGTTCTATTCTCCCGATTTACTATAAAAGGAAACTCATTTATGTAACTTGCCAAAAAGTTATCAGGCCCACCCAAACAATCGGGCTATTCTTGTATTCAGTCTCTCTAATCCCAAATCCTTACTTCTGCAACATTAAGCAATGATTATGACAAGACAAGACAAGTTAAGTGATAAGGCAGATTCGCAACTATCAACTGTCGATTCAGTTAGTAGTAAATAGTAACAGACATAGATACGTTACACTATTCTGAGATCAGTCTATGTGCTCTGGTTTGATAGGTTTGATGGATGAGTCGAGTGTGACCAAGGCTGAGTGGAAAATCAATGGGTAAACGTGTATTTACAATATCTTTCGTTTGATAATAGGTATGTTTATCCAATCACGATACCATGTGTTACATGCTTGTATTAATATCTTAATTTTAATGTTGTATTATAATAAAGAAATCAACTTATATATGAAGTCTAAACGAATTTTATAAAATTATTGCTACAAGCTATTAACAAAGGAAGAAATCGTAGAGAAAAAAACTCAGTTTCTCCCTAATCTATGTTCTTCTGTTTTTTCCAAATTACATTTCAGGCATAAAAGGATCAAATTCCTTAAAGTTATTATTATATAAAATAAACAATTCATGATTTGAAATAAACATAGTTAAGAGAAGACAGGTGTTTCAAACGTGACTCTTTTCATTCAAATCAATACAGCCCATAAACAGTAAGTATTATCGAGAAATGTTATATATAAAGAAATAACGCCTTTAGAATCAAAACCTGCTAAGTCCATTTTTTAATTACTTATGTTTTTTATTTATCGATTTAATAAGTCCTAATGATATTTTATTTACTGGTCTGACAATTGGTGCCAAAATCTGTAAAGTCCACTTCAAAATGACCTTTAAAATTCATGCTAAGTCCATAGTTAACAGGGGAGACTGTAGTAGCGCCAGGTAGATTCTTTGTTAAAAAACATTTTGGCGATGAGTAGACTTAAAATCCCAAATTAGGGTACTATTTGGCAACATTACAAGATGCTGCTGATAAAAAATAAGCAAAAAAATTCATTCAGATAATGAAGATGCAAATGAATGTGCTTTTGTTTAATTTGAATTAACAATTTCAAAGTCCAGTATTCAAATTTTATTACAGCACACCTGAGCCGTCCCAAAAATCTTTTGAAAATGTCAAACTGAACCTCAAATTGTTACATTTTAATCATGTCAGATTTATTTGGAAATATTAAATACCTTTTGTAAAATTTCCACGTTTTTTGACCTGAAAATTGGACTTAGCAGGTTTTGATTCTAAAGGCCTCAAATATTCTTCATTCAATTTCTAATCAGGAAGTAATCGGCTGATTTTCGATCGGAGCAACACAGAGTTAAAGCGTGTCAAATTCTTAAATTTTTGAATTTTAAAAAATTTACAAAAAAAGTATAGACCCCCATCCAAAAGACATCCATTTCAAAAAGACTCTTCTGTTATGTTCCTATCTAATGACTAAAGCGTTTTTGATATTGTTGATGAGATATCGATACATAAACATATGTTTAGTTGTATAGTTTCTTCTGTTGTAAAATTTTTTATTTTATAAATAAACTTTCATTAATATCCAATGACAATCCTTGACTACGGATTGTAGAAGTAACTATTTGAACTGGACCCGTGAACATTAGAATTCGTGTTGATACTTTTGTTTAGTATTGAAAGGGGAACTGCCATGTTGATAGGTAGGCGTATTAGATTACTTTGAAACTTGTTAGAACTATGTTAATACCTTGTTGTTTACAATGGTTTTGAATAAATAAGACTTTTTTTTTTATTTGCTTGTCTATTGTGCGTAAGGAATGTTAACTGACCTTCGCAAGCAATCAGATAATTGTATCGTAGCCGATGATGGTGGGATCAGGGTCGTTGACTCGGGAATTGTAATGAAATAATAGACTTCTTATGGACAATATCACGGCCACCCTAGATAAGAAGTAGCCTCGGATCTAGTTAGCAGCGTCAACCTCTTCCGCTCTTTAACGCTCGTAATTACGGATGTGTCGATTTCAAATTTGAATTTTCGAGTCCTCCGATTCTTCAGAAGAATCGATTATAGAAAGCTAATTCTTAGGAACATTTTCATACCACTAAGATATAATGATTTTTTGTTACCTAATTATGCAATTATTACTAGTCGATTCTTGTCCAACATAACATTACAACGTAACACTAAAAAAAAAATGTAAGAAATATTTTTTTATTTTTTTCTTCTTCATTAACAGAGAAATTTTTCTTAAATCAGTGTTATGAAATGAAAAAATAAACTTTATTCTGGGACTTGCAGTCTCCTAAGAACAACAATAATGCACAGTTACAATTACAATTGTTAAGCCGTATTATTCAGAAATTAAATGTTTCAGTGATTACGGCATACATTTTCGACAGGAAAAAAATGATAAATTAAAAATAAATAAATTTAAAAAAAAAAAATTAAAAACTTTCTGATCTCAACATTTCGCCAGTAAGGTTAGGGAGAGGAAACAATAAGATCGAAATAAATTGTCTGGCATTTGCAGATGACTTTGCTATACTTTCTGAAAATTTTGCATCTGCTGTAACCCAAGTAAATGTCTTGGAAGAAATAGCCAGCAGAACTGGCCTAAGAATTGCTGCAGAAAAAACAATTTTTTAACAAACATTCAAGATGCACAAAATATCTAAAAACAGCTATTGGCCAAATAGAGAGAGTAATTTTTTTTAAATATTTAGGAGAAATAATCCAAGAAAATGGTTTGGAAAAATCTGCAATAGAGGAAAGAAAGATCATTACAATAAAAAATGCCTATCCAAAAATGTAAAACTAAGGCATTACAACACAGTAGCGAAGCCGGAATGCCTATATGCAAGTGAATGTCTGGCATTAAACTATAATTTGGATAAATTAGAAATACTAAAAAGGCGAATCATGAGGAAAATATTAGGCCCACAAAACAGTAGATGGTTGGAAATTACGAAGTAATGCTGAAATATATCAAAATGCAGAAAATATATCAGATGTAATAGAGAAAAAGAAGATTGGTGTTTTTTGATCACTTATACCGAATGCCTGATAGTAGATTGACCAGTAAGATTTTCAGATATCTGTGGGATAAGAAATCAACAACAAGCTGGGTCAATGAAGTAAAAAGGGATTTAGAAAAAAACAATATAAAAATAGAGGAAATAAATAATAGAGAATACTTTCGGCGTAAGTATTGAAAATGGAGGGATTCCAGGGCAGGAAAGTGAAAAGGACTGGTGCAAAATGGTCTCAGGACAGAAAGAGGAAACGGTGAACAGATGAAAGCATACTGGAAGAAAAGAAAAGAACGATGGAGAAGGAATTGAAATTATCACGTGGTCCTCTGCTGGCCCATTCGAAAAAAAATAATGATAACATAAAAAACAATCGTGTGTATATATAAGTAATTCTAAGTATTTATTTAATTATTACCTATTTGCGGAAGATTGATTATCTGAAAGGCGTAAAAATAAATTATTTTTAAAGGAAGTTAGGGAAGCTGCTTTAGAAATAAAAGTGGGTAGGGAATTCCAGAAGGAGATAGCACGAATGATAAAGTATTTTTCAAAGGAAGCAGTTTTATGTGAGTGGGTATATAGGTTAAAAGGTTGAGATCTAGTGTTCATGGGCTGGATAAAAGAACACAGAGTTAATAGGTAAAGAATAAAGGAAGGTTTTTTTTGGTTTTTAGACATTGGAATAGGAAAGTACCCAGAAAGTATTGCCGTCGGAATTTAGGAAAGAGCCAGAATATCGGCAAGTAGCGTATGACCGCCTGGGGATCACGAAGATAAATCTAATGAAAAACAGTCCAACAGGCTTAATTAGTATAGTTGCTACTGCAAGCTAAATATAATATATTACAACATTTTACCAAAAATAAGATTCTTTTAACTAAAATATAATATTTTATATAATACGTTATAAAATAATATTGATTTTATTTATTATAATATTCATGTAATTCAGTTAACTGCAAAAATATATGACATCAAATAATACCATTTTCTGTTATATAAATATATATTTTTAGTCCTGATGAAGGCTTTTACAGTTACAATGTAAGCCAAAACATCTGCATAGTAAAGTAATACAATTTTTTTTTTAATAACAGTTTATTGAAATTTAGAACTGTAAAAAATATATACATCAAGTAAATGTGTTGTTAACTATTACAATAACGTAACAAAACTTGAAAAGACAACTCATCAGTAGCACTTTAATAAAAATTCTACACTAGAAGGTATCGAGGCCATCTTCTTTTCAGACGCCTCGGAGGATTATCGGGAATGGTGTGAGAAGCAAGTTGAGAAATTAGGGGATTTGAGTGGTAATAGAGCTTACTATAAAAGGATAGACATCTGGTTTGGGCTAAATCAGCAACACGTGGAACATTAAGATCTTTATGGATAAGTTTATTGGTGACAAAGTAAGGAGCATTGGTGATTTTTCGAAGGATTTTGGATTCTAAGTATTGAATACGAGATGGATTGGATGGTTTAGTGGAGCCCCAAATCTCAACTTCTTATGTCCAAATTGGTCCAATTATTGTTATGTAAATGAATCTTTTGTAATTAATTGGGAGCTTTGAACTTTTGTCTAATAATTGTTGATGTAATCTTTAACGACGGGATTAATCTGATTTAACTGGGATTAGTGGAATATCATTGAAGGATACTGTAGGACAGGTAGTCGTAGGTTTTTTGTGTAAATGAAGGGTAAAGGTTATTTGGTGGTGAGATTTTTTTTTGGATCTATTTTGATTCTCCATTTTTGACACCATTCTTGAAGGGTTAGGATATGGGATTGGAGTGTTTGGGAGGCAATGAAGGGATCATTGTTTACATAATACACGTGTCAGCATAAGGAGTGAGGACAGTGGTAGGATGATTTGGAATGTCAGTAATACAATTCCATTGTTATTTTTCGACTCCACATCCCAACTATCTACTTCTTCGAAAATATTTTTACTTTACTTTTCAGAACTAACCTAAAAATAAGCGCTGACTCCCTAAAGTTTTTCGCCGTGGAACCAAAAATAAAATCTGTCTCAACGAAAATATTCGACATAAGCTAGGTTTGTTAGTGAAGTAGATTAAGCATAAACTTAGCCTCAGGTTTTCAAAACTTAAAGGAACTTACCCTTCACCTTGTTACTGTTAAAATAATAAAAGTTAGGCTCTCCTTCAACCCCTCCCACCTCTCTGATGTAAATTTATAGTAATTCCCTTAAAAGTTTTATTGACCTGTCAATCTCTTCGGTTAAGCTGACCCTGTTCCTATCTAACTTTTTAAACAATAGTGAAAGAAAAAAAAAAAAAAATTACATTTTTAACATTACTAAAATTCCAATTTATATATTTATATATACCAAATATTTCATAATTGAAATAGAAAAAAAAAATTATAATTATAAAAACAAATTCAATATTCCCAATTCTTTCACTTAATATTTCATCACTTCATTAATTAATTTTGTTTAAAAGAGTGAAAAGTTTAATTACATTTTGTTTCGTTAAAAAAATAAAAATTTAAATTTAATTTTGAAATTATTAATTTTAATTTTTAAAACGCCGGTGGTATTGTTTAAATAATTCAATGTTTTTGATAAAGTGGTTTGATAAGAGTTATGCCACTGAAATGAAAGTTTTTTTTGTTTTTTTTAAATTTTATTGTCCTTTTTTTTTTATACAATATACATCAAGTCAATTTGAGGAAAATTATTGTAATGAAATGTAAATCACTTGTGAAGAACTACTCACTAGTAGCACTTCAATAAAAGTTCTTAACTATAAGGTCTCTCGGCCATCTTCTTTTCAGACACCTCGTTAGGTAAACAGGAATCGAATTTGAAGCAAGTTGGGATACTAATGCATTCGAGTAGGAATCCAGTTTACTATGAAGGGATTGGTATCTGGTTTGGGCTAAATCAGCAACATATGGAACATTAAGTTCTTAATAGATAAGTTTATTTGTGACAAAGTAAGGAACATCAAGGATTTTGAATTGTAAGGATTGGATGCGAGAAGAATTCGATGATTTAGTGGAGCTTCAGAGCCCAACTTCGTTCGTCCAAGTAGGTCTAATAGCTATCATCTAAATGAGTATTTTGTAATTTATTGGAAGCTTTGAACATTTGTCTAGTAAATGTTTGAGTATTCTATAACGAAGTGCCGTTTCTTGTCGTATTAGTCTTGGGTGTGGATTCCGAGTGAGACGTTTGTCAAAATGGAGTCCCAGATAGCGGATCTGTTCAACAGGGATTAGAATTATATCATTATTGGATACTGTGGGACCAGATGTCGTAGGTTCACGATGAAGGGTAGTTATTTGATGGGGCTATTTTAATTCTCCATTTTTGACACCATTTTTATGATGTGGGACTGGAGTGCCTAGGATGCAATGAAGGGATCATTACTGATAACAAACATGTGTTATCGGCGTAAGTGGTGAGGACAGGAAATTATAGTAAATATAATTTTATGTTAGATTTAAATATTTGCTATGATAATAAAAACATTAATTTTTATAATATATTGAATTTGTGCTCATGTATATTATCTTTTTATTGTTTTAATTTCATTTGTATAGTAAAATAATTTTGTAAAAAATTTTATATGCACCCCTATTTTTTTGTCAACATAAAAAAAAATTTTTTTTTGTAGATACTCGAATTTATTGTAATTTACTATTTAATTTTCAACAATTTAAATTTTTATATGTATATAAAATTATTACAATGTCTAAAACAGATAACGAAACATCAGTCTGAATCATGCCAGAAGAAGGCTGAATAGGAGTCGGTTGAGGGATCTACTCGCATAAAACAATTTTTATAATCATGTTAAGGATTAGTTCCGCTGGGTAGAATATATTAAATTTGTGCTCATGTATATCATCTTTTTTTTATAATGAAATAATTTTTAAGTATTTTGTTAATACACTGCATATACAATTTTTTTTTTATCGGATTTTAATGTAATTATTTCGAAAAACATCTATTAAAATATTTTCAAATGCAAGTTGATGTCACCAGGTATTATTTTTTTATTGTTCTTCTGTTGGAGTTGGATTATTTCACAAAAAAACAACGGAATATTCCCATAATGCCCAGAAATAATTCCCAGCACGCGGCATAAAAAAAGCTACAACTCATAGCAGCCTGACAGAGTGGTCCGTTAGAGAACAGTGTGGACATCATTATGCACTCAGAAGTCATCAGCCATTCCTGCCATACATTGAGTAACTTCACTGATTACTAATGGGGTCACCAGATCAATCACTGCTCCAGCTTCCTCGCTTCATTTCACCAAATATTTTATCTGTGTATATTGTAGTATCTTTGTTTTGTTTTTTTCCTTTTGCTTACATTGAGTTTATCATTCCTGTTTAGAATATATTATTTTTTAAAAGTAGAAATAAAATTTCATTACACTTCATAAGGTTCCCATCTGAAATTTGAATTACAACAATAATATAAAATACAATTTTCAAGGTAATATACATAATATTACGTAAAATATTATTTACATAATATTTTATTCGACTAAAGTAATATTTATGTGAACAGAGTGAGTGTTTATATGCACGATTAGATGTTTCTAGTCTAGTTTGTTGGTGATTTCCTATCACCTAAAGGTACCCTTACTACTAGGATACTAAATTTATTTTGAATAAAAACATCAAATACCATTCATTATTATTAATATTCAGAATGATAACGTTTGTACAGGTATGTAATTTTATATTTTTCTTTTTTTTTGGGGGGTGGGGGAATAATAATAAGACCAAAAATCCAAAAATGGTTGGGCTAAATCAGCAACATATGGAACATTAAGGTCTTTATAGATAAGTGTGACAAGACGAGTCTTTATTAGTGACAAGATGAGGTGAGGCGAGTGATTTTTTTTTTAAATTTATTTTAAGCGTTTGGTAATATATCCGTCCAGTGTTCGCTCTTATACTGGATTAGACTGGCACCACCGAGTCAGGCCTTAAGTTCAGTTGAAGTGGATTTTTTTTTTACTCTCATTAGTTTATTAGAAAGCTTGTATTTACATGTGTATTATTATAAAGAAATTATCTCAACTATATAACATAATTTCCCTTATCATAACTGCTTCAATAATTCAAGTTCCTTATCGAACATATGATCGTTTATATGGACATTAGAATCGTCGGTCATAACGAGATATCTTATGTAGGGGTGTAACTCCATTAAGCCGATAAATATAAGTCACACTAGGTGCCGGTATTCTAATCTAATTACAAGTTATGGGAAATGAGAAAAAGATAGGGGAAAAAAAGGGGTTGGTAACCCTGGATGAGCTGGGGGGGGGGAGGAGAGGGGGTTAATTAATTGGGTCCTACCTGTGGCGAGGAGGGATTGAAAGCCTTTCTTCTCAGCCGCTCCGGGATTGGACCGCCTCCAACCGATCCTATTGGTTACCAAACCTTTAGGTTTAGCCAGCCCTATTCAATGTGTACCTATTCTATTCGTTCATTCGCCTAAGAGGTCCTATAATTATTTGTTGTTATTCCATTTTCCTTTCTTAAAAGGATATAATAGATTTACAAGTCCTTTATGTGAAACCAGTGGTGCTTAAATATATTTGGTTGCAATCGATACAGCATACATATCAGTCTGTTACAGACATAGCAAATACATGAAAGGCAAAAACACCACCCAATTTTTTTAAAGGTTCATTATTTTTTGGGTGTTTTAATTCATTACAATATCGATGATAATCTAACACATATGTGAACAGAGGAGTGCCGGACCACCGAAATTGACGGATTACTGGATGTACAGAAAAAATAATATATTTGAGGCGTAGTATTACAAAATCAGACAAGTCCAATTTCCAGATCTGTTTTTCTTTTTTAATAGTGTTTCTACTATATAGTCTTTAGGAAGAATGTTTGCTCCCAAAAGTAGTTATTTTCTCACACACATTAAAAACGGCCTTACAAAAAATAAGATCTCTTCCTAATTACCTTTATCTACCAACTCTGAAAATTTTCAAAAATGGACTTGGCTGGATTTAGAATTCTACACATCAATTATAACATCATAACTTTGAGTAATTTATGTTTAAAGTTTCTTCTTCTTTTTTTTTTAATTTTGCTTAAGCAGGAAAATGTTCCATAGTCCCGCCATATTCTTCATTTCTCTTTTTCTAGTTGTTTTGAGATATTCATATTTTGCTACTTCACACTTCTGCACGTAAATCCTTCATCCAAAGAACAAGATTGTATATTTTTTTTTTTTTTTTTTTTTTTTTGAAATGAGATATAACCCCTTCATTCACCAAGCACTTCAATTATCTTCTGTCCACACGATTATTTTATCCAACGAAGTAACTGCTTCTCTGCCATCGAGGTTGTAGGGTATTTTTCAAAATGACGTTCGATTTGTCTCTTACAATTTCGTCATCCGTTAGAAGGTTTTTTTGTGTTTTTTTTCGTTGAAGTTTTAGGTCATCCAGCTTTGAATATCTTGTTGAGCAAAGTCTGCATTGTCGTGTCTTCATAAATTCTTGGCAAATCATCAAATTCCAGCTATTTTATGTTGAACACTGTAGCCTTTCCTTTTAAAATTTCTCCATATATTGGTATCATCAAGGGGGGAGGGGGCTCCTCTAAAGGGTCTGATTACTGGGAGAGTCGCACAGTTGAAGGGCCGGATTATAGAGATGATGTAACCAGGTCATATGATATTCACGGATAAATTGCTTTATGATTTATTAAAATATTAATTAAATAATAAAAAGTTGCATTTAAAAAAGTTACTCAGCTATATTACAAAATTTTAAATTAATAATTTACATCCGTCCGTTGCTTTCTTTACGGCTAGCATTCGGTGAGTTACAGGTCTTATGTGATTTCGAATTAATTTTTTATAGATATTCCGGCATGTAAAACTGTAAAATAATTGTATTAATTTAAAATTTCGTTATTTTAATTTTTTTTTTTAATAATGCTTGATTTTATTTAATTAATATTTTAATAATTCTAATACGTTTAGATATATATTTTTTATTTTTTCTGTTCTCTTTTTTACTCACAATTTAAAAAAATAATTAATTGATATATAATTAACTCATATCGGACGTAATCCTTTCTCTGATATTGGAAATAAATAAAATAAAGTTCAAGAGATGAAATTGAAGGTGACCGCCATCATTCTTTATTAGGGAAGTTGACTTGACATTTGGCTAAAAATACTTCATGGCAGGAGACAGTATCCATTCCTTTATAAATTGTAAATATCTTTTCCAATATTTATTATCCTTATTACATTTATTTTTATCTCTGGGTAAATAAAATTGTTTGAAAAAAAAATGTCCAATATTTTTAACTGCTCTCGTTCCAAAACTTCAGCCAGGTTTTCATGAAAGGTAAATGTTAAACTATTGGATCAAATTAAAAAAAATGTTTCCAGAAATTCTTCAGAGATGTAGTTTTAGTAAAATTATATAATTAAATGAAAACAGACTAAAAAGTACTTTTCAATTGACTTTTAGTTAAAAAAGTTATTACTTTTTTTTTTCATTACTTCTTATTTTTAATTGTTAACTCAACTTATTTTTCAATCAGAAACTTATCAATTAAAATTGATTAAAAATATACACTATTTATTTTTATTTTTTAAAACACTTTTTTTTATATAATTCATTAGATTTTGTTTAGAAAATTGCATTTGTTCAATATGTTAGAAAAAAAAGTTGTCAAAATATAGGAATATTTGTTCTTCTTTTTTTTTAATGAATACAAGCTGCCTCACTCAAGGCCCATGTGTAATATGGATAATGAAAAATAAACAGCCTCTAACTCTACTAGAAATAAAATAAAATGTAAAACATTATAATATCATATAAATTAGAATAATAAATCTAAATATCATTTATATCATACTATGCTTATAGTCCCAGGGAAACCCAAAACCAAGCTTTTCCCCCAACTTTAGGAGGGTAAGCCAGGAGCAAGGAGATCTCAGCACTGCTTTTTCAGATGTGTCACTAGGAGGGCAAAATCCAGTGGAGTAGAACAGTATGGCACAGTCAATATAGATTAGATAATAGGAATATTAGAAATAAAAAGATTGAAAAAGTAAAGAAATATTTAGACTTTTATATTATTTGCATTACGAGCTTGTGGAATGTCTTATGTTTATAGTGAATAGTATAGAACCAAGAACGCCTCCTTGAAAAACAAAACAAAAAAAGAAACAGTTTTCATCTATTTTTAGTCATGATTTGAGTTTCCTGTCTATTTCGAAAAATAAATCACGAAGTGACGATATCAAAAATGTTTATTTAAAAATCGTTGGAGAAGTATCATTATGTTCATGTTTCTTTTAATGTGGTAAAATGTTGTTCATTTGATTTTTTAATTTAAAATGTATCACATCCAATCCCATATCCTAAACATTCAAGAATGGTCTCAAAAATGGAGAACCAAAATAAACCCAAACCAATCTCACCAAATATCCTTTACCCTTCTTCGTAAACCTACGACTTCCTGTCCTACAGTATCCTTTAATGACATTCCGCTAATCCCTGTTGAACAGATCCGCTACCTAGGACTCCACTTGGACAAACGTCTTACTTGGAATCCACTCACAAGACTAAAACGACAAGAAACTGCCTGCCGTTACAGACTACTTCAACATTTACTTGACAAACGTTCAAAGCTCCCAGTTAATTACAATAAACTCATTTACATGGCTGTGATTAGACCTATCTGGACGTACGGAGTTGAGCTTTGGGACTGTACTAAACCATCCAATTCATCCCGTATCCAATCCTTTCAATCCAAAATCCTTCGAAAAATCCTCAATGCTCCTTTCATTGTCACCAATAAACTTATCCATAAAGATCTAAATGTTCCATATGTTGCTGATTTATCCGAAACCAGATACCAATACTTTCATAGTAAGCTCCATAACCACTCGAATCCCCTAGTTTCTCAACTTACTTCTCACTCAATTCCTGATAATCCTCCAAGGCGTCTGAAAATAAGATGGCCTAGGGACCTTCTTGTGTAGATTTTTTTTTTTTATTGAAGTGCTACTGGTGTGTTCTTTTCAAGTTTTGGCATGTCATTGTAAACGTTTTTAACACATTTACTCCATGTATATTTTTGCAGTTGTAAATTTCAATAAATTTATTTTTTTTTAAAAAATGTATCACCTGAAAAATAAAATGAATTTTTAAATTATACTTTGATAATCAAAATTGGCAGTTGAGGATGTTAATAACTAATACGGCGTAATTAATAATTAATAGGTTTTTATTGATTTTTAAGATATTTTAATTTGTTTAAACTGATTAAATATTTACATTTTTTCTTAATTTTAGGCTGGAGCCTCCTTCGCTAAATACCAATCTAATTCCAGATCCAATTCCTCCTCCTTATCCTATAAATATGTATCCACTTGGATATTTAAACAGGAAGATCCAGGGCAGGACTATTATAAGGATCGGGAAGAGTCAAGGATATTTGAATATAATGGGAGGACGACAAAGGAAGGAATTCCAGCTGTCGGTGGTTTATTCTATTGATTGCCGATACTTTACGACTCCTCCTAATGGATATGGTACCCATTTTTGGTCAGGCTCTAAGAGTGTAGTAAAGGTGGGATCGATAAGTGTTTTTTCGCTGAACAAACGTAACTATTTCTATTAGTATTTATAGTATCCCATTATTTTGTTCTATTTCCGCCTTAACTGTCTTCCCTTATACGACAGAACAGCAAATTGGAAATCTATAACCTCCCCTTTATATATCTGTTCTCAAGCACAATTGTCAACTTCTAGTCCAATGCTATATTTCTATTCTTCAGTTTTTCTAGGCCTAGATTTGTGTATTTAAAATTCAATGTTCTCTTCGGAGCATATGCTCGATTCCTGATTACAAATTATAAGGAACCAATTACATTGTTAAATAATTTAAATTTCTATCCCTCTGGCATCGCAGGTCCCCACCTATATCTGATTTATGTAATACCCTATTAATTGGAATTCACCTCTCACATGCATCGTATCATCCATTCAACGTAATATTCAATCATAATTAGTGGTATTGAAGACTTAATTATGAATAACAATTGATATGTATATCCTTATTTATTACCATTATAATTTAACCTGTATGAGGATTACGTTTAATTAGTTTAAAAAATATTTATTAACAATTAGCCCAGTCGCGGCTTCGCCCGATCTCATGAGTAAAGAAATAATATATTTAAATAATAATAACTGAAGTTTTACTTGTTTATCGATAAAAATCTTGAATTAAAGTATGCAACTTGTATTAAAGGCATTCTTTATTTCTTCAAAGATATTTTAACGCATTGCAATCATTTTTAACCTGGTTGAAATTGCTCTGATTAGGTGACTGAAAATTACTTAAAAGCATAATTAGACATCCAAGTTTTAATTTGAATATATAAGCACTTTGACTTACACATACCCTTGGTACAAGATCACATCCAGACTTTATACAAATGACTTCACGACAAACTTCACGGACATATGAATAATTTAATACAATGTATGGCCTCCAAAAGCTTGCCAGATAATACCGAAGGAGACTAAAAAGGAGCTGGTTAAGGGATCTACTCCGTTAAAAAAGATTGAATATAATGTTCTATGTTAGGAGTAAGTACCGCTGGGTTCTGACCTCTCTCATGCCTGACATGCCAATTACCTAGTATATTCCAATCATCACATCTTTGTCGTCACATGATAAGTGACAGGTGTGGATTAATAAAATTAAAGAGAAAAAAATATATATTAGTTGTTAATTCATATGGACAGAGACTATTACACAAACTATTCCGGATAACGGACTGCATTATAAGTACTTACAACTAAAAGTCCGTGGATTATATTTTTAACCGCAATATCTAAAAGCATAGGGTAGACATTTGATTTGTAATAATTTTTATCCGGAAGAGATAATTTTATTGATTTCATTGGGTTGGATGTATATTTTATTTTTCTTTGTTGATTTGTAAACTTTATTATTATGAACTTTCCTAGAACTATGGAGATGATGTAATTAAAATTTGGTTCAGAAGGCTCCAAACGTTTTAATAAAACTCTGTTCCAGAATGACGCTAGCCACATATCGTTCGATTTTTAAACTTCACTGGAATCCACACGTCACACCACATATTCATAGCTTTTTTGATATCAATTTAATTGAATTATGCAAACTTTGTTATGAATTTCTAGCTCTATATAACACCGTATATTTGTAACCTCTGTTGAATGGTGCTCGCCACCTATCGGTCAATTTTCAAACTTCCCTCTGCACCACATATTTATCGTTTTTTTAGCAGAAATTTAATCGAAAAGATTAGAATTTTATTATTGCTAAACCTTCCTTGGGTTATTTATTGGTTTAACATAAACTTACCATGACGGGTCAAATGACTCTTGCCGGACTTTTTGGCAGACGTTCTTGGAAAGAACGTTCATTTCTTTGCTTTTTGACTTGACTACTTTTACTAAAACATATATCAACATCTTTTTTTTAATAATTCCTCTCTATTATTGTTATTTGCAGAGATATTGTAGCAGAATATTTATACATAAAATTTCGGTGTTTTTAGTGTTAGTTAGACATTTTCTCTCATTTTGTTTATCTAAACTACTTAAAAAGAATAAATTAAACTATATATAACTTTCGTAAAATATACATGGGTTTTAAATTTCACTTTTCACCTTTTCCTTTCCTGTATATTTTCCATTCGAATAAAAGACAAACTGAAATAAAAGAATCATGATTTGCCTTGCTCCCTCCATATATGTAGCAATATCATGATGTATCGATGTTTGAAATCTGATACGTTTCCGCCTACGGCAAGAGCCACACCTCCTTGTCACAATGATGTCGAACAAGATCTGATAACGATCTGATAAGAAATGGAAATGTAGCTAATTATAATCTATTAGAGATATGTAGCCAACTGTCCACTCTTTTTATTTCTTTCGGATGATGCCTGGGTTCAACTTCGGGTCATATAATTTATACTTAACCAATTCTTACTATATTTCAAATATTAACTGTTATCCTGTTAGTCAACAAACCATACTTTTTTTAATATCTGTTTTCCTAAATAACTGTTGCAAATTCGACATCAGTTCCGAAAACATACGAAAATTCAAGACATCAGCAATTCGATACATAAATATATAATTTTATATAAAAAAAAAAAAAAAAAAAAAAAAACATTTTTAGTTTGTAATCAGTAGAGACCGGATTTTTGTGCAGTAAAGAACTCAAAACATGCAAAATCGTGCAGTAAAAAACTTAAAACATGCAAAATCGTGCTGTAAAAAACTCAAAATATGCAAAATCGTGCAGTAAAAAACTCAAAACGTGAATTTAAAAACTTAATACATGCAGTAATCCATTTGTTTACACAAATATGCAAAACTTAACCACTCTTGAATAAACTTAAGGAAATTTCGACAAACGTTTTTAAAATTTGGGAAAAAAGGAGATAAAAAAAATTGTTTTAAAAGTGTTAATTATAATCTGAAAAGTATTTTAAAATTTGGCCTGTTAAAAAAAAAGAAAAGGAGATAAAAAAAATTGTGGATAATTAAAAGAAATATAAAAAAATTTTATACTAAAATGTCATTCAAAAACTTTTTCCTTTTACGTGGGTGCAAAAAAAACGCTCAAAATATAATTCAAAAATGTTTTTGAAAAATAAATTATTTCAAGCACACAAGAAACTTTTAGAAAAAAAAACGTTTCTGCCAAAATTTGGAGGGGGCGTGCAATGTACCAAAAGTTGACAATTATAAATTGCATCAAAAAAAACGTATTTCTCAGTAAAAGTTATGCCGCCTGGTACTTTCTAGATGACAAAAAACGTTAATAAAACCGGCAGACAAAATGTTTTTTCTTTAGCAAAGAAAATACTCCATAGGAACGCACCGGCAGACAAAATTCACAAAACCCTTGTGAAGGCGTCTATGGACAGTAACAGGACTCTAGAATTTTTGTTGCTTCCTAGCATGCGATTTTAATGGATGGATCCATAAAGTATGAAATATGTACTATCCTGGAACAAAATGTAGTTCTTCGTAAACGTATGTTCTTGGAAAATCGAATGTTCTTAGTCGTTTGATCGAATAACTCGGAAACCGTTCCTGTTAGTATATTTTGAGCTATGTACATTATGAAGCAATCAAATTTGCAAGAAATTTGGCACTATTTATTTCTTTTCTCTCATCTTTAGTTTTCAAACGGTTCAGCCACCAATGATTGGCTAACTTGTAGTAAGTAAGTGGCTAAATTTCCTACCATACTACATATATTAAATTTATATAATGTCTTGTAAAATACCCACGCCAGAATATTTTGGTACATTTTTCGTTAAACCCTTAAAACTATTCGTTCGATCCAAAATTTATTTTTCTCAACTGATAGACGACTAAATTTTCAATCAGACCCATATATTAAATTGATATAAAGTCACGTAAAATACCAATTCCAGCACATCAAAACCTTGTACTGGTGTGGAATCCAAGTTTTTTTTGGCACATTTTTCGTTATTACCCCAAAACCATTCTTCCGATCCAAAATTTATTTTTCTCAACTGATAGCTGACTTAATTTGCAATCAGGCCAATATATTAAATTGATATAAAGTCACGTAAAATACCAATGCCAGCACACCAAAACCTTGTACTGTTGTGAAAACCAAGTTTTTTGGCACGTTTTTCGTTATTACCCGAAAACTATTCTTCCGATCCAATATTTATTTTTCTCAACTAATAGCTGACTAAATTTCCAATCAGACCCATATATTAAATTGATATAAAGTCACGTAAAATACCAATGCCAGCACACCAAAACCTTGTACTGTTGTGAAAACCAAGTTTTTTGGCACATTTTTCGTTATTACCCGAAAACAATTCTTCCGATCCAATATTTATTTTTTTCAACTAATAGCTGACTAAATTTCCAATCAGACCCATATATTAAATTGATATAAAGTCACGTAAAATACCAATGCCAGCACACCAAAACCTTGTACTGTTGTGAAAACCAAGTTTTTTAGCACATTTTTCGTTATTACCCGAAAACAATTCTTCCGATCCAATATTTATTTTTTTCAACTAATAGCTGACTAAATTTCCAATCAGACCCATATATTAAATTGATATAAAGTCACGTAAAATACCAATTCCAGCACACTAAAACCTCGTAATGTTGTGAAATCCAAGTTTTTTGGCACGTTTTTCGTTATTACCCGAAAACTATTCTTCCGATCCAATATTTATTTTTCTCAACTAATAGCTGACTAAATTTCTAATCAGACCCATATATTAAATTGATATAAAGATACGTAAAATACCAATTCCAGCACACTAAAACCTCGTAATGTTGTGAAATCCAAGTTTTTTGGCACGTTTTTTCGCTATAACCTCCAAGCTATTGGTTTTATCCAATATTTATTTTTTTCAATGAAAGTTTACTAAATTTACAATCAAATCAAATTATATAATGATGAATGAATCCCGCAAAATACCCACGCCAGCCCACTGTAACATGTAAAATTGTTATGTTTTTACCAAAACATACACATTTAGACTGCTGGCATGGATTTCAATTAAATATTCATGTATAAAATGTGATATCAAATTTAGTCAACTTTCAGTTGAAACAAGTAAATTTTGGTTTAGACAAATTGTTTTGGACTAATATCGAAAAATAATCTAAATAATTTGTACTTAACAACAGAACTTGTTTTTAGCGTGCTGGCACGGGTATTTTACAGAGCTTGATCAAAGTTTTATGTATGGGGTCTGATTGTAAATTTAGTCAGCTATCAGTTGAGAAAAATAAATTTTGGATTGGACGAGTAGTTTTGGGGTTATAATGAAAAATCTACCAAAAAACTTGGATTTTACAACAGTTCGGTGTTTTAGCGTGCTGGCATGGGAACTTTACATGACTTTATATAAATTTCATATATGAGGTCTGATAGAAAATTTAGCCAGCTATCAATAGAAAGAATAAATAAATTTTGGATCGGACGAATAGTTTTGGTGTTATAACGAAATATGTGCCAAAAACTTCAACTTTACAATAGTACGGATTTTTAGCGTGCTGGCATGGGTATTTTAAATAACTTTATATACATTATATAGATAAATTATATTATATTATACAAATAAATTTTATGTATAATGTCTGAAAGGAAATTTTCATCAGTTGAAAAAAATAAATTTTGGATTAGAGTTATAACCGACAACGGAAAAGTACCAACTGCTTCTTTTCACGAAGAAGTGCGACTTATATGAAGTTAGTCAATCTTTGGTGGCCAAACCGCTCTAAAACTACTGATTTGAGAACAAAATGACTATTACAAAATTTGTTGCAAAGTTAAATCAGCTTGAATAACGTATAATATAACACAAAATATACTAAAAGTAACGATTTCCGAACTTCTAAGAAATACTATTTACAACTCCTCTCCCCCACTGTCATTTTTGCGGCACTCACCTTTATTGGAAAATTCATAAATTTTCATTCAGAACAGTGGACAGGTTACACCCATGCATTACGAAAAAGGGGTGAAAATAACTCGGTATGTTTTCCTATCGGGCTCTTGGTCTATCATTTTAAAAATCAATTAACTGGACTACTATACAAGTTTTATACGAATTTTGTTCGTATAAGGATAGTACATGTTTGATTACTTTATAAGTTGAAATATTATTCTTTTTTAATTATGTGGCCGGTATTTATATTATTACTGTTCATATATATTAATTGGTATTTTTTACATTAAAATTTTTAAACAAGATTATTTTATATTAAAATAATTTTATTGTAACATACGTAGGAAGCAACATAATATAATTTCCTCAAATCATTCTAGAGAAAAACTACATATAAATCAAATAAAAAAGGAAATCATGTTCAAAAAGTTCACTGTTGGACGAAAAGGATGTGAGTTTTGAACAATGTTAGCCGGTGTGACGGCTTCACAAGGATTTAGAATTTTGTCTGCCGGTGCTTAGCCCCCTCCAAATTTTGGCAGACAACGTTTTTTGTCATCTATGGAGTATGCAGTTTCTTGTGTGCTTCAAATAAATCGTCTTCAAATTGTGAACTTTTGGATTGAAAAAAAAAACGCGGATTTTGAATTTTGTCTGCCGGTGCTTAGCCCCCTCCAAATTTTGGCAGACAACGTTTTTTGACATCTAGGAAGTATGCAGTTTCTTGTGTGCTTCAAATAAATCGTCTTCAAATTGTCAACTTTTGGACTGAAAAACGCGGATTTTGAATTTTGTCTGCCGGTGCGACGCCCCCTCCAAATTTTGGCAGACAACGTTTATTGTTATCTAGTGAGCATGCAGTTTCTTGTATGCTTGAAATAAATCGTCTTCAAATGGTCCACTTTTGGACTGAAAAAAACGCGGATTTTGAATTTTGTCTGCCGGTGCGACGCCCCCTCTAAATTTTGGCAGACAACGTTTTTTGTCACCTAGGGGGTTTGCAGTTTCTTGTTTGCTTTAAATAAATCATCTTCAAATAATACCATATTTTGATATTTGCTACCCCCTTTCGGAGGTCGCCATTTTGAAACGCCCCCGCTTTGAGTTGGCAGACAAGTGCAAATTGATTGCTGAGGGTGGACATTTAATGGCTGTATGTCTAAAAGTTTTCTTCAAATAAGTCATGAAATTTGGCCTCGGCTCTTGGACTAAGATTATCAGCTTATATTTCCTTTACGTTGATACAATAATTTAATTTTTTTTTAAACGATTATAGCCATAGTTTTTCTCAAGGATTTACTCGAATTTTGAAAATAAACATCTTCCCTTTTCATTTTCAATTCGTTTTAAGCTTTCTTCGTGAGTTTCAAACAAATATCAGCTCTGGATATTCATTGGTCCATTGTTTCAATTTTGTAGAAACACTCGCGGTCCTTCTTGGCATTTTCAAAGTTGATAGTATAAAATCTTGTCAACAACTAGCCCGTTGTGCTAAATCAGAAGTGGGGAATAAAATGTTCTGAGGAAACGTCTTACAATTAGTTCTAGGAAGTACGTCGATCCACAATGTTTGCCTAAATCCTTAAAGCTCCAAATTCAATACGTTCATTTAAAAGTAGTAGGTCACAAATACATTTGATTTAAGCGACATTTTACTTTCAATTTAAAACTAATTAACCTATTTAATACAAATAATTGTTATAAATGTTGCATAATAATCGTAATTAAAATTTTCAAAAAATAAATGTTAAGTGAATAAAATTAGATGAATTTGGTTCAATTGTGCTATTTCGTGCAGTATAACCCGAATTCGTGCAATTAAGCTCAAAAAGTCAAATTGGTGCTATTTCGTGCAAAATAAAATTTAAGAATAAGAATCCTTAGGTTATGAATGAGATAACTACTTGGGTTAGAGAGCGCTAAATCAAAGCGAACTAAATGTGCAATAACACAGAAATCCGGTCTCTAGTGATCACTAACCACGAAAACTACTGAATCCAATTATAACCACATCGTCTTTATAGTTCCAGGAAGGTTTAGCAATATTAAAATCTACTGATTTTAAATTAATTTTTTATTAAAATTAGTAATATGTAGATAACCGTGAAGTTTAAAAATTGACCAATTAGCTCAGTCAATGAAGATAAAAAAATAAGCTTTGTCTTAACAAATTATGGTAAAGCTGAATTTTTGCAGGGTGTAGGTACATACAGAAATAAAATTAAAATAAAGATAGAAGATGAAATTTGGCTTCGGACAAATATTTTTAGAGTTACAGCGATGAATGAGACAGAAAAAAAAAAGAAAGATTTTACAGCAGTACAGTATTTCAAGATTTTAGTGTATTTCATCAAAATTTGATATGTAGGGTCTGATAGTGTATACAACTCACTCTTATTGGTCCCCATAGCAGGATGAGGAATCTCCTTGAATCTCTCATACTGCTTATAATCTAATTTCACTCACACGATATTGAATGCCATTACATTTTAACAACTGTTTATTTGAAAAATAAAGACTTGTTGAAAAGTAATTCTCAAAGCTCTTCTGTGATCGTGTGGTGAGCGCTGTGAGGCCGGCAACCTTTTCGGGTGATGTATCAAAGGGGGACTTGGTCTCACTGGATCCAATTACATTAAGTCCGTTCAAGTTTTTGGTTTATTGTCCTTATATGACTTACAAAGAACATACTTCAACCAAAGAGTACTTGTCCAACCCTCTTCCAAATTCTATCTAGTGTTTTTTATCGTTACCATTGTTCATATTCATTTGTTAAGTTTCTTTTTATTGGATGGTACGACAATCAATGCAGGTTAGTGGTTTTAAAATAAAATTATTAAATAGACATTATAATAAATGTTTACTTATCAATATGCATTTTAACAAACACTCCGTGAATTAATTCATTTCTCCCAGCTTATTAGTAGCTTTTCCATCCCTCTTAATTGAATTTTAAATCTTTATTATCAACAAATTTTGAAAACGCATTTTCTATAGACTTTTGAACATTAAATAAATAATTTGTAAAAGTTATCCTGGTGCCAAAAACATATTTGTCTGCAGGAAAGAGTCTGGTAGTGATGCCCATAACCAAGCTCCAACAGTTCTTTGATGGTCGTTTCGAGTGTTTTCCTTTCTCATTGTCTTGAAGTGGTTAGTGTTGGACGATTTTCTTACTTAGAGTTTCTCTTCGATCTATTATATCAGGGTTTACATCGATAAATTCAAACAGGAATTTATACTCCATTCTGACCTACCTTTTTAAAAACTTTATTTATTAATTCACATCTGTCTTCAGGCTGAATACAATCTGAAGTGTGATGGATACTAAATAAATACGGCGATGGCATGTAAGGAATGACGAATATGAGTGCCCATTGATACCTAATTCATTTCAGATTATTTGCTACTTAAGATCACTCATCAAATTCTTTTTTTTTTTTAAGCCGTCGTTATGTATTATCGGAGATATTTGTACTTGCCGTGTTTTGTGTGAGTCTGTTTGGATGCCCATAAAGTTAGTCGTGAAATGCTCTGTACATTGCTTTGATATAGTCTATTACAGCGGGTATTTGTAAGTATTTTTACAGTGTTCTATTACTTACGTACTAAATCTCACATTAATTATTAATTATATGTAAATCACCCGAAGTTCAATTTGTATCCTAAAGCTATTCCTACTTCCCCTACCCACACATAAACTCCTAGTATCTTCCCTCAATTTGACTATGGTTGCATGATACATGGTGGACTCTCGATGGTTCTTAAGGACGGATTAAAACGCATAATGAATTGCTTCATTAGATTTGTCTTCGGAACCTCAGGACGTTCCTATGTTTTGCATCACTAGGCCGAGTAAAGTTCTCACCATCCTTCCGCACAAAATACTTCTTAGGCACCTACCTATTCCAAGTCATCAAAATCCTGAAATTCAAGTCCGGCATTCACTGCATATAAAATCTCCTCTTTCCGATCTCCTATACTCCTTCCCACAAAAGTATACTGCATTCCAACGTTCCTTCCTCTATTCTCTGGAATTCCCTCCCTCCCCCTTCGTATTCGCAATGCTTTTTCCCTCGGAACCTATAAAACTTTCTTCTATTGTTATCTTCTTTCTATCCTAACTGACACTCTGTAATTACATGAATATCTCACAATTTATGTAATTCTAGTATTACTAGTGTCAGTTTTACTATTTAGGGTATTTTTTTTTTTTTTTTTTTTTTTTTTTTTCAATTTTTTCTACTGTAAATATCTTTCAAATGAGTTAAACACAAAAAAACTAAGAAATATGAATAGCTTATATAACATGAATGAGGTATAGTCAGTATTCACATGTAAATATATGTATATAATGGCCTTTTGGCAACATTTGTAACCAGAAGTTATAATAAATATTTTTATCAAAAAAAGTATGTCAGTCATAAAATTAACCTAAATCTATAGTTTTCTTTTAAAATTGTTTATTTTTCGTAAGGATAATTTTTGATTTTTTATTTCATTATAATTTTTTCTGTTTCTTTCTCTGCAATTTTGTTTATAATATTAACTTCTATGTTGTCAACTTCCCCCCCTTTTATTTTCTATTTCTATTGTATTCCTATGTGACAATTATCAGACTTATTTGGACTTACGATATAGAGTTATGGGGATCCACCTAACCACCGAATTCCTCCCGCATCCAATCACTCCATCGAAAATCCTTCGAAAAATCTTTACTTATCCTTACTCTGCCACAACTTCACTGATCCACAATGATCTTAATATGTCGCTAATTTGGCATGAACCAGATACCTTTTTTTTCATAATAAACTTACGACTCATCCAAATCCACTTGTTGCACAACTTGCTTCCCATTCCATTCCTGGCAATCCTCGAAGGTGTCTGAAAAGAAAATGGACCCGGGATCTCCTTCTTTTGTAGATATTGCATTAGAGTACTACCAATGGGTAGTTTCTATACAAGTTTTAATCATATCATTATTTTGCACCGTATATCGCATATTTACTTAATATATATTTCAATACAGTTGTCAATTACTGTTAATAAAAAAAAAAAAAAAATTTTATTTAATTTTATTTGTCTTGTTTTATTTAAAAAATCTCAAGGAAAAATATGATTTTACTTTGTGTTATGTAATTTTATTCTTGACGGACTTTGTCCCAGAATAAAGTTGTTTTTTTTCTATTTTATTCAACCAAGAAGGTCGCAGTATGTGTAATTGAAATGTATGTAGTTTAAATATGAATTTATTTAGCTGTCATATGACTTATTTTAAACTCGTAAAACGAAATCATGTTATAACTTAGAGTTGGCATCTTAGTATGGAGAATGAATTATCATTAAATAAAGCATGTTTAATTACTCATGTTTACATATCGTGTAATTCCTTCCTTCCTAAATTTAAACTTCAAAAGAGGAAGAAGAGGGGGTATCCCTAAAGCATTGTTGCTCTTTCCGCTCCAGGGATAAGTTCCCCCGACTTGAGAACTTATTCCGAAGAGAAGGGGTAGTATTATTCAACATTACGCTACAGCACACCGTCCACTCCTCCCAGCGCTATCTCACAATCTGGAAGATGGATGCCTCAGACCGTCCGGAGCCTAACAAATGTGAATAATAGCACCTATTGTATATCTTATTCCTCTTTGTATCCAACTTATTCATTAATCTTCTCTTAGTTGAATGATTTACGGAGCTGGCTAAAATTAAGTACTTGAATAAATTTTAGAAAACTGGTCGATTTATGGATTGTAGCCCCAGTAATAAATCAAAGAAATTTCGTCTTAAAAATCTTTACTTTTCCCTTGGTTTACTATTTTTATAATTAGTTGTATGTCGTTACCAAAATATTTCGGTTCTCTATACAGGTACCGAAAATCGATTACTCGACGTGGTTCAGATCGAGATAATCAAATAGGCTCGGATAACCAAATCCTCGGTTAATCTAGACTCCTAAAAATTAAAGCAAATACATAAGAAAAAATAACGTAGGACCATTAACTGATAAATTACCTATTTTATAACAAAATAATACTTATTATGTATGCAATATATAATATTGCATATATAATATAATATATGTACTTAAGTAACATTATCAAAAATCTAAATAAAAAGAGTTTTTCCCACGATCATTGTCTAAAAACTAATAAATCGAACGCCTTCGAGATACTATATCTACTAATAGAGGAGAAAATGATCAGGGATGCAGTCAAAGAGGAACACCAGGTCTAAGTTGAAATACTTTAATAGGTGCCTCACCCATTGTAATTCGGTAGCCCTGAAGAATACCTGCAAGGCAGGTCGAAACGTTGGCAAGTATTAAAGTATTTTCACTTAGACGTGGTATTCCTCTTTGACTGCATCCCTTATCGTCATCTTCTCTATTATACATTATATGTTGATATTCTGAGCGTAAGTGGCTTTTTCCTGAATTCCGACGGCAATACTTTCTGGGTACTTTCCTATTCCAATCTCTAACCAAAAAACCTTCCTATATTCTTGATCTATTTATTATGCGTTCTTCTATCCACCTCCTAAACATTAGATCCCAACCTTTCAACCTGTATATCCCCTCACATAAGACTGCTTCTTTTGACAAATCCTTCATCTTTCAGCTACTCCCTTCTGAAATTCCCTGCCCACTTCTATTCGTAAAGCAACTTCTCTGACTTCCTTTCTAAAAAAATTATTTCTGTACCTTTTAAACAATCACTCTTCCGCAAATATGAAAACAATTAAATAAATACCTAGAATTACTTTTTCCTTTTTTTTTTCTTTCTTTCTTTTATTTATACATATTTATGCTGCTGTATTTTATGTTATTATTATTCTTATTATTATTATTATTTCATTTTTTTTTAATTTAATTTTTTTTTTCCTGTCAAAAATGTAATGCCGTAATTACTGAAGAATTTTACAGACAATTGTACCTGTAACTGTGCATTATTATTATTCTTAGGGGACTGTAAGTCCCAGAATAAACTTTATTTTTTCATTTCATTTCCTGTGTATTTGAAGAGAATTACAGAAATTCAGTGAAAAATATGAAGGCACATCAAAAATCCAATAGAAACATGCTTAGAATACAAGGAATTTCCTTTTAACGTTATGATTTTAGGAACAAAATTTTTTCGAAAAAGTCCGAAAATAATTGTTTTCTTTGCTGACTAAACTATTAAAAACTTAAATATCGAATAGTAACAATCAATAAATTGTTCATATTGAGTCAATAATGAAAAAGATCTATTGTGGAAGAATAGGATTTCGCAGAGATCATAAACCCACTGTCCAGAAACAATCACGGAGATGAAGAAACTTCAGAAACCGAACAGAAAACTTGAATGTTCGATGTATAAAAGGACGTTGCGACTTAGGGCATGATTATTAGAAATGTATAAACTCAAAAAGTAACCAAAAGAGTTTTTTTTTACAGCCTGAACCTAAAGAACTTTATTAACCATCTAGTAGTACCATTCATGAAATTATCTATATAAAACATTAAGTCAATTTTCCAAAAATATCTATATATGAAGAATGAAACTTTACAAAATACTTATGGAGCTTTTATAAATGTAGTTCAAAGTTTAGTTTCTCACGACACGAATTTTTTTTTTTATATTTAAGTCTTGACTTTGTATGAGGGTCTCCGAACCAAGATATCTCTATATACCGGCTGGTGCAGCATCTGAGCTTATCTCTTAGATAAGTGCTCGTTAAGATATGGTATCAACCCTTTTACGACTCGTCAACGTGCTCATAGCGGGCGGGAGGGCATTGAACCCCCGGGAGTGGGTTAAGGACGAGGCCGCCGGCTGACCCGACTTCCCTTTCTATCCTATCGCTTCTTAACCTCCTTCGGCCTAATGGTTCTTGCCAATTGTCTCTGCGAATTGTGTTATTATCTTCATTCCTTCGTTTTACAGCGAATTTTAAACGTAATAAGAAAAACTCTGTAATAATTAGACCTTGACGGGCAGTCCCTAATAAGAATTCCTTGAAAACAATTAGATAAAAGTCCTTTTAGTAAGGAGGGAATTTTTAATTAAGTTTGGTGCTTTTGTTGGCTTGATCAGAACGAAATTTTCATTTAACAAAATACGAGAAAGTACTTTCATAACTACACAATTTCCTAGAAATCTGTCAACGGAGTTTCGAAATTTTTTAACCAAATTAAAATTTTTTTAATTTAACTAAAACGTTATAATTCGTTGAGGACACTAAGCAATTATGATTCTTGGAGAAAAATAAAGTTCCCTTTTAACTGTGCTTTTATTTCCTATCGAGTTAGCATCTATTCTATTATATAAAAGGGCTAGCCATTTTTCGTTTGTGATCACAAGGGCTGTGAATTATATGCAATAAAAACTGAAAAATATGCACATATATATGCAGAGATATTGGTGTAAAATATGCAATCAAATACCGAAAATAAGCAACTATCTGCTTTATTACAAAAATAAAAAAATCTCTATACTTGAGTAAAAACTCAAGTTTAAATAACTACTTTGTAAAGGGTCTAAAATTTTGTCTATTTTCATATGGAAATTTTAAATAATTCAAAATAAATAAATTTCAGAAAATTATTTAGTAAATTAAATTTGTTTAAATAATGAAAAAAGGTTGCATATGACTGAGTTAACTGTTATATAATTTTTTGTTTATAATTAATTTTATATATAATTGTGGGTAAGAATAATGTAAATTATATTGATAACATCTAAAGAAAAAGTGTAATTTGTAAAATTTGTTTAAAATTTAATTTGTACAATAAATTTAGTTGGCAATACATAGAATAGGGGAGTGGGGGGACAGTGTTTTTGGAGGGAACAGGATGTGTGGGGCCACATGGTGTGCAGGCAGTTATAGTGAAACATGTTTGTGATAATAAGATGAATGTTTTTTTTTTTTGTTGATTGAAATGTATTTAAAGTTACTTTATGAGAAGAATTGGTGATGTATTTAACAAGACAATTTAATAATTATTATTTTTATTGTGATTAAGAGGTATGTTTATACATTTTGTATTAAGATTCTTTCGACAGGGAGTTGATTAAATTTGAATTATATAAAAAATAGCTTATTTAAATATTGAATTTTTGTGTGTAAACTTTACTTTAACTAATTTTGGATTGAAATTGTATTTTTTTTTTAATATATCATTTTTGAAAAGCCATTTTTCATTAATTATATTACGGCGCCCGGACAAAATAAAGTAAAATTAATTATATGTTCACCTTATTATTAATAATTGTAAGAATAACCTTACAACTTCCCAAACCAGATATCTATCGTTTCATAGTAAGCTCCATAACTACTCAAATCCCCCAATTCCTCAACTTGCTTCCCACAAAATTCCTGATAATCCTCCGAGGCGTCGTCTGAAAAGATGGCCCAGAGACCTTCTAGTGTTGAATTTTTATTAAAGTGCTACTGATGAGTAATTCTTTTCAAGTTTTGTCACGTTATTGTATTAGTTAACAGCACATTTACTTGATGTATAAATTTTGTACAGTTATAAATTTCAATAAATTGTTATAAAAAATTTAAAAAAATAACTTGTTGTGTTGAAAAGAGGAACATTAAAAACATTAAAAAGCTAATATTAAAAAACAAAAACAAATGTTAAAAACCTTTATTAGAGATAAATAAAACACATTAAACAGGCAACATTACAAAGGAAAAAAATGATGTAGTATGTGAACACTGTGTGAGAGACTGTGCAATGGAATGATGGAAGGGAGAAGGGTGAGATGAAAAGTGAAGTCACAATATTCCACGTATTTGAGCGAAGTATAAACGAGAAATTAATCGGATTAAACATTTCTAAGAGAAGCAAATACGATCGATAGTTACCTGAAACCAAAGAATCAGCACTTCGACACATACAAACGCATTTCTGCTCGGGAACATAAAAAAATTCAAATGTATAATGCTGATATGCCGGATATGTAGATAAATATGTAAGTCTAGTTCAAAATATGAGCAAATTAAAAATAGCCCCAATTCATTCCATATGCCTCGAAACATATATATTTTGATAATATTAGATGTTTTCGTTAAGAGAAATATGCAAATGCATAAATTTCACAGCCCTAGTGATCACTAACCTCGAAAACTACTGAACCAATCGTTACCAATTTTTAACCATATCATCTTTATAGTTCTGAAATTAACGTTAACGTTTTGAAATTATAAAGTCTACTGATTTTAAATTGTTTTTTAATTAAAAATGTGATAATATGTGTATAACAGTGAAGTTTGAAAATTAACCGATAGGTGGCGAGCGCTATTCTGCATGAATAGTTTACAAAGGTACAGTGTTTTACAAAGCTTGAAAGTGTATATTATTTACTTATATTCAATTAAATTATTTACTATGATGAGTGGTTGAAACGAGGTTCGCTACACTGTAATATAATTTTATGTTTTGACATTAAAATCACACCAGATGAAATCAATAAAAATAATGGGGTGTATAAAAAAAAAAAAATGACCGTTTTTTAAAGAAATATTTGTATTATTATTACTTTGATATAAAATAAAATTAATACTCAAAGAACTCTTGGTCAGCATTTTCAACTTCCGCAAAATTATCAATTTTTTTCCCTTGAAGAAAATGGGCCATGGATCGAAACAAGTAGTAATACGAAGGTGCGAGGTCTGGACTATATGGTGGATGAGGCAGGAGTTTAAACCCATGAAGTTCTGTAAACTTTTCTTTGGTTCGACTGCTGATTGTTGAGGAGTAAGTTCGTGAGGGACCAGTCTACAGGTCTTTTTCACCTTCCCCATGGAGAGAAGATGGCGACTAACAGTATCTCTCGACACACCACACACCCTAGCAAGTTCGCGAGTACTTGTGATCGGATTAGACTCAACAGCTTCCTTTAGAACCTCATCAATATTCATTAATGGCCGCCCGGAGCCTTTCTTCCTTTCCAAAGTCGTATATCCGCTTGTAAATTTTTCAAACCAACGCCGCGCCGTGCGCTCTTCAAGGACAACGTCCCCTTCATATTTAATAATTTCACGAGTTGCTTCAGCAGTAATCTCTTTTTTTCCAGTAATAGTCCAGTAAAATAAGGGTTTGCCGAAGAAAAAACTGCGGAACTTTCATTCTCAACGGATCTTTATGTTTTTTGGGGTGCTGAATCCGAATCTGAAGTTTCAAATACTTCCGGCGTTATAATGATAAATGTGCCGAAAACCATGGATTTAATAACAGTACGGGTTTTTAGGCGTCTGGGATATTATAACTACGAAAATATTTGTCCGATTCAAAATGTTTTTTTTTCAATCTGAAAGGTGATTAAATTTACAATTAGATCCTATATATGAAATTTTTATCAAAATTCTTGAAATACATAAGCTATCACGAAAATCACTTACTTTTGTAAATTACATGTTTTTTGGCACATCATTCGCTATAACTCCGAAACCATATGTCCGATCCAAAATTTAATATTTTTATCTAAAAGCTGGTTAAATTTACTATTAGATCCTATATATGTTACTTATAATTAACACCGTGAAATACCCACACCAGTCTACTGAACATGTCATAATTTACATATTTTGCCAAAACATACAAGCTTAGAGTGCTAGCTTGGGTGGTTTATAGGATTTAATATAATTTACATATGTAGCATCTGATAGCGAATTTAATCAGCTTTGAAATAGAACAAAGAAATTCGTTATCGTGTTATAGATAAAAAAAACAAAAATAACGGGGTTTTTTCCGACTTTGAATATGAAGCCGATGGTTGCCGTGGTAGCAAACTTCAGATTCGGATTCAGCACCCCAAAAAACATAAAGATCCGTTGAGAATAAAAGTTCCGCAGTTTTTTCTTGAAAACGGCCTTTTGGAGCCTTATTTTGCTGGACTATAATGTCTTAAAATTGCGATAGTAGCGATTATGTAGGATACTGTTATGTTTCTTCTTTGAAATAAATAACTGAACTGAGGCTTTTTTTTTTTTTTTTTTTTTTTTTTTTTTTTTTTTTTTTTTTTTTTTTTTTTTTTAAGAAGTCCAGTGTTAGAAACAAGCTTAGAGAATGCTCTAAAGGGATTATTAAGTATTGGTAAATAATAAATAGCATTAAGATATTTACAGACTTTTGAACTCTGGAATTTGATAAAACTGTCTTATTTTCTTTTCTACGCCCTATTATTTCCACCGAATAAAAATTATTATCAAAACAAAATGTCCATCATCTGCTTTTTGATATTGTGTGTACAAAAAAAAATGACTCATAGGCCTTTAGTTGTAAGTTCTTATTATCCGCTAGAGTTTAAAAATAGTCACTGTCCATCTGGATTGCCAAATCATAGATAAAAATTAAAAATTGTGTGTCTAATTATGCTTTTACGATATCGTCTACCACTTAATCAGTGAATATTTAACCAGCTTAAAAATGAGCAGAACATGAAATAATCCTCAATAGTATGCTAAAATACCAGATTTGTATTGATAAGCAAATTCAACTTTAATTATTAGAGAAAAATATCTTTTGACATTTCAAGCAACTTTTAAAAAAGTAACATACCGTGAGTACAAACTTTCCTGGCAAGAAGTTTTAGTGCAATCACAGATATACCTTTGTTCGACGGTAACATAAATCTACCTTAGAATGGTAATATATGTATAATATTGCATTGTAAACCCTGTTAAATTTTATATGTTAATTGAATTTTATTTATTGCTGATGGTAAATTAATTTGTTTATTATATAAAAGAATGTAGAATGTTTTAGACTACGATTTGAAAATTGTATTGTTTTAAACAGGTTAAATGTTTTTGTGGTTCTGAATTTAAAATCTTCTTACTACCTTTTCATGGCGAAAATTATGTTTTCGCGCTTCTTACAGATGTTCAACATACCTCAAAAGTTATGATTTGAGTTCTATTTAAAACTAAAGCAGACAAAATAGCGCGCACTGAAAAACATATTAGATACATTTCACTGAATAAAAAACTCATTTTTTAAATTTTTAAATCCATTTATTGAAATTTATATCTGTACAAAATATATATACATCAAGTAAATGTATTGACAACGATTACAATAACATATCAAAACTTGAAAAGAACTACCGCATAATCCTAACCGTAAGTTTAAAATTAAAACACATTTTTTTTTTTTTTCCATTTTTCATTTATTGATACTTACAACTGCACAAAATAATATACATTAAGTGAATGTGATGATAGTGAATACAATGGCATGTAAATAACTTGTGAAGAACTACTCATCAGTAGCAATTCATTAAAAATTCAACACTAGAAGGTCTCTAGGGCATCTTCGTTTCAGACGCCTCGGAGGATTATCAGGAATGGAGTGGGAAGCAAGTTGAGAAACTAACGGATTTGAGTGATTATAGAGCTTACTATCTATGAAAGGTATCTGATTCGGGCTAACTCGGCAACATATGGAACATTAAGGTCTTTATGGATAACTTTATTTGTGATAAAGTAAGGAGCATTTAGGATTTTTCGAAGGATTTTGGATTGTAAGAATTGAATAAGAGATGAAATGGGTTGTTTAGTGGAACCCCAAGGCTCAACTCCGTACGTCCAAATAGGTTTAATTGCAGTCATGTAAATGAGTCTTTTGTAATTATTCTATGTAACGACGGGCAGTTTCTTTCCGTTTTAGTCTTGAATGAAAAACTAAATTTGAAATATGTATGCACTAATTTATGTGTACATATTGGCCTATTTTGTTTTGAGATGGCATATTGGTATTTTTTGTTCTCTGCCTTGTAATAATTGAGGCGTGGAATTACAAAAGTCCAATTTCCAGATTTTTTTTAATAGATTACCTATTACGAAAGATTTTCTCCCAAAACTAGTAAAATCACATTGAAAACAGCCATAGAAAATATATATCCTCTTACTAATCCAGCCAGACCTTTACTTTCATTGACCACCTGTGAAAAATGGCTGGATTTGGTATTCTACGCCTCAATAGTACTACTATTTTTCAAATTTTCATTTTTGTCTCCATTTTTTCGAGGAAAATCGAGTTATTTAAGTAACTGAAATATATTAGGGATTATACCTGACGATTTTGATTTACCTAAAAGCACTATTGGAAATTTTGTGATTTTCACAGTGTTAAAAATTGTTTAATTCAGCAACCCCAGAAAACGTATAAAACCAATAATGAAATACCTCCCAACATAATTCTATGTTCAGAAACGGTCGTTGAGCTATTGACTGGGCTGTTCTGTTAACTAATATGCGTTAATACTTTTTTTTAAGGCATTTTTTTATTTAAGTAATTATTTTAAAAGTAAAAAACGATAGGGCAAAAACCCTTAACAGGGCTCATTAAAAGGGGAGAAGGTATATTAAAGAGGGATTGATTTAGTGCAGCGGGTAGCTGGGCCAGTAAGCAGCTGCTCGCTAACGACCTTTCATCCACTTCTAGCCCGCCTGCATCAAGTGCACTCCTCCACCACTCCTCGTGTTAATGCCGCTGCAGGGGCGTTGTTCTGGTTATACCTTAGCTTTTTCATAAAGGCTTAACATTTTAATATAATATTAAAATAATATTTAATATAATATTAATTTAATATAATATACAGTAAACTAATAGAATCTCATAAGATATTTGTAATAATTGTCAATCTATAATATTATATAAAAGGACTTGTCATTTTTCGTTTGTGATCACTAACTGCGAAAAATACTGAACCTATTGAGTAACATAGATGACTTCATGATTACATTCACACATTGTTTACAATAAGAGAAGAAGAAAAATAAATAAATAAAAATAACAAATAAAATTAAAGTATAGATAAAAAATAAGATAAAAAGCAAAAAAAATTGAATAAGGAATACCTAAACGAATAACGAATAAAAATTATTCATTATAAAAAAAATTATTTGAATAATACTCAACACTAACTGAGGAGAATAAGGTTGTCTAAACACTTAATTTGTCCCCGATTATTTCCAGCACCCTAGACTAAATAACTTATGGAATTTTAACTTAAATCTACCAAATTGTAGTCCTAATGAAACCTTCATTTTTTTCCATTTCAACTGTTTAAGAATCAAGAACTTAATTGAGTCTTTCTACATTTATTACTTTTAATTATTCCACGTCATTTATACTTTATTGTTTTATTTTTTTAAGGTAACACTGACCAAAAATCGCAGAACGAAGTACGCCTCCACCTCCTTCAGATGTCTAAAGAGTTCACCTGTCGAGTTCCACAGCCGAAGATCATCAGGGTGGCAGACCATTATCCCTCCGTGTCCAACACCTACTTCCCATCTTGCACCAAGCTCCACGTCTGCGCCGAAGACACCGGCTGTTGCGGACCAACCCAGAAGTGTGGACCTAAAGCCTCTCAGAAAGTCGAACTCTACTTCTATGTAAGTACTATTCTTTGTACATCCATTGTAACTATTCTGCTGGATATGAGATGAAGTACCCTTTTTCTAGAATCAGATACAAAATGAATGATACATTCACAGCGAAGAACTTGATTCTGTCATTCAGAAGATTTTTTTCGTACTCGAGTTTAAGTCCGACTGACGGCAGAAAATTTATCAGCGTGGATCGAATTCTATGCCTTTCACGCCGTGTATTTATTCAGTTATCAGATTCACTGATTGCATATATGATAATTAACAGCTGTGAATGAATAAATAGAGTAAAAAAAAAAATTATATTTACGTCTAAATGTATTAAATAAAATCTTTTTAATTCTTCTTACAAATCAATATATCACAGCTGTATTTCCAAAGTTACACAACTCAGAAATCAAGTTCAATAAATAGTCTTCTTTGAAATCTCAAAAATTTATCGAAAAAAACTTTATATTTCATGTCATTCTACTAATCCCTTCTGAACAGATCCGCTACAAGACTAAAACGACAAGAAACTGCTCGTCGTTACAGACTACTTCAACATTTACTCGAAAAACGATCAAAGCTCCAAATTAATTACTAAAAACTTATGACCGTGATTAGACCTATTTGGACGAACGGAGTTGAGCTTTGGGGCTCTACTAAACCATCCAATTCATCTCTTATCCAATCCTTACAATCGAAAATCCTTCGAAAAATCCTCAATGCTCCTTCCTTTGTGACCAATTAACTTATCCATAAAGATCATAATGTTTCTTATGTTGCTGATTTAGCCCAAACCAGATAACTCTCCTTCCATAGTAAGATCCATAACTACTCCAATCCACTTGTCTCCCAACTTGTTTCCCACTCCATACCCGATAATCCTCCGAGGCGTCTGAAAAGATGGCCTAGAGACGTTTTAGTGTAGATTTTTATTGAAGTGCTACTATTGACTAGTTCTTCACAAGTTATTTACATGCCATTGTATTCACTATTATCACATTCACTTAATGTATATTATTTTGTGAAGTTGTAAGTATCAATAAATGAAAAATGGAAAAAAAAAAATAAAACGTGTTTTAATTTTAAACTTACGGTTAGGATTATGTCAGTAAACTTTCGTTATTTCAAACAAAAATGTACAATTTTACATTATATTTTTTTTTTATGCAGATTTTTTAGCTGTGTCACTTTTGAAATTCATGTGCGATGTATATAATCTATTCATATTTGTTAATAGCATCTATTAGCTATCAGTTTAATAAATTAATACATTCGTAAAAGGTCAGATATCCTTAAATGAGGTTAACGCTAAATCAATTTGAGCTGACCAAGGTAGTAATCGAACACAGGCCACTTCGAACCTATAAGGTCTAATCTTGTCAGATCTAGCTGTAGTCTAGGAGCTATCTCCAATTATATCTAAAGTTCATAATTTTTACCAACCATCACCATTTACTCCGGTTTCCCTTCTAAATCGTGGGACGTTTCCAATCTCTACGCTACGGCCGTACGAGATCTCCTCAGGATAGTGCGTGATCACATTGATCAGAGGGCCTGGCCGGAGTTAACGGTGCCAAGGGACCGCCTCTGTCCTGCTTGAGTATTCCATTAGGGACGAAGGGACAGCCTCCCAAAGTGGTTGGATCTAGAAGGGCCGCGGAGGACCCCTAACGGTCGTGGTACCATGAGATGGGATCATGCTGCCCCGGGCTGTACATTTTGGAGGAGGTGGCACCCCCGAGCAATAAATAATGGCTCTTCCTTTGGCATATTCAACGGCTGGCCCCTCCTACAACCGATGAATATTCACAAGGCAGCGTTTAGTGTCTTCTATCCTCAGTGCCCGAGGAGCAGTAGCTCGCTACAAAAAGCCTCGCGGATATGCATGTTCACATATGGTTAAATAAATATATTATTTATTATAATTGCGTAATGCTGAATTATTTTCAGATGAGAAAATATGTTTACAAATGCGATATTGAAACCTATTTGAGAGCTTTGTTAATCATAGAAATTATCAGAGTTGACTCCCAGCTTTTAACGTGTCTCTCCCTTGTTAGTAGATTTCAGGAGTGCTTGTATTGGAATTATATAAAAAATGAGAAACTTACCATTTCCTCCATTTCACCAGTGTATCACATGGAAAACAGCTTAGTTTTAGCATATGGATAAAGGATTCCATTTGTAGCATGTGGCTGCAGCAGTGCTGCCTTTAACTTTTTTTTAATTCTGGAAACAAATCCAGCTCGAAATTTTAAATAAAGAATGAGGTTTAAATAATTTCAACCATAAAACCTGTTACAGGAAAAAATGCTACACAATAAAAATCTTTAGAAAAATGGGCAGCATGTTTTTCTAACTTGTTGAAAGAAGACAGAACTGAATATCAAAAAATGAAAAGAGTAGAATCGTTTAATGACAAAGGAAAACAATAGATGAACCAAAAGAACTCTTTCTTTATATGCCAGAGTATAAAAAAGAGAGGAAGATCGAAGAAGACATGTTTGAGGATGTAAGAGAAGGACTGGCAGCAAGAAGTATGGAAGATGAAGGAGAGGAATGGGGAGATAAGAAGAATTGGCGGGAATGGTTTTAGAAAAAGTGTGCTTCTGGAGTAGGCTATGAGTTGCTCAGTTATTTTTACATTGAGCATTGCACATAATGCAACTCCAACTTCCCGACGGTTTTAGACAGCGACCAAAAGGAAGAAAATCCAAAGGATTAAACGGGAACAAAGATTGTCCTTGTTAAAAAACAAAACAATTTAATTAATTTCCAAAAAAAGATAAGAATGTCAAGAGGGCAATAAACCTGTATCTGAAACCAGTATCCTTCACTGGCTTTGTCTTAATGATAATAATTTTGCGCCAGTTATTGAGTATTCACTGTTATTTTAGTTTTGTTCTCGTCAGTGTAAAATATCCTAGAAAGGGAGTCTGGAATATACAGTCATCAAATACTCTTCTTCTTTCTCTACCACTAATTGGAGGTTATGTCTCTATCAACTTTCTTCAGTCGTCGCGATCCTACACCATTTCTTTCATACCATAGAGACAACCTCTTTCTATTCCAATTGTTACAATATAATCAATGTTCACCTTCCTTGGTCTTCAAGATTTTCCTAGTTTCCTTCTGGCCTAACCTCTAACAACTATTTAGCTTTTATTCCTTGGCCCATTCTGGTTGCATGCCCAAAACACTGTCAAGATTATTCGGGTTTTGCTCGGCCTACCTTCCCATCCCTGGGATCCCTTGGGATATTGTATCTCTACAAATATGTGGAAGGCCAGTTGTCTGGAGATTTCAAATCCTAAATCGCTGAGCTAATTACCCGCATGAAGTAAATGTAATGCTAAGATTAAATTTTAGTATCCAATATGTTCACATTATTATCCGTTAATTCAAACATTATTGCCGTTTTTACAAAAGATAGTGCTTTAAATACTTAATAGTACTAAAAACGGTTGAACATAATGGAGCAATTAAAGAGCACTGAGCGGAGTACCTTATTGAGAGTGATTAGTTTTAGTTTACGGACGGTTTTGCCTCATTTAACATAATTGACAATTAAAATACTGTTAACTTCTCCACTAGTTCTCTTCCGTAATTTACATAATTACTCCATTTGTAATAGTCTACTGTTTTTCTGTCTGGAAAAAGATTGAAAACAATTTATGTGAGAAAATCAGGCAAAATATGGAAGCGTGGTGCATTTTTCAATTTGTTTGCAGACGTAGTGGATGATGGTATAATGTCACAAATTTAAAGTAACACCTTCTATCTTCGAATTCAATTCGTATAATTGGAGAGGTCAGACTAGATTTATAAACTATTATTTATTTATCACTAGCGTTCCTCTTCGCCCTTCACAAAAGTCACGTAAAACATTATTGGGCATCTAATTTCTAAATTTTATTTATGAGTTGGTAATCCAGATGGACCCGGTATATTTACCATATTTTAGTCGATTTTCAAGCTTTACTAGGATCTACATGTAGCACGACATATCTATCTCTTTTTTTAATAAAAATTTTATTGAAAATAAGTAAATTTTATTATCTATTTCAAGCTCTAGATAAGCCGTACCATTGGAACTTCCGTAGAAAGGCACTCACCACCTATCGTTCGAATTTCAAATATAACTGAAATCCACATATTTATCAGAATTTTAATAACATATAATATAAAATTA
This sequence comes from Euschistus heros, assembly GCA_003667255.2. NCBI lineage: Eukaryota > Metazoa > Arthropoda > Insecta > Hemiptera > Pentatomidae > Euschistus > Euschistus heros. The sequence continues at coordinate 3,278,409 of RCWM02000052.1, read as the reverse complement.
GTAAATTATTTTTGAAACTTCCTTGAACTATGGAAATGATGTAGTTGAAATTGATGATAAAATAAGTAAATTTTATTATCTATTTCAAGCTCTAGTTAACACCATACCATTGGAACCTCTGTAGAATTGCGCTCACCACCTATCATTCGAATTTCAAACTTCACTGGAATCCACATATTTATAAGAATTTTAATAGCAATTTAATAGAAAATTAGTAAATTTGATTATTTCTAAAACTTCCTTGAACTATAAAGATGTTGTTGATGGAATTTGGTATAGATTGTTTCAGTATTTTTTGTAGTTAGTGACCACAAACGAAAAATGGCTTGTCATTTTATGTTTTAGTATGGATTATTTTTATTTATTTTCTATTATATAAAGACGTTATGTAGACACAGACTTAGTCCAAAAAGTGATTGTGATTTTTTGAAATCTCGGCTTTAACTGTAGAAATAATTATAAGGACTAAAATGGTTTATTTTAGAACTTTATTTTGGTTACCCAAATAATTATCAATTTAAATGAGTTTAGCAGTTAGCGCTATATCTTGAAATCTGCACTCCTCTGACCCGGCCATAAAACGTCTCCTAACGAAAATGAAAATCTTTTATCAAACTCAGCAATCACAATATTAAAAAAAAACAAATAGAAAATTGTTATTAATAGTTATTATAAAATATAATTCGCTATCTTTGAGACAATTTTAATTAAAACCATTTCCACTGTAGGGCATACATCAAGATCCTATCTGCCTCTAATTGAATGCAACCGGCGATAAGAATCCAAGCGTGACCCTCCCCCCACCCTTTCTCTCGGCAATAACGAGCCAAATTTAAAACAGTTCAGTCGGAGGAGAATCCAATTCAGTCGCACAATTCCTTCTGGATTGTATTTATTTTTTTTATTTAGTTCTTGCATGACTGAATCTGAAGCGAACTTTTGTTTAATAAAAAAAATAATGTTTTATATCAAAGATTTATATACCATACACTGGGCAAAAAAAGTCTGGAAACACTTGGAAAAATCTTTAATTTTAACATAATATATCATTGCATGCATATCAACAACAGTCGACAGAAAATGTTGAAGTTAAAAAAAATATACCCTTATAGAAAAACAAGTCTGGAAAACATTTATGTAATTAAAGAAAACAAAACGTTTCAACAATAAAAACATATTCTACTTGCTTATGGGCTTTAAGGACAAAGGTCAGAAACAGAGTGTTATGATAAGAAATCCTTTTCGTATGTGATTAGCTTCATGATGGAAGTTCCAAAAACAACAAAAGAGTTAACTGTTTCCTTACGAAATCAAGGCAATCCTGTGAGGGAAATTTGAAGGACTGTTAGTATAAACTAGGGTACGGTATCTAAAATTATAAAAAGATATAAAGAATTAGGCTGTGCATCCAGCAGACCACGGAACGGGTGTCCACCAAAAATAAATAAATTGCTGAAGCGAGAAATTTCAATAACAATCCCTACACTAGACCTCCGAAAATTGCTACAAACTTGTCTCGCGGCTATGGTGAATAAATTACGGAAAAAAGATTTATTTGGTCAAATCGTCAGGAAGAATCCATTCATTAGTTAAGTTAGCGCCCTTTTGAAATCGGTGAAGGGTTTGTACAAAAGCCTCCATCGCTCTGGGAATCAGTCAATCCGAAATCACCCAATAAATCGAACCTCACCATATCGAAATCCTCGATAAATCGAGGCTTTCTTGTTCCACTGTATATAGTATGCAGTAGTAAATATTAATAAATAAATAATTTTTAAAAAATTAGGAAGCCTACTGTTTTTGTAGCCTAAAGTTATTTCTCTTCTGTGATTCAGTCTGCAAATAGGTTACCGAGTACCATCGGCAGGAGGTCAAGTAATCAATTCAACAAGCATATATTCAATCAACTGAACGCTTTAATACCAATCTAAACAGTTTAAGTGACAATTATAGGTCAATATAATTGATGACAAAACTAGGGCATCAAGAGAAATAGTGCGAAGTTTCTACAGCTTCTATGGAGTGAGAGGGGTTGAGAGAATATTTGCTTGCCAAATAGAAAATATACACACAAATGTTTTCCATCGTTATTTTATTTTGAATCAATTAAACAAAAAAAAAAAAAAAAAAAACTATAGGAGATGCCGCGCGTTGGAGTTTCAGCTGTTAGCGTTCTTGCACTATGAAATAAATAATTTTTTTTCTTAAAACGGTTGAATTGCATTTTGGTGTAACTAAACTCTGCCCGCCGTTAAATCTTTTGTTTCCCTGTTATCAGTGTAGCAGCTGTTAGAATTTATAGCTAATTTTACCCGAATCTATAGTACACTATCCGCTTACAATGTTCGAACGAGATCAAAGGAATTCTATTCGGAGATGGGAATAAATTAGATTCAGTCCCCCTCCACTAAAGCAAAATCATTTTCAGTTTTAGAGCTCCAGGAACTGCCAAGGAACGGTTTACGGCATGTCACAGGGGTCACTGAGATTCAGAGCCAGAACAGGGAACTTGGAACGAACCGAAATAGAAACCTTAGTCACTAAATAATGCTCCTATTCTCAGAGATCTACGAAAGAACATTAATTATTACAGAAAATAACTAGGAAGGGAGAAACTTATTTATTGGGCGATTCTACCTAAATGCATCGGGCTGCTGCTCGTAAATCGATATTGTGAACCACTTGGTTGCAGAAACAAAAAATAATAACCTCAAATAAATACCAGGTTATCTTTAGAAAATTTTATTTTGGACCTCAAATTTCATCATTTTTTCAATCCATGCATTAATACAGACAGAAGCACGTATTTCATCATATTACGCACAGAAGTATTGGAATAATTTGCCACTTCAACATTATATATGATCAATAAAAAATTAAATTGTACACTTTACCTCAACAGCACCATCCATATTGAAAAAGGGGGAGCAGTTAGTTACCATCAACTAGTTATTAATTGCGGAACTTTTGCAAATAAAGACTTCAAAATATTTAAAGCGAAAACTTAATAATAGCCCAGAAATTTGTAAGTTTGTTGAGTTCGGTGTGAAAATCTTCTTCGTTCTCATTATATGTTCCTCTTAAATTGGTTGAAACAAACCTATAGAATATCAAAAATAATATATTTCATTATTTTCTAAACAATTACCAATATTTTTTGTTTGGCTGAAAATGCTACACATTGATAAAATATTACAAATTGTAAAAATATTCCTTTAAAAATTAATGTGATTAACCGGTCAATAGATCTAACAGGGCGATGTGCGTTAATTACAGAGATACTTTTCTCTTCTCTATTACTTTTATCCCTGTGAAATCTGCGGAGTTGTTAAGTTTAAAGTTTATAGTCGAGAGGTTGTTATCTTGATCAGATACTAAGTGCAAAACCACTTCATGATTCCAATAAATTGTATCTATTATGTTGAAAGGATGTCTGATGAAAGAATCTCCAAGTATTTGAGTTAGGAAGCAGTGGACATTATGATTAGTAGGCCTTGCTTCATTATGATCAGGTGGAGAGATGTGTCTGAATGTATGACGCCGTAGACAGAGGAAGAAACGAAGGACAAAGAGAAGTGGAGGAGCCAACGGAGAGAGTTTGGTTGAGAAAAACTCCGATTGGTGAAGAAAATTCCTTCAAAGGAAAAAGAAGAAGAAAACTCCGTTAAATATCTTCAATAAACCAGCAGCTTGGTATTTCGACAGATACAAAATACAGGTTATTTGTCAATAGGTTTTTGTTTTGGGGGGTAAATACGAATTTTAGTCCTTAGTATTTCTTTTTTAAAAGTGAAGCGTCCCAATAATTTTTAATTTTAATAATCTTTTTTTTTTTCTCTTTTTTTTGGGAGAAAAAGTTGTAATATTTGCATTTTATGGAGATTATTTGAGTTTTTGTTCGAGATGCTGAGGTTTAATTTCCGATTCAGCCTCTCAAAAAATATAAGTTCATGGGGAAAAACTTTAATTTATTTCTCTCTGTTCGGCCATCAAGTCACTAGGCTTTAACTTCAAATCACACTCCCTCCTATATAGTTATAGTTAATGAGACAGAAATAACTGTTAAACAAAAAAGAACACAAAGAAAATTTAATTTCGTTCATGGGTTTTACTAAACCATCCAATTCATGTCGTATCCAATCCTTACAGTCCAAAATCCTTAGAAAAATCCTAAATGCTCCGTTCTTCGTCACAAACAAACTTATTCACAAAGATCTTAATATACCTTACGTTTCTGACACGTAAGAATCACAACTAGCTTCTCATTCCATTCCAGATAACTCTCCGAGGCGTCTGAATAGAAGATTGCCTCGAGACCTTCTAATATAATACCTTATTATATAGAACCTTTATAAGTGCTGCTACCAATGGGTAGTTGCTTCAAAAACAAGTGTCATTTTCATTTGTTTATTCCTGCATGTTTTATTATTTTGTTTTTGTAATAATGATTTTTTTCGGGAAGCTCTCCTTCATGGGGTGGCTAAGTTAATATTCGGATTCGGTACCTTAAAAAAAAAGAAAAATAGTCGTGAAAACTATTTTTTTTTTCTTGAATTTACTCGTATTTTTCCTCTGGCGACTATACTGCTGAGGAACGTTTAGTCACGTCTTTTTTTCTTTAGATATACGATATATCCCTTGTAAGAGGTGAGGTTAAAGAAAAAAGAAGAAAGAATAAATATCCCTTAAGTATTTATCAATAACCTTAAACCTTGGCGAGTATAAATTTCCTACAGGACCGCCGCGAATGTAATATATGTGCCGTAAACCACCTGTAGCCCTGGACAATGCTCACAAATAGGTCCTCCATTTCTTTTGTTGGAACAAATCAGGCTGTCATCCTCTCGGTTTTATGTGTACACCGGGTTATAAAGGATTCGATGTATCGATATATCTCGGGGTATGGAAATGAAGGAGGAAGGCTCTTACAGTATCGCGAAATGTGCATGAGCTCTTCTTGGATTTACGACTTCCATATTGGATAACCTCCAGGGGATTGTGGAGGCTGCAGTTTGTACAATGTCTTTGTGAGTATATTGCGTCTATACTACTATATATGTCTGGATGTTGTCTTAAATGTTTCGATACAACGATTTTAACCCTTTAATAGGTAATTTGTCCTGGAGGATACACATATTTAATGCCTTTTGCTCAATAAATGACGTAAAGTCCAACGCTTTGTCCTAGCCATTACCTTCTAATATTCTTTCTTTAACCTTGAATTTCATGATACATGTGTGGGGGTTAGCGTGGCTATAGCCGTTCAAAGGAAAAAAAAATAAGAAATGTATTCCGAAATTCCTGGCCTGCCCGTTAAAGGGTTAGTAATATCTTTGGCTAAAAAGTTGGTATTAAAAAAAAAAAATGATTCCTAATGCTTCTCTTCCTCTGTCTTTCTAAACGCATTGATTTTTAGCAAAAAAAAAACAGCAGAATTTCATTTAGATATATAACTATTAAAATATAATTTCTTTGAAAACATATTTGGGCTTTTCTCAAAAGTACAAATTATAATAAACTGTATTTATTATTTCCAAATTTTTCGAGCTACATTGAAGTTAAATGCACAAATCAACATTTTTCCATTTTAGATACCAGGGTATCGATTCTAAGAAATTGATTCTCAATTATATATAACCATAATTTGGTTTAAAAATAAATTACAATCACAATTCCTTTAATGATAACAAAAATGTATAGTCAAATTGTAAATTGTAGTAGTGTCCGGCTGCATTTATTTCCTAAGTGATTTAGCTTTAGTTTGAAATTGTAAACATTTTTTCTTAATTTCCAATAGAGATCTTCAACTATTTAACGTTTTTCTTGCAGTAAACATTTGAACCCACACATTTATATATATATATATATATATATATATATATAATATTTGTCTATATCGAATTTCTTTATCTTAAAGCTAATTTATATCAGATACCACATATTTATTTTAAATACGTTTCGTGAAATATCCATTCCACACGGAACATATGTATAACTCTAAAAATATTTGTTCGATTCTGACAAAGATTTATATACACACATACTTAGATATATATGAATATATAAAAGGAAGAAGGTAAGTAAGGTTATTGCTGTATTCAGTGAAGCTTAAAAACAGTAAAGTTGGACTAAGCTTGCGCATTCTCAAGCCTCCAGTTTTAAATATTTTATAAATTTGGTTACAAAACATTAACGAAAACTTTTATTTTAGTATAAGAATAAATAATAAATAAAAAACAGTAAAGTTGGACTAAGCTTGCGCATTCTCAAGCCTCCAGTTTTAAATATTTTATAAATTTGGTTACAAAACATTTTATCGAATTGAATAAATAAATATTTATACAAAAATATCCTATCGCACTTACGGTACGAATGATATTATTGAAGGATCCTAATTGTGTTCTATCACAGTTTTATAAATTTTTTTTTTCTATGATTTTAACTTTTTTTTATTTAGAAGTTGGTAAGGATCTTGATCAAGACTGCAATTTCTTTACTCTGTCTTGAAATCGATTGCCACACATATGCGGTGTTTTTATGGATCGGAACATTGTTAGTTTTAATTTATGAGGTTATGAATGCGCTTGACTTTAATTTTCTATATCCACTTGAATGAACCCTTTCCTGAGGGTTTTTTTTTTCGATGAAACAAAATTCTGTAGTTGCGTCTATGAACGACAGTATTAATTTCAATGATCACGTATAATCCGAATAATATAATCGACTATATATGATTAAAATATACAATATACCCTATATGACATAAAACGTGATACTTTTTTATTTATTAAAAAAATATAATTTATTTAACTTAATAATATTGTTAATGACATCTATATTTGAGTTAAAATATTAAGGACAAAATAGCTTTCCTTCTTAACATGATAATGGTTCCATTCCATCAAAACAAAGGAGGCCCATGATCAATTTTTAGGCCATGTCTTTTACCGGAATTTTGAAGTAATTTACTTCATTTTTTCATGCATTGATATTTTACTTTCTGTTATTTTATTATATATATTGTAGTTCTAGCTCTCAAAGTTTTAAAAATAAATCTAAATTTTCTTTAAGATCCCCTTCATTGCAGTTCCAGAAGTATGCGTTGATGTCACCGGACATATCTGGGTGAAGGTTTTGTACTTTTTCCCGGCCGAAGACACGTTAAGCTCCTGGTCATTTTTGCTAATTAGTGGGACCTTCGAACCGCGGCGGACCAATCAAGGTTGAGCGGACTTGCACTGCCTCGGTAATCAACCAATTACAGCTTCCCAGACCAAGATTAGTTTCCGAGAAGGCAGCCAATGCAGCCGAAGATATCTTCCTCCGGAGTATTTTTATTCCTGGGGAGAATATCCAGATCTTTAAATTCTTCTTGACTAGTATCAAATACATCAAACGACTCATTTACTTTGGTATTAAAACTTTAAATGTTTTTCTATGCTCACCCATACCTCTCATTAAGACGGAGCAGGCTAGGGACCTTATGTATGTCAACATATAACCTTTACCCTTCGTCGTAAACCTACGACTTCCTGTCCTACAGTATCCTTTAATAATATTCCACTAATCCCAGTTGAACAGATCCGCTACCTAGGACTCCACTTGGACAAATGTCTTACTTGGAATCCACATACAAGAGTAAAACGACAAGAAACAGCTCGTCGTTAGAAACTACTTCAACATTTACTAGACAAACGTTCTAAGCTCCCAATTAATTACAAAAGACTCATTTACATGATAGTGATTAGACCAATATGAACTTGCGGAGTCCGAGGCATCTGAAAGGAAGATGGCCTAGAGATCTTGTGTAGATTTTTATTGAAGTGCTACTGATGAGTTGTTCTTTTCCAGTTTTACCATGTTATTGTAAGCGTTTTTAACACATTTACTTAATTTATATTTGATACTTCACTTCATGGGTTGTCCAAAAAATAATGCAAGCTTTCTTGTTTTTGCAACTTTTTTTTTTTTTAATAATAATCTATTGATGGAAGTCAGAAATGAATAATAATAATGATAAAAATTCTATCCGGAGGATCCAGCGCATTGATAGAAATTGGAAGGGATTAAACGTGATTTGATTTACGAGGTGTGATCAAAAAGTTCCAGGACTGAATTTTTATACATTTATTCATACAACATACAGGTTATTCAAATTTGTCTCCTTCGAAGTACTCCCCTTGGGAAGCTACACACTTTTCCCACCGGTGTTTCCACTGATCATAGGCCCCAGAAAACTCTTCTTTTGTAAAGGTGTTTAGCAGCTCCGTTGTTTTTTCTTTATTTCGTCAACTGTTTGAAATCTTCGTCCTTTCAGGCTTCGGGAAAAGTAAAAAGTCGGCTGGAGCCAGGTCAGGTGAGTAGGGGGGCTGAGGAATGACAGTCATTGCGTTTTTTACACAAAAGTTACGGATAACTAATGCAGAGTGAACAGGAGCATTGTCATGGTGAAGGACCCAATCACCACTTTGCCACAGCTCAGGTCTCTTTCTTCTCACAGCATTACGCAATTTTCTGAGGGTTTCAAGATAAGCATAACGATTAATTGTTTGACCTTGTGGAAGGAATTCATAGTAGACAACACCTTTACAGTCAAAGAAAACCGTAAGCATGACCTTCACATTTGATTTGACTTGGCGTGCTTTCTTGGGTCTTGGAGAACCTTTTGATGTTCATTGTGATGATAGGGCTTTTGTTTCCACATCGTAACCAAAAACCCATGTTTCGTCTCCCGTAGTGACATGTTTCAAGAAGCTTTCATCGTCATTTGCCTTTTGAAGAAGTTCCTTAGAAACATGAGTTCGGTGTTGTTTTTGGTCTTCAGTCAACAGTTTTGGCACAAACTTTGCTGCAACACGACGCATTTGAAGTTTTTCAGTTAAAATTTCAGCCAGGTCAGGTGAGTAGGGGGCTGAGGAATGTCAGTCATTGCGTTTTTTACACAAAAAGGCCATCTTTAAACCTCTTGAACCACTGATGGCAGCATGATCGGCTTAGACATTCTTCACCAAAAGCCTCTTGTAACATCAAAAAGGTTTCAGAAAACGTTTTGTTCAGTTTCACTCAAAACTTCACACAAACACGTTGCTCTTCTTTCACATTCATTTTCATAAAATAGCCAAACTCTATAAAACTAACCTCAAACAAACTGTGCTAATGTTACTTTCAGTGATGTTATGATTGATCTGCAAACACAGCTGTGTTCCTGTTGAGTCAGGCAATACAATGCTGCCAACCGCATCGCTGTGAGACATTGCATTCCCATAGTATATAAAAAGTCCTGGAACTTTTTTATCACACCTCGTATATACATATTTTCTAGTTTTTTTTTTTTTTTTTTTTTTTTTTTTTTTTTTTTTTTTTTGTTTTTTTTTTTTTTTTTTTTTTTTTTTTTTTTTTTTTTTTTTTTTTTTTTTTTTTTTTTTTTTTTTTTTTCATTCCATTTTGGTATTTGCCAGAGGGAAAATATTTCGTTACTGTATTAAAAGAAAACAAAATTAAAAAAAAATGTAATGTAGTTAAAATAACCATTTAACTCATCTCGCCTTTTCTCATTTTTTACTCCCTTTAAAAAATCCTAGGGTCATCTGCCGGGCTGCGAATGATGATGCGAATTATGTTATTGGTGTTGAAATTGGTGAGGATAAATTTTTATATTTATTTTTTTTAAGTTGTTTAGTTATTTAAAATAATCAAGTTCGTACGTATTTTCTGTGTAATGGTATAGTACGTTGAATTTCCATCATCATTTTTCCAGACAATGATTTAAAATTTAGCATTATTTCTAAAACCGTTTCATTCTTTAATAAAAAAACAATACATTGATATTGTTATATAATTTTTGTATTCTCACGTTCTAGGCGTGCCGTCATTGAAAAACGCACGCAGCTCTCTTTGTCCTTCCAAGGATCGCTTCCTGGAAAACAAAACCCTCACGTATCCTAGAGTCATCAGAGTCATGTTGGTATTTTTACGATCAAGTTGTGTGTATTTATAAGTATGAATTTTACAGGAATGAAAAATACTAGGCTTATTGTCAATATCATTGCGCCAATATCGATATCGATTGATATATTGAACGTGTTATAAGTAAATTGAAAGAGTAATATTTATGGAAACAATATGAAAAAATTAAAATCAGTCTGATTTATATTGAAGACCCGTTAATATATTGAGGTCGTGAGGTATATATACCAGTCAATAAACACATTGTAGAGTGCATGAAATATGCGATAATTTTTGATTTCATAGCTTCGTTAGGAATAGTTAGAAGATAGACTAACTTAAAGTCCCCGCCCCTGGGGGGCATGAGCCAACGGTATGGGGGAAGAAGTTAATTTTTTAAATTTTTTTAATATATCTCTAAAATGGTTGACTCTAGAAAAATATGTTTCAAATCAAAATTAAAGCTAATTAAATTTCCTACAAAATTGATTCTATATAAATTTGTCGAAATTGCAGCAATTTTTAAGATATACTTTATGGAAATCGGTGATTTTCGGGAAAACAAGCTACCTCACTTTTTGTCAAACATTAGCTTCTAGTACATTCCACGATCGTTTCTCAGAAAAAATGACAGAGTCTAAATTGAATAGCATTAAATTTAATTTAATTTTACATATACATTTCTGGCATTTGAAGCAAATGTTTGATAAAAAGTGAGGTAAACTTTTTTTCTTATTTCTAAAATTATCGATTTGTAATAACCTATATCTCGAAAACCGTTGGAATTTCGACAAACATGTATAAAATCAATTTAATAGGAAATGTAACTAGCTTTAATTTGGATTTGTAACTTGTTTTTCTAGAGTCCACCTTTTCGAGATATTATTGTAAAACACAAAATTGGGACTTTCTCCCTCCCCCCACTGTTAGCTAACCCCCCCCCCCCTGGGGGTGGGGACTTTTAGTATGTTTACGTTTTAACCACTAACGAAGCTATGAAGCCAAAAATTATGGCATATCTAATGCACTCTACACCCTTCATTTCTGCACTCATTGACTGGACATAATACATGTGAGGTATATTTTCCAATAAACGTAATTTAGTCTCAAGATGAAAATTTATATATTAAAATATAAGATGAACATTTTAAATCTTCCATACTGTAGCCTGTTGCTTGAAATCATAATGGGATTGCAATTCGATCAGCCAATGAAATGGCCTTCGTCATAATCGTTTCCTGCTTTATTATTAAGTGGTAAAAAAATTCTCCATCCATTCTTAAATAAAAAAATGTAGACTTCTGACTCACTATTAAGTCAATTCTTCATATCCATGGCTCATACAACCATTTAACCAGCTTCCTATCCATAATGTTCTTTGCATCCTTATTTTCATAATGAACGTGATTCTCCATGGCTGCACATTTGAAATTGATAATTTATTGATCAATATTATTGAGTCATGAGAGGGCTACTGACTTTTCTTTCTTTTTACTGTATCGCACATTTATTTCAAAAGTGACTCAACCCAAAAACCTAATTTAAAAAAATTAAAATTTTCGCAGTATTTTGTAAAATATTGAAAGTGTACCTGAAGTGTTTATTAATCCTAACCACAAGTGAAATGTATCAGGTGTGATTTGAAGTTAATTAGATACATTTTGGACATTACATAGCAGAGAATTCGACCTATACATGATGATAAATCAAAGATACACATTTGTGAGTTTTGTCACTTTAGAAATACATGAGCGATATGTACTATAAAGACCTTTCGTTGCAACAAACGATATTGAACAATCCTATTTGAAATCGAAATTTGTTTTCGACAGTCGATTGAGAAAGCTGCCTGTATATTTTTCTCTAAAATTTTATCTTCCCTTTTACTATGAGGAAATTACATCCTATTTAGATTTATCGTATCATTTTTGGTCCACGATACAGAAGCTTGAAATGAGAGAATCAACAAATCGAACACATGTTCGGGCTATCTCTCATCTCGATCAACTGCCAAATAAATCCTGCCGACTCTACCATTACACAACTAGGCTAGTCAAATGGTTGCGGCCGAACTAACGAGATGGTGCTGACGTGTGAACCAGATAAGAAGACTATTGTTCACTATCGATGGAGCGTTGTTATTAATATCAGTTCCTTGGAACAGGTGCCCCTAATTGAGCTATCATGATTGGTCCGCCTCGGGGCTCAGATCGGATCTCATTGGCTGTTTACTCACGATCCGTCTTTGTTTACACACCCTCTTATAACGAGTTCTTCTGTCTATCTACCGCTCTATTGACTGCTATATTAAATCTAGTATATACCTTGTGGAAACGTTAATATATATTTATAAACATAAGATTTAAAATAAAAAATATCCTTCCTTGTATTCCGCTATTAGTCCAGTAACTTGCAAAAAAAAAAAAATAAAAAAAAAAAAAAAAAAAGAAATAAAAATAAAAAATAAAGGAATCGCAAAAAGAAACATTATTTAGACTAATTTTTAGGTTGAGGTGGTGAATCCGAATTTATACTGTACCCTCTCTTGAATGCGGCCAATGATCACTTTTTAGATTTTTTTTTTTTTTTTTTCGAAAAAAACTCTGAAAATTAATGGGAAAAAGTCTACACTCTTTGCCTGCTAAACTGCCACATTATTATATTGTGTGCAGTGATTTTTTGTAATTGAATATTTTGTAAAATATTTATCATTTTTGTCACTTCTAAAGTCTAATAAAAAAAATCAATTAGTTTTGAGATAATCTGTCCATTTCAGGTCCTGGTTCATTACAGATGCTGAATTGATTTGGTGGTTGAGAACAATTGTGCTTTTTCCACACTTGGTCGTACTTAATGGGGAGCAAAGTCTCTAAATTTCCTGATAAGTGTTCGGTTTGAAAACTATGACCTTACGTCGTACGTTATTTTGATGTCACAATTTTTTTTTTTTTTTTTTTTTAAATTATTATTAATTGACAAAAAAAATTTTTTTTTTTTTTTTTTTAACTTCTTATGGCGCTGCAGTCTATTATAAGTCTTACTTCTTCTGGGATCTTAATTCATACATTCCTATCCTCAGTAAAATTTATTATCACATTTTAAATGGCATTCTTCTCTTTCAGGTCTTATATTTTGTTTCTATGTTTAATTTTAGCCAAATATTTGTTTTTCTTTTGTTAAGCTCGCCCTCTCTAAGCCTTTCATTTCTCTTTTTTTTAAATTTATTTATTTTGCTTTATTTTATTTCTATTTATTAAGTTTTCACTCGAGGTACGCATGATGGTATAGAAGGATCAATCTTAATTGTATTAAGTTTTTGAATGAATCAACCTTAGTTTCTGTTCAAAGGAAATATTTAAATATGATTTAATAAAATAACAGTTATAAAGTTGATCATAAAAATATATTGTTAATACCAACTCATAAAACATAATAATAATTTTTTTTAATTTTTTATTTCTCATATCTTTAACTGATTTCCCTTGCTTAAATTCTCAGAGCTCCATCTGGAATAAAGACTTACTTGGAACCCTAATATGAAATTTCAAAGAAAAGAAACTGTTCGTCGTTTTCGACTACTCCCAACATTTACTAGATAAGTGTACAATTCGTCCAATCAATTACAAAAGACTTGTATACATGACAGTGATAGACCCATTTGGACATACGGAGTTGAGCTTTGAGGCTCCACTAAACCTTGTAGTATCCAATCCATACAATCTAAATTCCTTTTTAAAATCACCAATGTTCGCTATTATGTCACAAACCAGACATCCTTTCATAGTAAGCTCCATTCCCGCTCGAATCAACTAGAGTGTCCCAAGTTGCTTCAATCTCAAATCCCGACAAACCTCTGAAGTGTTTGAAAAGAAAATGGCTGAGAGACCTTCTCATTAGAAAAACTTTTATTGAAGTGCTACTAGTGAGTTGTTGTTTGCATGTCATTAGAAAGTCGTTGTAATAATTTCCTCAGATTTTCTTATTGTACAAAATGTATTACGACCAAAGAATACTGTTTTTCGGATCTGATACAGTGGTGTTAAGGTTCTAGTTGCAATTATTAATTAAAATTGAAAAACAGTAGACTTTTTATATAACCTTTTTAATGGTTATTCCTGGAAGTATAAATGAAATTCATATAAAATAAAATCTAACTAGGACATGTAACCTTCTACGTTTTCTAATATAACGGCCTCCTAGATCGAGATACAAGTGAATGGAACATAAAATAAAAAATAAAACTGTTGAGTTTGGGTCCGCTAGCTGAGCTTATTTATGCCTCAATTATTCCGCCTCTGGCTGTATCTTCTTCGCCAATCTCCCCGATTTTATTTTCCGTTCTCCATTGAAAAGAAGCTGGTAAGATGAGCTCCGATATCGGGCCATTATGTAAAAGTCGTCTTAAATCTTTCTTTTTTTCTTTCCGGCTATATTTAAAGTTATATATACGGCGCCATAGAGCCATAAATACTGGCAGAATAGTCTCATAATGTAACTAAAATTAACAGGCTACATTTTCTTCTATGTTATCTATAACCGTACTTAGGAATATTTATTATTTTTCTTCTGTATTTATTAGTTTTAGTGAAATTCTAAATCTTATTGTTTCTCTGTTTTATTGCCTGCAATAAGGGAATGGCCACTCTTAGACAAAATTATAGTACATTCTTATTTTAAAAACGTATGTATAGTAATTGTTCCATTCCCTTAAAATTTTTGTCTTCATTTTATTATTAAATTAAAATCCCCCGTCGTGGCTTCGCCCACTCTCCTACATAAAGAACTTTGATGTTAATGATTATTTTGCCTTCTCGCATTTAAGAAACTTTTTCTAATTGTTAATGAAATAAAAAAATCTAGTATTTTTCAAGTTAAAAGTAACTTTAAATCAAAAACAAAAGAGGTTGCCCATATTTACACCTTTTTCTCTTAGGATTTTTTACTTCTTATTTTATCACAGTTTTTTAGTAAAAATTAAATTAATAATTGAAAACTAATTAAAGCTTGCAGGACTAGTTGATATCGATCGATTCATATGTGCTTCATCCATTTTTTTAAATTATTATAAAAAGAACAAAGTTAAAAAAAAAAATTTAAAAAAAAGTTTTTTTCTTAAAACTAAATTAATACTATAGTCCAGTCAAATGGTTTTAAAATAAGGCTTGAAGTAGAAAGTTTATGGGTAATTGTTTATTATGGCTTACTTTATATTTTTGGGGGTGCTGAACACGAATCTGAAGTTTTCCAACAAAATATCCCTCGACAAATATGAGAAAAATTAGAAAAAAGTAAAATAGCTTTAATTTTTTTCATTATTTTGCTTGTAACATGCAAAGTAATCATTTTAAGTAAAATACCTTTCTATATTAAAATAAAGAGGAGAAAATGACCTACAATTTATGTCCTTATGTTTTTTTTTTGTCTGACGTAAGGTATCCAAAAAGGAATTTGGCCAACAGGGGGCCAGTCCCAAAATCCCGCAAAAATTTTTTGTCGTACTTTTTTGTCACTATAACTCCGAAACTATTCGTCCAACTCAAAATTTTTTTTTTTTTTTTTTTTTTACCTAAAAAAGTGGTCAAATTTACTTCGACTCTAAAATTAATTTTTATCGGGTCAAAGCTGATAAATTCCCATACTGAGATCGTATATTTTACGAAATTTATTTTAAATGCCCTAAAAAACTATTTGTTCGATTCAAAATTTATCCACGCCAGCCCACTGAACATGTCATAATTGTCATATTTCGCCAAAATATACATATTAGGCATGCCAGCGAGGGTGTTTCACGGGATTTAATATAAACTACATATATATGATATAATAGAAAATTTAGCCAGCTTTGAGATGAAAAAATGAAATTTTGAATCGGGCCAATAGTTTCGGAGTTGTTGCGAAGAAAGTGCCAAAAAAAAACGTGGATTTTATTACAATACGGGCTTTTTAGCGTCCTTTTAAGGGACATTATTAGAACTTCATATTCAATAGCATAGTAGTAAATTTAACCATCTTTAAGATGAAAAAAAGTAATTTTTAATCAGACAAATAGATTCGGAGTTATTGACAAAAAAGTAAGACAAACATATTTTTGCGGAGAATTGGGACTGGCAAAAAAAATCTTAATGACATAAATTGTAGGTCATTTTCTTCTCTTTATTTTATAATAGAAGATTATTTTGCTTAAAATGATAACTTGGCAAGTTACAAGCAAAATAATGAAAACAATTAAAGCTTTTTTACTTTTTTCTAATTTTTCTCATATTTGCCGATGGAAATTTTGTTGGAAAACTCCAGATTCGTGTTCAGCACCCCAAAAATATAAAGTAAGCCATAAAAAACAATTACCCATAAACTTTCTAGTTCAATATACCTTTTTACTGGACTACTAATAAGATAAGATGGATTAAGGAGTTTCATAATAATCTTAAACGCTCTAGTGTTTGATGAGGGCCTCTTTAGGGTCTTACCGTCGAAGCCCTTCGATAAATAATACCTACACAATTACTATAGTTACTGTAGTTCGTCCTAACCACCCTCTTATAAAAAAACAGTTTATAGCCAGATAGACCTTATTTGATTATTGGGTTATGGCTTTTTTTTTTTTTTTTTTTTTTTTTTTTTTTTTTTAAGCCTGTAATAAGTATAAGGTAGGCTTGAATTACCTGACGTAGAAGTTTTCATCATAGCGACAACTGTGTTGAAGACGGCACCGTTACCAAGCCGAATGGGATCAGTAAATTAAACTGACTTGAGTTGGGTAACATTCTAATCTCATCCCTAGGTCATGTCCCTCCTCAGAAAAAAAAAACTCTGAGGATGTTCAGCTGAAACTGGCCTGGATAAAAAAATATTCTCGTAGTGATGTGATCAGCATTAACGCCCAACTGCCTGGTTTTACGAAAGAGATAGGGAAAGACACCAACTTTATGGGTGCTCAATTCCATTTTTGTTCTATATCTGTATTATAATATTTTATTGAACGAAAATACTTTTAATGCACAATTTTCTAACATCTCGATCCATATATTAATCTATGTACGTGCTATAGCTACCATTTAAAATTTTACTTTTTTTTTTTTTTTTTTTTTTTTTTTTTTTTTTTTTTTTTTTTTTTTTTTTTTTTTTTTTTTTTTTTTTTTTTTTTTTTTTTTTTTTTTTTTTTCCATTAGAGTACTACCAATGGGTAGTTTCTCTACAAGACTACATGTTATCATATTGTAATACAGCACATTTTGGATGTATTTTCTAATACAGTTTAAATTTCAATTAATAAAAGATTTTTTTTTTCCTTGAACAACTTTCAACCAGAAGGCTTAACTCCTACCTAAAACGAAATATTCCCACCTACACTTTCATTTTTTTTATTACCACTTATAGTATATAGCTCCTGGTTTGTGGTTAAGGAACTTACTCCACCATAACCGTTGGGAATAGAGCTGAGATTGCCCTATTCCGAGGCGATAACGTCTTCTTAAATATTTTATCTCCGTTTTTAGTGGCCTTTATGAACTATAATAAAATTACGGCTATTGTTATTATTATTTTATCTTTCTCTATACTTTTATTGTCTCTTTCAACCTGTCAAGTATGATATATTAATGCATTTTTTTATATATGAATAGTTTATTTGATAAGAAATTTGAAATTGTCAGAATTGTGCATTTTTTAGTTAAAAGATTGTTTCCTATACAATGTTGCTTATTTAATCGTTTCATACAAAATACACTGACAGGCAAAAAATTCCACCCAATTCATTTATTCATTTTCTTGGCTATAACTTCTTTCGTCCTCATATAGTTTAAACAGAGCATATGAAACAGATAATTATTAAAAATATTACTAATCTATTTTAAATTAACAAAATTTTAAATTAATTAGGTTTGTATCCGTCCATAATCTTACGTTATGGACGTCGTTCATTACGTCTTAAATTCGATGAAGTATAAGTTTAATGTGATTTAAATTCTTGAAGGATATGCCTCATCTAATGCAAAACCCCTCCAGAAGCGGGGCACGCTGGCCAGACAAGCGTTACACCGCACAGTTCGATCCTTACGATTCACTTCGAGTTTACATTTATCGATAGTTCCTTCCTAACAGTTCGATTCTTAGTCTTCTTAAATCTAAAAAGGTCCTTACAAAAGTTGACAAGATTAATTACAAAAGTTAACAAGGTTAATTTACACATGGATTTGGTGTTTTACATGTAAATTTCAGAGAAATTTTAGTTATATTTGGCGAATTCATCCGTATTACTTCTTGCCTTAAAGAGAGACAGATTGTATTATTAATTCAATAAAACGCAACGATCTAAAAATAAATGTGAGAATGTATATCAGAAGTTTCATATTTTCTTAATTCCATTTCCCTTGAGAATATATAGCAGAAATTAACATCATAACTTTCAACAAGGATTCTGTGTTTTATATATTTATAATTTGCTATTTCCGCTTCTCTAACATCAGATAGTTTATCAAAAAATGACATTGCTTGTGATTTAGCATTATATTAATTCTGATTTAATATAATATTAATGTAAAATTAATTAATTAGTGTTTTATATTTTGATATTTTCTTATTTCCAATTAATTATTTTCTTATTTCTTATTTTAATATCCAAAGTTAATATTAGTTTGAACATATATTTACAGTTTCTCTGTAAATGAAGGAATATATCCTTTCTCCTTGAAAAGTAGCGACTAAAACATCGAAATAAATCGTAACTTTATATGCTAAAAATACCCTTTGCTTTTATTAAATTAATATATTAAATAATCCGTAATACGTTCCATATGCCCTCGTGAAAGTATATACAGATGTAGAATTCTAAAAAAGAAGGAAACATCGCAGAGAAAATAGAAAAGTCTATTGAGTGGAATTTTTTCCGTGTCTGTATATCTCTTTAAAACCCAAACATAAAAAAAAAAAAAAATCACTTATGCCAAACAACATGTAGAAAATTTTGATGATTTTATTATTTGTCTGATTAGATTACTGTTTTAATCCACACTTTTTTTAACATAAGCGAAACGTTAAAAATATAGCATACTTTTCGAAATCCTAAGCTTTTCGCAAATTTAAAATTCTGGTTAAGTTACCCAAAAAAAACTTAAAAATCAATTGTTATAAAAAATAACTTCTGTATATTTTTTCCGTTATTGCACCGATACCAAACTTCAACGCGTTTTTGCGGAATGACTAGGATTTTAATTTTATTAAGGATATTTTTAGAAAAATGAATTTTTTTTTTCAGATCAATCAAGTTATAAAAAAAAGGGATAAAGTTGAAATTCGGGTTCAACCCCCAATAAACTTTTAAAAAATAAAACAAAAAAATTGTTTTCCTTTAGTGACTCGACAAATGCCCACCCACCTCTTGCCCAATGGTACAGATGTCAGTATGAAACCCAAAGACGCATTTCGAAAAGGGGAAAAAAAAAGAATTTTAAACCAACTGATAACTCTCGCCACTGAACAGGCAGGACGTTTTAAGTGACTAATGATAACGACAAAACTTTAAAAATGTTCCTTTTATATTTTTTTACTTTCTCTTTTCCCGGAGCCTTTTGTTTTTCGTCATCAGGGATATATGTCACAACGCAACGAAGAATCCATTAGTCACAGTATAAATGACAACATACTGATCTAGTATCTTTAGTTTTGTTCTTCGGTTGATAATATTTGAAGAATAGTGTAACTGTTGTTTCGAATTATTTTCATATTAGCTCAATTTTTTTTTTCTGTAACTATTATTGATATTTACAACTGTATACACTATAAACAACGATTAAATTTGAAGAAAATTATTACAATGACATGTTAATAACTTGTAAAGAACTACTCCCTAATAGCATTTCTATATGCCATGAGAAGGTCTTTTGACTATCCTCTTTTCTTCGAAGGATTATAGGAAATGGAGTGTGTACAATATATATGTATATTGTTGTATATGTTGTATGTTATTTTTATAATATAGAGGAAAAAATTTATTGTAAAGTACGTATTAATACAAAAAATATTTAAAAGAGAAATACCGGACTGTCAAATAACTCAACTCCGTACGCCTGAATAGGTTCACATACCGTATCGCCATATAGTAATCATCAAAATCACAAAACAGCCGATCTATATTTCTTAGTCCCAGTGTCTTCACTATTTTATCTTAATATAATCAGTAAAAGTAGTATGTTTTATTTTAATTTATTTTTTTATTAAGTAAAGTGGACATGAAGGTGGAAACCAGCGGTAGGTGATTGATACAGGCAGGAGCTAATGCTGGTAAATATTGCGAAGGAGAAAGCTGTCAGATAGAGCCGGCCCTAAAGTTAAAGTAGGGAAAGGTTACGAGCCTCTAAAGTTGCGGTAGTTGGCCGCACGTGATGTCCTAGGATATACTGCCTCTCAGGAAATAGCGAAGTGGCAGAGTATTTCTATTTTAGTTTAACGAGTGCCTATTAATAAAATTAAAATAGATCTTTTCGTTTTATATCTCATAGAATTTGTGGCATAGCATTTACAGAAGAGCACTAAATTTGTGACAATTTAATTCTAACCGCAGCTCTATAGATAAATTGGATGCGGAGATAAAGCTCTCCAAAAAAAAGGGATTTTTCGCAATATAATATATATCATAACACTTTATTGAAATTTACAACTGTACAAAATATATACATCAAGTAAATGTGCTGTTAACTGTTACAATAACGTGACAAAACTTGAAACAGAACTACTTATCAGTAGCACTTTAATAAAAATTCTACACAAGAAGGTCTCTGGGCCATGTTTTTTTCAGACGCCTCGGAGGATTATCGGGAATAGTGTGGAAAGCAAGTTAAGAAATTAGGAGATTTGAGTGGTTATGGAGGTTACTATGAAAGGATAGAAATCTGGTTTGGGCTAAATCAGCGACATATAGAAAATTAAGATCTTTATGGATAAGTTTATTGGTGACAAAGTAAGGAGCATTGAGGATTTTTCAAAGGATTTTGGATTGAATACGAGATGAATTGGATGGTTTAGTGGAGCCCAAGAGCTCAACTCCGTATGTCCAGATAGGTCTAATCACAGCCATGTATATTAGTCTTTTGTAATTAATTGGGAGCTTTGAAAGTTTGTCTAATCAATGTTGAAATAATCTGTAACGACGGGCAGTTTCTTGTCTTTTTAGTCTTGCATGTGGATTCCAAGTAAGACGTTTGTCCAAGGTAGCAGACTGTTCAATAGGGATTAGTGGAATAGTCAGGTCCTCGGCCGCATATTGACAAAAAACATCTTTGGAAAGAATTTAAAGGAAATTTAATTAAGTTTAATTTGGCACCTAAACTGTTCCTGTGGACCAAACCTTTTTTTTTAGAATTCGGAAGACATTGGAAAATTGACTTAGATTAGTAGGAAAAGTGACTTAACGTAACACGTAAACATTTTACCCAATAAACGTGTATGGTCTAAAAATAATCTAAAGAAGCAAGGAAATTAGAGAATAATACATTAAGATAGTTAAAATATGCAAATATATTTATTTGGAAGTAAAATACAACTAAAATTAGTGTTGATACACATTTAGTAGATACCAACCTAAAATATAAAAGAATGTTAAGGAAATTTAATTAGCTTTAATTCAAGACCTGAACCGTGCCTGTAGGCCAAATAGTTTTCTCAGAAATGGGAAAAGATTGGAAATTGGGAAAATTGGATTTGAGGAGTCAAATTGTATTGTTGGATTGTGTGTGAGAAAATCGTCAGGAAACTAACTACTTTTTTAATTTAAAAACATGTACAGCCTGACAACGTTGTTTTCTTCTGGGTTCTAGAGGCTGGACGTACAAGTAATTCAGGCAGCAGACACCGATGCATTGTGTGGTCGTTTTTTTTTGTTTTTATCCGTCCTTAAATCGTTGAGGTGGACCTAGATATCCACGTTCTCGCTTAAAATGAAACATAGCGGCGTCTCTTTCGGTTAGGACAAATCATCACAATTGCAGTAGCGGCGTCTTTTTTTCGGTTAGGATTAAATGTAGAGCTCTTTAATATTGTAACATGCTATTAATTACAAATACAAGCAAAAAAATGAAAATAGTGCTATCATTTCAAGTGCTACAAAATCCCACCAGGTTTTGGGGGTTGCTAAGTTGGATTTTAACTACCCTTGTGGTTCAACAACGTATTAAAAAATGGTTGATACATGTGCTTTTTCGATCTGCGATGTATAAGTCGACTGGGCTATGATCTACTGTTTTTCCCAGTTTGGGAGAAATTGAGTTTTATTCCTTCTGTCCTTTATTATTGTTCATTTATTATCCTTTTATCCATTACCATTAATTTTTTTTCCCCCTTATCATTCCTGTCTTGTCCTTAACCTTACATTGTTGCTTTGTATCATTACTGATTTATGTTCTATCTTTTCTATACGGTTTTTTGTATATTGTTTTTTATCCATGCCAATCTGTATTCCATTTGTCATCTGTTTATCGGTCTGTTAGTTTTGTCACATCTAGTATTTTGTTCATTATAGCCCTTAAGAAGACCTCCAAGGCAGGTCGAAACGTTGGCACGTATTAAAGAATTTCTTCTTAGACGTGGTGTTACTTTGACTTCATCTCTGATCATCTTATTCATTCATCATAACAGTCAACTATACTTTTATCATTGAATTTTATTCTTGCATCTCCCCCATTCATTTTGTCATTGTTTCAGGACTCTTTTGTCTGTCAAATGATATTTTTTTAATGCGAGGCTACTTTAACTCCTCACAGTCAGCTTTTATTATTTCTTTATAACTCTGTCTCATGTGTTAATAAAATTTGCGTTAGCTTTATTCACCCTATAATATACTTCTTACAACTGGAGTTGAGAAAATCTAAAAACTAAGTAAAACAACATTATCGGACTTCAAAAATCCTAAAGAAAATTTCTAAATAAAACAAGGAAATTAGTTGGGAGAAGATTCCAAGTTGCAAGCAGTGTTTCTGGAATTCTATCTACTTTCAGACTAAACTGAAGTTAAAATTGGACATAAGCTACGAAAATTTCTGCTTAACTAATTAAAAAGAAAAAAAAAACTGTCAACAGTTATGTTAGTTTAGTTTAGTGTTAGTTATATTTCCAAAGACAAAGACAACCGTAAAAAAAAAACAAGCCAATATAGTTCAGTTCAATTCAACTTTTTTTTTTAAATTAGTTATCGATGTAAATTATTAATTTTTTTAAACGGCTTTGTGCTTGCTTAGCGTTATTTATGATCAATTTTTTACAAAGTTTTAATATTTTGTCATTTTAAATCAATTGATATTGGTAATAACGATTAGCAGTTTAAATAGGCTTCACGAATATTCGTAATTGCCGTGCGATTAAGTGAATAAGCAATTGTCTCTGTTTCGGCTTGTGTTATGGGGAAACAAATTTCCTTTGATGTGCGATAAAAACCAGCTCCTGTAGCGATACACCGATAACACGAGCAGAAACAACTTGACAACACATAACACGAGCCGAGTGCCCATTCACGCATTCTGCATTCTTCAACGAGCATGTCTGTTTCGTGTTGCGTGTTGTGAAATAACACGAATGTGTGGAATCGGTCTATTATGAATTGATCAGTGGCATTCTAAAATAATTTTTTTGAGTAAATTCATCAGCCATTTGCGTACAACTCTTCCAAGTAAATCTTATAATTTTAATATATAAAATAAGACTTTTTATTATATACACATATATTTGCAAAATCCTATACGGCCTTTTTACGTGGTCTAAATTCCAATAGTGTTTGTATATTAAATAATAAATAAAAACATTAACATTGGTGATTGACTGGTCGTGAAGAGTTTGGTGGATGAAGAGATTATGTAACAAAATACAATTTAGAGTAATTTATGTTCGTTCTTTGTTTTGTTTTTAATTTTCCTTTAGCAGAAAATAGCCCCTTCATATTTATTTTTCTAGTTGTTTTGAAATATTCAGATTTTGCCACCTAACACTTCTGCACATAAATTCTTTCTCCTACGATTGTATTTTTTTTTTTTTTTAAATGTGACAAACCCTTCAAATATGTTGTCTTATACTATTATTATTAGAAATATTGGTAAGTGTTAAAATATACTTGCTTTAATATTGGTTAAAATGGGATAATTAAATGAAAAAGAAAGAAAAAATTTAGTTAAACTGATTTTTGAAGTAAAGATCCATTGATTCTTCTCCATTGTCTGCCTCGCCACTCTTTTAAAATAATGAAATTTCAAATGATAATGATTTTTACCATTATATTGAATACCAGCTGTAATCCAGCAGATAATTTTTTTTTTTTTTTTTAATTTCTTCATGTTGATCCTCTCTTCTAAAATCAGAGATTTTAGGTTTATGGTTATTCGTTCCTAGAACTATTTTGAGATGGAAATTGAATGGGGGATTTCCAGTCTGAGCTCGTATTTTTTTTTAGAATCGAAATAAAATATTGGAACTGCAATCTACCTCTCAGCTGTGCAAATAATATTGGAATTGGATTATAAATTCATTGCTTTCAAGAGGCCATAGCAAATGCTTATTCATTGTTGTTTCTTTTTCGTTTTAATGTTTATGAAACGGAGATCGGTGCAGTAGCAACCTAAATGGCTGTTGATTGCTATAGCGTTCAATATTATGGACAGTTTATATTTAAAACTAAGTATATAAGTATATTTATAAATAAAACTATAAAAAAATATAATTATACTAGCTGAAAGTACCCTGTTCTGCTACGGTTTAATATCATTAGGATGAAGGACAACTTAAATTAGTAAAAGTTAAGCTTAACGTTGATAATTATTATTACTTAAATAAACCTAAAGAGTTCCATTCTTAGAATAATTTCAATAAGTAAATTTGACAATTTGCAAAAGTTAATTTTATATTATTTTGATAGCCCAGTGAAGCTTCGAGGCAGCACTACCATCTTGCCCAGCTCTGATAACCAAACCATTTGCTCTTCATATGGCATACTTTAAATAAATATAGTCTCAACTTCTCAACTTTGTTGATTTTTTCGAATAAAGTTTAGTCTTTCTGTTTCTATTTATTCTATATATTCTAGGTTCAAGGAATGAAATTCAGAAATGTTAGGTACAATTCGTAAAATACAACTTGGGCCTGGTTGAGAAAAGCAGTTTCTGTGACCGGAAAACTGAAGGAAGAGTAGTTGGGGACGAAGCTACTGGTGAAGCAATGTTGGTGGGTTACTCGTAAGGAATATGTACATCGAGCTGGCCTTACATGTCTTCACCAGAGAACATAAGTCTTTTAATAGCTTCTCGTCACGAAACAATTCAAACTTGTTAGGGTCCACCTCTGCAGCCACCATGAGTTCACAGAAAGTACCATATTATAAGGTTTCGACATCGCTCGTATTTTTGTTTGTTTACAACTATACGGAACTTAATTTGTGATCAGAGTGTGCAGCTTAAACATCTAACCTATATTTTTAACTTAGCTTATATCCATATACCATATGACAATTAATCTATTATTATTCACCCAATAAAAATTGTAATCGCATTTTTCGCGAATTAGCCGCGATCCAGGCCGATTTTTTAAAATTCCTTTCTTAGCGAGCACCTACGGCCCTAGAGAAAGCCACACACGAATTCATTCCAATCCATTCGGTGGTTTTTGAGATTTCGTGTTAAATGAGTGAGTGGTATTTGACAAATGTATAGTAGATAATGACATTCGCACAATCTAAGAATGAATCTATAAGAAAACTGAGAAGGATTATGCAAGATAAAAAAATTAAATACGTATAAATAATAAAGTATATAATTAAAATCAATCAACGATCGATTGACTCCGATATCAGAGTCGGAAAAAAATTTAATCATGAGTAAATATTTGATAACTAAATTCTTGGAATCATTCATACAATTTAATCATGATTCAATATTTCATGTCATGATTAAATTTTGCCTAGGTCTGATAGCTATATGTATATATGCTTTTTCATAGTGAATATTTGGTTATAATTTTTAAAAAAAATATCTGGGGTATGCTGAGATAGGATTGGTTTATTAATAATTATTTTTTGAAAAAATGAAAAGGGCATTACAAACTTTTTTTTTTTACAATATAATACGATACAAGTATGAGTATAAATTATTATTATATTTGGCTTAGTGTGAGCATTATTCCAAATTAGCAAATATTCCAAATTATTTTAAACATCTCAAACTGTTTTTCTTTATTTGTTTAATTTATTTATACGGAATCTGAACACATAGTATTAAAATATAAATATATTGGCTATAGTTATGTTTAAGTATTTAGAGTTCAAAACGAGCACGAGTATAGTTCATTCTTTAAAAATTTAAAATTATATTATTTGCATTTTATGTCATTTAGTTTCCATTAAAACACATGTAATTTAAACCTTGAATCTAGCATCAATAGAAATTAGCATTAAATATTCAAAGTATGAATAATGTTTGCTATTTATGCTTAAAGTATTCTTTTGGATCTAATATTACCTTTAAAAAAAACGATCATTTTTACTATCAACCATTTAATTACTCAGTTATATTTTTTTCTTTTTCTTAAAACAAAAGTATTTAAGATCGCCTCAGGACTTTCTATTTTAGAACTCGAATGAAGTACAACCAATGGATAGTTGCTTTACCAATCATTAATATGCCATTATATAAAAGATTTCTCAAATGATATAATTGAATTTCTTAATATAGTTGTTAATTTTAATCTGTATTTATACTAATATATAAAAGTACAAGCCATTTTTCGTTTGCGATAACTAACTGCGAAAACTATTGAACCAATCTGTACCAAATTTTAACCACACCATTTTCTTAGTTCAAGGAAGGTTTAGCAGTAA
This sequence comes from Euschistus heros, assembly GCA_003667255.2. NCBI lineage: Eukaryota > Metazoa > Arthropoda > Insecta > Hemiptera > Pentatomidae > Euschistus > Euschistus heros. Next base: position 3,251,621 of record RCWM02000052.1, on the reverse strand, counting down.
TAAAATTTAGAGGTTTTCAAATATATTGCTATAAAAAAAACAATAAATATGTGGGGCGCAGTGAAGTTTGATAATCGACCGATAGGTGGCGAGCACCATTCCAGAGAGGTTACAAAGGTACGGTGTTATATAGAGCTAGGAATTTATGATAAAATTTACTTATTTTCTATTCAATTGTTATTAAATAAAGCTTTAAATATACGGAGCGACATGTGGATCCCAGTGTTGTTAAAAATCGACCGATATGTGGCCATTCTGCAACAGAGTTTGCAATGGTAAAAATATTAAACCCAACAGTACCAAATTTTATCTACAACATCTTCATACAACGTTCTAGGGAGGTTTATAATAATAAATTTTACTATAATAATAATTAATTGTATAGTCTTGAGCGCCAGAAACGAGGTTTGCCAAACTGTCATAATAAGAAGAAATAATAAGAATAATGCTAATAATAAGAAATGCGAAAGTAATAAGAAATAATGCTAAGTTCCATTCTTACAAATACAAGACTTTTATCGATAAACAAATGAAATTCAATTATTAGTTAAAATAATCTAAGTTCTTTATTAATGATAGCGGACAAAGCCGCTTTGTATGCTAGTAAATAATAAAAATAAAAAGTCTATAGGTATTAATAGGTTATAACTACTCGCGTCCTAATAATCCTTTATAAATGTTCCTGATGAATTGATTGCATCTGCCGACATGTTTATTTAGGAAAGCTATCGCTATTTTTCAAGATATACTGCATATGAAACTCATCCCTAAGGCGTAGCATATACCTATGAGATCCGCCTATAACCTTAACTGTTCTCAAACTAGTTCTATGAAATACGAAAATTCGTCTATTTTTATTTCAGAACGTTCTTGCATACCAATCGATTCCGTTCATCGAATCGAAATGTTTCGGTTAACGCTCTCCGATGAGCCGCTAGTTCCTGAATACTAAAGCGGGCCTCGAACCCCTCGAACGACGATTCGACAAGTGCCTGCTAAGCGACGTATAAATCATCCCGGGGAACATCCTCCGTTGATCGGGGAGCTGCTTGGCAGTGAGGGAAGCGCCTGACGTCCTGGCATCTTCGCGGTGGAATTTTTCCAACTAAGAAAACGTGAGGGTCCTTCGAATGTGCAATTTATCCGATCATTTTACACGAGCATTCTTCGCTTGACTCGAGTTGTCAGGGATGGAGGCACATACAGAAACCATTTCCAGTGATGTATGATTCATCCTAGGGTTGGAAGTTTTACTATGTCTTTGTTGGCTCTGGCATTTCTTATTTCCAATGTCGTCATCTGCGCACTTAAATTTAAATAAAGATCTCCAAAATATTCCTGGGATTTTAAATTTATATGAGGTTCAGAGTGACTTTTTAACGAACCGAATATTAAGAAAATAGTTTAGATTAAGTTTTGGAAGCTGAAGGTGCTATGTATAAATGCGTTTTTTATTCACATTGTCTCTTGAAGCCTCTTCGAGTACATTTATTTCTAATTCACATGCGTTTCTTAAATTATGTTTTATCGCTATTAAATTCTGTACCATTTGGAAAAAAACTATATCAGTTCATTTTTGTCCACAATAAGATAAATACTTTGGCCAACCCAAATTGGTGTCCTACACATCTTGTATAAGTAGGCAAGTTGTAATGTCAATTGTATAAAAGGATACCATTGCCATTACAACTTGCCTACTTATACATGATGAGTAGGACTCCAATATGGGCTGCTCAAAATATTTATCTTATTGTGGACAAAAATCAACTTATCTAGTTTTTCCCAAACGTTACAGAATTATTAACTTTATTTATGGACCAGAATCGAATGTTTGTTTCGGCGGCAACTGAAAACTATCAACGAAATGTTTTTTTACGGTTTAAAAATCATCCCTTGGGAACCTACCGTTCAGGTTATATTTTGGTGAAATGTTTGAAAGTTTTGACGCTACCAATTAACGCTTGAATTTTAGCACACAATCACAACTCTAACAACATATAAATATATAAATTAATCAAAACTACTCAACATTTTTAGTTACAAACAATACAATTTCGCTTGAGTTCTAGGGATTCCTTGGAAATATTGCCCCCCCCCTCCCTCTCTTCGGACTCAGCGGAAGGGTTGGACCACCCGGAGAGTCGTACTAGCGGGAGACGGATTAGTGAGGTTCTGCTGTATTTCAATATCCTAACTCCTCTCCATGTAGGAATTTCAAAACAATGTTTTGGTTTTACCTTCTTACCTCCGCTATCTAAACTCCTCGTCAAAAATATCGCAACACTTTGAAATATTTGAATTTTATAAAAACGTATTTTTTTTTTTCATAATAAAGAAAGGTTCTGAAGTCTATTATAAACATTTCTAAACAAGACATAAACAATTTTTATTAAATAAATTACAATATTTCTTCCAATAAACAAAAAAGTTTAAAACTTACTTTTTAATATTTCCATTTTTTACAATTTTAACTTTTAAATTTTTAATTTATATTTAATAAGACATGTTACCCCCTCTGGCTTGAATGGCTGCTTCCACTAGTCCACTAGTCTTGGCATACTTGTAAATAACGGAACGAATGATAAACATGGATTAACTGGGAAAAACATTGACGTGTCTAATCCTTAAAGTCTCACGTTTAATAAATAATATTAATATGAATATAAACCAAGTATGGATTAAGGTAAAAACCAGGAAAATCTCGAGATTGTGGGTGTTGCAAATACTTTTGACGGGGAGTTTAGAATGTCCTCTTATGAGGGTTTTTAAAACTACTAAGCCCGGCTCTAGGCTAAATGAAGGTGTCGCTTAAAATAATGTCTCCAGACGGATGTTCCACTTTAGTCCTAAAATTTAAACATTGAAAAAAAAGGAAACGTTTGCTTATAGGTTTTAACGCTGTTTAAAAATTGATTTATCGTCGCCTTAGGGTAAGTGCCCTATGGGGTCGAAACGACACATTTTATAGGTAGCTATAAAAATTAAAACACTCCTAAAACTATGACCTGTGGAACAGTTTAATGGGTCGTTCGCTCCCCCCTCAGTTTATTGCGGTAAATAGTGATTTTGGACGTGGGCATGGCAGTGAATAAATTATATTTTATTATGGAACTTGTCTCTGATCGGTGTGAAAATGAAATAGACTTAATAACATGCCTGCCAAGAGGTGATGCTAGGAATCTGTTTCGGTTGGAAGATACAGTTGCCGTCCTTAAAGATTTGTGTTGTCCTGCCTGTAATCAGAAGACCGCTCTTGGAGAGAAGATGTCTTAATAAAAATAGATTTTTGATTGTAATTGATTTTACTAATAGAGTTGTAGGCTTTTATTATTTTTAATCTTATATATCAAACGTTCGGCTTAGAAATGATGTAGCTCACCTGCTAAGACTGTAACGATTTTTAATTTCTTGAATAAGATAGAAAGTATTATTTTGTTTTTTTAATATTTTTATATAGTTTGTGTTGTAATTATAACAGCGATTTATTTTATGCGAACTTTTTTTGGCACAACTTCTAATTTATTTATTTAGCTTGCTACATGTTTCGGGACTTTAGTCCCATCTTCAGATTTCTAAAATTGTCTAACCATTTCGTTAATTTTAAATTTGTTTATTGATATTTATAAATGCTGTTTTCTTTTATTTAAGTTTCCCAACATGCTTCACATAACCTGTCAAAGTATGTGGAGATATAAATACCTGACAAAATAAATTAAACTTTTAGCCGAGAAAATAAAAACAATTGCAACTGTACAAATATATATCTAGTAAATGTGCTAAAAACGTTTACAATAACATGCCAAAACTTGAAAAGAACTACTAATCAGTAGCACTTCAATAAAAAATCTACACTAGAAGATCTCTAGGCCATCTTCTTTTTAGACGCCTCGGAGAATTATCGGGAATTGAGTGGGAAGCAAGTTGAGACACTAGTGGATTTGAGTGGTTATGGAGCTTACTATGAAAGGATTGGTATCTGGTTTGGGCTAAATTAGCAACATGTGGAACATTAAGATCTTTATGGATAAGTTTATTGGTCGCATAGTAAGGGGCATTAAGGATTTTTCGAAGGAATTTGGATTGTAAGGATTGGATACGAGATGAATTGGATGGTTTAGTAAGCCCCAAAGCTCAACTCCGTACGACCAAATAGGTCTAATCATAGTCATGTAAATGAGTCTTTTGTAATTAATTGGAAGCTTTGAACGTATTATTTATTTAAATTTCTTTTGTGGCCTAAGAAGATTAGTTACAATTTATGCAAAAGGAGGTTTGGTTCTTAATTTAAACTTTTTTTTGCACAACTCCTTATTTATTTATTGTAGCTTGCGACTACATATTAACACTTAGTCTACTGAACAATGTTCAACTTTTGTTTACTTTATGGTTTACACTTATCAAATAAAACTATTTAAAGCAATGTTGAAATAATGAATCAATTGAGAATTTTATATTAATTATGTGTAATTCTGTAACATTAATGTGCTTGTACAATTTTATAAATCTGAAGATGGGACTGAAGTCCCGAAACATACAGTAGGAAGCTAAATAAATAAATTAAGAGTTTTGCCAAAAAAAAATTAGAATTAACAACCAAATCTTCTGCATAAATTGTAACTGATTTATTTTATTTTATTTTTCCTTTATTCTTCTTAGGCTACAAAGGAAATTTAAATAATTAGTGATTTATGAATACACTCAAAATTCCAACAAATTGATTTTTTTTATTTTCTCGGCCTAAAGTTTTATTTTTCTCACGTATTTATATCTCCACATAATTTGACAGGTCATGTGAAGCATGTTGGGCAACTTAAATAAAAGGCAGCAGTATTTAAAAAATATCACTAAGCAATTTAAAATTAACGAAATTTTGAATTAGTAAGGTTCATACCTCCTCCTTGGTATTGGACTAATGTGATTTTGAATAAGTTCTTGCGAGATAAGCCCCATCTAATGACAAACTGAAATAAATCATATGAATTAAAAAATTCACAAGTTTCTTCTTAACATTTTTTAAATACTGCTAAAACTCAAATTTTGCAATTTTACATTTTTGGAGGGATTTCTTTAATTACTTAAAAAAACTAACCTTCAGAACTCAGTTCTGAACTTGATAAAAACTTCAAATTAATGTTATAAAGGGTCTCCCGAATTTAAATGGCAAAACTTCAGGAACTTATGGGGGACCGAAAAACTAAGACAAAAAGTCCTTTAGAGATTTGCTCGTTTTTGCTTAGTTTTAGAGAAAATCGCAAAAAAAAGAAAAACAAAAAAAAAAAACAACTTTCATTTTTATACTTATTTATTTACATTTATATTTATGTTTTGTTCTTTTTAATGTAAATATTGCTCAAAATGTTGTCCTCTTGCACCAATGCAAGCATTACATCTAGCACTCACGTGATAAATTGCAGCTAAACATTGTTCTGATGATATTTGGTGCACTGCATCTATGATTTTGTCTCTTAATTGTTCTCTTGAGTTGATTGACACGAATAAACTTTCTGCTTCAAGGTTCCCCATACGAAGAAATCCATGGGGGGGGGGGGGGGGGGGGGGGTCATATCAGGTAATCTGGGTGGCCAAGGTACTACTCCTCCACGACCAATCCATCGTTGTGGATAATTTACATAAGCTCGAGCAACTCTGCTATAATGAGCTGGACATCCATCGAGTTGGAACCACATTTCAATCCGCTGCTGGAAGGGAATATCATCTAAATAATTAGAAAAGTCGTTCTCCAAAAAATGTGTAAATAAATGTGACACCATTCAATCTTCAAGGTAAAAAATATGGTACCACCAGTAATCCGTTCCAAATTCCAAGCCAAACATTAATAGCAAATTCATGCTGAAACCTATTCTCTCTTATAGCTCTGGGATTTTCAAGAGCCCATAGATGATAATTTCTTTGATTAACAATTCCTTCTCTTGTAAAGGTAGCTTCATCGGTCCATATAATTTTTAATGGAAATAAATTATCATCGCGAATTTTGTCAAGAAACCAGTTACTAAAATTCAATCTCTTGACATAATCTTGAAGTAATAAAAAACTTTTTGAAATTACGTATTAAGAATGACCCAGTCTCTCGTAGTCTATTAAAAGTTAACGAAAAGACTCGTCGATTAGGCACTCTTCTATTTGGAAATCGGCGCGCATACTCCCGCACCGCTTCTAAAGCATTACCGTTACAGAAACCATACACAAAAATCATATCAGAATAGTCAACATTAGAATATGTATGCGGCATTGTGGCTGATGCTATTCACACAAAAATATCTGAGTAACTGACTGAAGACTGATTTAGGAATTTTAATCCTAGAAGGAAGCCAAAATGTAAACAAATAAAAGAATGTAAAGGATAACATTAAGTATTTACATATCTCACTGCCTAGCCTGACGAACTTTGAAAGGTGATAATCGCTACCTGTAACATTTTTGTTTTGTTTCTTTTTTTTGCGATTTTCTCTAAATCCAAGCAAAAACGAGCAAATCTCTAAAGGACTTTTTGTCTTAGTTTTTCGGTCCCCTATAAGTTTCTGAAGTTTTGCCATTTAAATTCGGGACACCCTGTATATTCCACCATATAACCTTCTGGAAACTATTTAAAAGTTTCGAAAAGAACAATTTTTTTTATTACATTTCAATATTATGTTACCTAAACTATTAACCAACTGAATTGTGATTTCATGTACAGTATCTTCATTGTTTCTTACAGGGGCTCTGACAGTCATTTCTTTCGTGTTAATTTTAAAAAAATAATAAACAACATAATGATTTATCAAAAACATTTCTAAACCGATTTTTCCCAAAAATTGAAACATAATGCGATGAAAACCCCGCTGTTACGTAGTCTCTATTCCTTTTTATTTGTATTAAAAAAAATTATGAAAACCATGAGATTTTCCTATGATGATTTCAATTTAATTACAGTTTACAACGGTAGTAGAAAAAACAAATTCAAGTTGTTTTTACGAATTTTTATAAAAATCGATGTTTTTTTAAAAAAGAAATTGGCAGAAAATATGGGTAAAATCGACTTAGTTTAATTGGCATAATCTTACTTTAGTATAAATATCGCACATCCAGAATGGAAAAGGCACAACTCAAAAATTGATGCTTTTCAGGAAATCCCGTTTAAAGTTTTATATTCCTTTTTTGAACCCCATATGTAGTCTGCTTTGAATGTGTTTTGACGATTTTTGTTTTTGTTTTTGTATCTCATTAATTGTAGTTTAATATTATCCGATCCTCTCCAATTTTTTTTTCAAAGACAGGGAACAGAAGTTTAATTTTTTTTTTTTTTTTTTTTTTTTTTTTGCCTTTTTACATTACCCGTGAATCGTACAATGCTACTAACTCAAAAATGGCACTTTTTGAGTTGAGCCCCTTTCATTCTCGGTGTGCGATATAATTTTTAAACAATCTTTCAGGACTATTCGATTCTTATAATTTGTCGAGTACTTTAAAAACAGTCGTTTTAATAGGGTATATGTTGGGTCCCGAATCGTAACTGATTTTTCAAATTATTAAAAAGTAACCCCATTTATTAGAATAATGTACCCGTAGTGATGTGGCAGCATAAAAATGATTGAAGCACTTTGAACTTATGAAGGATCTCTAACCCACTTTTAATACCGTATCCACTTCCCCTTGTACCCCTTAATCTCATAGGCCGTAGTACTTAGCAAATTTGTCTCGTCAGCTTTTTCTTTGTTCTCATAGCCTTCCTTACGGTTGCCTTTGCCCCAATATCAGCTACGTATCATGCGATAAATTAAGTTTATTTACAGAGCTTCAAGGACTCAGTGTTGAGGGAAATTTTAATCAACTGAAACGATGTACTACACCCCTGTTTCACATATGCCACAACTGCAATTTTAATTTATATATTTTTAAAATTATATTATGATATTCTCAATTAATAAAAATAAAAAATTAACACTTTAAAAAAGAAAATTAATTTTTGTACGGGATTATAAAATTGTCTTTTTTTACGAAGTAAAGATAGATTTTTTAAAATTTTGACTTGTATAATTATCACTTACATGTACTGTTTACTTCTATATTTCTATTTCTTCTCTTTACTTACAAATACATACAAAAATATTTGTACACTTGTTATACATCATAAGAATGTGTACATCAACACTTATATCAATAAATATATTCTTTTAATTTATAGAACATTTAACAAAATAACAACTAAAGAATAGTTGAAAAACAACAATAACAACCTAAGTCAAAAGTATTCGTACACTTAATCAAATTTAATATTGACATCCTATAACATTTAATATTCAGTAGCGCCATCTTTGGCTTTTAATAAGAACTCTATGCTCTGTAGCATTGAATTCACTAATTTTTGAGTTAAAGACACTAAAATTTTATAATAATAACGTCCTTTAAACTTTGATTGTTGAAAACACACCTTATTCCAACGTAGTCCTTTAAATATTTACACAAAGGTTCAATAGAGTTAATGTCAGGTGATTGTGGGGGGATGGCCATCCACTTTAATGTGTTGTACAGGATCCACATTTTGGATTTCCAAGCTGTATGCTTGGGATCATTATCCTGCTGAAAATGTAGTTTTCTCCTATCCTAATTTTTTCAGCACTGATTAGGAAATTCATTTTTATTTATTCTATAGCATCTATAAATTCAAGACACCTTAACTCCAGCAGCATTCAATCAACCCCAAAACATGAGTGTCTTTTCGCCATTCTTAACAGTTGGAGATAGCTATTTGTTATTTTCATTGTTGTATTTTTTCTCCACACTTTTTGGCCCCTCTGAAGATTAAACATTTCAATTTTAAACTCGTCGGTAAACATTATCCTATTCTGTAAACATAGTCCGTTCTGTTCTCTCTAAATATTCAAAAGCTTTTCTCATTCCATACCTTTTAATTGCATCTTGGACAGTTGAGTGAGGTCTTTTCACGTCTCTTTCCGACCGTAACTCATTATGTAGGCGCACAATAATTTGTCTTTCCTCTTCAATCGTCCCATTTTCAATTCACGAACAGCAATAATAAACACTAATTATTGCTATACCTATGCAAATGACTTCTAGGTAAAGACTGATTGGAGGTAATTCTTAAACTATTAAGACAGGGTAAGAAAACAAAATATAAAGTCTAGTTTACGAAAGTTATAACTATTAAGACAGGGTAAGAAAACAAAATATAAAGTAGAGTTTACGAAAGTTTGGACTCATTACAATAAAAAATCTTACTACAATGTAATATTAAGGCAAATTCAGTCAGTTTTCGTGTGAAAAATATTAACTCTATTCTCTAATCATGAATGCAATATTATTTCTGTTTAACAAAATTAAACGAAAGAAAACTAAACTGATACTGATGTACGAATATTTTTGACTCTGACTGTACGTAGATTTCTCTCAACGTTTATTTCTTCTCTTACGTATTTTTTATATCTTTTGCTCTATATCTACAGTCACAAATATCATGAAATTAATAATTGCAATAAAAAAGTTAATGTTTAACATTAAATATTGGCTCATTGAACACTTCCTGAGGCACTTAATATATCACAATGACGCAGTTCAGTGGAAATTCTGCACTGCCTCCTGAATCAACCCTTGCTTCTCTATATACAATGTGCCATCTAGTTCTAGGCTCTCCCAAGATCTCTTTTGATTCACGTATTTTTAATCCATACATTATTGTATACATTCGCCTTCTTTTAATAGTTTTCAAAATAATCTCTAATTGATTGAAACATTAATTAAAACAAATTATTGACATGGATATGTTTTTTGGGTGGGAGTCTATAGTTTTTATTTTGTAACTTTTTTTTTTTTTTCACATTCAAAAATGTAACATTTTGACAGGCTCTATGTAGGTATTTTTCGGATCGAAAATTTAATCACATTTCCGTTATCAGAAATTTAGTGGAGAAAATTTTTTTTTATACATTTTTCGCTAGGACCTTCCGTTAGGTGCTGTATTGATTTAAATAAAAAAATGTCACGTTTCAGACATTTTCTCACAACTTTGTTTTTTTTCGAATAATCATTGCTTGCTAATTTAATTTAATTATTAATTTTGATCATTTAATTTAAGTAATTTGACCTTTTAAATTGGGAAAAGCATATCCATCATCTATAGTTATTCCCAATCAGGAAAAAATTGAGTGTTATAAACTACAAAATGTTACGTTTTGATACGCTCTAGCTCTGTTAATGTTGATGGATGGAAAAAATGACGATAGTGTCCAGATCAGATTTTAATGGAAAATCCTTTTTGCATTATATTTTTTTTTCTTTAGCACCTACTGTTTAGGAGCTATATTGCTTTGAATGAAAAAAGTCACGTTGTAACATTTTGACAAGCTCTAGCAGTTGTTATCAGGAATTTAATAGAGAATATTTTTGGTTATATAACATTTGTCCCTAGGACTTACCATTTAGAAGCTGTATTGGTTTGAATAAAAAAATTCACGTTTGAAACAGCTATTTTCTCTCAGTTTTGTTTATTTCGAATAATCATTGCTTGCTAATTTAGTTTAATTAATTTGATCCTTTTAATTCTATTTCTTTTTTTTTTAATATACATTTATTGAAATTTACAACTGTACAGAATATATACATCAAGTAAATATATTGGCAATATAATAACATGTTAAAACTTGAAAAGAACTACTCATCAGTAGCACTTTATTGAAACTTCTACATTAGAAGGTCTCTAGGCCATCTTCATTTCAGACGCCTCGGAGGATTATCAGGAATGGAGTGGGAAGCAAGTTGAGAAACTAACGGATTTGGGTGATTATGGAACTTACTTTGAAAGGATGGGTATCTGTTGTGGGCTAAATCAGCAACATATGGAACATTAAGATCTTTATGGATAAGTTTATTGGAGAAAACGTAAGAAGCATTGAGGATTTTATGAAGGAATTTGGATTGTAATGATTGAATACAAAATGAATTGGATGGTTTAGTAGACCCCAAAGCTAAACTCTGTACGACCATACAGGTCTAATCACAGTCATGTAAATGAGTCTTTTGTAATTAATTGGAAGCTTTGAACGTTTGTCTAGTAAATGTTGAAGTAGTCTGAAATGACGGGCAGTTTCTTGTTGTTTTAGTGTTAATTCTAAAATGTAAATTGTGAAAAATCAGTAGACATATCCATATCAGTTGACATATCCATGATCTATTGTTTTTCCCAGTTAGGGAGAAAATGATTTTTTTTTTTTTTTTTTTTTTTTTTTTTTTTTTTTTTTTTTTTTTTTTTTTTTTTTTTTTTTTTTTTTAATGTTTTTAGAACTTATGAATTTTAAACATTTACAATTAGTCTTTAAATAAAAAACTAATAGAATTGGCAAATAATTCTTCAATCCTAATTGTAGTGAGCCTTCTACACCGTCATGCCTACCTCAAGTAGTAACTTGCAACTTATCACTGCTTTACCAAACACCAGCATTTACCATCGACTCAGAAAAAGTCCTGAAGATGCTTGATTCTTGAATGCTAAGCTCAGTCCTCTACGGCCTGAATCTTGAATACCAAGGATCCCAGAAGGGCAGTTGCCCTCCTAAAACTGAAGAGGGAAGAATTATGCATGAGTCAGCCCCTTTCTTTTGTGCTAAAGGAATAGTTTGTTGGTCACTAAAGTCTCTATTGTGCAATGCTAATGCTCTTGATCAGAGTTTATCTATGTCATACATTGGATTTATTTATTTATATCAATTAAGCTTGAGTAGATGCAATAATAAAAAAAAAAAATTAACATATCCATAAATAAAATCTAAAGAATATTTCTATGAAAATCGTAGGAAATATATACACATGTTATTGATAGTATACATATATAAATACAAAAACATAAAAACTGGTGTGAATAATATATTTTGATGAGATTTTTCAGCATTAAATCACACCCAAAAACAATTTTGAATTAGAAATCTAAAATAAGAATGTTATAAGATTTATAATTTACTCACAAATACATTTTTAAAAAATAAAAAATATTGGTGCCTATGAGAAATAATAAAAAAATAAATAATATAATTTTTTTTTTAAATTAGTTTAACCCATTACCACCCAGAACTATTTTTTTTTTCGAAATTTAAAAAAAATCATTTGATTTCAGCATAATATTGAATGTCTAAATTCAGTAAAAATAATTTTAAAAATACCCTATATTTTCTTTATAGTGAAAATGGGTGATGCCATATGGCATCAATGGGAGGTTTCACTTACTGTTTTTTTTTTTTTTTTTTTTTTAGATTTTTAAGGAAGTACAATAAAGTCCATTACATAAATTATATTAGAAACAAAATACAGTTAAGTCCTAAGAATAAATGAATAATACAAAAGATATAACAGTCCAAAAATCTTAAATTGAATACATCAATAATATTATAAATAGAAATAATGAAAAAAAGTTTTAAAATGTATTGGAATTTCACATTTTAAAAACAATAGGAACATTTAGAATAGAATATAAGAAGCTGTGGATTTTTCTGGACGTGTTCAAGCCTTGCAGTAACATGTTCTGGCACGCAGTGATTTGTTTGGTTTTGTAGTAATGACGCCAGCCTCCACAGTAAAGAAGCATTTTTAGTGATGCCGTATGGCTTCAATGGGCGGTAATGGGTTAAATAACAAATTTATCTGGACAAATGACTTATTTGGAATCCTTATACGAGACTTATAAGACAAGAAACTGTACATCGCTTTCGACTACTCCAACATTTACTAGACTAGTGTTTAAAGCTCCCTGTAGTTACAAAAGACTTATTGATTTGACAGGAATTAGAACCATTTGGGCATACAGAACATTTATTATTTTTATAGAAAACTGAGCTTTTAAGCTCCACTAAATGTTTCAGCTCGTCTAATACGTAAAATCCTTAATACTCTTTATCATATCACAAACAAACTTATCCATAAAGATCTTAATGTCCCATATGTTGCTGATTTGGCCCAAACCAAATATCTATCCTTTCATAGTAAACTCCACACCCACTCGAATCCACTACTCTCACAAGTCTCCCAACTTGCATCACACTCAATTCCTGATAATCCTCTGAGGCGTTTGAAAAGAAGATGGACGAGAGACCTTCTAATGCAGATCATTTATTGAAGTGCTACTAGTGATTGGTATTTTACATGTTATTGACAACTCATAACAATTTCATCAAATCTACTTATTGTATATATTTATACAGTTTTATCCTATTATCAATTATTAGTTTACAAAAACAAACAACAGATTTATAAAAACTGTAATAAATTGTTATTTTTGACTATATGATTTAATCTATCTTTAATGACGTTATTTAATCTATGATTTTTTTTTTACAAAATTGACCTACTGAAACAGAAAACTACATGCGTTTTAAATTGAGTTCAAAAACTGTGTTTGAAAGCATATAAGAAGCTAGAAAATTACTAGTGAGATAACAAAACAAAAAAAATTTAAATTAATTTGTTTGTTGTCAGGTATCCAAAACTGGATAAGATAAACAGTCATGGTAATATGTATATTTTTATTATTTTTAGTCAGTTTTAAAAATTAATTTTAATTTAATTATTAAATATAGAATTTACATCCTTCTAATTTACAATTTTTATTGAAGTGCAACTTATAAATCATAAATTCCTTAAATTTACTGAGTTTATATATATACAGTTGTAAATATCAATAAATAGTTAAACAAAATTTTAAAAAATCATTATCATTTTAGTTACTTATGGTGATCAGTTCCAAAAAATACGTTATCCCAAATGATTTTGTGAAAATCAAATATCTGCAAATATTATTTTTTTTTTTTTTTAGCCTATAACTGATATTTTATTTTAACTTAACATTGTTTTACATTACGATTTAAAATGAGTTTATGTACATGGCTATATTTTTTGGTTGGAGGTCAATAGTTTTTACTTTTTAACATTTTTTTCACCCTCAAAAATGTTAAATTTTGAAAGGTATTGCTTCGATCAAAAATTTGGTGATAGTTTTCTGATCAGAAATTTAATATTTATTTTTTGATATGTGACATTTGTTGCTAGGACCATACCAATTAAAAGCTATGTTGGTTTGAATGAAAAAATTTATGTTTGAAACCCACATTTTCTCTCAACTTTCTTTATTTCGAATAATCATTAATTATTAATATAATTTAATTATAAATTTAAATAATTTGATCCTTTTTATTCTAAAAAGAAAACTGTATATAATATGATCTCCAAATAAATGTAATATGCTTCATTATAATATTTCACTTATTTAAACACTGTTGCTTCATTATTTTTTATTTAAAATAACATTGTATAATAATTTATTGATTTTTAACTTCCAGATTACTGTAGATTCTCCATCTCTTGGAGGACATTATGGCCACAAATTAATGAAAATTGAAAAATTAACTTTCTACAATCATACTGAATGCACTTGCCTTGATCGTACCGATGAGATGCCGAGAGACACTGATCTAAAGAGTGGACTGGACACGAACAGTATTACCAATCAACCTAGTCCTTACAGGTAACAGAGTTAATAAGTTTCTATTAAATTTAATGTTTCTGATATAAATATATATGCTAAAATACAAGTAATTGTTCATACATGAAAGTAATTGAGGAAGTCATCAGGTAAAGCAAGTATTTATCTTTTTTGTATCAGGTAAATGATCGTCTCTTGTCTGGAAATATTTAGATCAATTGTTAAATCTTATTCTAATCGAATTGTATTTAGGAAATTGTTGATAGATCAAGAACAGTCATTTTTAACTTTATGCATTCATATATCGAAGTACCTTAACTATTATGAGGCATTATATTTAGATTTTACTGGAATTTAGAACATGCCGTTCTTCCAAGTTACTAAATCAATATAATATCTGAAATATCAATTCCATTTGAATAAACTAATAAAATGATATATATGTTATTATTATTATTTCTTTTTTTTTTTTTTTTTTTTTTTTTAATGAAATATTTATGTATAAAAACCTTTAACAGGGCACACAGTTCTGTTTGTTAGTATGGACTATTTAAATTCTAAAAAAAATATTGATTTGTCCACTTACAATATCATAACAAAGATCTTTCTAGCCTGGAATAACTTCATTCCTTTTCGTATCAAAAATACAAAAATAAGAAATTCAAGATAAGAAGGGATCTCTAAATGATCTTGATTGTTATGGTAGCTGGAAGCAGCCAAAACTGTCATAAAATAAGCAAATATGCCACTGAACTCTATGATTCCTAAAAGAAATCAATGTGGAGGAAGGATTTATTAATTTGCCTTCTTTTGCAAGGACTGTACAAAGAGCAAAAGATTTTCTAAAAATATGTAAATATACATTAAAAATTTTATCTCAAAATCTGCTGGAGTAATATTGATTATAATAAACAATACACTATAGAATTAAATACAGGAGCCATTCTATTGGAAACTTGTAATTTTGAACATTTCTCTTTTGCTCAAACATACACTCTACCAGTCGGTAGGTACTGTCTGCCCTGAGCTGAAATCAGTAAATTTAAAAGTTTAATGTGGATTAACACTCTCACTTCACATCCACAGTCTAGAGTTGGAATTGAATAATCTCTTGTTAAATATAATTGTTCTGGAATGATATTGTGATAAAATGATATTATTTTATTTATGTAATACTTTCATGTTTTATAATTTTTGGTTTCTTGTAAACAGATGCAAATGTCCTTCAGAATATACAGTGAGAAATCTCGCCAATGGTTCTTGTACTTGTGACTGTTTTGATAAACAGAGAGACTGTACTAAGTACAAGAAAGGAAAGGAAAACTTCAACCATCACGACAGGATGTAAGTACTTAGTCTAATGGCAATCTATAATAAACAAAATAATAATAATAATTTCTTATTTTTATTAAGATAACTTTACTTTATATATTGTCCTTAAATCTTAAAACATACATTAAATGTGGAGAGAAAGTCATTTGATTTGTTTAAAATTAGGAGGAAGATTTTAGCTATATCTTCCTAATTGGTCTCTTTGAATCATAAAGTGTTGAGGAAGGCTTCAGAACTTCCTTTTAAATCTCAATTTAAAAAAAAATAATCAACCTTTGCTGATGACACCAGCGTGTTATCAGTCAATGATGATCCATTTTCTGCATCCCAGACACTCCAGTCACATATTACTTCCCTTGAAGAATGGTGTCATAACTGGAGAGTCAAGATAAATCCTAGCAAATCGCAACAAATAACCTTTACCCTCCGTCGAAAACCTATCTCATCCTGTCCTCCAGTATCCTTTAATGGTGTACCGCTAATTAATGTGGAACAAATACGATACCTTGGATTTCATCTGGACAAGAGACTTACCTGGAACCCTCATACAAGATTGAAAAGACAAGAAGCTGCACGTAGATTTCGACTGCTACAACACTTACTTGACAAACGTTCAAATCTTCCGATTCACTATAAGAAACTTGTCTATATGACGATTATCAGACCTATTTGGACTACGGTATAGAATTGTGGGGATCCACTAAACCACCGAATTCTTCCCGCATCCAATCACTTCAATCCAAAATCCTTCGAAAAATCCTTAATGCTCCTTACTTTGTCACAAATGAATTAATCCATAATGACCTTAATATCCCATATGTCGCCGACTTGGCACGAACCAGATACCTCTCCTTTTATAATAAACTTAACACTCATCCAAATCCACTTGTTACACAGCTAGCTTCCCATTCCATCCCTGGCAATCCTCCGAGGCGTCTGAAAAGAAGATGGCCTCGTGATCTTCTTTTGTAAATATTCATTAGAGTACTACCAATGGGTAGTTCCTCTACAAGTCTTAAAATCATGTTATCATATTGCATTGTATACAGCATATTTACTGGATGTATTTTCTAATACAGTTGTAAATTTCAATTAATAAAAGAAAAAAGAAAAAAAAAAAAAAAAATAATGAACTGTAGCTTCTTTGAAAACTTAAATCCTCAATAGCTGAATGTTACTATTTTTGAAATAATATATAATTTATATTTCTTCTGTTTAAGATGTATCGAGACTGGGAAATGTACTATTCCATCCTGCGACTTTGGAGTATTCAATAGGCGACTTGGAAGGTGCCCTAGAAAACATGAGAAATTTCGCACCTGGCCTAGATATAAGGTTTAAGTACCAAATGGAGTATTAATGGTTCTGGAAAACGTAAATGTTAACGTGACATCTCACAGAAAATAATATTTTACTTTTAAAACTGTCATCATATTACAGCTGCAGTAACCCTAATATTGAAAAAAAATCTATGATAAGTAATGCGATATTAGAGATATTTATATTAATTTTAAACTTTTCTAGGTATTCTTAAAGAAATAAACCCAAAAAATATATTTCTTTTATATTCTTTAAATAAATGATTCAGCTCTTTGATTTGCATTAAACTATTTGTGAGATGTCATGAATAAACAGTTCTTAATTTTTGAAGAGTCCTCCTCTTTGGAAAGTTTGCTGTAATTCATTGCATTAAAATTCAAGAGATGTTTTTTACTTTGCAGAGTAATAACAATAGTTTATTCAAACATAAAAAAAAAAAACTAAAAAGTTTTTCTTTTTGTCTAAGATAAAATGTTTTTGTATCAGGGAATACAACTGAACTCTGTGTGATATTTTATTTTATATATATTATTATTTAATTTTTTTTTTTTGTAATTTTTACTTGTGAAAAATTACTTAAGTTATGTATAATAAACCTCCGAGTTATGAATAGAGAGGAAATTATATTGTTCAAACCAACTTATGATTTCACAGTACAATTTCTTAATGTAAATATTTTAAGGTACTCGTATACATTTCATTAGTGTTTTAAAAATTGTTTCACTAGTGTTTTAAAAATTGTTTCACTACTTACATAATTTTAATAATAAATAATATGTTTAGAAATTAGGACCATAGGTAAAATTCTTCTCACAATTACTTCAAAAATTGCATTTAATTGCCATCAAAAACTTATATCTTAAAACCTTCAGCATTACCTTAAATGTTGTAGTAAATAAAAATCTAGCTAAAAGTAGTCTATGTTTAGTAATTAGAATATTTTAGATATTAGTAATGTAAGTGATTTATTCTCAAATTGTTACATAGAGCCAGAATCGTAAAAATTTACATTTTTATAATTTAATTTTTTGATTTTAATCATAGTTTTAATTTACTAATTATTATGAAAACCAGTATTTCTTATTTGATTTTCTCCATTTAGTCAAGTGATAAGATTTAAATTAATTCCTAAGGAAAAAAAAAACATTCACAACATTTTAAAAAATAATGTTATTTAACTATTTCCAAATTTGATGAACAAAATAATGAAATAAACAACTAAAATTTGATTTATTTGTATCAGTTAATTCATATTTATCGTATCAGGACATATCATTGTTTCAGCAACTTTCGAGATATTTATAAAAATTTCTTTACCATAGACCAACAGAACACAACTAATAAACTGTTTTTCTGTTTTCTGCAAACTATTTAGGGCCAGTTGGTGGGCTGTGCCATTTATAGTATTCTTGAATTGCCAACTACCCTCTTAGGGAGTTAACTATTGAAATATGATCACCTAAAAAAATTATTGTCATTTCCTGTATAGCTTCTTAGTAAACTAGTTGTTAGGTAATTTTATTCCAGAAAAGTTAAATTCAAGATTGATGAAGTTATACTTAGTCTAGAACTAGGAATAACTATTGACCCACTTAATGTTCCTTAGAATTTGAAGTTTTTAATATTCTTTACAATTTCATTAAACCAAAATAAATGCTTTGTGAATGTTATGTATAAAGACAATATAATACAAAAGAAAACTTTAAACATAAAATAATGTTTAATTTTTTATGAATACCAAAATATTGAGTTCGTTTTTCATGAATTAATATTGTTGTTGGTTAAGATTTACCGATAACTTTTTTCTCAACAATTTTATTTCATGAATAAAAAAATTAAAATATTCTTGATTGATCAAATTTAAATATAAAATAAATGTTTTACATTCCATGTATTTAATATTTCAGAAACTAAATTTTTGTTATTTCTATTCAAGTCAAATGGAGAAAATAACTATTAAAAAAAAAAAAAAAAAAAAAAAAAAAATCAGTTGAAAACAAAATTAACTTAAATAATTACTCATACTGAGATAATTCTTTATAATTTGTTCTGTCTAATTATAGCTTTGCATAATTTATAACAATTAATGAGTTTTATTTTTATGGAATTAAATTTTTCCTTAATTTTAGTTGGTTTTGAGATTGTACTTGATTTCAATGCTTTATGAAATATATAATTTATAAATCAATTGTAATTGAAAAACTGAACTCAGAATCTATACCTACTACAATTGTTTAAAACTATATAATTTGTGGAGTATTCCAGTTTTCCTTTAGTTAATACTTATCATGACATGAAATTTTTGGTTTTCATTTCCTTATTTCCTCTTTAACATTTGATTAATTCAACTAACCCATCTTATACAATATTAATAATCTAAATTTATTAATTATAAAATAAAAGGATTTTTTTTCTTAATTTTACAATAAGCATGTATTGCATTATTTTTTTTATCAACAAAGATAATGGCATATACATTTACGCTATTAAAAATCCACTTTCATTATTGAGTGTATATTATCAATTATATAATTTTTATTATTAACAATTAATTAATTAAACAAAAGACTTGAATGTGCCATAAAGTCATTTATTTATACTACAAAATGTTTTCTCTGTAGATAATTTCTTTTTCACAACTTATATTTAAAAAAAACAAAACACATTTATAATATTTTCTTAACCATTACGCTGAGTGTAGAAAAAATTTCATTTTGTTATCGAATCAACCAATCTTTAACTCAAAATCAAATGCTCTATATTTTCATTATTCTGTGTATTCCATCTAACACTATTTTCTACCATCAGTAAATTTGGACAATGAAATTAAAATTATTAACTCAAATTCAAGAGCTGAAAGATTTTCATGAAATAAACTTTTAAAAAACTAATTTAGCCAATTCAATTCAACCAAGCATATTAATGTATTTATTTATCAATGTTAATTTCTTGACAATATTTTGTTTGAGCATAAAAGTTTGCCCATAAATTTTGTGTTAAATTGAAAAGTTTTTATTTTTTTGATGTCAAATACAATTCAATTTTGAAAAATGAAAAGATAATATACTTTCAAATTTCTTTAGATCATTTGCTTTTAAGTTAAAGCTTAGAATTGTAGCTTATCTAGCACTTCAATTTTAGTGCTTATAACCTAAATTATTTAGATTTAAAAAAAAATTCCAACAAAAAAAAAGTACTTCCAAAAATATTTTTCTGTATATTATATGTAATGAATAATCTGAATAGATATAAGTTACTTTGTATAGATTAGTGTATATAAATGTTCGTTTTGTTCATTATTTATAGAGATTTTTTTTACCCTAAATACTATGTTTATATTTGTGTACTGTATTTAGATAATTTAACACATTATTTCTCAAGCAACAATATTTACACATAGGTAGTTTGCATGTTTCAAATAAATATTTATCTACACCAATAAAGTTAAATTACCACTGTACTTGAAGTATGTTAACAATTTTTGTTTATAGTATGAATATTATAAAATTTGAAATTATATATCTTTATTTCACCTTGGTGTTTATCTTACAAAACAAAATATAATACATTGAATATTTCTAGATAAAATACCTTATAACTAGCATAGTCAGCCTTAAAGATTTTTAGTCAAAAATCAACTTATTATGAAAAAAAAAAATATTTTTTTAGACTATATTTTACTCAAATTGTAATATTTGTTAGAAGATGAAATTTATTTATATGATGGTTTGATGAAGGAAGAATGGTATTCTAATCATAATACGAGGGTGAATCAAATATAAACGGTAATTTTCAAAATTATATTTATTGAATAATATTATACAGAAACTATACCTTCAACATTTTTCAATGTAGTCTCCTGCATTATCTACACACTTCTGCCACCCATTTGGAAGCTTGAATATTCCCTGTTCATAAAAAGACTGAGGGCGAGGTTTTAACCATTCGCGCACATGCTTTTCGACGTCTTCATTGTTTTCAAATCGTTTTCCTCTAAGTGATTCTTTCAGGGACGCAAACAAAAAATAGTCACAAGGGGACAGGTCTGGATTGTAAGGAGGGTGTTCGAGAGTTTCCCAGCCCATTTCTTCCAATTTATCCCTTGTCAACAATGCGGTGTGAGGCCTTGCGTTGTCATGGAGAAGGATGACATCTCTAATGGGCACACCTCGTCTTTTGTTCCGGTAACTGGTTTTTGCTGACTGTAGCACCTGGCAGTAGTAAGCCGCATTCACTGTTCGTTGATCGTGAAGAAAATCAATGAGTAGAACTCCCCTTGAGTAAAAAAAAATTGTTGCAAGAATTTTTTCCGGCTGAGAGACGAGTTTTGGCTTTCACTGGGCAGCCTTCATCTTTCCTTCGCCACTCCTTACTTGCCATTTTCGATTCGGGGGTGTAATGGTGGACCCACGTCTCATCACATGTGACGATGCCCCTGAAAGAATCACTTGGAGGAAAACGATTTGAAAACAATGAAGACGTCGAAAAGCACGTGCGCGAATGGTTAAAAACTCGCCCTCAGTCTTTTTATGAACAGGGAATATTCAAGCTTCCAAATCGGTGGCAGAAGTGTGTAGATAATGCAGGAGACTACATTGAAAAATGTTGAAGGTATAGTTTCTGTATAATATTATTAAATAAATATAATTTTGAAAATTACCGTTTATATTTGATTCACCCTCGTAATATACCAACATTTCGGTCCACTTCCGGACACCATTTATATTTTTTACCATTATTTTATTTGTTTAATTTGTTGATATCGATAACTATTTTTGGAATCTCATGAGCTCTATAGTATGATTTCGACAATGCTAAATTATAACATTATCTCCTGGATTGTGTCTACAGTTAACTATTGTTTCATAACATGTTTTTCTTTGTTTCACTTTATTTCTTCAATTTATATTTAAATACACTATATTTTATTATAATGTCGAGATAATCTACAATAGTCATTTATAAACATTGATTCAAATTTGAAAAGATATCTCAATACCACATAACCATAAAAAAATCACATATCCCTTTAATACCTCTCCTATAAATATTTAAACCTCTTACAATACATTTACCAACTTTTTAAAACCTTTATGTTTCGCCATGTTAATTATACAAAATAGTTTTAAAAAAACAAAAAAAGTGTATTGGACTCACTGCAGATTAGAGACAAGTAAAATACTGCCTAACGTAAGTTATTTTAAATAGGTTCATTACTTTTTGGCAATAAGCACCATCTTATTTTATGAATTTACATAAATTTAAGCGAAACATATCTGAAACATTGAAAAATCAAAGTGGACTAGGAATATGAATCCATTCTTGCTCTGCAAACTTGATGTCATTATAATTGCTTTCTATGAAACTGATTTGTTTCTTTAACCATGACTACCTTTTTATCACTTTTGATAAAAAAAGGAATCCACTCTTTTAGCGATAAAGAAAAGGGAGACTTTTCTTTCGACATGATTCTAATTGTATCTGTTAATGACAGAATCAAATAACAAAAACTATTTCTATGCCCCCCTCTCTCACTACAGCATTTTCCAAGGAATACTTCACGGTAATTTCCAAACCATACTACATTTATCAGTACTCCAAAGTCTACATTCACTATAGGCTAATTTAAAAATTCCTTTTCTTAATTAAAAAACAACAACACATTTTAGCCCTTCAATCATTTAATTTAATTTTATCATGCCATTAATAAACTAAATAATTTTAAAAAATACATATACTATATATATGTATTAGAAGCCTAATTATGCACAATAATAAAATTTTAGTCAAATATGCAACAAACAATTTGCCAAATTATTTAAAACAGGTTGTTTTGTGTAGAGATCACTTAATTTAATTGAAAAAAATAATGAAGAGGAAGAAATATCCATTAACATAAAAGACTGGGCATTACTGATAAGTTCCATCTGCTGATGTTAACCTTTTTCAAAATTCTCTTATGGCATCAAATGTTTTTTGAAATTGGTAGATTTAAGAATAGAAAATAATTAGTAATTTAAACTACTTTGACGAAAAATTTATTGCTCAACAGTCGATAGAAATCTGTTCTCATAGTTTATTAATTACTAAAGATTCAAAATTCTTTTCAGAGGGTGTGAATAAGCTACATATTGGCCAAACTGTAGAGATTAGTAGAGTATATTTTAGTTAATAAAAGTGATTTTAAATCATTTTGTAGTCATAGCTATATTTTAAAATCATAATAAGCCTGCCTTAATTTCCAGACAATTCAGTATTATATTGTTTAATACATTTGTCAGACATTTCACAACATCCAAAACACTAGATCATTTTAGAATATATAAAATATGCAGATTTAAATTATATATTTAAATAAAGATTAATTTAATAGTGTTTCATCCAATCAAGAAGATCAATGTTACCACGGCAGTCATATGGAAAAAAAAGCAGAATTTTTTGGCAGTCACTTCAGAAAATTGTTTACTCCACACCCGAATGTGAAATAAACAGTAATGACTGAACATGCACAATCCATTAAACACATTAGTTGTAAAGCATCTCGATACTCCTTTACTTATGGCTTTACCCCAAAACCAATTCATCCAGTGATGAAGTTTGAACAAATCTTTCATAGAATGCCAAACCGTTTTTCAACAATGTTTTAGTGTTGTCAGCTACATCTCTGAAGTTCTCGAGAACAAAAAATATTGCCCAGCAATATTTTCAACAAATGGTATATCTTTAAAATTAAAACAAATTCTACCTCACAATTATTATTTAATAATTCAGACATCCCTTCAAAACAGGTTCTAAAGAGTAAAAATAGGAAACACTTACTCTCTTAAAATCGGTCAATGCTGAAGTTACTCCACATGTCAGACATTTCACAACATCCAAAACACTAACCTTCATAGATAAAAAAACTATTTAGGTATCAAACATCTAAACTGAAATGGTATCATAAAACTTATAAGAACATACATCTAATAACTTGAAATCTGAGCCAAAAGATGGCATATTAAAATCAATTATAATAAGGGCCTATCTTATTTAACTAACTAACTCCGTAGCGCTACAGAGTGATGTGGTCCTTGGCCTCCTCAATGAGCCTTCACCAGGTGGCTCTATCCTGTGCGTTCACTCGCCAGTTGCGGGTGTTCAACAATTCTTGGGTGCCCCGAATGACGGTGTCCTCCCATCTAAGACGTGGTCTGCCTCTTCCCCTCATCCTGCACAGCTTTCCTTCCAGCAACCTCTTGGGTATATCCTCTTCTCTCATTCTGGCAATGTGGCCAGCCCAACGCAGTCTCCCAAGCTTGATGCGCCTCATCACATCCGCCTCTCCATACTGATGATATATCTCGCTGTTTGTTCTCCTTTACCAGGTCTCCTCTGTCTTATTTACTATTAGGTATAGGAACAACAAACTACAAAGAATGGACCTATTCCTATACTGGACACAGAGTTCTCCTTTAGAAAACATTTGAATAAAAGATAAGCATGGTCTCACCAGATTATATAAAAATGTCTGTGACAAAATATATGGTACTGACGTTGGGCCAAACTGCTCCACAAACATTTTATCTAAACTTTCACTATGAACTAAATTACTTCTATAAAAACAAAAAACTACTAATAACAAATAGGAGCTATGATTGGGACCTTCAGATTGCTGCCAAGAAGCAAAACATTCAAAAAATTAAATGATTAAACATTCAAACTTTCAGTCAAAAGTTTAAAGAAATATTGTAAATGTTTCACAATTTGTCATTAACCATACATTACACCATGACTTGAAAATACCATGGGTCAAAGACTTAGAGAAACCATTGCACAATTCTCATATTAAATATTCAGGCATTGAAAGCCATCAGGACAAACCCTGGAGATCAATATGGCCTATTATACAGACAATGTGGCTATTGCACGCATAAAACTCTCATTATTATCTGGTGCCTTACAATAATTCCACGATGCTGCAAGTATACTTGGTCTTTATATTGATTGTGAAAAGACAAAACACATAATATTCCAGAAATGGAAGGCAAAAGAACCATCAACTTTATAGATCATGAACAGTCTTTAGAAAATGAGGACAATTTTAAGTACCTGTCTCAGTTGTAACAACAAGAAATTACATTAAAGAAATAATAAAAGAAAAGCTAGCAGCTGGCATTACGAATTAGCATGCTTGTGATCCTATATGGCAGCGAAACAAAGTCCTTAACACAAGAAAATGAAAAAATGATTAATTTTTGGGAAAGATAGATCCTCTGTATCCATTATGGACCAATATGATGGTGATTAAGAAAAAATCATGATCTGATGGAAATATATGGTAAGCCAGGTATCAAGATGGTTATCATCAAGACCACAAGAATACAATAGCTTGGACATGAAGAAAGAATGCCAGAGGATCACCTACCAACTACCAAGGAGGTAGCTATATTAATTGTCAGATTGGGAAGGTAAAGCATGTCTGAGATTGCTTGATGATATGGAGGATGGATATAAGATTGAGAAGGCATGTCAGGAAGGATTGGACGAGCAAAATTTCAGAGGCTCTAGAAATAATTTATAGATTTATAGGTTATTTAAATGCTAATAAATTTAATTCCACTGTGTTGTTATATTTTTCACTTTAATAATCATCAAATATAAAGATAATGGTAAAAGGTAAAAACAATGAGGCTAATCCATCAAACTAAAACTTTAATAGCAGTCTGTAAACCATTTAATTTAACTTAAATTTAAACCATCACAGTTAACACAAGACAATAAGTGAATTAGTAAAATAAATTAATCAACATGCAATTGAAGATAAATAAAGTTTACATAAGATGGAAACAGTTTTTTCTTTTCTTTTTTTTTTTTTCATTTTATTAAATTATAATCTAGTACAACAGAGCCTAAAATAACAATGGAACACTAAATGCAAAAATTTAATTTTTCTCTTATTATGTTCTTTAAAAATAAATAAAGCTTCAGGATTTTCTTTTTTTTTTATCTTCCTTGATCTCCAACCACTTGACAATGTAACTATAAGTCACTTTGATTTGTACATTTATTAAGTATATATACACACATATACACAACTCAAATTACAATGATCACAATTTTACAAGGCCATTTTCATCCACTTTATCGATGAACTCGCATACCAAAGATGATTCAATTCCAAGTATATACTGGCAAACGTATGGTTCTAGCAGGTAAATTGAAACGGATCCTTTTGCCTCAACACATTTCAGTTTAACCTACAAAGGCATATTAATATGATTAAAATATGAAATTTTTTATATTTTATATAAATATTTTTATAAATCAGCTATTACTATGTTGTGTATTGACCCTGAGTCTGAAGATATAATTGACTTTGAAACAAGATTGGTAATTAATTATTGGATTTTTTGTTAGTGTACATTTTTATACTGTCTATAATTATATTCAAGTACCTAGAACAGAATTTTTACATACTAGCATAAAAAGTTTGTAAGGTATTTTAAGCTATAATCATGGTGTCTACCAATTTCAGCTATCGAAATTCCCGACTTTTTCAAGAATTTTTCTAGAAATTCCCGACTTTTTCAAAACTTTTTTTTAGAAATTCTAGCCAATCGATATTTTAATGGTTGTTCAATAATAATTTAAACAAATCAATCTATGCATGCTTTGCTACTTAACATATCCATAAAAATAAATTTTTAATCGGACAAATAGTTTCGGAGTTAGATTTAAAAAAGTACAGAAAAACGTGTTTTCGCGGAGTAGTGTGTTGTCCCCTACAGCTTTAAAACTATTAATTTGGGGGAAAAAAAATTCATAGGATCAATTTTTTTCCAAATGCACTACAAATAACGGATTCCGGGTTATTTGATCAAACGGCTGCGAACTTAGGTTTTCAACCCTTTCCTCCTCTCCCCCTTGTAATAACCTGAAGTATACAATATATGTATATATATATATATAAAACTGAAAATGGAACAGAAGATAATGAAAATTGCTATATGGGTGATACTCAAACTACAAGAAAATTTATAGCTACCAAAATTCTAAATTTAAATGTTGATAAATCTTGCTGCAAACATTTGATACTTCTTAGAGGTTACCTGTGAGGATTATAGGTGGTGCAGCAACACATTTACTTTTTTTTTAATTTCAGTTTATAATTTTAATCCATTACAATGTGAATGCCCCCACACCAATGTGACTTTATACATGACAATGTGAGGTTCCATAGTATAAAATAAATAAAATAATAAATTCCTGCTTCATAACGAATATCAGTCTTTATTTATCATTAAAGTATTTTTTCATTACATAAAATATTTTATCAATTCACTTTCATTATCAATATCACACTCAATTTTGGCCATAGCATTCGTAAAATTATTTAAAAATGAATTTTTCAACATTGGTATCTTAACAGTGGCATGGAATATAAAGATACCACAACAGTGTTAAATAATAATGACAATGTGAAAATAAGGTTAAAAATATTACCGCCGAAACACTATTCATTTATTTCGCATTTTCTAGGGAGTATATTATGAGAGCCATTCTAATACTAAGTAGTATTAGAAAGCAGGAGGTCTGTAACAAATAAATATTTGGATTAACTGACTTATAGTGGACATGACAATGTGAACCATGAATGTACTTCCAGTCAAAGGTGGATATTTACACTAGGATATTCCGACGTATAATGGTTGCGTGGTTACAAACTGATGCGTCCACAAAAAACAGCTACCTGCTACTGCAAAAAAACCCTCAAAAATTCTTTCCAAATTCGTTTTCATCACTTTTTTAGCAATGACACGCCAATGTTAAGAAATCATGGGTGCAAGAATAAAATAACTCGGGAACTGGTTATTTGGGCATTATAATCCTGAAAAAAAAATTTTCACTTTCTTCCATCATTATATTTTAATATTACTACCCATTAGTTGAGTTAGTTTCACCCTATCAAGTAGTAATTATTTACATAATTGTAAATCCAAGCATAGGGACAAGCTACAACGATGTGAATCAACATAGAATAACCTAAAAATGTTACCCTAAAATACTAAAATCCCAAATAAATTCACATAACATAAATCGATTCGGAAACAATATTTTTAACGAAGTTTACCTCATTGAATTTTAATGGGCAGGGGACACAAATTTGCCTGTAGTTTGATAATCAGCCATGGATGGAGAGAAGGTAAGGTCAATGATTTGATTTTTTGAAATTTATTCTGATGTTTCAGATTTATTAAATAAATCGCTCCATTAATTACAATAAAAAAATATATAATTTCACCCACAAATAATAAGGTAAAAAAATATATATAATAAAAAAAATAAAACCTCAATTAGTTAATTTTCATTATTTATGAGACCGAGCAAAGCCACAATGGGGAATGCTAGTAGTAAATAAATTAAATTAATAAGACATTTTGCAGATTTCATATATTATCAATTGTCTTCTTTTTAATAAAGGCAATTTATAAAGTAAATATAAAATACTGAACAATAACCCAAAGATAGTCTTGGATCCAGAATTCGATTTTTCTGAACAACTGTTATATTTATACCATAACTGTTATAGGACCATGGCTTATCTCCAGGTTTTTGTCCAAATACATCTAAAAGATAGGTCTCTTTACTGCTGGTTATGCCTTAGCATGTCTTCCGTAAAGAATAAAATCTCCACTACAGAAATGTTCAAAAAACTAGAGAAATAATACTTTTTTTTAATTCAAATTAATTTTTTTACACAAACTGAGAAGAAAATACCTCTGTTTCCCGAGGCTTGCCAGTACTCTCACATAAATCTCCTTTACCGTAAAAGTGAGAAACATATGTCCTAGAAGACAGCGGTTTAGGGCGTTTGTGAGGATTACGTTTCAGCCACTCCAGGTGATTGTTAATATCAAACATGCCTAAAGAAATAGAAATTCGCCGCTCTCCTCCGTCTTTCAGTTTTTCAATATGAAACTGTTCAACTGATTTTCCATAACAAAATTTATACTTCCACCAACCACTACCCTAAAAAAGAAAAAAGCAAACAACACCAATGAAAAAAAAAATACATTGGCAATTTTTATTTAACTAAATTTATACAACACTATGGAATATAGCACCCACAAAAATAACTGTAAATTATATATTTCAAGGAATGGTTAGAAGTTGATTTTATTAAAAAATAAAAGAAATATATCATTATGTATAACATCAACTGAAAAGATAAAGAACCTTGTTGAAGATTTTTTGATTATATTGTGGTTCAAGTATTGTAATCTGCATGCAAGAGCAAATACTATTTTTGGACCTTCTTTGACCTATGAATAGATAAACAGTAATATTCATCTGTTTTTTTGCCTGTGGGACTAATAAAGATGTAATGAAATATGTACAAAATATGTAATACATAGATGTAATATGAAATTTGAAAATATAATTATGTAAAATGTTATCGAACAACAAAATATGTACATATACTAAAATTGTGACTTTTTTTTAATGAAGAATTTCTTTTATTTTAAAATAGCCATGAAGCCTAGTACTATTCAGTTATAAGAAGTATTCACATATACGAAACATTTTCCGTTCCCCCTCACATTCGTTTAAGAGAGACTCCACTTATATATATATATATATATATATATACAAAATCAAAAAATATAGATTTTAACTTCTAAAAATGTTTCATAATGAATATAAGTACATTTAAATTAAAATAGATATCGATAATATGTATAAGCAATAATAACTAATTTGAAATTTAGCTTTAAAAGAATCGTTTGAAAAAAAACCCCAAAAAACAATAGAATTGAGCGGTGAAAAATGTAGGACAATTACAAAGCATTGCTTGATGCTGCAGAAACAGGCTTCTATGCTACTGCTGGTGGACACCGTTTGAAATGAAAAAGGACGAAAAGGGCGTAAATTTGATGACACATTTTCATCATCAGCAGTGAACATGTTAAAGAAAAAAGGTATATAAAAAATAACCTATTATATAATTTGTGTTATAAAATAGTTTGGCCATTTTTTGAAAATTAAACTAAAAAAATTGAAATTAAAATAGTATATACTTTGCAGAGAGGATTACATAGAAAAACCTTAAATCAGAACCTTCTCTTATTTTTCTGTTCTTTTTTAACAAATGTTTCTGTTAATGTTTCATGGACTAAACACTTTAATCCCACTCAATGAATACCATATTACTCAATTAAAAGAATATTTCATAATGATATAATAAAAATAAAACATACTCCTTCAATGCATTCTTTGCCTCCAAGAAACTGTTCAACAGGCATCGGTACATCTGGGGCAGTCGTTGCAGGAGGTTCTAATGCTGGAGGCAGGTCAGGCTCATCAACTGGTCTTAATTCAACTCTGACTTGCATTCTACCATCCTTTAATTTAGAATATAATTAAAATAAATTTTGAATTATTTCTTTAATAATTGTGTATTTATTTACTTAAAAATAAAAGGCATCTTGATCAATAAAAAATGAACTAACTTTGTCTTGAATCTCATCGATGGAATAAACAGCAAACATCTTTTCATTCTTTGGATCCTAGAAATATAAGTAAAATAGGATAAATACAAAACTAGAAATATGGATATACATTAGAATTAAAGATGAAATGCAGGAAAAGAAAATTTGATTCAGTTGGCTGAATATTATGAATTTAATACCTATAATAAATAATATTATTGATATTAATAAAAACGTTTACTAACAACATCAAAAAGCAAAGCATCATTTTGGTTTGGTAACAATTTTGATTCAGCAGAAATAATTTCATTGATTTCATCTTGTTGGACTTTAATTTCATTGTATAATTAAATTTTTTGTATTGTAAATTTTATTATTGCTAAACCTTTCTAGAACAATGAAAATGAGATTGTTAATATATAATATTAATATGGGTTCAGTAGTATTGCAGTATTGCACTAGTCACAAACCAGTCGATTTTTAAACTCCACTGGTATCCACATGTCGCACCACATATTTATAATTTTTTTAAAAGCAATTTAATTGAAAATAATTAAATTTTATAATATTTTTCTTGCTTTATGTAACACCTTGTCTTTGTAATCTCTCTCAAATGGTGCTCGCAACCTGTCGGTAGATTATCAAACTCCACATATTTATCGCTGTTTTATAACAATTTAATTGAGCATGTCTACATTTTATTACTACTAAACCTTCCTTGGATTATGAAGATGATGTGGTTAAAATTTGGTACATATTGGTTCAGAAGTTTTCGCAGTTAGTGATCACATACGAAAAATGGCTTGTGACTTTATATAATAGTGTTGATTATATATTTATTTTTGTTTCCTACATAAATTAGTAAGTGAACTTAACTTTACTCCATATTTGCTAATTGTGGTTTGAAATGAAAATTGACAATATTATTAGTCATTAGGAATGTCCTTGCTACTGTAAACTATTGCACATAATTTTTTATTTTATTTTTTTATAATTTCCCTTTAAAGATAAGAAGAGCATTTACCTACTATTAGCATTTACATGGAAATTAGGAGCTCAGACATGCATTTAGCTTGTTTTATTATATAAGCCCGAGATGCCTATAGTGTTACTAAAAACGGTAAAATCGAAGGCCTTATCTGCAGAGTTAATAAAAAATTATCTTTGCAAATGAATAGGAAATAGAAAAATGAAATAGTGATTGAGACATACACCAAATGCAGAAAAGTGCCTTTGTTTGAAAGCATCAGTCTCCATTTGCAATAATGACATTGGTTTTTTGGGTGAGCCATCCAGAGGTCGACAGGTAATTTCATTCTCGCCAGTCACCTTAGGCCTACAATACACAATAAAAAAAGTAATAGATTATAATAAATTAACAATTTATTGAAGGAGTCAATATTAAAATCACCATTAAAATAAAGTTAATATGGATCAGCAAATAGAAAGAAAAAAAAAAGTTGCTTTAACTCTTAATAACTTAAATAAATAATAAACTTTAAATATATTAAAATATCCTTTGTAATATATTTTTAAATATACATTTCTTTAACTGTTAATACCCCAAAAATAGCTTCAAAGCCTTGAATAGGCATTTGTTAATATTAAATATTAAAGGAAATATGATCAGGAAAAAAAATATGAAAATGCCAATTTTAAAACAGTATAAAAAAAAAGAAACGTTTTTTCATTCATACTAGTTTTCAGGTTTCAGCATAAATTTATTTAATTGATTATTCTGTTTTTGTTATTTTTACATTCAAATACAAAAATACATTATCAAACTGCAGTTTTAGAAAGATAGTAGTTTATATGGGGAAAAAATCTATATTAATTGAGTTTCATACATATTAATTCAAAATACATTACCTGTACTTTGGATGCTTGCAAAGTTCCGATGAAATTACGATAACTTCATATTCACAGGTAGAAGTTTCTTTAATAACAAATATATCATTTTTAGTTCCGGCAAAACAAACATACAATACTGCTGTTCTTCTTGGTTTTCCATTCAAATCACACATTGTTCCATCAGTGAAGTTCAATTGCACGTATGGTAACGAAATCCCATCAAGTTTTTTTAAAGGTGGCACTAGTGGCCTTCCTTCAGCCTGCTCTTTATCATACTCGGCACCTGTGAAAAGGAACAGTCAAATATAATTTAATGAAAAAAAAAAAAAGGTGTAGTTCCACGGACGTTCCCATTTTCAAATGCCTATTTCTTCCATGTCACTCCACCAAAACATCATCCAATTAGTGCTATTTAACCTTAATTTAACCAATTTTGTTTAATATTAAACTCATTGAAGTGTTTTAAGTTACCCTGTAGAAAATATTATGTTAAAAAAGTTGGGGCATCTGCAGAACTAATTGCCAAGGGAAAAAGTTCCGTAGACGTCCCTGTGGAAAAAATATTATTTACTTGTTTGGGTGGTGAAAAAAATGTGTACCTTAGAAAAAAATCATTATTATTTACAAGTTTGGATTATACACAGATGCAATTAAATCTAATAATTCATTGAACACATCTTTATTAGGGTCTCTAACAGCTCGTCTCCAAAGATATTCACACAAGTATGATTATAAAGTTTTGGGAATGATTTCCCAGCTGATTCTATGTTTTAAGTGTGGGACAATGAATCAGGATCAATAAAATAAATAAAAGCTATGGTTCACTGTCTGG
The DNA here is from genome assembly GCA_003667255.2 of Euschistus heros. NCBI lineage: Eukaryota > Metazoa > Arthropoda > Insecta > Hemiptera > Pentatomidae > Euschistus > Euschistus heros. The sequence continues at coordinate 3,218,332 of RCWM02000052.1, read as the reverse complement.
TAGGTGTATCCTAATTTTGCAAGCTGTGTGTAGCTTCTCCATTCGTCTGTAATGTTAGTGCTTCCCGGTTTGACATTTTTTATTATGAGGTAGCAAAGTTGCAGTGTCAAGCTTATTGTTGGGGGCAAATTTCCACCTGGAACTTCTTTTGCCCATCCTGTTCTGTCATCCTCAGAATCCAACTCCTGTCCACAATCCTTCCTCGATTATATGTTCTTTAACCTATCTTATTTTAACTACAATTCCAGTCCCACCGATCATTTCATTTTGTTGTTCGGCCCACACAATACACAGTTCTCGGAAATAAGATATTGTCAGAAAAGGTTTCTCTTGAAGTGCAATAACCGTCAAAAGAGGTCTCATGATGAATGAAGTCATAATTACTTATGTTATGAGAACACAAATAGGCCATTATTAAAACCTTGTTGTAAGGCCACTTGCGCTGTCCGAAGAATGTGTTTTTAAAAATGGTGGTAGATTTTTTACCTCTTTTGTGACATCTATATTCCCAACATTCCATTATAATTCTTAATTGCATTCTTTCATTGCATTCATGACAGTGAGGTATATTCATAATGAGTGCTTTATTTCTTAGCCAGGCAATCTTGGATTCCTCATTTTCTAATTGTTTCAGCCGTTCATGTTATATTTAAAACAATTCCTGATAATTTGTTTAAATTAAATTATTTTAAAACTTTCTTTCTCAATTTCATATTTTTGGAAAAATAATCTATTTAAAATGTTAATAACAAAATATTGTTATATTTTATATTAAATGTTTATAACAGCTATTTGTTTTCATTTGATACAATCATGTATTAGGACGTAGTATTAAGGCTGAGTTGGTGGCCGGTTATTGGCCAGTGAGCGTCATGTAAAACAGACGTTTTTTTTTTGTTAATTGTGTGTCTCGCCAGAACATTTTTCATTTTTTATCATTAATCGTAACTATTACGATTAAATTTCTGAAAGATATACCCAAACTTTCGGTTATCGGCAATTGGGAGGCCGTATAGCTCCTATATTGTTGTTTTTTTTATTAGTTTCATCTCAACTCAGGACTTTATTTTATTTCGTCTGGGACTCCTGGACCACGACCATCGTCAAGCAGTTCGTATGCGGCCGGCCAAGACGAAAAAATCAAATTTAGTAATTAACAGGACCGAGCAAAGGGCTGGGGGCATCTACGGAACTTGTTCTCTAAGTAAATAATTCCGCAGATGTCCCCAACTTTTTTAAATTAATATTTTCAACATAATAATTTTATACACTTTAAATAATTAAGTATGAAAAGAAAATTGGCTAAATAATTTAAATTATGTATTATTATGTTATGTTTTGGTGGATGTGGATTTGAAAATGGGGGTGTCTGCGGAACTACACCCAGAAAAAGAAAAAAAAAATGGATGATTCATGAATAGTATTATGAAATAATTGGAAACCTAAAATACTAATAAACAGAATAGGGTTGGCCATGACTTTTTAGTAAGACTTCTGTAAGGACAAAAATACTTGTGACTAATATTAAAAACAATTCTTAAAAACTAAAAACAAAATAAAAACGAGTATTCATGTAAAATTTAAAAAGATTCATTGCAGTCAAAAAATATATATATTCATAGCATTTGAAAATTTCCCGAAATAGTGAAGAGAATGAAATTAGTATCTTAATTAAAATGAATTAATCTAAGTAACAACTTCGTAAACTGAATAACAACAAAGAAAACAGAAATCATAACAAGTTTCATGTTATAGGAGAGGAAGGTTATAAATATGTTTTATGAAGTTCCACACACTGTATTTTGCTTGTATTTATTAAATGTTACTAACTTAAAATTTATTTTAATTATTACTTACTTAATTTGGCTGTCATTGACTTATCCCAACGACCTAAAATAAATTCTTGTAGTTTGAATTTTTTACCATCCCTTTCTTCATGATATTGCCTAATGTAGCGCCCATGACACAGTTCATAAGTCCAATAAGATTCAAGCTAAAATATTATTATCAAATTACCAAAAAGAATATATTTTAAAATTAAATAATAATAACCATTTCAATTCCATACCAGTGAAGAACAAGAAGTTGTTTCAAAAGCAGGGGCCAACAGTTCAATAGGGTTAGGCCCTGTATAATCTTCATCTGAATTCTAAAATAAAAAGAATGAATAATTGTAATAAAATTTTACTAAATAAGAAAATCAAAAGCTGTTAACTTAATGCTGCTGAAAAGTTACCTGTTCATTCTCTTTCAAAGTTGGTAACAGACATCGGTATTTTTCTTTTTCATGTGTTGTGACTGACATAAACTCACCATCTTCCTCAGCTTTTTCCTATTAAAATCATTAAGTTTGTTTTGGTAATACAACACAATAAAAAAATGTTATTAAATAAAGCATCTACTTTATTATGAAGCTCAAATAACAAAAAACATTTATATAAATGCCACATCTAAAGGAGTTAACAATTAAAAGAAAGATTTATCAAAGATATGATGCTATGGATATAGTTGTATGCTGTTAGAGCATCAAGTAAAGTTAATAAGTAGAGGTAGTATTTAAAAAAGTGAACATTAACTGTATATTAACACAATGCACCAAGACATAATCAAGCATTTATGTTGATGTACAAAGTCATACTCATATCCTAAGTATTTACAAAAACAATGCTTTAAATTTTACAGAACAGAATGGTATTAAAAGACTCGAGTAAATTAATAGCACTTCTTCCATTAAAACTTTCTGCTTGTGCTAAATAAATTGTTTTATAATACACCCATTAGGAATAGACTAAATTTTCATGTGTTTTAAAAGTATATTTGGGATGAAAACAACAAAGAAATGGTACTTGATCAAATATTATTCATTACTATAACCTAGTCTCCATACTTCAACTGATGTGTTATGCAATCTCTTTGAAGGTACTTTTGATAAGAACTTAAGATTTTATGGTATATATTCTGCTAACAACGGTCATTTATAGTGAAGAGAATAAACTATGTAATGTCTTAAATATAAGTAAGTTATGACAATATGAAATAAGTTTAGAGAAAGTTCGAATTTGTAAGAGATTTAAAAAAGTCTTAATGCATTGAATACTCACGAATAAATCAACATCTTTCCCAGGCCAATTGATTTTGAACAACAACGAATCATCGAATCCTTTGAACTGGGGAGGCAAGTCGCATTCGGATAGAGTAAGAAAAGCCCCTAAAAACAGGAGCGGTATTGATGATATCATTCTTCGAAAAAGAAATAAGTCTTTTTCCTCATATCACAAAACTTAACAGTAATCACTCTACATAATATACGTGTCAAACTGAAACCTACCGGTCCCAATGGTCGGGTTTGTTAGGTGTCTGCTTGGCTGCGCTAGTGTTGCTTTTAGTGCTCAGGTTTATTATTTTGGAAATTATTATTAAACTATTTCAAACTATTTCGTTAATTTATTTATTCTATTTGTGTAAACTGGTACGTGCTTTATTGTTCTGAAACAAAAGATGGTGCAAAGATGAAATTTTCGAGTGTATTTTAGTAATCAACTTTGGTTGAACTCTCGCAAATTTTAAATAATGATATAAGGTACTATATAAGGAAGATCCAAATCGAACCCATTTGGAAGTGTGTGTCAGGTGATGGCACAACTGAACATTGATCGTACATTACTTTAGTGCAGATCTGCTCAGTATAGTGTTATCACGTGGTTTCTAGAAGCCAAAGTGGAACTTCCCGATGACTTGGCTCTCGGTCGAGATCCGCTTCTGGGCTCCTCGAATCACCGCGGCTTTCAAAATTGGAGTAACCTCCGTCTGTAATTTCGTCACTTCCATTATTCGGCACTACATGTTCGGTAGTTTGCCTTCTTTTTTATATTATCAGCTATTATCATATTTTACTTACAGCTGATTTATATTTTTATATTGCCTGCAAAGAAACATGATTTTCTGTAGTTATGTAAATGTACTCATTATAATTAAACTTTTACTGTTAAGGCTTTTTTCATAAGAAGATAACTGCAATTTATTTTTAACCCTCGAGTGGTCTTGCGGACAATAGTCATCTAGTGCACTTAAAATCGCTGCTGTTTATTTTTTTTGGCTGAGATGAATATAACGCGCCTAGAGTTTGTAAGAATGGACTAGGAGGTTAGCCTCAGCACTTCTGTCAGATTCTGTTTGTTATTAGCGATCTTTCAGTTAAGTATTTTTACTTGAGGTACGCATGATGATATAGAAGGATCAATACAATTAGGATTGATGAATTAAATGCCACTTCTATTGAGATTATTTTATTTGAAAACTAGTTTTGAATGCTGAACATTCATCTTCAGTTCTAAAACATACAATAAAATTTTCAACACATCAGAACTATGTTCTGATGTGTTGAAAATTTTATTGTATGTTTTAGAACTGAAGATGAATGTTCAGCATTCAAAACTAGTTTTCAAATAAAATAATCTCATTAGAAGTGGCATTTAATTCATCAATCCTAAGTATTTTTAGTTGTTTTTATTCTATACATTTGCAAAATTTATACAATTAAAGTTTGTTATAATTCTTTGAATGTTTCTGACTGTTATTTTTGAAGTACCGTGCTATTTCACAGTAACTATATGAAATAATTATTTCATTTTTCATCCACGCGACTTTGTAATTGTTATTTCCGACTTATTATGCGTTTACAATGGATTATGTACTTTCTTAATATTTCATTATTTTTAGTGAATAATTTATTTCTCTTATCCTTTCTAAAGTATATATTTTTTTTAATTGAAGTAATTAGAAAATATACTAAAAACTTCATAAAGTGACTGTAATGTAACTGGGTCATACGCGACCACTTAAGGGCTAAGATAGTCTTCCCTGTATACATTTCTAAGGCGATTTAACTGATACCCAATTTATGTAATTTACTGTCAATATTCTGTAATATGCAATCAAAAACAGGGCAACTGGCCAGATATTTATTTTAACTCAGTATTTGAGGATAATCTTGCTGTGTATGATGTACGGTTAAAATATCACTTGAGGTATACGCACATTAGATTTCTTGCCTTACATTTTTAAAAGTTTAATATATATGTATAGTCTATGTAACAAAATCCATTTGTTTTTTATGTTTTATAACTTATGATGAAAACTTAACATTTGAAACTAGTTTTCAAACAAAAAGAATTCCAATAGAAATTTAAATTAATTCTTCAATCGTAATTCTACGATAAGAGACACTTGAAGAATGACAAACTAAGAGATTTGCTGACTAATTTAAAGTATTGGTAGGTGAAGATTGACCATTTATAACTTCATAGTTTTGAAAAGGCGAATGAGCGTAATTTTATAGTGAATATCTCCACTTTTATGCATTTAAAAAAAATTATAATAGGCCATAATATCACCACCTCCTATCAAAACTTCACACGCTATGACTAAAAACAGCCTAAACAGAGTTATTATAAAGAAATAATAAAAGCTGCAATCGTTTCATATTAATGCCAGTGTGTGGCGAATTGCGACTTGTGTGGGGATACTCACAGGTGACTCAATGTAATTGTCTCTGGGTATCCTATTCACAGATGATATTAGATTCTTGGTGAAATTTCCTGAAGAAAGGTAAGTGAACACAAATTCATCGTAAAGTTTCTTTGTAAAGGAGATAAACTTCGTGATTTTGCATTGTTCATTTATCGTTAAAGTTATATTCACGAAATATCCCAAAGTTATGGATTATGATTGCTAATTTCACATTACAATTGTAATATTTTTACTCAATATTAAGGTAAAATAGAATTATGTAAATGTGAATTTTCTAAAAATTAATACAATGGCTTCATTGCCCGAGAAGGGTCCTTGGATAGTTGAAAAAGAATGTTAGCTAAATGATTTCCTGCGTCGTTAGCATAAAATTGAGCATTTATAATTTGTATAAACAGCCTTGTTTAGAAAAGGCTGAGCTGAGGTACCGTTGGTGAAATTTTCATTATGTTGTGTTTAATAACTATTCTATTCTATAAAAGTTTTGTTAGTTAGAGGTGGCAATGACCTCGCCATGCCTTTACGTATCTTATATTTACATGACAAAAAAATTTAATCCAAACCTTGAATAGGTAGATCTATGTTCATCAGAGATAAATGGCAAATTGACCAAGAATCTAACTGATTCACAGTATGGTTAGTGTTGGGTGAATGGGTCACCTGTAGGTTTCTATTTAACAGACAACTCAAACTTAACGATAATAGAGTATCAGTGGAGTTGTATTGCAATTGTGCGGGTTATTAATACTTCCGATAACCGAAATGATGTTAAACCAATATGGCTGCGTAATAATCGTTAGGTTTTAAATCGCAAAATTCTTGATCACTTCCTTTTTTGGTAGATATATGTACATATTTACTAAATGTTATCATGGACCACGATAACACATAGACTCTTCTGCCAAATCACATTCCTGTAGATTGAGTTCTGAATTATTATTTAACGATCGTTCACTTTTGATTTGACTTGTTTTTTTCTGTTTTTGTAAAGCTCTTATATCTATTTTATTCTAACCTCTAAAGATAATCTATGAGATAAAACATTTGAATACAAAAAGTTAATAATTTAGTAATGATAAATTATTTATATTAGAAAGGCAGGAAATAAAAAAAATTAAAAGTCAGTACATACTAGAAAAGTATTTGAAATCACTCGATTTGTTAAAATATAATCCGTTTCTCAGGTTCTGTAAATTTTTATTTTTACTGCTTCTCCGCTTATTTAATAAATATTTTGATAATTATGGACATATATTTTTACTATGTGTACCAGGGATTATTTTACGATCTTATGGTCAAAAAATCCTCAGGTAATGATAATCATTAAATTACGGGAGGCCTTGACTCTCTAAGAGTTGTAGTTCCACAGAAGAAGAATGATAACCATCTACAAATTAAATTTAACATTTCACACCATATAAAGGCTTAAAACAAATTGAAACCACCCTTCCTACCCTAATTGAAGTACATAAGGATGTTAAAGTACAATTAAAAACAACACATAAAAAAAACATTTTTATTCTGATATGTATATTATGTAACTAAAATATTCAAATAAAAAAATATAACCTAAACACTAGCTAAAAAAAAAAATTGAAATAAGTCAAAGTTTAAAAAATTAAAGTTTAGTTGAGTTGTTCTTTTCCCATTCTGATCTCAGTTCAGAGGAGACTTCAGTAAAAAGCAAATCCCAAGACCAAAGATTATCTTCCTGCAACATATATACATTCAATATATATTTTTATTGCAAACAAAAATCTCGAAAAACTGAAAAAAAAAAAAAATTACTATGGAGTATTAAGGCCAGAAATTACCAACAGGTTTGAAGAACCTGGGAACTTTCAGTCAGCTAAGGTCTGAACTTCCAAAAAAACTTCAAAGGGTACATATGTGAGAAATTCTGAAAACTATTCCAAAATACCAGAAAACCTGTGCTACCTCCACCACAGGTATGATAGAAAATGAGCATGATATTAAAGTTACACCACAAACAATACGGAACACTATAAAAAGTGTAGGATATAACTTGCGGTCAGCTAGCATATAACCCTTCAAAAGTGAATTGAGTAAAACGTCTAAATTTTGTTAAAGAACATGTTAACAAGCCAAATAGTAACTGGAAACAAGTTTTATGTAGTTACAAGAGTAAATTTAATTTTCATCTATGGAATACTTAGGGCATAGTGAAAACCAAAAGCAGGCTTAGTGACTAAAAATGTATGCCACTGTTAAACATGGAGGAGATGTAATCATGGTACCCTTTGAAGTTTTTTTGATTGTCCAGACCTTAGCCTACTGTGAAAGTTCCCAGGTTCAAACCTGTTGATGCTTTCTGGCCTGTAGTTTTTCTGTTATTCCTTCGCTCACCTGTTATTCTTTACTAACTGTATTTTATATTAAAACATAAATTATAATTCTGTTCCCATCTGTTTAATTTTTTAGACAAAAGCTACTACAATAATGGTCAGGAAGTTAAACACAAAGAGGATATCAATTTAAATAAATAATACAATTAAATTCTTAAACCTTGTTCAAAAAAGCGGAAAATCTGAACAGTGTTTTTTCTTAAGTATTAGACTGTTAGTTAAAAATGTTGACACATACAAGAAACTTTGCATTTTCAAGAACAAGAAAATTTGTAACATAGAACCTACAGTTATGACAGAATTTCTTTCTGTAAGTTCTTTAAAATGTATTTTATCATAATTTATCAACTATGTAACAATGTATAACTGTAACTGTAACTTTAAGTTTCACAATTTCTGTTGACTTTTATAATGATCTTAAAAAAATCTGTTTTTTTATTTCCTGATATTTTATTTTAAGTATTTAAAACTTTGAAAGGAAAAATAAAATAAATACAATAGATATCAGTAAATAATTGGGCAATTAATCATTAAACAATAGCTGACATAATAAAAAAATGCATACCTCTCTAATCTCACTTTCTTTATACAAATGTTTAGAAAGAAGTCCCATATTTATGTTATCATAGAATTTGAAAAGAGATTGCTTCTTCAAATCTGCATTTAATTCAGAAAGTGATGGGATGTTTGTGCTAACCCTGAAAAACGAATCACAAACATCACACATTAGTTAAATATTACCAAAATTATAAAAGGAATAAATCACAATCCTTAAAAAGAAATAAAAATTAACTTATTTAATCTAGTAATACAAAATTTTTAACCAATTTAACTATATATGTAAGAATATAAAATAGTTAAAGAATCTCAATGAATCAGTGAATAAAAGAAAATATGTAATTAATAATTAAGTAAATCTTACACAGGTGCATCAGCAATATCCCCAAGCTGGTCATCATCTTGTAAATCTTCAACATCAGGAATCACAGGAATATCTAATAATCATGACACAAGGCTTATAATAATCAATTTAAATATTAAATGTTCAATAGAACATAAATCATACGTTTAGATTATTCATTTTTAATGTTAATTCAACTGATTATACAATACACAATTAAGTATTTCATGTTAATAAGTTAAAATGTATGAAAATAAGCTTCGAATACCATCTTCTGAATCTTGCTTTTTAATTCCTCGGCCAGCAGACTGGAAACGTTCCCTGAAATTATATTGATAACAATGAAATGAGACATTATCTCAGATTTTTAATAATTTTTTTAATTTAATTGAGAAAAAATACTCACTGATCGAAGAATCCCGAAATACCAGATTTTTTGCTCCTACAAATAAAATTTCTTTAATTGAATTTTTACACTATACTTTTAAGGAAAATTAATAATATAAAATAGTCTAAATTTACTCTTCAATATGCCTGTCACTGTTTGTATTTTAAATGCTATTATGAAAGTTATATATCTTTATAGTAATTTATGTACAAATATCTTAAGATGTATTTGGGGTATTTTCTAATTAAAGTGAGAGTTATAGGCATAAAAAAATGGGGACCCATGGGGGGGGGGGGGGGAGGGAGGAATAATCAAATATTGGTGGATATTTAGGTCAACCAACAAGAATTTTGAGTAATAACCATTTTGTTAGGACATAAAATAATCATCATGTTACATGAAGATATACAGATTTAAGTGTAATTGCTCAAAAATATAAATTTTTATCCACTAAAATGTTTTAAAAAGTGAAGTTAGTGAATTCATTAATTTGGATTATTTTTTTATATATAAATTTAATTTAATGCTATAACCAATTTTTCATGATAAATTTAAGATTAAAGTTTTAAAAGAAAACAAAACTTACAAAAAAGTCTTAAATAAATAAATATTTTTAATTAAACCCAGTTTGCTTCGGTAGAAACTTTCTTTTCAAAAACAAAATTGAAACCATAAAAATATAAAACTGACGTAATATTTTGAATAATAGAATTAAAAATATTAAATAAATACATTGAAAAAAGAAAAATCTCCACTTTCTACAGATTTGTTTGTTCTGCCTATCTTTCTTTAGTGTGGGCTCATTATAAGTATTTAACTCCTTATTTTCTACGATTAATATACATTTAGGTTGAATGGGACTGTAGGCAATGTAGATGTAAAACAATAATTGTTTTACTGTTAAAAATATTTTGGTTATTATAATTATAATGTTATAACATTGCTTTTTCTCTCTTCTGTCTCTATCTCCAATTACTGGTACTGGTACTGGTGATGGGTAGTGGGTCGGCAAGTTGACCTCCTTGTCCTTTTTTCCAACTTTTAACAGCAACCATGAGGAAGCCACCCAGTCATAATCAAGGAGGGATTGTTAAGATTCATTTTGTGGGACCACTATGAAATAAATATTAACCATCCTAGGAGGGAATCGATCCATGAACTCTGGGACCCCAACGCACTCAGCCATCTTGAACCCCTATCTCTTAGTAACTTTTACCATATTTCAATATGATTAATCATACTCATTTCTATTGAAAAAATATTTATCTATGAAGACAAGATATCATTATTACATATTATTATCATTACATTATAAATTAATAATACTAATCTTCTTCTCTATTAGTATTACTCTCATGATGAGTCTTGGCCTCCATTACATAACCCGCCAGGCATCTTCAGCATAGCCACTTACTATAATTATATAATAGATAATTTTCATTTAAAAGAAAAAAAAAAAATTAAGCAAAATTTAAAAATTCATTGAGAAGCAGAGCGAACTATCCCACAAAATTGAATTCGAAACATCAAATCATGACATACTATGATTTAAAGTTTCAAAGTCAATTTTAACAAAATGTGATAGTCTGATCTGGTCCTCAAGGCCTCATATTCATCATCAAATTATCTTGTAATTAAAAATAAACAAAATATTTCTTCTTATGTTTGCATGTGTGTTTATAATGATTAGTGTAGTAATTTTATTTTAAACATAGTCCCTCTTGCAATAAATTACATATTCACTAATTAAATCACTAAATAAAAGTTCAATCTTAAATCAAAATCCATACTTTGCAGATTTGACATTTTCATCACTCCAAACCCCAGTTTTTCTGGCTCTCGGAGGAGCAGATGGTTCACCAAAAAAACTCTATAATAATAAAAATTTAAAATAGACAATATCAAACAATTGACTTACATAGTGACTAATGAAGCACTATGGTAACTAATATAGAAACTCTAATGGGTTTGATCAATACCTTGTGCTCAGGAGAGAATTGAAAATCTGAATCCATTACAATCTATCTTAAAACTACTTATTCTGGAACAGAAAGTAATAATTCCTTGGAATGAAAACAGTTACCTAGGCAACAATCAACAGGTGAGGTTGCAATAAGGTTACTGCATAGTTTATTTTATTTGATAGAACCTTTTAGTTTATAAATAATTTAAAATCACAAATACCTCAATCTTTATTATAATAAACTCTTAATATTTTATCTAAGGATTGGGCAAGAAAATAAATTCCATTATGAAATTATATGTGATATTTATTTACATCAAACTGTACAAACTTGAAACTATAATAAATACAAAAAGTAAATACTAGGCTTATAAGGCATAAGGTTGCTCTGTACCATCATCTTGATACTTGTAATAAGTTTCCTTGTCCGAAAAATCCTTTTTGCCTTCCTGCCATCCTCTTGGAGGAGCTTTCTGATAGTCAAAGGCATTGGGGCTCTTGCCATACATTTCACTAGCATCACAGATATCATCTCTGAAATTAAATCCAACAACTTTCTTTCCACTGATAGGATCAACCACATCACCAAGAGGATAAACAACTTTTAACACTTTGTGTGTGATCAGCTTGGACATTTTCTTAGGTAGTTTCTCTATTAGAACTACATCTCCACTTTTACAAATCTTATCGGGATCGTAGGCAAAAACTGTTTCCAACTTCTTAAAGTACATATAAAGATTTTCGTCTAATTCCAATTTCGCATAAGTGAATTTCGATGCATTTCCTTTGACACATGGCATACACTTAGCTAAAATTAATGATGCTGCTTTTTTAGCGCTCATTTCTATACTTAAAAAAAATTGTAGTTGATTAAAAAACCATTGGCACCGACTTAAGGTAGAAAGAGTTGATTAGGTTATGATAAGCTTTTAGTCTCCTAAGAGGTTCGCTTCAAATAGATCACCAAATCTGTAAATACATATAAAGAAGTAAACCAGGTGCCTTGATTAAATTACTAAATTTACCATTAAAAGTATATTTTGGCAGTTATTTTACTGCCTTTCTATTTAATATGGCGTATAAAATAAAGGACCGGTTTATCAATCTCCTCTCTCTCTCATCCCTCTCTCTCTCTCCTCTCTCTCTCTCTCTCTCTCTCTCTCCTATCTCTCTCTCTCTCTCCTCTCTCTCTCTCTCTCTCTTCGCGCTCTCCTCTCTCCTCTCTCTCTCTCTCCTCTCTCTCCCCCTCTCCCTCTCTCCTCTCTCCTCTCCTCTCGTCTCCTCTCCTTCTCTCGCTCTCTCTCTCTCCCTCTCTCTCTCTCTCTCTCCCTTTAAATAGGTAGGTACTTTTTTTGACTCTCTCTCTCTCTCTCTCTCTCTCTCTCTCCTCTCTCTCTCTCTCTCTCTCTCTCTCTCTCTCTCTCTCTCTCTCTCTCTCTCTCTCTCTCTCTCTCTCTCTCTCTCTCTCTCTCTCTCTCTCTCTCTCTCTCTCTCTCTCTCTCTCTCTCTCTCTCTCTCTCTCTCTCTCTCTCTCTCTCTCTCTCTCTCTCTCTCTCTCTCTCTCTCTCTCTCTCTCTCTCTCTCTCTCTCTCTATCTCTCTCTCTCTCTCTCTCTCTCTCTCTATCTCTCTCTCTCTCTCTCTCTCTCTCTCTCTCTCTCTCTCTCTCTCTCTCTCTCTCTCTCTCTCTCTCTCTCTCTCTCTCTCTCCCCTCTCTCTCTCTCTCTCTCTCTCTCTCTCTCTCTCTCTCTCGCTCTCTCTCTCTCTCTCTCTCTCTCTCTCTCTCTCTCTCTCTCTCTCTCTCTCTCTCTCTCTATCTCTCTCTATATATATATATATATATATATATATATATATATATATATATATATATAAAATATATATATATATAAATAAATAAAACTGTACCTGGCTACAGGTACGCCAGAGTGAGGACGGGGAAGTATGTAATGCCTCTTTCTTTGATAGCGTATGTTCACCGAGTATTTTACAGAAACTTCAGAGGCATTCGTATAGAGCTACCTTGAAGGAAAGATCAGAAAAAAAAAAACGCATCTAAGATGTCGAGGAGACGTAGAGAGGGGGTACCATCAGCGATCTGTTCTAGGTGCGTTACTGTATAAACTTATCTTTAACGAATAACTTGTAAGTCCTGGAATAAGAGGGGTTCCTCGCAACGGCCATACATGCAACCTAGCAGAAATAGTAAGAGATGAACAGCAGAGCCGGTGTTGTAGTGGAAGCGGAGAAGTGGGCCAGCATAATAGCTGACTGGTGTGAGAGGGAATAGATGAGGATGGCTGCAAACAAGACTCAAGCCTTCCTCTTGGAAGGAAAACATACTAGGACTCATTCAACCAACATTATAATCCAAGGGAACGAACAAGATCAAGTAAAGAGATCATTTGCCTAAGAGACAAAATAGCGAGAAAAATGTATGTGACCACTGATTTAAAGTACTTAAAAGAGTGAGGTGACCCAAATCATTAAAGGAAAGTCGCGTTGGGGAGCATTCTGGGGTCTCAGATAGCCAGTAAACATGACCATTTATAACTCTTAGTATAATGAGGCAGCGTCTCCCACATAAAATATAAACCTTCCGCAACTTAAAAAGAGGAAATTGGCCTCTACATAGTGGACGTCCCAGACAAGTGTCATAGTATCTCATGAGGTGATGCAAATTCTGGCAGCGGAGGTGGGGGGGGGGATGCATATCAACCTCCTACTTTGGGGAAACGCATTCAAGTTTAAAATTAAGCGAGAGGGTATTGCAACTCATCTAGAGAATCTCCGAGTGAGATTAGAAGAGAATCCCACCAGGGGAAGGATATGGTAAGGAATGACCTGATACAGTGTACTGAGAAAGTATTTCCTATCTATCCAGTCAAGACTGGCTGCAAAATGGGTGCTCCTCGACTAAAGGATGTCGCAGATTCTCACAGAGCATGGAGGATTGTGAGCTAAGCTTTGGAAACATAAATGATGAAATGTTGACCTCTTATGTCAAGTTGATAGATACTAAAGACTGCGGAGCACTTAGTCACATCTTGTTCTGCACTTTGATCAAGGTTTTAAGGAAGACTGGCTAATTTATCATAATCCTTATCCTGGCAAGGGGAAGTACAGTTACCCTCAACATTGTTCGAAGTATATGAAATCACTAGCTGGATGGGGACCTTGCAAACAGTGTTGTTATTTTTAGAAGACCCTTCTCAGCAAGTAGGCAGCCCTGCAATGTCGGGAAAACGCTTTGAGCTTAGCTTTTCGACAATATTTGCGGTAAAGTCCCATGGTTGACCATGGTTGGCTCGGTGAATTAGGCATGTTTGCAATAAGTTTTTATTAGTTATTCGTTGTTTTTCAGGACTGTAATTTGTTGAACTGTACAGATTGAGTTGTTTACTATAGAAAACATCTAACAAATAGTAAAAATTTACATTCATACTTTTATAATCAAAGAAATTGAAAAGGGAACCTACTAGGCCCTAGTAACTGGGGAATCCCAGTTCCCTTGCCTGGATACGAGTATTCAAAAAAAGGTGGTTGATTTTACTTCTTGCCTGGATAAAAATCTTAGTAAAAAGAACAACAAGAACAATAAGATTGAGAAAAAAAGAAAAATGTAGATAAAATAGTCCTTGAGGAAAGAAGAGAGGATCAAATTTGCTTGAACTTTCTCTAAAAGAATTCAGGGCTGACGGTGCCCAACAGCTCATACTTGCTGCAGTTGGGTCTGTATCTACGAATGAAACCTGATCGCGCGTCGTTTGCAAGCCACACTTGAATTACCCATGGAGTGCCTACCGTAATTTCGATGATACTTCATGTGGTTAACATTTCGAGACGTTCACAGGAAAAGGTAAATGTCCTATATGCCACATCAAATAATAACTTTTATCTTATCAAATAGTGACAGTTACTACCAGAAACTGTTCGTTCAGTACCAGTCGTGCCGTGTGAGCATAGCCTTTTCATTTTCATTTTAATTTATTTAGTGAGATCCGAGTTGTCGTTCTAAACTTTTTCATTCGAAGTTCCATTTTTATTTCTTCATTTTAGAGTCATCTTTTCTTGAATTTGATTTATTATTTTTAGAAATGATTTCTTTTAATTAATGTGGAATCGATTCTATGTTGACTCCAATGTGATGCTGAAAGACTGAATTTTTACCTTTCTAAAATCTCAGAAAGCAGCTGATGTTTATTTTCGATATAATTTACAATTTTATGACACGTTTAATGAAATTTAAGTTTTTATTTTCCCTAATTTCCTAGACGGTAACCAGGCAAGGGGAACCACAATTCTCCTTTTGTTGCAAGAGCAACCATACGGTAACTACTTTTGTTTTAGCCTTGAAAACGGAACTGAAATAAAACTTCATAGAATTCGTGTATGAATGGAAGAGGAAGGTCAGAGTGGCCCACTTCAACATTGCAAGACGAGGTAGGCCACCGGAACTAGAAGAAGAAAACCGTCACATCTTAGACTGTGATGAAGCAAGCGAAGGAAGATAAGTGGCAGACCGTTATCACAGCCCCCTTCACCGGCCTGCACCATATGCTACCTTTTTGTTGTTTCGATAAGTATAAATCAACGGCATACGTTAATACCAATATATTCAACTCATTGCTGACAAGAACCCGTTTCGTCGGAAGGCGAGGTAGGATGGTAAAAAAAAAAAGAAGAACCTTTTTAGCGACGGGTTCGTTGAAAAAGGGCCCTTACTTCACCATGGTTTTTAGAATGGGTGATTACTAGTACATGGCCCCCTTTCCGGCCATAATTGTCCCCTTAGGAACGTAAACTAATATTCGTTAACTGGGAAGGCCTATAGTGGTAACAGTAATTATCTTATCAAATGAAGAATATTACCAAAGGAGTTGGGATTCTTAACTTCCCTACCGGTAACAAATGTTTGTTGAGGCGTAAGTTTCTTTTGGCAGATTGCAACAACTCATTGTAGATGTTTTGGATTTTCCCTAACATTTGTGATATGTTCTACATATACTAGGGTGTGATGCAGCTTATTAATGCACTTAGCAAAAAAGTGCGTTCCCACAGCAACCTGATAAACTGGAGGGCCAGAGCTCGAATTTGGCTGGTGAAAGATAGAATTAAATCTGGGAAAGTAATCCTACTCTTCTATGTGTCGGTCCAGGAAAATCCCGAGTTGCTGAGGCGCCAATAAAGTCGAGAACAGAAAGAAAAAAAAAACAAAAAAAAAAGACCAGCCAATTCATTGAGAGATTGTATAAAGTTTTTTTATGCTAAAATATCTAAAGCTGAACAGGTTCTTTATAAATGTTACCAAGCAATATATGAAACTTGAAACAATTATATATTTATTTATTTCTATGTACGGGTATATTTATTTTTAAGGTATTACATGAATCTTCTTCAGCCCAGGATGAAAATACTATTGTATTTTCGGCCTCATTGGAAACTTTGCTTATTTAAGGTTATCTCCAAGGTTATTATGAGTGTTTATTTAATGTTTTTTCAAAATTATTACATCTAAAGTCAAAGTAATGTGGAGTTATATAGAATATTTAAAAGATCCTCACTTAGTTCTATATATTCAACAGTTTTTTGGTATTTCTCTTAAAGATGACAGTAAATTAAATAATTTAAAGAAAAATGGGAAATTATTGTGTAAAGAAACAGTGTTGAGTGATGATTCTGTTAATCACAAGTTCTTGAACAGTCATGATTATGATAGAAGCAACAGTGAAGAATTGAGCTCCGATTCAGACTCTGAGAAAAAAAACTTTAAAGTAAACAATTTGTTTTGGTATTATGTATTTGTACTAGGTACAGAATTAGGAGATGAAATATTTTATGCTACCTTTATACCATTTTGGTTTTGGAACATTGATGGTGCAGTAGGAAGAAGAATTGTTATGGTGTGGACCATAGTTATGTATATTGGTAAGATTTATTTTTTCTAGCCTTGAAATTATAATAATTTTCTTCTTGTTTGTCTAATCATTAATTAAATATTTAAAGGTCTTAAAAATTTTAAAATACTTTTAAACTATGTCTCGTAATGTACTAGAGCAACTAATAGTGACCCTCTCAACTTATAAAGACATATCTAATAATAATTAACCCTTTAACAGGCAATGTATCCTGGAGGATATTTAATGCCTTTTGCTTAATAAATAGCGTAATATCGTCTAATATCCTTTAATCAACCTTAAATTTCATGATACATGAGTTGGGGTTAGCTTGGCTATAGCCATTCAAAGGAAAAAAAAAAAGAAATGAATTAAAAAATTCCCGGCCTGCCCGTTAAAGGGTTAATATTGTATTAGTAATTTTATTATGTGTAAAAATTTATATATGCTACTACTAGATATTTTGTCCTTGTATTATGTAATGGGGGAAGGAACGCAACAAATTACATATTTACTTTACATCTGAAAAATAGGGCATAGTTTTTATGTGGACTGTATTTTTAATTATTAGATTCTTATTAAATGATGTTAAAAATTTAACATTTCAAATAAACTAATATATTATACAAAATTGAAGCATACTCCTTTTGTTAATATAGAACAAAAACGAGTCCTTTTATTTAATATATAGATGCTATCACCTTTTATTAACTTCATTTGGCATTTTGTTTATTATAATAACTTTATATATGTATATATATATATATATATATATATATATATATATATATATATATATTATATTTATATAATATATATATATTTTTTTTTTTTTTTTAAACTTAATTCTGAGATATTTACAATTTTTTCAATATCCCATAGCAAGCCTTGTTTTTCAAATTTTTCATTTTTTTTTTTTTTTTCAGATTTTTATTTAATCCTTCCGAATACTTTATTATTATTGTCTAAGATGTTATTCATGTTTTAAAAATATATTGATAAAATTTATTTTGTTTCTCAAGACCTGATTCAGCTTTGATTTTAAACCATTATATTTAATAAATTGTTAATCAACTGTCATAATAAATCATATATAATGAGACTTGATTCATGAACAGAGGCTGAAAAAAAAAAAAATAAGCTGTGATAATAATAAAGGAAACAATAAAAAATAAAAAACTTCAGCTATAAAATAAAATACTCATACATCTGTGAGATGATGTACCTAAACATATGCAAAAATGAAATATTAAAATATGCACATTCCCACCTTACTATGAATTATATCAATATATTTGTACCATATCTTTTCAACAATTTGAATCAATTTATTGTTATCGTACATGATATGCAGCATTACAATGAATCTATTGCTGTTCTTTCTATAAACAGTCTACGAATGCAATGAACAGAAATTCTCGTTAAAATCAATGACCAGATTATGTAAATAGTGTGTTAGAATGAATATGTAGGAATTGCATTAATAATGTTATTATCTATGTAACATTTCAAAACAATCCTTACCCGCAAGTAGTACTATGTATTAAATTAATAAGTTTTTTTTTATATCAAAACTTATTGAGTAAGTATTACAATCTGCTTCAAATTTAGGCAATAAGTAATAGGGATAGCTTTATGATTCCATTCACACAATATGTACAAAATAAATAAATAAAAATAATAAAAATGAATAAACAGAAAAAGAACTATGCAATGCAAAAATAATGTAGAGAACTATACAACATATCGCTTATGGGCAAGAAAAGTGACATAACTCAAAAAAATTCATTTTACCTTTTATTTCAGAATAATGGTTTGCCTTGCAACAGGAAAAGTTACATAAAGGTATTTTAGCGGGCGGACGCAAAATTGCGTTATGTGCGATTGATTTATCCAAAGTTATGATGGCGAACGGTGGAAGCAGGAACAGTGACACATTTCAGTTGTGTCTTGACCTTCAAAAAAGTAACTTGTATGGGGAGTTAAGGACAGTGTCATATTTTGAGTTAGGGCGGTTTTCTTGCCCATGAACGATATAAAAAAAAACTATGTGATATATAAGATGAAATATATGAATAAAAAATAATAATAGTAAAAATAAAACAAGACTAAATTAAAAGTTAAAAATACAATCATGCTTTATTTACATTATACATTCATACTAGGGACCCCTCCCCCACAACCAAACCCTCTACTTATGGAGGGACAAGCCAGGTTCAGAGATATCCCAGCACTCCTCTCTCAGCTGCATCACCAGTGTAAAACACCCAGCCAGATTGAGCCAGAGGGTTGGGATAATAGGGAAGGTTGCAATGTAATTTCATAAATTTAAGGGGTATGATGTCAAAATTAATAAATAAATGTGATGGGGTTAGAAAGTCCTGAGCACTATAAATATTGCCATATTGGTTTATTTATTTTGGTAACGGTCGGGTTAAGAGGAGGCAGCTCCTACGCCCGCCGGGAATACCTTTTATCGATTCTTACCTTCTTCCGATTTATTTCGGTGTTTTAGTCGCTACTTTTCGAGGAGAAAGGTTATTCTTATTTATATTTCAGAGAAACTTTAAGTCCCTGTTCGGAGAAACTTTAAGTCCCTGTTCAAAGTAATATTTACTTCTGTTTACTTTATGATATTAAAATGAGAAATAAGAAAATGTCAAAATATAAGACACTAAATCAATTTTGAATTAATTTTATATTAAATGAAAATTAATATAATGCTAAACCACCAGTTATGTTAATTCTTGATAAACTTTGTGATGTGAGGGAAGTGTAAATAACAAATTATAAATATTTAAAAGACAGAATCCTTAAGTATTTATTTCATGTAACTCCTATTTATTTTGCATTTGTAGCTACATGTTTTAGAGAAAATGCTCCATCATCAGGCTTATAAAAATGTTTAAAAATACATTAATCTATAACATTACACCAATAGTTTTACAATTATATAATGTCATTTACCTCTTAATCTGTGATTATTTTCACATTGTCCATTCTCCATGTTATAAGGGATATAATATAAGACAGAATCCTTATTGAAAGTTATGATGTTAATTTCTGCTATATTTTCTCAAGGGAAGTGGAAATAAGAAAATATGAAACCTATGATATACTTTCTCACATTTATTTTTAGGTTGATATGTTTTATTGAAATAATTATACAATCTGTCTCACTTTAGGGCAATAAGTATTATGGATGACAAAGAATGCATTCACAAAATATGCATACTGAAATTTTATCACTTAAATTGATACAACAAATAAAAATATATAATACACCAAATCCATATACAAATTAATGTTCTTGAGTTTTGTAACACTTTTACACATTAGATAAGAGGAAATAAGAAAACATGAATTAATAAAACACTTAATCCTTTAAGAAACTGATTTTATTAACTTCTGTTTCACTTATTTACATTATAAAATCTGTTAGACTTTAGGACAATAAGTATTATGGATGACAAAGAATCCATTCACAAAATATGCATACCGAAATTTTATCACTCCAATTGATACAACAAATAAAAATATATAAAACACCAAATCCATGAACAAATTAATGTTCTTAAGTTTTGTAACACTTTTACACATTAGATAAGAGGGAATAAGAAAACATGAATTGATAAAACACTTAATCCTTTATGAAATTCATTTTGTTAACTTCTGTTTCACTTATTTTCGTTTAAGAAGACTAAATATCAATATAAGACACTAAACAACACAATCCAAGTTGAAACTGTAGAAGTGATTGTTTACATGTGAGGTTATAGGAAAGAGCTATCGATAAATGTAAACTCGAAGTGAAGCGTAAGGATCGAACTGGTCGGTGTAGCGTGGGTGAGGCCAGTTTGGTGCCTCCTCTTAACCCGACCGTTACCTTTATTTTATATTTCTAAGTGATAAGAAGAGAGAAATTAATGAAAACAAGTGATAAAATACTATTATCTTCTTAATAATAATTAAAATTGCAGAGGAAGGCTGATAACTGGGGTTTTAATGTTTAAGATATTTATTTCATTATTCAAAGTAATAATGAGTAAGAAATTAATCATTTATATTTTATTAAAAAAAAAAAAAAAAATCACAAGGGCGGATATAAAAGCTGTGGCAGACATAATATGTAATAATAAAATTTCAAAAACGTATAATTCCTGATGTGAGGTATTGTGTGCAGTAGGGGCTAGGGGTAACAGTATTTCCCTTCTTTAAGAGACAAAAGAAGGACTAAGTGAATGATGAAAAAAATATCTATGGCTTTTTGCAACTTCGGAATAAGGTGTTTGTCACTGAAGCAGGGGTCGAATTACAAAAGTAAAATAGAGATGTCATTTAGTTAGAATTGGTACAGATTATGAAGAATTTGTTCAAAGGAAGCTCTTATACAATTTTAATAGCCTAGATCTTGTGTTCTAGGTGTGCTTGAAGGAATGAAAGGAAATGACATTATGATTAGGAAGGTATTTGAATTTTCATGAATTGATATCAGGAACCTCTAAATATATTATGTTGTTGATAATGTTGGCCAGGTTGCTACCTTTACTTGGTATACTAGGATAAAATCAGAGAATGTCTTGTCACTCTGAATGTTAACTAAAAATTTACTAAGCTTATAATCTCAATTCCACTGACAGAACCTTCTCGCCCTTCCCTATCACCCATGTACCAGGCAACTTTTGTTAAAGCTGAGGAAAATAATGAAGGTGACAAGGATTTAACAAATATTTAATTGATTAATAACAATTTATTAATTTGTGATTAATATAAAAATTAATGTTGCATGTTATTGAATTGTATGATAGATGATTTTAGAATGTTTTTGATTTTACCATAAAGTTTTTTGTTTTTTTTAGGTCAGGGATTAAAAGATATAATTCGCTGGCCTAGGCCATCTAGTCCTCCTGTTTTTAGGTTACAAAAAAAATGGATTTTAGAATATGGAATGCCTTCAACACATGCAATGGTTGGGGTCTCAATACCGTTTTCTGTTCTTCTGTATACCATAAAAAGATATGAGGTGATTTTGGTTTTATTTAATATTTATATCAAATTTTCACTGTGAATAATATGTTTTAAGTATATGTAATTCAGATACATGTATATTCTCTGTGTTCTGTATTACATTATCTTTTCTGACTTGATGATAGTTTGTAATTACTATTACTAAATTATTTTTGAGTTTAAAACAATATTAATAAATATGGAAGGATATCATAATGAACAAGCACCACTGGTTCAAAGTGGTGAATAGGCTTCCAGTACCTCGGATCCACAGTAAATGAACTGTTGGATGAATAGGAAGTTAGCCCCACAGCACAAGCAGCAGGTGATTGTTAAACTCTTAAACAAGAGTTATATAATAAAAGTTTCCAAATAAAAAGAACTCCAAAAGAAGAGGCAATTAATTCATCAATCGATCTTTCTGTATCATCATGTGTACCTCAAGTAAAGATTTCAATGTGACACTTTAATGGGCTCAGAAAAGCATGGATTCAAGTAGCGATGTTATGCTGCTCTGTCATATGGGGGATTGTGCCTTTGAATCCCATTTGCAGAATACAATTCAATTTCCAACACGAATAAATTTTGCTCTATTTAAGTGTTCCTATATAATTATTCATATTATGTTATTATGTTTTTGTAGATGATAATTTTAATTGTACATAAATATGTACTTTTTTTACTGTTCATTTCATTTTATGTACACTTAAATCGCTAAGTGTTTAGGAATCTGGACAATTTGCTAGTTCAGATGACCACCCTGTCGACAATTCTACTGGATTATCAAGGAAGAACTGTAAATTATCATTTACCAACTGTATTTGGTAAATGACCATTAACAAATACAAAATTTACATAATTTATTGCTGTTAATGAGGGAAGATATAGGACAACAATAAATTCTTACACAGGTTTGAACTATTATTTCATCATCCCATTCCAGTAGGAGCCTTCTTAACTGAATCTATTGCGACTTGATACAGGACTGGATGATATAATTTTTTTTTCTTTCTTTTTTGGGCCCAAGACTTCCATTGAAGTCCTGTACTGGCCTGGGTGGGAAGGTCAAGATTCATTTCGTGGGTCCGCCACAAAATAAATTTTAACCCGCCCAGGTGGGATTCGAACCCACGACCTTCTGGTTACGAGTGCTCTGAGACCCTTGCCCTAACTCACTCGGCCATTGAGTCCCTGTACATGATATAATTTATCAGTTTTCTTGCCCAGGAAAAGGGAAATTAATTTTGTACTTAAAATGGAATATACCTGTATGAACAAAAAAATTAAAAATTAAATCTATAATTTATTTAAATAAAAAGATATAAAAATATATATATTCATGACTGTAGCAAAAATAAGAGCCTAATTAAAATAGAAGGTTCTCTATTAGAAGATTGTAATATAAAAAAAAAAGAATAAGCCTTTTCCAAATCAACCGTATAGAACATGCAATATGAACTATGCTCTCTATTAATATCTGTACCTCGGAGGTACAGAAAACTATGTCACATTTCCGTAACTTTACAGGAGAGCAGTTTAAAGAAAACAGATTTAATTTCCTGAACTGTTTATTATACTTATGTGTACGAAATAAATCTTGACTTTCTATCCAGGCTAGAATAGGTTGGTAACCCTTCCTTTCTCCCCTAATTGGAGTACATAAGGATGTTATGCCCTCCCCCAAAAAATAAATAAATAAAAACATTTATTTGCACAATTAATAGTAAGGTAAGTTACATAAAAAACTTAACTTGTGTATGATAGTAATATACACTCGCTCTATTTGTATGGGGCCTGATCCTTAATGCCAATAAATTAATTATTTTGTTTATTTTTGTTTCCAAATACTTGATTAATTATATGCAATTTTTATATGTTCTTTATTCAATTTTTTTCAGTATCCTTTTTGGATTGGATTATGTATTGCTGTCTTATGGTGCTGTGTAGTATCAGTTAGCAGATTATATCTTGGAATGCATACTGTTATGGTGAGTTGTGCTTGCTTGTTATGTAGCTCATTAATATTGTTTTTATGTTGCTTTCCTATTACTATTCATTAAATGTAGCACTTGCCTCCATATCAAATGCCAAATTTAAAAACTGATAAATAAGTCAGTTGTTCTAGAGAATACAAAAGATTTTTTTTGATTTTTTTATATATATAACCAAGAGTCAGTTAAAGAGTGATTTTAAAATAATGTTTTAAAGATAAAATGGTTTTCTATACACAACTTTTCTATTGGGCTAAACTGCATAGCACAATTACGAAACTTCAACAGAAAAAAATAGAATGTTTATCAGAATAATTTATTTATTATAAAGATTGGGGAAACCTTGGCCCAAATGAGTTGTTGAACCAGTATATAACAAATTTATTATAATCATTATTTATATAATTTTTATATTATATCTATGGTTGTGGTTTTGTTAATGGCCAACAAGTCGAAGTGTTAGTATATCAAATAATAATAAAAAAAAAAAAAAAATGGCTTGTTTGTTTTTATTATATATTGAATGATCTAATAAATAATTCTCTAGATAAATCTATAATAAATTTTATAGTGTTAATTTTGTTCTTTAGGCAATTTAATTTCTAATAATAAGGCAATTTAATTTCTAAATATTTACATTTATTTACCTATATTTTTGAGTGCATGTTCATGATTGGCAGTTTTACTTCTTACTGTATATTATACACCTTGGAGGTTGAAGTCCATCTTACTCTCCTTTGTCATGTCTATTGTTTCTATTAATAGTTATTTAAAAGCCTTGTATCCTATTGTTTTATTACTTTTTAAGCTGGCTAAATTTTATTATATTTCTATTTTCTGCATTTAATATTTCAGGTTCTCAAGTCAAATCAACTTTTTTTTTTTTGTTAAACTCTGATGCTCTAATTCTCTTTATTCGGTATTTCAGGATGTTTCTCACATTCATTTTATGTTTTCTCTGGAGTATTAAGTTAGCCAGTAAATATGTATGATTTCATCAAATTTTATAGTCACACTTATATTCAATTAAATTTTAATGAAGGGGGATTTCAGCTGATTTGATTAAAAATTATTATTAATGGAACATTGCTTTATTAATAAACAGCTCAATGTTTATTATGCTCTGAAGTGAAATTTTATACCTTTCAATTACAATTAAGACTGCTTTTTATATAGATGGGTGATTTATTTAATAAAATTACTATAATCATTAAACATGATTCAGGATTCAATTTTGTAGTATTGATCAAGGTGACTGTAAACTTTGAAATCATGCTCAACTGACAGGTTTTTTCCCTAAATAAGGGTTGGGTACCCACTTTATAGATGCTGGGTATGCCACAGGAGGGTCTCCCGATGACCTTGAAGTCGATCCACAGCTGAAATGACAGACTTTGTATTTTCTGCCTTCAGTGGGACTCTTACTCGGGCTCGGTGGTCTGGGCAGTCTAGTGCTATCATGCCCCCTTACGATCTCAGTTGGGTATTATTTAGTCTGCATTGGAAATTTGCAATACTGATAAAATTAGGTGCCACTTGGTTTCTTTTATTGTTTTGTATAATAAATAAAATTTCTACTTATTTATAGTTAAAGTTCAGAAAAGAAAACACTTAAAGTGATTTCCTGAAAAAAATAAAACTTATGTGGTAACTGTCTCCCCTCCCCCTTCTGTCCCGTGTGGAAATATCAGAGGACTTGCATTGGTCAAAATAAACCATAAAATAATAGTGGTGTTGACAACAAAATTAAAGATGAATTCATTTAAAAAACATGAAGAAAAGAAATAATGGAAGCATTCATGACTTCATTGTTTGTTTGTTTTTTCGTAATGTTCTTTGAGGAAATTTATGCAATTTGAATAGAAGTGAACACTCCTTTGAATTGGTTTCTGATGATGGATTGCTCATAAATTGTGATTAAAAATTTATTTTAGCCAACATTATAATAAATTAAATTTTATGTATGTATCAATCAGCCCAATCAATGATGGCCATCATCAGGGCTGAAACAAAAAATAGTCGAATACTGCAATAAAAAAGAGAAAAGAAAAAAAAAATTAAAAGAAAAATTAATAGGGCTAATAAACAAATTTGGAATGATCTGAAAACAAGTAGATAAATTATACAATGATTAAAAAATTAAATATAATAGGGTAGATAAACAATATAGATTATTGTTAGTAAAGCATTGAAATTATTGTATGTAAAGAGAGGATAAAAATAAAATACTGTAAAATAAATAAGATATAAGATGATCAAGAGAGTAAAAAGTAGCAACAAAAAAAAATTTATTTCTTGATAGCTAATTTTTATGACTGATCCCTCCAGTTATTCAACATAGCTCTTAAATAAAATAATTTATAGATCTAGTTTAATGTTAATTTTAGAGTTAAAAAAAAGAAGAAAATATTGAACTAAATATTAAATGGGACAGGGATGGTAAAATTATCAATTAGATTGAAAAGATCTATTTACTTTTAGGACGTTATTGCAGGAATCTTACTCGCCTTACTTCTCATGATTCCTCTCGTGCCTGCAGTAGATTACATGGACATGTTCCTTTTAACAAGCAGGTGGTCTCCGATTATTCTTCTAACGATAAGCATATGTGTTATCGTTTTCCATCCTAAAGACAAGATTTGGACCCCGACTAGGTATGAGTATCAAATTACTTTCAGTTCGAAAAAAATTATTTGTTGATTCATAATTTCTTTTTGCAGAGGTGATACAGCAATGATTGTGAGTGTCTGTGCTGGAATCCACATTGGAGCATGGACCAACTATCAGCTTGGCCAGATGACAGAATCTACTTTGTCTCCTCCGTACACTATAATATGGCCTTCTTATGAAATGTTAGGTAAGGTTTTGTACATATATGCAATATAACCAAGAATAATATATATTTATGTATAGTAAGCTCCTCTCGCCCAATTAAGAAGTCATATCCATCAGTTATGCCGAGGATACGAGACCTCTTTTCTGGGCTAGAGTATTTTTGATTTATAGTAACCAATTGAGTCAATTATGAAATAGATGGACTGAGACTTGAACTTTTTGCTGGAAATTTCAACTGAGCTAAGAAAAGATATATAAACATATTTTATAGTTTATTTTAAATTCAATAAGGCTGTTTTTCATTTTGTTTTGATTGCTTATAAGTATTTTTTGTTTTATTATATCTCCATCTGGTTTATAGCTGATATGTTATTGTTTTTGTACACTAATTCCATTTCATGTGAAGTTTCTCTGTGGTTTTCCTTCATTATATGTGAGAAGAAACTACTCTCTTCTTCTCAGATGTTCTCAATATCTGAGCCATATTTTCCTATTGGTTCTTCCCTTATATGTCATTTCACCTTTCCCATATGAAATTTTATAGAGTCTGGAACATGATTAATTGCTACTGCATCTTTTTACTTTAAACTAATATTTATATTATATAGGTATGATTTCATTCTTTTTCCTCATCAGATACATTTTAAGGGGTTCCTGATGGATGGTTTGGGAAAGAAATTTTGTTGGTTTATCTGAAACCTATTCATGAAGCTCACTTTTTATTTATTTATTTATTTTTTTCCCTCTTCCATAGTTTGTGTGATAAATTTATATTAAGGTCGACACTTTGTTGTTTGATGCCAAGCTTTATTCCAATGCCTAATTATTTCAGTTTTAACACAATTTTTTATGTGAATCAAAGTTGTCTAAAGAGTATTCAAATGGTAAAGAATTATTTTTTGATGCTGATTTAAATAAGGCATCTACTTGTTCGTTACCACTTATACCAGAGTGGCTCTTTGCCCAAGTTAATTTAGCCTTTGTGTCTTTGTCGATTAAGTTTATTAAGTTTTTCTGATATTAGTCAGTGGGTCTTATGATGGTTTTTGTATGCAGTCATTGAGTGTTTTGCTATTTGTGTAAATTTTAAAGGCTTGAGTTCTTTTTTTTTTTTTTTTTTTTTTTTTTTTTTTTTTTTTTTTTTTTTTTTTTTTTTTTTTTTTTTTTTTTTTTTTATGTACATAAAATGTAATTTGTCGATTTTAAAACAGCAACTTTTTCTGCTTGGTTGTTTCAGCAGTTGGGGGAAATTTAATATGATTTGTAATTCTGTCTTGTTATTATATCCATGGTTTGTGCACTACCAGTTTTATCTCCGTCTTTATTTCCCTGGCAATGTAGATGTCAGTGCTTTGTATGTTGTTGGGTACTGCCTCGTCCAAACATTGTATTACTTTAGCATGAAGAGATGGACGGATCCCTGGTTTTGAAATTTTTGATATTTTCAGTTGTAAAGTGCTCATAATTTAGTCTTTGTTTTTAAATTTTATATAGTGTGTGAGATTTCAAAGATTGTAGTTCGTTAGGGAAAAAGGAAAGGTAAATTTGGGAATCATCGGCATAGAAGTGAGAGGAACAATGTTTAATGAGGGGATAAAGGTCATTAATGTAAGCGCTAAATAGTGAGGGTGATATTGAGGAGCCCTGAACTACACCAGAGTTGATTGGAAGAGGAGAGGAAGGCGGAAGATTAGGGATTTGGACTACCTGAGTGCGGTCAGATATAAATGATTGGATCCATCTAATCGCACTATTGGAAAAGGAAAAGTTGGATAGTTTTGTTTTTTAGATAGGAGTAATTGTGATCGATGGTGTTGAAGGCTTTACTGAAATCAAGGAGAATGAGAATGGTAATTTTGTGCTGGTCCATGGCAAGGTGGATATCTGAAGTAATTTTTGCAAGGGCTGATTGTGTGGAATAGCCAGTCCTAAACCCGGACTGAAAAGGATTAAGGTGTTGCTCAAGGAAAGAGGATATCTGGGCTTGAGTTAGGTGTTTCTAAGGGTTTGGAAAGGCTAGATAATTGGGAGATGGGTCGGAAGTCTTTTTTTCGGAGGATGGGTTAGGGACTTTATTTAAGGAAGGACGCGAGCTTTTTTTTTTTTTGTCCAGGCAGATGGAAATATTGAGTTCTGCAGGGAGAAGTTATAAATGTGGAGTAGAGGTGCTAGGATTATAGGAAGACACAACTTAATAAAGCTTGCTGGGATTCCATCAGGTCCCAAAGATTTAGAACGTGATTTCATCACAGCTTCTATTAGCTGAGAGGGCTCGATATAGGAAAGGAAGAATTTATCAGATCAAAGTCATTATTATTCGGATTGTAAGCTGGAAATGAGGAGTGTGAATCGGATGAAGTAAAATACTTGTTAAGTTCGTCTGGAGTAATGATGATAGGAAGGAGATGATTTAGATTGTAAGGAGGGGATTTGGCGGAGGATGTTTTCCATTTTTGGCGAGAGTCTGAGTGCTCAGAAAAGGTTTTCTGGTAATATAGGAATTTGGATCGACGGATGGTTGATTGGGTTCGGTTACGGAGGGATTTAAAGGTTATTAGGTCTTCGGGATGTTTTAGTTCGGATATATTTTCTTCTGGCAGCGTCTCTGGTTCTCATCAACTCTCTGATTTCTCGATTTATCCATGGTGCTGGAGGACGGCGCATTGTTACTTTTTTTTTTTGTGGAGCATGTTTATTTAGGATGGATAGAAGATTGGAAGTTAAGGATTCGACCATAGGATCTAAGGACGGTATGGAGTAGAAGGCGTTCCAGTCTATAGATTCGAGATCGGATTGGATCATTTCGAAAGTTAAGGAATCTATATTGCGGTATGTTATGGTTCTAGGAGTGAAGGAAGGGACCGGGATATCATAGGAAATTGCTATTAAATCATGGGCGGAAAGAGAGGGTATTGGATGTTGGGAGTGTGTCAGCATTTTTGCGGGACAGTCAATAATATGTAAATCAAGCCAAGTATCCGAGTGAGAAAGGTGATGGGTGGCAGAATAGGGAACTATGAAGAGACCTAGGGATTGAAAGAGGTTATTAAAGTAATGTTTGTCGGGATTATCGGTTAAAAAATTTGCATTGAAATCACCGGCTATGATAATGTGGTTTATAAGATGGAACTATGGAGAAAAGGAAGGATTCAAGACTAGGATCGAAGGGTACTTGTGGGGGGCGGTATATGACGGCGTACAGGATAGTTTGGGTGTTGACAGTAATTTCAGTAAATAGGTATTCTATATGCGGGGAACCTGGATTGGTCGAGGAGTGGAGGACACGGGATCTGAGTGATTCATGAATGTAGAGTGCAACTCCACCGCCAACAAACGGTTCGCCCGATCATGGCGCAGGAGGTTATAGTGAGGTAATGAGACTGAGGAAGAGGGAATAAAAGGTTTGAGCCATGTTTCGGAAACCGCAATTACATGGTAAAAGTTCTGCTGGAAATGGAGTAGGAATTCGTCATAATGGGCAGGGATAGATTGTGCATTAACATGACATGCCGTGAGTATATTATTCATAGTAAGTTTAAGGAAGGATAGGGTCAATAAAGGCTTAGTGGTAAGGGTAATTATAGGATTCGGTTTGGATAAGGCTATTAGTGGTAAGTTCACAATTTTATGGTAATACAGGATGTTGCAATAAGGGAAACACTTTATCCAATATAACAAATATAGATGGATAATCCAAAAAAATAAATAAAATAGAATAATAAAAAGTAAAATTTAAAGTAAGTGATGTCCTGGAAAAAGTTTTTACACATTCAAAATAGATAGGAACATTCTTGTTAAGTAAAGAAAAAAAAAATAACAATTTGAAACCAAAGAGGAAAAATAAATAAAATATCGTTTCTTAAATAAATCTTCGATTTGATAATGGGGATGCTTAAGCTGAGATATCGATGGTAACAGAGTAGTTTTTCTCAAGAAAACATCTAAGTCCTCTTCCTGGTCAACCAGGACGACAGGGTGCCCGTTGTCTCGACGACATCGAACTCTGCCTCCGGCAAACCACACGAACTTCAACTTGCCGGCGGCCTTCTTCTGCCTCGCCAGCCAGTATAAGTGGCGGTTCACAGGAGTCATTTCTTCACCCAGGAATATTTTTTTCGTCACTTTCCCATCCTAGGTGCCTAGTCGAGAAGTCTCTTTTTATTTTTCTGAGCCTAATAAACTCATTCCTGACCACCTGGCGGACAAAACGTACTACAATCGGTCCTGGCCTGGGGTCTTCATCTCTAGATCTCTTTCTTTCCGCGAAATCTAGGTCTTTCTGCTTTGAGTTTTATCCCCAGAGCTGAGCCTATGGTACAAATTATCCCTTCTGTAGTTTCTCCTGACTTCTGGGGCACACCTCTAATTTCCAACGAATTACTTAATTGTTTTTCTGCTCTACTTTGTTTAACCTTGTCTCGAGCTTAGTAATTTTCGTTTTTAGAGACTTATTTTCAGTTAGTAGTGCTTCTATTAACCTTTCTTGATTTTTTGCGTGCTCTTCTAATTTTTTTTAATTTTTCCGAATTTTCAAAGGATGCATTGTATAAGCATTGAGCTCATGTTGAGAACTCATTATATAGTATATTACTATAATTTAAAAAAATATTTAGCGCTATGTTTAGGTATTTTTCTTTAAACATTATGTGTAGCAAATAATTAATCTAATACATATTTTTATTACTTTAATCTTTTCTTTATTATATGGATTTTCATTATTTTATATTTAATGTGGTTTTTTCCAGGTCTGATATTCTTGCGGTGCGCTCTTGGTTTCTCTTGCATTTTGGCCACTCGTGCTATTTGTAAATCGGCTGGTTATGCGACACTTAGCGCTCTGGGTGTTTCAACAGAACCGATGGAGAATCCATCTTCCCTGAAAAATACGATTGATTTAATATTTAAGTACATCACTTATGCCTTAATCGGATTCAATACACTCCACCTCCTGCCAAGCACATTCAAAATGCTGTCAATCGATCGGCCAACGTTTTATACTGAAATATAATTACATCTGTTATAGTTCTCAATCTTGAACTGCAAGATTTCGATTAAATTTTTGCTTTCAATTTAATGTTGGGGGTGGTAAGCTAACTGTCCTTTTATAGTTTCTATTGTTGTAAAATATTCACTATTTATTTTTATTATTATTATTTATGAAATATATTTTTATAATGCCAATTTCAGTTTAATGAAATGAGAATTGTTTCAAATTTCCTTACCAAGGAAAGAATTATAAATAATGTTGTAAGGGAATATTAAAAAATAACGATTTTTTTTTTTTTTTAATAATTTAGTATCAACATGAAAAAATAAAAACAAAAATATTTTTTTATAAAATTAATAATTTTTTGATGATGTATTAATCATCCTTTATTTTGATCTAAATATTTTTTTCCTTGCTCAAAAATTTAATTAATTTAATGATTTTTGTTATTAAAAGTAACTTAATTTTACTACAAAGGGTATGGTCCTGTAACCCCTAACACATTTTTTAAATTCTAATTTTATAGTATAGTATTATTTTTTTAAATTAGTTATGTACATGAGAAAGTTTAAATTTTTTTTTTTTGTACTAAAATTTATAAATCATTTTGTTTAATGATTTTTGGTGTTGATTGTATTTATGTATTAAAATTCAATTTGAATGTGTAACACATTTTTTCTTTTGAAACATTAATTTTAATTAATGCCATTGTAAAACAGTATTTTTTGTTTATACCATACAAAGATTATTAATGAAAATCTTACAATGTTATTCACAACAAAAAAGTTTAACATGTTCTGTCAAACGGTTTATTTTAACTTTCGATGTACAATAAAATAGATTAATTAATAATAATTCTGTGTAATTATATTAGTTTTTGTTTAAAAAAAGAGGTGAAGTCAAACATTTACTAAAGTAAATTATATTAGAACTAGCAAATTAATGTTTTCTGTTCAAAATGGCTTAAATATTGTCAAAATATCTTAATCAAAAGCAATGTTTACTATGTTTGGGGTTTTAGTTATTGTACCCTTTTTAATGTAATTAAATTAATTTCAAAAATTATTGTTTTTGTTTTGGCTCATTTAGTTATAGTTCAATTGTAACTGCCAGTTTTACATTGTAAAGTGTTCAGTACTGTGTTTTTTCACAGTATAAATTTAGTGGGAAATAAATGGGGAGGACAGGCTTAGTTAGTCAAGAAACTCAGTTATTAGAATAGGAATTTTAATATTAATAAATATAGATTTAGATTTACTCCTAATGTAATAATAAATAACAATCGGCCAATGTGCAAATAGTATCTGACCCTATTTTATTCCAATTTTGATTAAATCACCAATTTCAGTTTTTGTCAAAATATTCTTTTGATGCAACTGTTTGTTGAATAATAAACTTGTATTACTTATGGATGGTCTAATTTTCAGTATTTAGTTGCTAATAGATCAGATTTTGTTTTGTGAAAGTTTTTGGCATGAAGTTAATGGAGAGGTCTTCTTACTAATACTATATGGATATCTTTTTTTAAAATTATTTCCCTTCCTTGTGTTTTTGTAAGATGATTCAATTTAACTTTATTCTTATCCTTATTTGCTTTTAATTTTTTATTAGTTATCAAACCTGTATTGAGCTCTGAACAGAGATTTTATTCCACCTGCTGGGGTGCCATTATTCTACCTCACATTGCATGACTATTAGAAGAAAAGTGACTATGAATAGAATAATTGGGGTTATAATATTGTAATATTCTAGGAAAATTTTGATATTTAAATTAATTATATTGTTTAAATCTTATTTTTTAAAAAAGTAAGGATAATATAGTAATTAATATATTAACAATTCCACTGTTTCATTTAATATTCTATTCCCCCAATGTCGAAATTCACATAAACACAATAAAATTTTGCTCATATTCTCACTATTGCTATAAAATAGTTCTTTATTGGTTTGTTATCCTTGATTTCTTAATATATCCATTTCTTGTTGTATGATCAATATTTATTCTTAAATAGTTCAAAGTGACATTACTATTGGTATAGTGCAATTTTATTGATATTTGCATATTTTTAAAAATATACATAAGAAAGTATAGTTTAAAATGGTTAATTGGGGGATACCACTTCTAAATTAGAAGGTTTCATCCCCCCCCCCCCTCCTTATAATAAAATATTTTTAGTTCTATTTAATACATTTATATTTTTTCTTATATATCTTTGGTCACAGGAAGCAAGTTTTTAAGTATAAAATCGCAACTTTGCTAGGTGGAACTTAAATGGTTCATTAAAATCCAGTTATTAAAAAAAAAATGGAATGTTATTCTTATAAATGAAACCCCAAATGCAAGAATTATAACCATGAGTTAAACAATTCTTAAAATTATCTAGAAAGCTTGGGAGATAACTCATTTTGTTTACTTTTTATGACTTGGTAACTTATTTCTTGTGACTGCTGATATTTGCTATATATTACCAGAGATATTTATTATTGAATGAATAAGCCAAATTTTTATTGATAATTGAAATCAGTGTTATAAAACATTGCATTCCCTAATTGAAAAT
The DNA here is from genome assembly GCA_003667255.2 of Euschistus heros. Classification (NCBI taxonomy): domain Eukaryota; kingdom Metazoa; phylum Arthropoda; class Insecta; order Hemiptera; family Pentatomidae; genus Euschistus; species Euschistus heros. The sequence goes on along the minus strand of RCWM02000052.1, from coordinate 3,183,911 downwards.
ATGGTATTTCCAAGTGCTGTTTCTTTTCTTATTTCTGTATCATTCCATGTGCCTTTGCTAGTAAAAATATTTTAAAAACTAATAAGCCTAATGATTTGGAGAAATATAAAATGAAAAATAAAAATTGGCACATTAATTTCCTTTATATGCCATATGTACTTAGAGTATATATTAATCCTGCTTACCAAATATAAAATAAAATAAATATAGCAAGGGGTTTTCATTAGGAATTGTCCTATTTAAATTATAAACAAAAACAAAAAAAAAAAAAAAACGCTTAGCTCATTAGTTTTTTATATTGAAACAGAAAATGTTTCTTGCTGTGATGTATGATTTATGGCCTTTCTGTAATCTATAATGTTACATTTGATAATTTTAAAATAAAATTAGTTTTATCAATCTGCCAAATTTGAAAGCTTTAATTTATTATTAGTCTGTAGTAAAAAAAAAAAAAAATGTTATAAGAAACTGTGGTAGCACATTTGCTAGGTTACCCATATGACTGTTATAACCTTCACCAAATTCTTCTAATGTCAATGAATTGTTTATAATGTTGAAAATTTGTACATTAATTTTTGTCATTCTACAATATCAAATATATTTTCTTAGAGCAATCAACATTGTTATTATTTTTTAGTGTTGATCCCAAAAAGAACTACAGCCACCTTATGGATTATGTTGTGATTCAATGTAATCAAATTAAAATAATATAAATGTTATCTTTTTTCCAGGTAAACTAACATGCCTTCGAAACAAGAGTGGAAGTACACTACAAATGCATCCACACACGACACAACGTTTATGGGTTGTGTCGCCACAAAATGGCTGTCTTATGCTAAAGCAGTCCAGTTATGGGTCTCTAGCAGTCATCTGCTAGCATACCATCCAGTCATCTTGCCTTGGGTAGCCCTATTCTTTTAGGTCATGACTTGAAGGTCCATAATGTACCAAATAAAAGAAATATCCATTGGCAGTATTGATCCCTCCCCTCTCATATGTCATCTTGGGAGTTCATCTCCAGATTTATGTAACACATCACTTAACTGAACTTGTATCAGTCATTGTAGAGGAATACAACATTGTTTACTCTATTTATTCACATATACTTTATCATTTACTGTGAGACCGAATTTCTTACAGCTTTTCAAACATACCTCCTTTAATACCTACTTAGACCTTGCTATCAAAGTTTTTGGCGTACCCTTACAATTGTACAAGCTTGGAAAATATGCTTGTTTTCTTGATTTCTGTACAGTCTTTTCAAATACTTTTTTTTTTTTATGAAAAGTCATACAACTTCTGGTTTTGAGTGCTTTGGACCTGTCTAATCCTACACCCATTGGACATTTGAAATTTATCATTATTGTTGGGTTGTTTCACATGAAATGTCCGATTTTATAATATTTGAAATACATAGAGGATTTTGCGAGTCTCTGTTGTTTACTTCCAAAGTTCACATATCATAATCAAGCAGTTACTAATCCTCTACTTTTCTTTTATAAACATTAGCTTCCCAATCAATTACACACTGTTTAGTATACCTTCAAATATGAACATGGAAACACGCGATTTTCGTGTAATATTTTTTTATGAGTAAACATTTTTTAGTTTTTTTATGACAATCAGCGTCGGTCAGGGCAGTGGTTAGACATCGACGAAAGCCCAGGACAAATGCCAAAACCAAATTTGCACCCGAAAAAAATTGATGGTTACAGTATGGTGCTCCATGGCTGGAATCATACATTATTCATTTTTGCCTAGAGGTGAGACCATTACCTCTACAACCTACTGCAATGAAATTGGCCAAATGCACGAAAAATTATTGAAAAAACAACCTGGATTGGTAAATCGGAAGGGCCCTATACTCCTACACGACAACGCTAGACCCCACGTTTCAAAACTTACCATGCATAAATTGAAAGAGCTGGGGTACGAAGTTCTTCCGCACCCACCATATTCTCCCAACTTGTCTCCAACAGATTATCGCCTTTTCAGGAATTTAGACAACTTCTTCAGAGGAAAAATTTTTGTAAATGATGCTGAAATCAAAAGTGCGTTTTCAGATTTTGTTTCACTTCAAAGCTCAGAGTTTTTCAAATCCGGGATAAAAAAGTTGTCACGTTGGGAAAAATGTGTAGAAAAAGAAGGTAAATACTTCGAATAAAATTATATTGTTTTCATATTGTATTTTTACTAAAATCCCTTTACCTTGAAAACGGACATTTCATGTGAAACAACCCAATATCTTAACAAGTCATTAAGAGGAGTAGAGTTACTTCTTTCACTATTCACGGGTGTTGTACTGCTGCTTTCTGGCTATACTTTAATACTCCAACTTAAAACCAAAAAAGAGATTGTGAGTGTTCAGCATAATCTGTTATAATTTCAGCGCCTTTTTTATCAAAGTTCATTGGCATATTAATGATGTGATTTTTGATGTAGCGACCTCTTCGGAAACACACTACTTTCTCCTAAGTATAAATTGTGTCAGCATCAAACCACAAACAGGGCACCCTATCCAGGTTCGTGGTTTACACAACTGGAAGCCCAGTTTCGAATTTCCCAAATTTTCATTAAATTATCTTCAAACAATGTGTGGAACATTTGAAAAATTAATTACTGCAAATGCAATATTTTAAATCAATATCAAAGATAAATAAATTGAAAAACTTTTTCATTATTGCTTCAGATTTATTCCAAACGTTTCTTCTAATATCAAGCAGTGTATGTTGGTTCTTACATTTTTGTTTGTTGTATAAGATATAGTACAAGAAATAAAATATCTTCATATCTAACAAACAGTCAAAGATCAAAAAGAGGAACACACCTCAATTTTCTGAAAGAAATTTTGAATATGGCTAATTGTCTTCCCTCCCACTCCATCCTACCAATTTGAATTTATTGGAGTACTAGCCTTACTAAGATGAACCAGAAAATGATGACGAATACAACAATATATTAAATCCAAAACTTTCAAGAATACAAGTAATTGAAGTATTTATAATAAACTGTGCATCACTGTGGTTCGGGTTTTTCCCTATGTTCTTGATGAAATTTATACCATTGTGAATAAAAGTGAACACTTCTACGAAAAGGCTTCATAATGAATTGCTCTCAGAACGAATTTTTTTTTTTACAAGAATGATAATTAAATTTTTATTCATGTACATTTTTAATTAAAAACCCTATTAATTTATTTAAATAATTTACTATCTCATATCTAAAATTGTACTGTTTTTGTTTTGTATTAATAGATCTGTTTTGTTTTATTTAATCTAAAAATATTAGTTTTAGAATTTCTTTTACTCTTATACAAAATTATAATTGAAGGTTTTGCTGCAAAAAGGAGGTTAATTAAAAGCTCCATTTATCAAATTTGAAAAATTTAATCTGTGTAAACAATTATGTTAGTTTGAAAGTAGCTACAAATAAAAATGAGAGACAGTCTCATCTTATGATTCACATGATAACCAACAATAGGAGTGAAGTCGTTCTACAATGCATTTATCAATATGTGTATTTCTTTTTTTCACAACATAAGATCCAATCTCAGACTGGAACTCCCTCCTTTTTGATGCAGCCTCTTCAATTGTTTTTAGAGCTGGTGAAAAAATTTCAACCTTTCTATATACAGAAGAGTGGATAGTGCCTGTTTCCTTTAAACCTAAACCTCATAAAACTTTTCTTTCTAACTTCTAATATTTCATCCTCAGCTTTCTCGAAATAATGCCAATCAGCGAAGGTGCTGGGATGCAAAAATAAAAAGGCAAACGATGTGAGCCATGGCATAGAGACCCAGATTCTGAGTCTCTGAACTTGGTACTCCATGTTTTTGTTGTTTGTTGACACTTCCAGGACAGGAGCGATGGGTTTCCTTACAGGTTACCAACCTATTCTAGCCAGAGTTGGAAGGTCATTCCTTAGGCCAGCTACTAAATAAATTTCAATTTGCTCAGGCCGGATTTAAAACTGCTTAAAAAAATGTGCTTGGCACTCCCTGGTCCACTGGGGACCACGATTTTTTTTTTTAAAAAAAGCTCTGTAAACACATTATTTTAATTATGTTTAATTGACTATTTTTGTTCTTTTTTTTCGTTTTTCTATATTAGTCCAGTCAATAAACATAATGTAGAGTGCATGAAACTTGCGCTTGTTTTTGACCTCAGGCCTTCGTTAATAGTTTGAAGATAAACATATAAAAGTCCCCACCTCTGGGGGTGGCGAGAGGAGAAGGTCATATTTTTGGGTTTTTCGATTATATCTCAAAAACGGTGGACTCTAGAAAAATATGTTACAGATAATAATTAAAGCTAATTAAATTTCCTATAACATTGATCCCATACACATTTGTACAACGTCCAACGGTTTTCGAGATATAAGTTATTGAAAATCGATAATATAAAAAAAAAAAATTGTACCTTACGTCCTGTCAAACTTTTGCTTGTAGTGCCTTCCGAGATCGTTTCTCAAAAAAAATATCAGAAAGTTGTAGAGAATTGAATTTACTTTAATTTCATATGTATGTTTCTGGTACTTAAATATTATAAATCATTTATTAAAAAATAATAATTTTCTATAATCCTTTAAGAAAGTAGAAAAAACAATAAAACGAATTCTTAAAAATTATTATTATTATTATAAGGGTAAAAGCAGGTGAGGTGTGCATCTCTTTGACAGGCCGCCCTATATGTTCTATTAGTTTCACACCTGTATTTTATTTACATTATATACATATTAAACTAATTATCTATTAAAATCACTCATTCAGTATTAAACCAAAAATAGTAATAAAATCAGGGACAAATGTTTATTATTTATTTACACTGGAGCTTGGGACCGTTAGGTTTTAAGTTACTAAGCCTGTTCAGTACAGCTGACACCATGCCATCAACAGTGTTAGCTAATGTGTGTTCGTGTCTGTTCGTGATATTTTTCTGGCCTATCGCCTTGTTGAGGTTCGCGTTACGTGAGTATTTGTTTAACTAATGATTAACTAAACATTCAATTTTTATACATACTTATATTAGTTTAATTAATTGTTATGCAGTGGTTATCTATTCACGAAAAATTCCAAAAAGATTGTGTGATTTTATTCGATCAAATTGTACTCATTTGCACTGGCAGAACTGAGAAATATGAGGAAAACTGTTTATTCTTTTTTTTTTTTTTTTTTTTTTTTTTTACATTTTATTTTATTTATTTATATTAAATTTTATTTTATGGAAAATTAGCATAATTAAGAGTGCTTAATCTAGTTATTAATATAAGTTTGTATTGTGCTGTTTAATGAGGCCTATATTACAAGAAAGGTGTTTACATCGCGTTGTGTACTCTACTATTCAACTAACGTAATTAAATTTTGATTAAACAAAGCCATTATGAAGTTTGTTGAAATACCTAAATTATTTTTTTTTAATTGCACATGATATAATGCTCATTATTGATTTATGAATGAAATATTAACAATTTTATGTATTTATGATATGTATGTATTTTGGCAGGAAGTCTATACTTTTTTGGTGTAACGTCTTTTTCACCCTCAAAAAAAATGTAACATTTTGACAGACTCAAGCTCTGTTGTTGATTGGTACGAAAATATTTCGTCAGTTTACTCATCAGAAATTTAATGGAGAACATTTTTTGTTATGTAATATTTTTCACTAGGACCTACCGTTTAGGAGATATACTGGTTTGAATGAAAAAAGCCATGTTTGACATTCCTATTATCTCTCAACATTGTTTAAATCGAATAATCAACTAATTATTAATTTAGGTAATTTGATCCTTTTAATACTTACGAAATGATTGTTTTTTTTTCTCGCGATTAACCCTTTTCAGGGCAACCGTACAAACATTTAAAACCATTTAAATTAATCGTTTTTTTTTTTGTTGCTTTTTATGGTTTAATATTGAATAAAAAAAAAAAAAAAAAAAAAAAAAAAAAAAAAAAAAAAAAAAAAAAAAAAAAAAAAAAAAAAAAAAAAAAAAAAAAAAAAAAAAAAAAAAATTATACTTCCATTTAGGTACTAACCTACAATGTAAAAACATTGTAAAAAAAAAAAAATTAACCTCATTAGATGTTTTTGTGTGATGGGGCCCCTTCAAACAATTTATCGAATTATGGTGTATTATTGTACAATGTGCCCTGACAAGGGTTAAAGCGTTTTTATTTTTTTAGGCACAGTCAAATAATGAAAAATAAGTTTTGAAACACTTCTCAGAGAAATACGTGATGTAAACCCTTATTTACTAAAATATACGAATACTTACGTATCCCAACTTTACTCATCAACAAAAAGAGACATACTGGGAAAATGAAATGTTTCAATTAATATTGTTTGGTATTCCACTGTTACGCAGATCTGCTATATAAGAATCCAAATGGACAAACGTTTAACTTGGAATCCACATACAAGACTAAATCGAACTGTTCATCGTTTTCGACTTCTTCAACGTCTACTAGACAAACGTTCCGATTAATGTACAAAAAGATGCCGATTAATTACAATAGGCTCATTTACATGACAGTAATTAGACCTATTTGAACATTCAGAGTTGAAACCTGGGGCTCCATTAAACCATCTAATTCATCTCGTATCGCATCCATGCAATCCGAAATCCTTCAAGGTGTGGTTCCGCATGGAAGAGCCAGCCGCAGCAGCTGAAGCTGCTGCGTTCAGGGTGGTTCCGCATGTAGCTTCCAAACGCGGCAGCTGGAAGTTCATCAGTTCGTTTTCTGGTGATGATTTCACAAAATATAGAAAAAGAGTTAAGAAAACTCGCTGGAACCACAATTTTATTATTTTTTCAGACGATGTATAAAGTTCCAGTTTTTTACTGTGAATTTTTTATTGACAACCCTGTTTTCGTTAAATCAATTTTATCATGTAAGATTATTGAAAACTTACACATTTATTATCTTAAATAATAAAAATTATTTAAATAAAATAGGGTTGTCAATAAAATATTTACAGTAAAAAAATGAAACTTCATACATCGTCTAAAAAAAATAGTAAAATTGTGTTTCCAGCGACTTTTCTTTATTTTCTTTGTCTTTTTTTTATATACTGTCTTTCTATATTTTGTAAAATCATCAAAGGGAAAATTTATATATATATATATATATATATATATATATATATATATATATATATATATATATATATATAAATTGTGGTATTTCAACCTGAGGTTTTATCCAATTATTTATAAATGTATATTAAATTTACCAAAACCCTAAAATTGTGTTCTGTAATGTATTTTAAGCATTGTTTTTCAAAAATACCATATAGATCGGTATGACATTAAAAAAAAAAAAGTCTAAAATGGTACAAGAAACTTTGGTGGTGTGGGTTTGCATACTACAGACTGGTCCCTAGAGCAGTCCGAACGCAGCAGCCAGCTTCTCAAATTTCTGGCGGCAGCCGCAGCTGCTCCCTCTTGCAACACTTCTATTAAAACCAACTGAAGCAGTGCTCAGCTTCCAGCCGCAGCGTCTGGTAGACGCAGCTGCTGCGGCTGGCTGCTCCATGCGGAACCACACCTTCAAACAATCTTTAATGCTCACTCATAAATTTATCCCTTAACACCTACATGTCCCACATGTTGCTGATTTAACCAAAACCAGATACCTATCCTTTCATAGTAAATTCTATAACCATTTAAATTTACTATCCACTCAACTTGGAAGATGGCCACGGGACCTTGTCATATAGATCTTTACTAGTAAGTGTGATTACTAGGTGTATCTCTATTTTTTTTTTAATATAGTAAATTTTAATAAACAAAAAAAAAAGAACAAAAAAAAAGGAGATTTTTCAGACTGCAAGGAGCCCGTTACAATATTTTTCTAAAAAGACCTAACTCATTAACTTATGTATTCTAATCGTCTGGAACACTTTTCCATCGATTTTAAAACGTATTACATAAACAAATTCTTAATACATATCTTATAAACCAACTGATCTGATGTGACAACGGATAAAAAGGAGTTGGATGGAAGATCTAGTGTCACAGTATCAGTTAGCTTAAGGTCAAGAGAATGCGTCAGTGAGCACCCTTCGGGCAGAGCCTACTAATGGAGCTTATTGACATGACATTCACAAAATCGATTCCCTATGTTAAATTATTTACATTACTTTGTTCCTAAATTAGAATTTGTTATTATGTATTTTAAAGTTTCAATTGATCGAATTGAAATAGTTCGTCGTTTCTTGTTTCTTGATGTATCGAAGAGTAATTATTAATGCACGTTTGTTATCTTATAAACAATAATATACTTAATAAAATAAATAAATAATCAAGATTAGAATCTTTGATTAGTTTCTTATGGTAACACTCTTTTATATCTTTGTTTTATTATCACTATTTTATTTTATTTATTTATGATTTTACTACATTTATCAATTTCATATAGAATATTTCAAAGTGAATTTAAAAAAAAAAAAATACACGGTTTGTTTTTAATCGAATTGTTAATCTAAAATGGGGTGGTATGGAAAGATCGATAAGAACCTAGTGCCGATGTTCACTGCTTTACTGCTTAACTGACTTGCTTTAAAATGACGAATACTTCTTTCTCTCTCTCCCCCCTCTCTCTCTCTCTCTCTCTCTCTCTCTCTCTCTCTCTCTCTCTCTCTCTCTCTCTCTCTCTCTCTCTCTCTCTCTCTCTCTCTCTCTCTCTCTCTCTCTCTCTCTCTCTCTCTCTCTCTCTCTCTCTCTCTCTCTCTCTCTCTCTCTCCCTCTCTCTCTCCTCTCATCCCCCCCTCTCTCTCCTCTCTCTCTCTCTCTCTCTCTCTCTCTCTCTCTCTCTCTCTCTCTCTCTCTCTCTCTCTCTCTCTCTCTCTCTCTCTCTCTCTCTCTCTCTCTCTCTCTCTCTCTCTCTCTCTCTCTCTCTCTCTCTCTCTCTCTCTCTCTCCCTTTCTCTCTCTCTCTCACTCTCGTCTGTATTTTCAGTATCTCAGTTTCTTCCTTCGTTTGTTTGATATACACCCAGCACTCTTGTATCCTCTCATTTTATAGAAAATTTATCTATTTAATCTCTTTGGGTGCGCCCTCACCATATGCCAATAGAACCTTAATCTTCTTATTCTTATGACCGTTTCCAAAACATTTATTTCTTTGTATATTTCCTTATTTGGTCTCAACCTATAGCCTTCTTGTATCTTCTTTGAGCCGTAAATTCTTCTTAGTATTCTTCTTTCTATCCCTAACATTTTCCTCAGGCTGGGGAGGGAAGCGGTTTTCATTCCGTACAGTATCACCGGTTTGACGACCGTATTGTAGTGTCTTATCTTCGCGTTTACTGACAACCTCCTTTTATTATATTCTTCTACAGGCGCTACCCTTGGCTTGCTCAACAATAGCCAGCCATCTTCCTCGATCTGTCTCTTCCATGATAAAGATCCCTAGCCGCCGAAGATCCTGTCCTACGCCATACCTCCATCGACCCTTTGGCCTACCACATGGACGCTGGTCATCCGGAACATTTTTGTATACTCTACTGGCCACTCTATTATCACTCATTCTCATCACGTGGCCTACTCATTTTAGCCTCTATCTCCTGATATGAGAGGAGATGCTCATGTCTTAGCGGAGCTGGTACATTTCGTTATTTTTCCTTCGCCGCCGCTGACCATCCTCACGCACAGCCCCCGGAATTCTTCTAAGAATTACTCTTTCAAACCTATCAAGTAGGTTAATATTTTTTTTGTTGAGTGTCCATGTCTCTCCACCGCACGTGACTGCGGGTCTTATTAAGGTCTTGTACAGCATAACTTGATGGAATGGCTAACAAACTTGCTTCTGATTATCCTTGAGATGGAGAAATGGGCTCTGTTCCCAGCTGAAATCTGTCTCTAATCTCTTCTTCCTCTTCCAGGTTATCATTAATAATAGATCCGAGGTATTCGAAGCTCTAGGGGCCTATTTCATTATATTATTTATGTGCATTATTGAATATATTTAAAATTTTGTGCTCCATATATAGTTCCAGTAACAATCCAATTTTAAAAAAAGTAATGAGAGTTGAAGGTCTGAGAGGTTGAAAGATATTTAGATGGGAGGATGTGTCAGGGCTGGTCTTAGGAATTGGGGTTCCAATGGGGTGGGATAGAGGGAGGGAGATAGGTTACGTCGGCATCCAGCCTTCGCTTAACTTTTTATATATTTATAGTTCTGAAGTTCTCTAACTACCCATTCGAAACTTTAAATGAAATTTTTTATTAAGTTTCGAGAAATTTCCAGACTTTTAGCTAGGATTATTTGATGTTTTAAGATGGAAGAACATATTTTATTTTAAGTTAAGAAACAAGATAAACTAAGGTGAGGGAATTTCTAAATGAAAACTACATAAAGGTGACAGTAAAAAAAATGTAAAAGAAAATTTAAAATTGTGAAAGAAAAGAACTGGAGTGATTGTCCAAAAGAGTGAATTTATTTCTTGGTTTGATAAATTTTACTATCAACTTCAATTACACAGGCAAACAAAAAAATGTTTTTGAAAACTTTGTTTACTTCAATAGCCGATTTTTATAGATTTTTTTGTGCTGAATCCAAATCTGGTCTTAGTTTTTTTTTTGTATCACCCATAGTTTTTGAGAAATTTGCTTTTTTTATATAATTTAAAAAAGCATATATAACTGTTTCATATAAATATAAAGCATTATATAACTGTTTCATGAGGCCTAACTTCATATGTAGAGGTGGTAAGAGAATGTTTCTAGGATCTACAAGGTTTTTGCGGAGCATGTTCTTCTCGCCGGGTTTTAAAGACTCCCTCACAGGCCAGTTCTTTCTGCACCAATGTTGATCCCTTGCTCTACTGTCCCATTCACACAAAAAAACATGGAAATTTGGCAAAACCGCCTTGCTGACCAAGAAGCATGCATGTTACTTTCAAGTCACCACATATCATCCAACCATGAGCCGAATAGCCAATTTTATTCAACACTATTTCTAGGTTTTTATAGCTCTCTTTCATATGAACAGAATGGCCAGCAGGTATAGATGCATAAGTGTTACTATTGTGTAATAAAAGAGCTTTTAAACTAGTTTTGGAAGAATAAATAAACAGCCTCCAGTCTTCTTTTTTGTATTTAACACCAAACTATTTGATCAGACCTGGAATGCCTGAGCAGTACACTAAATCACCTTCTTGTTCAAAAAAATTTCGAAAACTGCTGCTCTCTCTTCCTATACACATATATGCTAGTTCCAACTGCCAACAAGTTCTTTTCTTTTAGTCTAGAACCAAGCAATTCATCTTTTTCTTTTGTTAACCCAAGAGTAAACAGTTAAGGCTCTATATTTGCTGTAGCACATTGGAACTCTTCGTCATCTTGCTCATCTATATCTATATCTGTTTCAGCAGTGCTGCCAACTCTTCTACATCCAGCACAAATTATTTTACAATTTTATTTGTAGTATATAAAAGCTGTTAAATTCTGTAATAAATCTAAAAATTTAATATATTGATGTGCAAATGTGAAAAAATGGTAGGTGATACGGCTTAATAAGTGTCATATTTGGATTTAGCACCCTAATAAACAGAAGAATAAGGTGTTTTAAGTACAAACGTTTTTTCATCATTGGCCTGTGTTATTAGTTAAAATTATCTTACATCTTTACTTATATAAGATGAGAGTGGGTTCATTTGCGACGGTGGGTGCTAGTTTTTTTATATCTTCAGTTGTGTATTAACAGGTATACTCCCGTAATTGTCTTAACGAGATATTTCTGTGTTTTGCTGCTTAATCGCAGTTATTTATATATTCACTGCTTATTCTGCTGCTTATTTACTTGTTCCTGCTTGTAGGTGTTAAGATCGATATTTGTTAGTATAATCGAATGGTGCTCTATCGACCCTTCGCGGAAGGGAGGGGGGGGGGGGCAGACAGAGCAGACAGTGAGTCAGGCCTCCTCCCACGCAGCTGGCTGCCTTATCGATCCCTCCCTGCCCTAATCCTCCTCTCTGTCTAACATCGATCTTCTCTGTCTGTCTGTTGCTCCACTCTAAGGGAAAATATATCATTGTATAAGGAAGTTCGTAGTAAATAAATAATATAAATGTTAGAAAGAATGACTTCATCGGAACCATAAAATCTTTTATAAAAGGAGACATCGGCAATAATTTTAAGTGCTCTATAAAAACTGAAATGTTCCTAACTGATCTAACAAGGGGAGGACACACTCAGTCTCTCACGGATCTTGTAACAATTTTTTTAGGAGGTTCCTGGTCTAAAAATATTAGACAGGTATTTTACCGGTCCACTAATAGGTCCTAGAAGCCCAGAAAAAAATGAAATAGCATTAAACTAATTTATTGTATATCTCGAGTTTAAAAAAGGATATCGATAAGGTTCTTCCACCAAAACTCTTATTTTTATGTGCAAATTTAAGGGAAAATACAACCAGCATAGACTTTGGTTTAGGTTAATTAAATTCTAAATATATGATTCGATTTTCAAGCATCCACATACTAGACTAAAACGACAAAAAACTGCTCGTCGTTACAGACTACTTCAACATTTACTAGACAAACGATCAAAGCTCCCAATTAATTATAAAAGACTCATTTACATGACTGTGATTAGACCTATTTGGACGTTCGGAGTTAAGCTTTGGGGCTCCACTAAACCATCCAATTCATCTCGTATCCAATCCTTGCAATTCAAAATCCTTCGAAAAATCCTTAATGCCCCTTACTATGTGACCAATTAACTTATAAAGACCTTAATGTTCCTTATGTTACTGATTTAGCCCAAACCAGATACCTATCCTTCCATAGTAAGCTCCATAACCACTCCAATCCACTAGTATCCCAACTTGCTTCCCTCTCCATTCCCGAAAATTCTCCGAGGCGTCTGAAAAGAAGATGGCCTAAAGACCTTTTAGTGTAGATTTTATTGAAGTGCTACTTGTGAGTTATTTTTCACAAGTTATTTACATGCCATTGTATTCACTATCAACACATTTACTTAATGTATATGTTTTGTACAGTTGTAATTTGAAGAAAAGCTTGATTTCAAAATATTTTTTTCGCGGATTTTGGGATTATTTATGTAACCCTAATTTTGAAACCGTTTGAGGTATTTGAAAATAAAAAAATCGGCATTTTTTAAAATCTCTCTGAGGACTTCATTCTAAATTTTATCAATATATTAGCTGATCAAGTAATATTTTTTTATTTTAGTGTAATTATTTCATACGGAATGACCCTTCAGTAAATTGATTAAAGAATTATTTTTTTAAGCTTATAAACTTTCTATGTTATAATACGCATTACAACTTTTATGGTTCGACGTTCATAGTTTGACTGTAACCAATTTTATGTGTAAATTAATAACTATTATTATAGGGACCGTTGCTATAAACACTTAATCAATACGACCTGATAAAATCGATAAATGAAAAAAAAAAAAAAGAAAAGATTTTCTAGCAGAGTACTTTTATTGATTTTATCACAAAACAAATGAAGGCAGATTCTAATTCAGGACCCTCAAAAACATTGAAAAACGTTTATTCAATAAAAACAAAGAATATCATTTTATCATCCTCTTAGTGGTTGGTACCAAGGGAGCTACTCTCCATGATGCCACACTTATTTATTAAATCATTTAGTTAAGATAAAAACCAGAGTTAAGAGTTGTTTTGTTTTATGAAGATGGGAGTTAAAAAACGAGCCGAAAAGAATATTGTTTAATTAATAGCTACATAATTAGCTCTACCATTTTGAGAAACTTTATTGCAATGTTTTGTTAGTTTTGTTTTTTTTATCATCGAATTCTATGGTCGTTCATTTATATTATTGATACTGAACATGATGTTAGAGAAGATCTTAGTTTGTAATAAATTGATTATCTCCCATTAAGTGAAACTAAAGAAAACGTGATCTGAATTTGAAACAAAAACGTTTGTTGTGTTACAATTGACTAATTGAGCAATAGATTAAACAATAATATTCGTGTCATTAATGGAACGTTACAGAACTATTTTAGTATGATGATGGATAAATTTCTAATAGTTTTAAACTATCATCTCTATCTATAGTAGTAACTGTTTACTATTTATCTATTATATTTTATTAACATATTTCTGTTTATTAATGATATTAATTCATATTTTTTGTAAGTTTTTTTTTTTTAATTAATTTTTCTACCTCCTACTTATTTTTAATTATCATACCTTTTTTATTAATTTTAATTACATTAAAAATCACCGTTTTATCATATATTTTTATTTTTATTTTATTTTAGCCCCGAAGAAGAAAGCCTAAATATCAGCACAATAAGTCATCATATTATTTCAAATAATATCTAATCTATCTAATATCTAACATCTAAGTTTTCTCTATTTTATCGTGGTCTCTGACTTATTAAATTTGAATGAGTCCATTTTGAAATATAAACAAAAAACAAATTGAACTTATTATTATTGAGAAGAAAAAAAAGATACAGGTTACATCTATAACTTTTCGATAATATATGAAAAAATTATAATCTCAAAATTAATTATTATGATTTTCCACAATGCATTGTAGTTTCCTTAACCTAAGTTTTCAATGGTCTCCCTCCGTATTCTTCTGCTTAAGGTCCGTTCCTCTCTTAGGCCACGTCCGATCATATATTCTTCTATTTATTTCATCCATGGTTTCCTGGACCCACCTCGTTTCCTACTTCCTACTATTCTCCATCTGTACTTATCTTAAGTACCTTCCATCGGATATTCTTTGTAAATTTACTTACCAGCTTGGGGATTTTTTCTCGATCTCTTTTAGAATATCCTTTTTTCTCTAAATTTTTCTCTTCTTAAGATTACTTTTTTTGTAAATAAGTAAATGAAGGTACAAATGTAGGGTTTAGTTTAGCTTGAGGGTTCCATATCAAATCAACGCAGGGTATTAACCTGACCACCTCAGAATTTGGCGACATTAGGTTTGAAGGTTGTCCACATCGAGGTTAAAAAAATGCCTTTTTTTTTTTTTTTTTTGAATGCATCAAACGGTTTTAAAATTAGGGCCACGTAAAGAATACCGAATTCCATGGATTTCCAATTTGGATTTTGGAATAATTTTTTTGGTTTCGATTTTCTCCGAAAGTGAATTTTTTAAAAATTATAATAATTATTAACACTTACATCTTAGGCAAAAGTTATTCAGAATTTATGATTTCCGAAGTTTTATGGCTTGTTTTGATGTTCCCTTTCGGAAATCCCTTACCAAAAGTATAAACTATTTATAGGAATTCAAAAAAATAAATGTACTATATGAGAAAATCCAAATCCAAATATTGAATTGAGCCTAAAAATCTTTTTAGACGGCAATTAAATATTTTTAATTATATATATATTTTTAAAGCGAATTAAATTATCCTAACCAACCCTGACTATATTACTTCCCATAATCGACAATCCACTGCAACTAAATAGATGTCTAAGAGACAACCCTCCTAAATAGATAATTAATGGTAATAAGCACCACTTATACAAACAATTTTAAAACACCCTTTTTTAAAGTTATTATTCAACTGTGAACCCATTAGCCTCTCATTTTGATATTTCGAGAATCACTTGCCAAAAGTGTGAACTGTTCATAGTAATTTTCATAAAATTTTCAAAAATGCACTTTTTGAGAAAATCCAGATCTAAATTTTGAATTGAGTCTACAATATCTTTTTGTAACAAAGTATGTTGTATGTCAAAACAAAGAGCATTTAAAACTTTGTACAAACACGCCACCCCCCCCCCCCCCCCCCTCTCTCCCTAGCTTAATTTGAAGAAAAGCTTGATTTCAAAATATTTTTTTTCGCGGATTTTGGGATTCTTTACGTAACCCTAATTTTGAAACCGTTTGAGGTATTTGAAAATAAAAAAATCGGCATTTTTTAAAATCTCTCTGAGGACTTCATTCTAAATTTTATCAATATATTAGCTGATCAAGTAATATTTTTTTATTTTAGTGTAATTATTTCATACGGAATGACCCTTCAGTAAATTGATTAAAGAATTATTTTTTTAAGCTTATAAACTTTCTATATTATAATACGCATTACAACTTTTATGGTTCGACGTTCATAGTTTGACTGTAACCAATTTTATGTGTAAATTAATAACTATTATTATAGGGACCGTTGCTATAAACACTTAATCAATACGACCTGATCAAAAGTCCCGTTCGAAAATTAATGAAAGGTGTTCGGTTTCAAATAACTTCACGCTCTGTGTTCGTCTGGCTCTTTTTAGAGGTGTTTTTGACGAGAATTTTTTTTTTGTTAAATATCACGTGAGCCGCAGATTATTAATACTTCCCTGTATTTAGTAGGCATTGCGAGTAAATTGGTTCCAATTTGATTCAATTATCATTAATTTAAGGGATATTAACCAATTTCAGAATCGCTCGGTACTGAAGGTTCTGGTTTCGAACCCCACCGTTCAGGATCAAAATTTATTTCGTAGCAGACCCAAGAAATGAATTTTGGCTTTCTCACCCTCGTTAGAATAGGTTGGTAACTTGTATGATAGCCCCTTTTTCTTGCCCTAGTTGGAGTACATAAGGACGTTAAACAAACAAACAAACAAATTTCAGAATGGATTATTTAAGACGTTTAACAGTTTGAATTGAAGAAAACATAACAAAGAAAAATTTGGCTAGTATTGACGTACTTCCTAAACATGTTTTGAAATTATGGAGAAAATATTTCTGTACCAGTATCCTAAAAGGGATCGAGAAAAAATCCCTAAGCTGGGGGGGGGGGCGACGAAAGGCTACCAAGGTTTCCATATACTTTATATGGGTGGAGAATAGAAGGAAAACATGGAAGAAACAAATACAAAAATTAGATAATGGGACACGGCATAAGGAGGAATGGACCTTAAACAGAAGAATGTGGAGGGAGGCCATTGAAACCTTCGGTTAAGAAAAACCACTGCATTGTGAAAAATTCTGACAATAAAAAAAAATTATTTATTTCTTCCTGAAAAAAAAAAAAAAAATCTTCGGCGACTCTCCAGTAATGACCAGTAATGACCAGTTAATTCAGGCTTTTTCGATAAATTTCTTCTATAACCTTACCAATTTTACTTGTATTATTTCTTTTATATAACTGAAGTTTGTTTATTTTGAATTTTATTGTTGTGATAATGTTACAACAAACGTTTTATTAATGAATGACTATGAAATGTTTATATTTAACAGATGTGTCAATTCCTGATTCCATCGATTTTTGAGAAAAGAAGCGGAACCGAGTTCGATGATCCTTAGGTAACCATTGGTATCTCTCCCTTTGGAAATAGTTTTTTTTAAATATCTAATAACGTAATTATTATACATAAACTTTTCTCTCTAAATATTGATTTTTTAAAAATACATTTTTAATAAGAGAGAAATGTAACGTGTACATGACAAGACCAGAGTTGGGTAAAATTTAGTCATATCTAATTAGTTGTCAAAGTTAGGATTAAATTTTTAAAACTCTGAACAAGACCAATACTTTTTTGTACAGATTTTTTTTTTTTTAATGATAAAAGAATGGTTGACTGGTATGATAAATGGAGAAGAAGATAATCAGGGATGCAGTCAAAGTAACACCACGTTTAAGAAGGAATTCTTTAATACTTGCCAACGTTTCGACCTGCGTTGCAGGTCTTCTTCAGGGCTATAATGAACAAAATACCAGATGTGACAAAAATAACAGACCGATAAACAGATGACAAATGGGATACAGAATGGCATAGATAAATAACAATATACAAAAACCGCATAGAATAGATCAGATACATAAATAACAAAGAATACAAAGCAGCAAGGTAAGAATAAGAACAAAAGACAGGAATGAAAAGGAAATAAAATAATGAAAAATAAATAAATAAAATAATATTAATGGCAGTTGATAAAAGGATAATAAAAAGGACGGAAGGAAATGAAATGTAAATTAAAAAAAAAAAATAATAATAAAATAAAAATATGGGAAAGAACGAGGGAAATAATGAAGAAAGTGATAAAAGAAAAGAAATTTATATAAAAATGAAGTTGAAGGAAAATAAAAGTGGAAAGATAAAAGTAAAAGGAAAAGAATATCAAAGAACACTTACCCACCGAACCACACTTGTTAGGAGAAGGACGATGACTGATGTGAAACGGTAAGAACAGCTGCGTAGATAAAAGGGAGAAAAGGCGCGGGACACATGGATACAGAATAGGAAAATGAAACAATGAAAATGTAACAAAAATATAAAAGAAAAATGAACAACAGAGAGACTATAAGATAACAAAATAACAAATAAATACAAACAGAATAAAAAGAGATAAATACAATAATTCCAATGCCATCATGATCAGGGTGCAGCACAATATAAAAGGATACAGAAAAATAACAAAATGAAGCAAATAGACATAATAACATAAAGTAAAAATTACAAAAAAAGGACGGAAAGGACCGATGGGAAGGTTATTGTTTCTTAATAAGGTTAAAAACTTGGGGAATAAGTATGGGAAATGTACTCTTTGTAACTATTGTGGTTGACGGAATTAGGCTCGAGATGGATTTTTTTTTCTTATTTATTGATATTTACAACTGTAAAGATTATATAAAACAAGTAAATTTGATGATAATGATCACAATTTCAAGTCTATAACATGTTAAGAACTGCTTATTTAAGTAAGTAAAAAAAGTTTGACATTAGAAGGTCTCTGGGCCGTCTTCTATTCAGACGCCTCGGACGATTATCTGGAATTGAGTGTGAAGGAGGCTAGTGGATTCGAGTATGGAGCTTAAGATGAAAAGATAGGTATCTGGTTTGGGTCAAATCTGATAGAAGCATTGAGGATTTTACGAAGGCTTGAGTGCTGTTTTATTATTATGGATGTGAAAAGAATTGGAAGGTTGAGCGGAACCTCAAGTACAGAATTTAAAAAAACTCTTGCAACTGTTGTTTGTTGAAGTTAATGAAAAATGAGTAAATAAGATTACAAAAAAAACAAAAAAAAAAACAACAGCCCTTCAAAATATACATGCGGTGGCTCAGCAAATTTCAGATTCCCTTTCCAGTTTAGGCACTTGTATAAACTGACGCCATACTTTTCTCGTTTCCCCCTCAATCCCAAAGGAAATAAATCCAGCCAATTAAGCTTAAAAATACCGAAATTCCCATTGCGTCATCTATTAATTACCTTGGTGTTCGGCTCGATCGACACCAACCTTTAGCGTCATCGCCTAAACTTCACCCTTCAAATATTCATTTCTCTTTCGCATCTCTTTCGCTCTCCTACTTTATTTGTCCGACTGAAACTCCTTCTCTATAAAGCTATCCTTCGTCCAAGACCTCTTCATGCAGCTCCCCTCTTTCGACACTCCGTCCAAGATATCATCAATTAAACAGACTCCAAAACAGAACACTAATGGCTATACGAAGACAGTGCCCCTGGCATAAAGACCGACTGGCTGATTTTGCAACACGATTTAATTTCGTACCCCTTCAGTACAAAAAACGATTTCACATCAAAGTTTACGATATGCATCCAACCCTCTTTTTTCTTCCTTGGATCCTCCTCCAAAGCCATGGAAGGACAGATGGAACTGCCTTCCAAAGACATGGAAGGAACTGCAATGGAAGGACAGATTCCCGTCTTGAATCTGTCTTTTAATTTCTATTTGTTTTTTTTTGTTTTTTTATGTTTTATTATTCCCCCCTTTTTTTTCCTTAGTTATTATCTTAATCTCGGTGTAACATCGCCACTGAATGTCGCTCTTTAATTGTAACATTATGTTTTACTTACCTTCAACCACATTAAAACATTGAAATTGTAAAACCATGTTTAGAGACATTATATTATAATGATATATGTATAAATGTACTATTTGTTTAAAATAAAGATGTTTTGAACTTGAAAAATCAAAACACCAAAGAAATGAATGCAACCCAGGACGTTTCTCAGACGTTGTATTCTCGAATAAAGACTATTTTTCGTTTTATTATATGTTAATTATTTTTTTCGAGCACTAATACCTAATTAAAGCAAATTCAGAGAAATATCAGTTCACAAACAGTGCAATCCTCAATCGGAATAAAGGTATTTTAGTTGAAAACTGTGGTGGTGTCATCAAAGGTAGGCAGTAACAATGTTTCAGTAAAATTTAATTATTATATCATAAAATTAAATTGCTTCTGTAAATAAAATATTATGATATATGGCTACTGAGGAAATGAAAAAAAAATTACTAACGATTTCACAGCAGAGATTGTTCTGTTGACGAGGGTCCAACAGGTACAATTCAATTCTGACACCGCTGTCATGTCTTCTTCAGTCCCTATTGTCCACAGCCAACGCATCGATCTCCTCGCATAGATTGCTACGAGTTTTATCTGATTTAATTAAATAAATATTAAAATATTTTTACTAAATGGATAAAACGCCATATGAGAGGGGGATACCACAGAAGCTAGTAACTAATTCGCATTTATTAATAATAATACAAATCTGTTTAGCTATAAAGATTAAAAGTATTAAAAATTAGGGATTATTTACAGTAAGCAAAGGAATTATTCAAAGAAGCGGGGTAGCTCAGTGGACAAGGCATAGTACTTCTAGTCTAGTCAATAAACATATTGTAGAGTGCATAAAATATGCGATTATTTTTTACCTCAGGGCTTGGTTAGGAATAGTTAGTAGTTAGTATCGATACATTTGCTTTAAGTGACAAAAATGTATATATGAAATTAAAGTAAATTTAATGTTCTAAAACTTTGATTCTGACATTTTTTCTGAGAAACGATCGTGAAAGGCACTAAAAGCAAATGTTTGACAAAAAGTGAGGTAAACACTATTTTTTTTTGCAAAAAATATCGATTTTCAATAACGTATATCACGAAAAAAGTTGGAAGTTCGACAAATATGTATGGAACCAGTTTTATAGGAAATCTAATTAGCTTTAATTTGTAATTGAATAATATTTTTCCAAAGTCTACTGTTTTCGAGGTACAATCGAAAAACCCAAAAATGGAACTTTTTTCTCCTCCCGCCCACCGTTAGCTCATTCCCTCAGGGGCGGGGACTTTTGGTATGTTTATCTTTTAACTACTCCTGAGGAAGCCCTGAGGTAAAAAATAATCGCATATTTTATCCACTCTACACCCCTCATTTGAGCACCCATTGACTGGACTATTCCTGGTCTTCCTGCGCCTGAGTTTGAATTGAAAGTTGACTTCTATTTCTTACACCCTGTCCGTACAAAGTGGGCTGTGTTACTTGTGTTGAAAACCTGGTAACCTGGCCATTAATTATTTTTAAGTTAAATTTCCAACTGTTTGTTACACAGTATTTAGACAGATTGTTAGTTCAAAATATTTTGAAGGAATGAACAGATGAACAGACAGAAATGACCGTTTTCGAAGGAAAGGCTATTCGGTAACTTCATCGAAAACTTCATAATAATGACCCTCATTTTCTGTACATTTTCCCCCCATGTGCTATAAACTTTTCAATCCCAAAACAGAAAAATTGAGGATTTTGAGAATAAATAAAGTAAGAAAATGAATTTTTGACATGGGAATTATTTTTAAAAAAGTTACCTTTAAGTAGTTGTCCCAATTCCTTAACAGATGGAAGTCTGGCGAATAAGGTGTGCTTTGTCCTCTGTGTGAGTCTGGATCATGCATTAATCTACAAACAGGGATGCCAGCCAGGACTTAATCTCCTGACAATTTATAATTGATATTTTTAACTAAATAAGTACTAATATATTAATCTAATATCTTCTCCAGAAGCTTATCGTGGGGCCAATGATTAAGGTTTGTTAATTATAAAGGAGAGGAATCAAATATATTAATTATTGAGTGGCATGCAAATGGTGAATAAATGACGGTTGAACTAAAACAATATATATTCCACTATGGGTTGACATATAAAAATTACAGTTAGAAATAAGAATCATTATTTAATCTAATATCTTAAATTTAACATAAGGAACTTAGCCTAAACTTATCTTGAATATGAGGGCGATGCTATGTTGTGGGTGGGATCGGCTTCATGGTGGTAAGCCGGGAGCTCTCAAGCTCCGAAGGAACCAGGAACTAGCTCAGAAGGGCCCAGACCAGACATCTCCTAGACTCTCTCCATGACTCACTTCAAATATCGCGTTTACCCCAAATATTACCTGGTAATGGATAGGCAGGTAGAGAAATATGGCACTCACACCAACAAAGAGTGTGAACTGCTGGACCATCTGCAAGAGGCTGTGAAGGGGCCAGCCACCCTATTACACAACACGCGAATATTATTTTACTAAGTAAAAACCTTTTGGTTTGATACATAGCAGGTGAGTGTGGTAGGACTTCGTAACACATCTTTTTCAACTTCATATTATAACGTAAAACATGTAATTTGACGTATAAGAGTATAGATTCCTTCCGATTTACCAATACAGGTTGTTTTTTGGTACGCTTTTGATGCAATATGGTGATATCAATCGAGTACGACGTGGTTGTGATGGTTTTACCTCTGAATAAAAAGGAGAAATGAATCATTCCTGCCATTGAATACCATATAAAAATCGATAATTTTTTTGGATGCATGTTAGGTTTTGGCATGTGTCCCGGTCTTTTGTCAAAAAAACATCCATCCCCTAACGTTGCGGTAATGTTTCTTGCAACTTGGGATGGCGAGTATCCAAGTTTCTCATTAAAAAAAAAAATTACACAAAAATCGCAAGTATCCATGGTCATATATTACAGCATACTAAATAATGTGCGATCAATTGCTATCATTCCTAATATTATCATTAAAAAAGAGAGGATTAATAACGGGTCGTTATAATCTGTAAACATAAACGTATGTCCACTAATCCCACTATGAATTTCTGAAATAGTAAAAACGGACGTTTCTTATCAAACAAACCCTTAGTTTATTCTAGAAAGTTGTAAGGTAAAAAAACAAAACAAAAAACTCTACTTATATTCGGGCAAATGCGGTAAATGTATTAAATGATTGATTAATAATTATATTTATATGTATTTTAGTAATAACATTGTTTTGAATAAAATCTCAATACTTCACAAATCATCGAAATGACGAACGGAATACCAAGAAACAATCAACTAAAAGCGGTTTTTCCAATCAAGAAATGGAGTACTTAATTACTTGAAAGAGGAATGAAAAAATAAATGGTTGATAAAGGTAAAATGTAAAATGTTTTCAAAGTGATTGGGGTTAAGAAGGGATAAGATTAAACACGACCCAATCAAAAATATCGCCTAAAATTTCAGTGATGATTGAAACATTTAAAAGGTGGTTTGGCAAAGGGTTTAACAACAATATATTTTACAAAATGTTTCCAAAAAACATTTACTTCTGAGGCTGTATATAGTATTTATTTGGTAAAGTAATTCATTAATGTTTGTAGTTTTAAAAGATTTTAATATTTTATATCTACTTACAGACCTCAATCTTATTAAACAACTTTTAGACTTCCTCGTTAAAGTTAAAGAAACTGACAACAAACGAAAAATATATATTAAGTTTAACGTATGCCGTCTCAATCTTACGAGTTCTAGTTTTACAGTATCTTTTAATATCTTGCTTGTCCATTTAATTGAACCTTAGGGATTCTTTTGAACTAAAAACGAATCGAAATCTTCATAACATATATATGTTTTTTCAAAAATCATTTATTGCAATTTTGAACTATTATTATTACAATTAGGATTGGTGAATTAATTGCCACTTCTATTGGAATTTTTTATTTGAGGATTAGTGTCGAATATTAAACTCACCAGTTCTGAAAGCAAACAAAAATGAATTCATTCCTTAAATCATTAGCTTCAGCCATACTACTTTACTTCTTATTATGAGTATCAACATTTGTTTGATTTCTTGACTTATATTTTTAAAATTAATGCATATAATCTGTAAATCAAATTGTAGATGTTTTGATTTTTTTTTTTTTTATTCTTTTAAAAATGATGATGGATGTTTAACATTCGATAATTCTTCGAATAAAAGATATCAATATAATTGGCGACCAATTCATAAATTCCTAATAGTTATTATCCTTCTACACTATAATGAGTATTTCAAGATGTTCTTCAGTTTTACGAAATCAGATTGTATCATTTTGTGTATTTATCATTTTTATTATAAAATTCAGAAGTCGCCAAGAATTGAAAAAGTATATATAGTCAAAACTCGATAAGTCGAAGTTAGAAGGTGAGCAGATCTACTTCTAGTTTTCAATTTTTCGAGATATCGAGTTCACAAAAAATATTTTTTCGAGTTATCGAATTTTTCCGATAATATATATATATATATTTATATATATATATATATATATGTGTGTGTGTGTGTGTGTGTGTGTGTGTGTGTGTGTGTGTGTGTGTGTGTGTGTGTGTATAATGGCAATTAATTCTAAACAACTTAATGTTTTAACATTAATGTTAACTGTTAATGTTTATTCGAAGAAAAATTAACAGAAACTGAGATACTAATGCAAATAAAACATAATAAAATACGTATGTGATAAATTACATAATTTAAAATAGTCTCTAACTTTCTTCTACATATGGTATGTGTAGGGGTGCGAAGATCTATCACAGGCTGAATTGTGTGCAAAACTGCAGAGAATCAGCTTCTACCCTGGTAGCCATGGCTAATAAAACAAATAATTAACTCAATAAATGTCTGTCTTGTCCCCAAAATGAAACCGTATTGAAGGATAAGCGAGGATAGGGCTGAGATAGACTTGTTGGTATATGTTCATGGTTCTAGAAAACGTCGACTTATAGAGCATTCCACCTCAGAAAATTTGACTTATAGAATCTCAGGGGCTGTGCAGACAAAATTTTTAATTACAGTTAACGATTGTTGGTTCGAGTTAACGAATACAATCCAGCTTATAAACTTACCGAGTTTCTGCTTATCGAGTTTTGACTTTAAAGAAATAATGGACAATTTCTAAAAACATCCAGGTGAAGATAATTTAAAAAAATATATATTAATATCGTCTAATGCAAGAATCTCAAACGACGGAGATCATTACTTCTATGAAGATTTAGTTATTTTATTAGATATGCATTTTATTACACGTGCATGATCGAGATTCAAAAATTCAGCAACTTCATATATAGATTGCATATATAATAATTTAAAAATCAACATGCTGTTTGAGTTATGCATAAGTCCTTAACCCACGTGGCAGGGGAGCACTGAAGCACCCTCTGACCTTACCTTATATATGTACATATATATATATATATATATATATATATATATATACACACACATATATATATATATATATATATATATATATGTATATATATATATATATATATATATATATATATATATATAAATATATAAACACACTCATGCAAGCAGTTATAGACTTAGATAAGTGTAGATCCTTTGTGATGAGAATAGAAGATGCAGTGAGAGACTATCTATTGTCAATCTCTTTGTTATCTGCTTTAGCTCACTTTCCTCTTCGCTATTGTCAACCAATCCTTCTAATTTGTCTCCTTCATCTCCTTCAGTCACCGGCTTTCTCACGACCCGGAGACCGGTCACAGGCCATGCCCTCATACGTTTATTATGTACCCACTTTATTCCACTTACATTACTTACTTATATTTACAATAAGTTAAAAATAAAAAAAAGAATGTGGTAAATCAATTTAAACTTTGGTGGTCCAAACAGTCCATTCACGGGTCACAAAAACGATTCTAGATGGGAGGGAAATAAAAATAGTAATAATAACAGACTGATTTTATTTCCCCATTTTTATTATATTTTAGTATTATTTACAATTTATATTGCAGTGATTAACAAGTTAGACGGAAAGCGAAAGGCTTTACATAGAATTGAACATCATTTATTTTTCCTTTAGTTTGTAAATAGTTTATAAATTGATCCATTATCATTAAGAATGCTTATTGACGAGCGCTATTCAAAGTAGTACAAGGATTTATTCGTAATTAAAATATTTGACTCCTCTATTATCCTAAAGCCGTTTCAGCTCTAATGTTCTCATGCCTTTTATTACCAAATATATTAATTCGGAGCGTGTAACTAGATCTTATACGCTATGAGCTAGTTTGTTGCTAACGGACCTCCTCTATAACTTATTCTCCAGAGCCTTCAGATATTGCTCGACTTTCACAGCTAATTAACACCGAGAAATAATCGCGCCGCCAAGTGCGAACCTGGCCATTAAATCATACGAGATGTCGCCAGCGATGCGGGCACCTAATCTTATTGCGGTTAAATTGCTCTTAATGGGTGTGTATTACAAGGCATAAATAGCAAAGAGATATTTTCTGATGAATTATTATGATTATCATGAAGTCTCCAGTTTATAATCATTGGGCATCAGTCATTTTTAGAGTAGCAAATTGTGTATTTTTCTCATTTAAGAATCAGAGATACCGAAATAAATTGTGGTTGTTTTATGAGACCAGAATTTTATGCAACTGTTTGTTCAGTTCACCTACTTTTTCCAAGCATATGTTCAATCAGGAAATGAATATTGCCACATTGCTCAAAATAATTATTATAATATATTAAAAGGATTTATTCATATTTTTATTAATTAATTAATTTTAATTTTACATTCTTAATACGAATTTTCACTTTCGCCGT
Source organism: Euschistus heros (assembly GCA_003667255.2). NCBI lineage: Eukaryota > Metazoa > Arthropoda > Insecta > Hemiptera > Pentatomidae > Euschistus > Euschistus heros. The sequence continues at coordinate 3,157,285 of RCWM02000052.1, read as the reverse complement.
GACCCCACAGATATTTTTCTACAATGTACCAAGTAAGTCAGATGTATTGCTATTTTTGACCTTCCACTCGATACAATATATATATTATTTATAGAATAGACTAGAATAGACTAGAAAAAAAAAATTATCCTGGGACAAAGTCTTTTAAGAATAATAGTTACATGACAGACCATAAGTTATATCTGGCCTAGAAATTATAAATTAAATAATAAAATAAAATAATTAAAAGTAAATACAATTTTACAATAAAATAAGTAGTAAAATGAAAAAAAAAATCTATACATATATATAAGCACATACACACTATATGGATACATAAACTATATTTACAATCGGTAAAGGAAACAATATTATATAAAAATTTATTGAACAATAGATTCTGAAACATAGTAAAGGATGAAGATAAATAATATTTGTTGAGAAGGAACAGAAAAATAATGATGATGAAAAATAAAAATGAAAATTATTTGAATGATAGAGAAAACATTATCGTAAGAAGATTGTTGAAACAGGCTAAACATTTATATTTGATATGCTTGGGTGAAATTCAAATTAAAACGTCTACATGATTAGATAGCATCCAACTGGAGGGAGAAAAGGTGGTGGAAGAGGTGCGTTTTAAAAGTTCCGAGGGAAGGTGCATTGCGAATAGGAGGAAGTGAATTCCAAAGAATAGCGGAGCGGGCAAGAAAGGAACGTTGGAAAGCAGTAGTTCTGTAGGATGGGGTGTAGATATCGGAGAGAAGGGATCTTGTGTACAGTAATTGGATTGTGGGCTTGAAATGTAGGATATTGTGAATAAACGGAGGGTGATGTGTGTTAATATTTTAATATATGTCATATTATATATATATCAATTTTCTTATGTGATACATAAACAATTACGAATTTTTGATGCAATGCATCAGAAGACTTTATCTACTTGCGCTAGAGCGCTCAAATGAAATGTTTTTTTAACCTTGTGATAAACGCTAAGCCCTATCAATATAACTCTAAATATATAGATGTCAATAACAAAAATTCATATAACACCTAAAACTAGCATAAATTATATATAAAATACGTCCCTTGCATATATATTCCTAGCATTATATTCTTATAAGATGGGAGGAAGCATAAAAAATATTAAAATACCATCTGCAAATAGCAACTCTTGGTAGTATTTTATCATTGTACACGATCATGCTTTATTCCTTTTATTTGAACTTTCGATAGTCAGAACTTCTTTCGTCAAGTTTCAAATTATAGAGTCGACTGTACAAATTGATTTATTTTAGCTATTTATTGAATTTTAAAACTGTATAGAATAAAATAAAAATATATCTAGTAAGTGTGAAGATAAAGCTTATAATGACATTTCAGTTGCTTGTAAAGCAACTAGCTATTGGAAGCACTTCATTAAAAGTGCTATATTAGAAGGTCCCGAGGCAAACTTCTCTTCTCCTCCCAACCATAATAACCAAGGCAAATAAAAGATTCCAGGTTCGAACCTGACTGGTGTAGGGTGGAATTAATTCGAAACAATTAGTTCATTGCCCCCACGCTCGCAGCCTGAAAACCCCAAGTAGCCAAGACGGCAAGAAAAAAGAGGAGGAAAAAAAAAGTTTGGGATAAATCAGCAATATACAGTACATTAAGACCTTTTAGGATAAGTTTGTTTGTGACAAAGTAAAGAGCATTGAGGATTTTTCGAAGAATTTTGGATTGTAAGGGTTGAATACGGAACGAAGTGGAGCCCCAAAGCTCAACTCTACAAATAAGTCTAATTACTATCATATTGATGAGTTTCTTGTAATCATCGGAAGAATCATTCTAGTAAATGTTGAAGAAGTCAACCGACTGGCAGTTTCTTGTTTTAGCCTGGCATGTGGGTTGCAATTTCTGAACTTAATAATAATTATTAATATCACTTTTTTTTTACTCACCCACTTCCTTCCTGCTACCCACTCTTCGTAGTTGTCCTCAGATTCTTTTTGCTTGTTTTAATATTTCGTCCATTATATCTCCTACTGTTCGGGTTCCCAAGTGATGTTTCCCCAAAATTACAGGCCTGGAAATGGAATGGAAACAGGAAGCTAGATAACATCAGTTTCCTTTATCAATCGGGAACAATGCGTATCCCATTTTGGTGGATGGCCTGCCCTGGTGGAGGTGGAAGTAATTAATACTACCAACATCATCAAGAATTAATTCAGTCGCGTCGGAAGTACTGTCAACTTTAGTTCTTTTGTTCGGCACTGGGCCTATAGAAATGATTTTTAGTCTGAGGTCAGAACAGTTTGGACTACAATTTAACCCTTTTTTTTTTATACCTATATTTTACGATTGGCAAACACATTTTTTATTTTTAAAAAATTTTTTGTTGAATGAATATCACAAGCTTCCTCACTCAAGGGAAATAAATAATATGGATGCCAATTAATCCATTCAAGCTGTATGTACAATGGAAGTAAATAAAAAAAAATGTAAAAAATCTAACTATATAAGTTATAAAATATATAAACAGAATCGCACTATATATAATATAGTATATATTATAAATACTATATATATTAATATATATAAGCATATTCGTTGGAACCCCAAACTAAGCTTATTTTCTAACTTGCAGGAGGCTTTTTAACGTTTTTTCTATGTCCACTATGATGCTAGGCCCTGTTCTCTTAGCTGTGACACAATTGTTAAAATCCAGCAAACACATGTAATAAGTGAGGGATAATGGTTTTAATAACATGGTTGTGATGTGGAGAAACTAAACTACACATTCATTGGTAGAGCTGCAACAATAGTCGTGTATCAGAGATTCTCGAGGCCATCTTTTAATAACACAATAACTGTTTCTTTGACAATTATTTCACAATGCCGTACACAAAGGTAATAAACTAATTCTGCAAATGTCTATACCAACAAAATTCATTAAATAAAAAGATACTAATATGTAACAGATTTGAAAGATATTAAATAACAAAATACATTTTTTAAAACTAAAGATGAAATAAATACACAGCCAGGCCAAAAATTCCACCCTTTAGTTTTTTTCATTTTCTTGGCTAAAATTCTCAGTCTTTTTTTGGATGTTTACGTCCTTGTATACTTTAACCTGGGCATATGCACTTTATTGGGATCAAAAGGAAAAAAAAAATGGAATAAATCTGTTGTCTAGTATCGTTATTTATAAATAACTGTAAATACGACAAGAAATTGACAGATTTTGAAATATTTATTTTCAATATATGTTTGTTAAAATCTACATAACTACTGCACCGAGACTTTCTACTGCAGTAAGTAAAGTACATATTGATCGTAGGGCACTTCGCAGGCTGCACTAGCCAACGATAGAATTCTTTTCGCTCTATCTAGCGAATGCCTAAGTCAGTTTCTTTTTGTATATTTTATTTAATTATTGTAACATGTAGATATTTAAAACTCTATTACAAAATATGGTACTAATTTTGGTCTCCCAGTCTTTTTTTGATGCTTCTTCTTGGTCAACTTTCCAACCGTGGATTTTGGATTTAAAAATTTCTCTGACTAGGCTGTCTTCTTGTTCCTTTTAATTTAAATTAATTCAGTAGTCTGTTTGCATTATTCTCCATGGCCTTTAGATATTAACTCATTAACTGGTCCTGACTATCTCATTAACTTTGTATCTACACTCAGTTTTTATTTTTACCAATTATATTGTTGAATTTACTCATTAATTTTTTAATCAACTAACACTCATTTTAATATTTTTTAATTTTAATCTTATTTCAATAGTCTTTATGTATTGTCTTCTTTACCTTTAGATATTGCCTTTATGTTATTGTCTTTCCTCCTATATATTTATTCTTTTCATACCCTTTTTTTTTATACTCTCTACAATACTTTTTATAATTTTTTGTTTGTTTTCTACTTCTAGCCCTGATGAAGGCTTGCAATGGAAGTTGAAAAGTTGGCATTATAAATTAAAAAACTTATTTTTTAATTGCTGTGTATCTTTATGACTGCATACCCCAACAATCTACTTCTCTATTTTCGTTATCCTTCGTTTCGATTCCATTTTCCTGTATAATTTCGCTCAGGTACTTAAAATGTGTTACTCTCTTAATTTTGCCAAATTATTAACAGATGTTATTCTGTATTAGTGTCAAATATTATTTAAAAAAAAAACGTATAGCAACTTTTACAAAAATATTTGTTGTAACAGTAATTTTATTTAATAGTCTTCATTTATTATTTTTATATGTAAAATAATCGTAAATCTTCCCTTAGAGATTTCATATACCAACTGAAAAACCTTTTTATTTAAAAAATGATCATTTTCACTAATTTTTACCGTTTATTTATTGTGTACAAACAATTTGTCATATGTCTTCAATTTCAGTTACAGAGAAGATTAATGCTTTGTGATTTAAAAGCATTTCCTACTTTAATACAAATCTCTGATTGTACTGACAACTATTTTATCAACTTACCCATCAACATGCAAGGAACATGTACCACAATGAAATCAAAGACATCCATACGGATATGATGATACTATTCATGCAGTATGTATATAATGGCGATTTGATGAAGACTATGCAGCTACTTAGTAGGTGTTTAATATGTTTTCGGAACAGCTAGTATACGATAAGGCCATCTGTTGGAGCCCCGACCTGGGGTATAGTCTTCTAGTTGGCCATCAATCAATAAAATGTCTGCGCTCCTGGCCCTAACTGTCTAGACTGCTCGCCTGCCTCCAATTTGTAGCAGCTAGTATTATACTCTATGCTAGAATAAATTCATATTTTGTCATCCAAACGTTCGAGGAAAGCGGAACACGATAGTTAAAATAAAACGCCACAATTACAAATAACAACCATCGCTCTTTAACAGAATGTTGCTCTTCAATGTTTCTCGAAAATGTCTAATTCCGCAAATTCAGTATTCTTTGGCAGGATTGAAGTTGAAGGATTACTCGTCGTAGGAGTACATAAGGGAGGACGCTAAGCTACAACAAACCCTTTTGAACTTAAATATCAAACATATACAGGAGCACCTGAAAGACCATTGAAATGAAAATGACCTTTATCCTGGGATTAACTGCCCCCAAAGAATGACATAGAGACACAATATGTTACTGTTAGGAGGAACATAAAGCGATGATTTTTGATTGTTAGTGTAGAGAAATTGGTAAAAGATCTTTAGTCCAGTCAATAAACATATTGTAGAGTGAATGAAATATGCGATAATTTTTCACTTCACAGCTTCGATAGAAGGTAAACATACTAAAAGATCCCATTTCTGGGTTTTTCGATTATATCTCGAAAACGGTGGACTCTAGGAAAATATGGTACAGATAAAAATTAAAGCTAATTTCATTTCCAATAAAATTGTTATAATACATCTTTGTCGAAGTTCCAACGGTTTTCGAGATATAAGTTATTAAATCTCTATGATTTTCGTAAAACCTCACTTTTTATCAAACATTTGCTTCAAGTGCTATATATGGCACATTCAAACATTCAACTTCTACAAGAAATTAAAGTAAATTTAATGCTCTACAACTTTGATCCTGACATTTTTTCTGAGAATCGATCTTGGGAGGCACTAAAAGGAAATGTTTGACAGAAAGTGAGATAAAAATTATTTGTTTGCGAAAATTATCGATTTTCAATAACGTATATCTCGAAAACGGTAGGAAGTTCGACAAATATGTAAATAAACAATTTTATAGGAAATTTAATACGCTTTAATGTTTATTTATAACATATTTTCCTAGAATCCACTGTTTCCGAGATATAATCGAAAAACCAAAAAATGGGACCTTTTCACCTCCTCCTACCGTTAGATTACCCCCCCCCACCCAGGGGCGGGGACTTTTAGTATGTTTATCTTCTAACTACTCTTAACGAAGCCCTAAGGTAAAAACTAATTGCGTATTTTATGTACTCTACACTCTCATTTCAGCACTCAGTGACTGAATTACTTAGAAGTGGGCCGGAACATATTATAATGGTAGTTTTCCCCGCATTCAAGTTCAAGTAATTCGTGTTGGTTCAGGCACAAATTTATCAAGATCTTGGAATTTAGAAATGCACTTAATATTCTGTAAGTGGCAAAAAGACCTTTGAAAGTCATCTGCATTGATATGATGGGATGTGGGATTGAATGTAGGAATTGAAAAACAGAGGGGGCATACCGTAACCCTGGGCTACTCCGGAAGACGCATAGGAAGGTTGATAAGGGCTTATTTGGGATAGAGACTGCTTGCTTGGGAACGGTTTGAGAGAAACAATTAAATAAGCTTAAAATTTTGGTTAGCAAAAAAGTTAGTTTCAGGACAAGTAACTAAAGATCGATGATACGTCAACTTAACTTTACATACAGACTTTCACGTGCCAACTTTCACCGGACATGCATGCACCTACTCTAAAAGATTCATGACAAATTATCTGGACATCCTAAATATTCAGACAACTGATGAAATTTGAAACTTGCTGAACGTAAACTTCATTTTCATAATTTCTCATTCAAAAATTTTTAGGACCATAACTTCAGCTGGTAAGTTAGAGGCTATAACGAACAATTACAGGCCCGCAAATGTCTATTTGGCTACAAATCACCAGGACTGCCAACCTAAATCATAAACATCTGGGTAAAACATGGCCACAACCAAAATGCTTGACAACACTCTTTTAAGAGCTGGGTGAGAGATCTGGATTAACTAGAAATCTTACATTTTTTTTTTCACTTCTGTGATTTTTTCTGAGAGGCTGGGTGTGCCCCAGAGCCTTCGAGATTTAGATGTCGATGCATGACTGAAATCACGGAAATTAAATTTTCTGCCTTCAAATCGGTCTCAAACTCGTGTCTCGGGGCAAGGGTGTCAGTGCCTTACTTACAGAACTACCTCGCACCCCGAGGTATTTTTATATTGATACCCGAATTATTTTTATATTGATTTATAAATATAAAAATTAATGAATAATACGTTATTAAATTCCATAATTTTCTGATAATGTATAACGGAAAACGTGGTACTGTTAAATCCCTTTACGGACAAAGCCGCAAGCTGTGAAGGGAAGGTAATATTGGTCCCTTAGCCGCTAACAAAATTAAAGGCTTGAGGGAACTTTCCTCTCTTGTGTCAGTTTAATAGCAATTCCCGGGGCAAAAGGTTAAACGAAGCAGATAGTGGCAGTCAACCTGGGGCTAATGTCTTAATTTCACCGCCTCCTCGAGCTTTCAGCAGGTACTGAGAAAATGAAATCAAGCTCAATACAATTAGAAAGCTTTGATAAAATCAATTTAATTTATCAAAAACTCTAAAGTTATCTATTTACCAATCTGCGTGAATTATTAATAAAAGTATGTAATCATTTTTATATATAACAAATAAATAATATATATAAAATTTTTGCTTGATAATTGTTTCTAACAAAATGAGACCTCGCAATAATATGTGGCAAGGCCAGTGATTTTGTATGGTGTGAAAACAAAAATTCTTTCAAGCCTGAAAAATCTCCTGTTGATCGAAAGGCGAATAGAAGAATTTATGGCCCTAGAATTTCACAAGGAAAATACATACTCAGATCGAATAGAGAAACATACGAAAGGATGGAGACTAACCCTTTATAAGGAAAATAAGACTGAGCTTACGGGTACAAGGTTAGCATGGATCCCAGAAGATTGAATCAGCAGATATTTGATAAGATATACAACCACATCCAGAGTGGTTATATTAAGCAAGAACTTTTGAAGAAGAAGATTTGAAGAGAGAACTTAGAGATTTGGAATCACTGATGGGAGTCTGCAAGGATTTAGAGAGATTTAGGCACCAATCTGCGTATCAACAAAATCAGGTTTGTTGTGGAAAAGGGAACAAGGCATAGGCGTGGGGCGTGGGGGATGCTTCCGTCCTGATAAGACTGCAGTAGTCGGAGAAAATGAATGATGATTGGAGAATGAGAATGAGTAAAGATGTCACAAGGGAAATATGATATCTGCGTGGTCCTTTATTGGCTGGTTCACCAAAATTGTTTGGGGAGATAAAGAACACAAAATCATAGTATGCATAAATATCCCTTTTTCCTTGGGTTGATCTTCTTGTTTATTCTTCCCGTATAATAAATGGCCACTACTGGTAAGGATAAAACAAAGTAGTTGGTACTGCTAAGATCCTCCAGCTTAGACGCGAAGTCAACAGATTCAGAAAACTTCTGCTTCCGCTGTTCTTTTATAAGGGTACAGCTTCCACATTCACACAAAAGGATCGGGTCAATTTTAAATTTTTCAGTAGAGGCAGTTGTTTCTGCCAGTTCAATCAGTTCTGTAGCTGAAATTGATGCTTCAGGAAAGCAGGTAGTATGGATACCCATGATGGTTTGAAGTATGTATGATCGTTGTTTCATCTCTGCAGAACAATTGTTTTATTGGTGGTATTCAACTCGATCTAGTCGAGGTACGGAAGTGGTTTAAGGTAAATTGGAACTTTCCTTTGCTATAGTATTAGTATATCAATTATTACATTTCCTAGTATTCCACAATGCCAAGGTTACATATTCAAATACATTGATAGCTAAGCGGCGTTCCAACTCCAAGCCGAGCAGTATGAGTCCTGTTTTGCATTTGATCTTCGAGTTTTAAGTAAGACAAAGTTTTGTATTTACTTTAACGATATGCACAATAGGAATATACACTGCTGTCTTTTTAAATTATTATTTTATGATCTCGTAATATGTACACAACGTAACGCGAAATCAATCCGCCTTAAATTGACTGTTTCTTTGGTTTAGTAAACAATAGAGCATACTGATATGAAATGGATTCTAATATTTAAATTATTAAATATTAATTGCACTGAAATTTGCAAAGATGATATTTGGAATGTCGAAATAAAACCCACAATATGTGAATTGAGTAGTTTCCAATCAGTGTGACTCACCACCGATAGTATCGCGAGGTATATTTTAAAAAAGGAAATAATCTGTTTTGAATAGAAATCTACGTGAAAGTGATTCTGGAAAAATAATAGTCGATGGGAAGATGAGGCTAAGCCGTTCTGTTTGCATAGACTTCACTTAAAAGACTTCGCTGAGGGAGAAAGCTGCGCCAAGAAAATGCCAACTTACAGCGCTCCTGTAAAGGTCAAGTGTTCTTTACATCTACAGTTTTTATTTAGTTTTTTTATAATATAGGTGAAGTCCTTGCTCGACTTTCCACAATATCTTATTTTTTAAGTTTGAACCTTTGAGAAAAATTCCAGTTATTTTAAATAGTTCAGTCGCATACGTAAACCGTTTCATACGATCCTTGTGGCTCTAAAATGGGACGAAATCGTTTTGCTCTAGATTGACTTATAAATATCAGTCTAAAATGTTTTCGAAGGGTCTATTATGTCCCACAGCTGAAATAATGCGCAGTGACGTCTTCATCAGAGCAGTCCTGCGTCATTCGAGAGACAAATGTCTTACCTAACAAGAAGATCAATTTTGTTTTATAAAATATTTTTGTTTTTATTTTCTTATATTTTATAATAATTTCAATGTATCGAAAACTAAACAGAAACATATCACATGCTGAGAACATCTGCAGATATGAATATCATTAAATCGTTACAAAGAAAAAAATAATCTAAAATTATTATTACTACATTATATTAGGAAGAATCGTAAAAGTTATAGGGCATTATTATTATATATTGTTTTGGATGACGGCTCTCGCACTATAATAATCCCCATTATTGATAATCATAAATATTTTTTTTTTTTTTTTTTTTAGAAATAAAAGATGTAGCATTCTCTATTTAAATATGTCATTTGCTTAATACCTATATATTATTTCTCTTTTATTAGGATACTTTTTATATCATTAAATTTTCAAATATTTACTTATAATTTTTAATATTTTATTATTGAGGGCTCTTTACCAGAGGAGTGGTCGAGAGAACTGCTATGGGATCTGCAATCTTACTTTGTGGAGACCCATAAGTGGTGAGAGAGACTTTTGAGTTCATTGGCTGAGCCTGTATATTCAAAATCTTTAGTTTTCCATGATTTATCTTTTATAAATATTGCCTATAAGCAATTGTCAATTTTCTTATTTTTTGTGCGTATCTGTTTTGTAACCCCCATTTTCGGGCTGAAACTTTGGCACAAAAGTTATGTCTTAGCACTGCCTTAATTTTACATTAAATTACAACACTTTGAGTGGTCCGAAAAAACAAAAAAAAAAATACTCGATTCTATAGCAAAATATGGAAAAAAAAAATTAAATAAAATTGTAATAACCATAATAATTTTGTATTCAAGTGTTTGCTTATACGAGAGAAATGAATTTTATTGAGTATACAGTGAAAAATTAAAAATGTAAAGTGGCAGTTTTAAATGCAAACATGCAGCTAAGAGGTGCATGAACGCTTTAATGAATGCACGCATTGTTGGAACCAGAAGGGACGAGAAAAGGCATAATTATTTAATTGAGGGAAATCCCACGGTAGCGCTGAAAAGTTCAATTTAGCCCGAAGCAGACAGGATGTGGCGCCGAACGTGGTTGCATTGATTTTGCACTGCCACTTGTATCTCGCATCAACTTTCACTTTGCTATATATTTTCTAGATCCGGATGTAGCGTGAAATTGTTAATATAAGTATTTATTTTGTATACAATATGTACAATTGGGATCAAAATTAAAATACTTTTGTATGAATAGAATTGAGGCATATTCAATGGCTTAACGTACACCCCTTGCAGACCCCCGTTGTGCACCGGGTTCCGAAGATCGGGGCGATCCAAGGATTAGGAGGATCCGAAGATTATTACAACTGTTTTTTCTTATTTATATTCAGATTTATTTTTTTAATACAAACCAGATATCTATCCTTTTATAGCAAACTCCACAACCATTCAAATCCATTAGTATCACAATTTGCATCTCATTACATTCCAGTTAACCCTCCGAGATGCCTGAAAAGAAGATGGCCTCGAGACCTTCTAATATAGTACTTCATTATATAGAACCTTTATAAGTGCTATCAATGGGTAGTTGCTTTAAAAACAAGTAACGTGTTATTCATATCATTTTCATAACATTTACTTGATGTATTATATTGTGTATACAGTAGTAAATTTAAATAAATAACTTAATTTTTAATTTTTTTTTTTAATATATAATATATCTAGTATATTTGTTTATAAAGGGCAGTTAAAAATAAGGTCAGTTGATGGTAGGTCGTTTTCGTAATTAAAAAAAAAATCCGCAATAAACCAGCGTCCAGGATTGTTTTGCAGGGGGAGGGGGCAATCGAGAAACGTTACGCTACAGGGCATATCACTTCCCAAATACAATGGTTTCACTTTTTTTTATTTTTATTTTTATTTGTCCTTCCGTACTAAAAAGGGTTTCAGAATGATAAATCCACCAGTTGGAGGTAAAAGTTTTGTAATTTTTTAAGTGGAATAATATTTTTTTTGTTCCATAGTCGATAATTAAAAGTGTATAAAGTATTAGTAAATGGGTGAGAAAATTATTACAAAACTTGTAAAGCAACTGACCATTTGTAGCACTTCCATATACGTTCTATTCGAGGTGTTATCGAGCATTGAAAGGGAAGCAAGTAGAGAGGCAACTGGATTTGAGCTTATGATGGAAGATGGGTGTTTGGTTTGGTTCAAATCAGCAACATACGAGACATTGATATCATTATGGGTAAGTTTGTTTGTGACATAATAAGGAACATTGAGGATTTTACGAAGGATTTTGGATGGTAAGGGTTGGATTCAAAAAGTATTTGGAGGTATATTGGAGCCCTAATGTTCAGCTCCAAGTGTCCTTATACGTCTAATTATTATTATGTAGATTAAACGTTTGTATTTAATTTGAAGTTAAGAAGATTTGTCAAGTAAGTGCAGAAGTAGTCGAAAACAATAACCATTTATTGCCGTTTTCGGAATAATGATAAAAATAATCTTATATTGTAGTTTGGTTGACCGCACTTAAGTAATTAGGGACAATGGCTGGAGATGCTTTAGATATACAACACAAAATTAGTAAACAATTCATTGCGACTTTCCGTCATACTTAGCAAGCCTTCATCTTAGCTACAAAAAATAAAAGATTCAACCAAAAAAAAAAAAAAAAACAAAGATAAAAAATGAAATAATAAATAACTAAATAGGTGAATATTAGTGACAATGCAACTGAAATAATAATATTGTATTTTTCATATAAACACTATATTAAATAATCTTACGAGGGGACGTTTGCAGTTGTAACTCACAGATTTGAATGCCGATTTTTGTGTGGGTAGTAGGGACCTATAATAATGCAAAACTAGAGTTATAGCCGCCAATGAGCATTAGGAGCCGAGTAAAAAATAAAATATGAAAATCACATTTTATTTTTTTTTTTCAGCTCTTAGTCAAGATAGAGAAATGATTCTTTCACATTTAATTGCAGTTATGTATGATATTAGATATAAAAATACTTTTGTTATGCTCAAGACACTATCCGGCTTTAGGGTGCTCAAAAATGACAAAATTCCGTGGAAATCCGCTGTAAATCAGTGGAAACTTTTTTTCATGAACAACTGACCTCAAATCTCGATTTAGCGCACCATAAAACCCTTATATGTGAAAGTTTATCGAAATAAAAAAATAATGATTTTTTACCCCTTTCGAGGAGGTTAAAATTTTGAAGTTGACGTTTCATCAACATTTTCTACCGGCCATAACAACTGCTGGATTCTACCAATTACAACGGTAATAGCATCACTAGAATTAGCATATATTCTGCTTTCTATCCATGCGTATAACATTGGATTTGTTTCCGATTTTAGTGGACAAAAACTGATGTGAATGAAAAAATCCGAGGTCAACTCCTGCGACCTCTGGATTTGGGCTAAACTATGAAGTTTTAGGGCTTCCAGATGACGTTAAAATTTGGTCTTAATCGGTGGCGAAATGTGTGAAATAGAGCAAATTATTTACATTTTTTTCAGAAATTGACAGCCCCCTTGCCTTCTAAAATTCTACAAAATTTTAATGGTAAAAAAAAATATTTTTGATTTCGGCAAAATTAAGTTCCTTAATGTTTTTTGAGATGAGGAATCTGGAAATGATATCACTTTTTAGTTTAAAAATTTTCCTTACCTATATTATATAAATAAGACGTTTAAAATGATATATTTTTATTTCGAATTGCATAGAAATCCTAAGATTGATGAATAATCTAAAATTAATATCAGGTTTTGGTTAAAAATATGTAAATTCCTTTTAAATGGTCTTATTTGAAATTTATTGTGTAAAACCTAAAATAATAATAGAAATAGATCATTTTAAAACGTCTTATTTATGGGTTTAATGGGTTCAACACTAAAAGTACTGTGACGGGTCAATTGACCCTTTTCGGAATTTTCAACAGAAGTTCTTGGAAAAAGCATTCATTACTTTGGTTTTTGAGTTTACTACTTTTATTAAATACATATCAAAAGTTTTTTGTTTTTTTTCAATATTCACTCCTCTCTTGTTGTTGGCTTTTATCGAGAAATCGTGGTTGAAAAATGTATAAATGAAGTGTTAAAAGTTCAAAAAGAACAAAAAGAGTTTTTGAAAATAATTCATTATCCAACAATTAATTCTGTTAACTTCTGTTCTGGTTCTGGGAACTTTTTTTGGTGCTCTGACAGGTGACTTATTGATCTAAAGCTAAAAATTTATGTGATCCATCATGATACCAATTAGTATAAGAATAGACTAAAGCTGAAATATGTATAGCAGTTCTTATTAATAATACCACGTGACGTCTTCTTCAGAGGCGGGGTTAACTAACCTGCGTCATTCCTGAGACTAATGACTTCCCTTAAAAGGTCAATTTCCTTAAGGAAAAACATTATTCTGGTGTTAATTATTCATTTAATAAATTATAAATTTAAATTGTTAATTATATGTTTTACATGTAGTAATTAATTTTAAAAATATATATATTTATTATTTTAGTTTAGAACTATTTTCAGTCTCAAACAATCAAGGAGTTCCTATCAGTTCTGAGATTTTAAAGCGACATATGCAAACAACACAGTGATTTTTACAAGAGATAAAATCCAGCTCACGCTTCATAGACTGTATAACATTACTTGTTAAAAAATCATGACTGGCATACTCTGTGGAAAATCCATTTAGATTACGACAAAACACACCATATTACATTAACTTTTCGATATGCCCTTCAGTTTTTCTGGACAACGCACTGATTCCATTTTTGATCCATGATCCATCCATTGTTATCCATCCATGATTGTTATGGATAAGATTGTGATAAATGAAGAAGCATTGTGGAATTTTTGAAGAATTTTAGGTTTAAGGATTGGATACGAGATGAATCGGATGGCTTTAAGTGGAGCCCCAAAGCTCAACTCCTTACGTTCAAATAGTGCTAATTACTGTCATGTAAATGAGTATTTTGAAATTAATCTGAAGCCTTGAACTTTTGTCTAGTGTAGAAGAAGTCTAAACGATTAGCAATATCTCGCCGTTTTAGTCTTGTATGTGGATTCCAATTTAGTCGTTTGTCCAAGTAGAGTCCTAGGTAGCGGATCTGTTCGACAGAGAGAATATCTTTAATGATTCTGTAGGACAAGAAGTGCTAGGTTTAAGACTGAGGTTGAAGGTTATTTGATTTATTTTGATTCTCCAATTTCGACAAAAATCTTGAATATTTGTAATTTGAGATTGGAGTGTTTGTGATTCCATTAAGTACATTTAGATCGTTATGGATAAGCTAGTTTTTGAGAAGTAAGAATCATTGAGGGATTTTCGAAGAATTTTGGATAGTAAGGATTGGATAAAAGTTGCATTGGATAGAGCCCCGAAGCTCAACTCCGAATGTCCAAATAGGTCTAATTACTGTCATATAATTGAGTCTCTTGTAATTAATTAGAAGTTTTGAACGCTTTTCTAGTAAAAGTTAAAAACGATGGGCTGTCTTATCGTTATAGTCTGCTATTTCGTAATTTTTAAGCACCAATACAAAGACGAAGTCCCTGATTATGAATAGTATCTAGTGATTTTCAGTGTTGAAACACTACTAGCAGAACTGTAGGCAACAGCTCCATAATCAATGATAGGCCTGATCAGAGTACGGTACATCATTAATAAAGTTCGTCGATCTGATCCCCACTGAGTGCTGGACAGAACTTTTAATAAATTTAGCCCTTTCTGGCATTTTGCTTTTATTTGACGAATATGTTCTGACCATTTAGCTTTTTATCGAAGTAGATTCCTAGGAATTTGAAAACTTCTTCAAACATAATAGGTTGTGGAAACAAACTTAATGACGGGTGCGTTGGGCATTTTCTCCTTTTACAAAAATGGATGGCCACCGTTTTGGAACTTGAAAAGTTGTAAACCAGTATTTTTAGACCATGATTCGAGATTCCCTAGAGTTGTTCTTAATTTCCACTCGATATATTCTATTGACTTGCTTCTTCTATAAATAGCAAAGTCGTCAGCAAACAAAGAACAATATATGTGCACGTTGACGGTAGTATCTTGCAAAAATAAATATATGGTATCTGGAATCGTGGCCTGCCAGTAGATTTGTATCTTTGCCATGTGTTTAAGATACAATTCATGATTCAGCTTAAGTAATGGCTGATTTAAAAATTTTCTTTCTGAGCCATACGTATGAAACATTCAATCGACTATTTCTTTCTTGTACCACACATTTATGCTGCAGAAAATCGTGTATATAATTATCCGTAATTCGACAATAGTTAGACATAAGTATTTCCCAAAATGCTCAACTATTTTCCCAGTGTCAGTATGATTTGACATTCTCTACTGCCAACCCTGAAGAAACAAAGTCAAGTTATTTAGATCCGTGGATGGACAAAGTAACTTCTTTTCTCCAAACTTCTGTTATGGTATTATTCCTTACTCTAGTTGATCAAAGATTCGACGTTAAGTCATTCCATTGAAATTTTTTATTTTGCTTGTGCCCCATCAAGTACTTGTGTCGCAATTGAATCCTCATTTTTTCTCTTTTAACATCTTTCAAAATCTTAACTCCTTCCAGCGATCTTGGTTTTTTGTATCGGTTCAGTGTTTTTTTTTTATTACATAATTGCGATCCGGCAGTCTTCATTCCACCAAGGAACTCGACGTTCTGCTCATTACTAAATTACCTTTTGTGTGGAATAATTCATATACTGCTTGACTCTATGACACTTGTGGTTAAAGAAAGTAATTGTTCTCCGATTGACATATGATTCTTTTTTTCATATTATTACCATTACTCTGGGATTCTATCAACAATAAAACCTTTCCCCAATTCGCCTCTTTTAACTTACCATTAACCAGGAACTCTAGTAATCGTATGCATTTGAAATATCATAAAATTTAACAGTCCAGAATGATCACTCCATACAAGGTGTCCTCCATACGCTCGCCATCTGAACGTTATGTTAAGTGGGGGAGTTTTAACGGGGGGATGGGCATGATAAGGGGGTCGCAATTGCGGACAAGGATCCATTGCACAAAAATGAGTAGGGGAAACCAAAAAAAAAAAAAAAACGCAGCGACCGTCATTAAGTAGAATTAAAAAACTATTTGAGTATCTTAAAAATTTCCTTCTAATTTCTCTTCCTTCTATTCTTGTAGTCTGATAAAGTTGAACCCCACAATTTATTGTGACCATGATTACATATCTCGACGAACATGATTAGAGGTCTTGGGAGTTGGTCAACTAAAGTTTGGAGATCATTGGCAGTGAAGTCTCGGTTTGGGAGGTATATAGATATTGCAGACTGTGATAGGTTCAGGATGTTGTATAATTTTATAGCAAACAACTTCTAATGGATGATCAATATTATATCCAGTTCATTAATTATACCTTCTTTTTTTACCGATAATCGCTACTCCTCTGCCAGGCAGATCTGGCAATCATTCTTCTGTGCTTTTCGGTAGTATGTTAAATTTTTTGAAATTAACAGCTGTGTGATTTTAAAAAATGTGTCTTGTAAACGAGTGAGCATATGGATTGTGTCTTTCGAGCTAAAAGTAATTTTGTAATACTGCTTCGTAAGCGTGGTTATGTTTGTAAAATCCGTTAACAAACTCACTGTAATATGCAGTGGTATTTATGTTTGGTAGCCTTCGTTTTTATCAAATGTAATGAAAAGTTTTGTGTAGTCAGTTCCATGTTGCGGTGCCACGTGGCCGTCTCTTGTATTTAATGTATTTTCATATTATCTGACATAGAGTCCCAACTATCTCTTATTATCATATACTACTTGTGATATCCGATAATGTTGGTCGTGCGTCATGTGTGTTTTCTTTGTGCCCTTTCCTGTCACGCATGTCTTTTAAGCCCTCTTTGTCTGTTCTCATGAACTCGTGACTTTAGTTCGCTAAGTTTTTAGTTTCAGACACATTTGAATGATTTTCACCATTTTCTCTGAAAATGTAAATTCCGGGATATTTTATGTACAGTTAGTCGGCTATGTACAACTGTCGTAGCATTTTCCGACTGCTTGGCGGCTGTTCAGATATTGTATTTAATACTGCTTGTTTTTATATTCCAGTCAATGAGGGCTGAAATGAGGGTTGTAGAGCGCATGAAATATGCGATTATTTTTGACCTCATGGCTTCGTTAGGAATAGTTAGAAGATAAACATACTAACAGCCCCTACCACTGGGGGGGGGGGGGGTGAGCTTACGGTAGGGGGAAGAGGAGAAGGCCCATTGTTTTGGTTTTTGGATTATATCACGAAAACGGTGTGCTCTAGAAAATTATGTTTCAAATAAAAATTAAAGCTAATTAAATTTCCTATAAAATTAATACTATACATATTTGTCGTACTTCAAACCGTTTTCAAGATATACGTTGTTGAGTATCGATAAGTTTCGCAAAAAAAAAAATTGTTTACCTCACTTTTTTCAAACATTTGCTTCAAGTGTAAGAAACTTGTTTATAAAATTAAAGTAAATTAATTGATCTACAATTTGATTCTAACATTTTTTCTGAGAAACGATTCTGAAAGGCACTAGAAGCAAAGTTTTCGAGATATAATTGAAAAACCCAAAAATGGGATCCTCTTCCCTCGCCCCACCGTTAGCTCACCCCCCAAAGGCGGGGACTTTTAGTATGTTTATCTTCTAATTACTAACTAAGGTACCGAGGTAAAAAATAAACGCATATTTCATGCACTCTACAATATGTTTTTTGACTGGTCTATTATTTAATAATTGTTTTTAATAAACCGAAAACGTTTCATATGCCCCGGTTAAAGAATATGGGTACGTAAACAACCATAGAAAAATTAAACTTATGAATGAAAATGAGGTAAAATATTGGGGGGGGGAATTTTTGCCTATTATTATATAAATTTATTAATATTAAAATAGCTTTATAAAGTTTTAATTTATATAAATTTTTTATTAAAATAATAGAGATGTTCTTCTCGATCCCTTTGTACACCCACCCATGACATTATATAGATTTATAGCCTTCACAGATTTAGAAGGCCGATAAATTATCCAAAGAACTGTTGCATTGTGCCCAGACAGTCCCCCAGCAATTGGCTATGACGTTGAAGGAAGTGAAAACGAACCCTGACCTACGCAGCATGCGGGCTCCATACAATGACCTTAATGTCGGATCAATATCCAACCATTATACATCAGTTAAAGTCCAGTTTTATGAGCTGAGTAGTAGTTTTTTTCTTCTTTTTCCTTTGAATTGTGTTTGATCTTTAACGGTAATAAAAATGGTGGATATCATGGTATAGAGGCGATAAGTTGCTCATCACGGGATCATATCTATCACATAAAGGACTAACCATTTCTTAATAACAGTAATCATTATATCATTATTATTAGGATACTGCTGTAATCTGGAGGATTGCCTTCATTACATTTTTTAATGCCCAAAAAAAGATGAAAATACAGGGGTAGGCTCTACTATGCGGAACTGCGGCAGTTTTACACGGTAAATATAGTTTAGGTAACAGCAGCGTGACGATTAAAAGTTATAGAATTTAGTAGTGACTGTATTCCAAAAAAGTAATCAGTTTTGAGCCTTAGGGCAAACGACCGGGGGCTAGAACGAGACATAGATAAGAAGATTGCATGAGGGCTAATCTTGGTGATTTCGCTTGAGGTACGCATGATGGTATAGAAGAATCAATACAATTAGGATTGATGAATTAATTGCCACTTCTATTGGGATTATTTTATTAGAATACTAGTTTCGAATGCTAAACATTCATCTTCAGTCCTATAACATACAAAAATGTTAACACATCACATGTTAGATACCTGGATTACATACAAAGTTTTCAAGAATGTAAGACAAGAAATCAAACATTAGTACTCACCTCAAGAAATCTAAGAGATATCTGAAATATATCCATCGTAATAAGGGGATTTTTTTGGGTTTACTATGGGATTTCCCTTTAAAAAAAATTAACCTGCCCCCTCCCCCTTTTCACGATGGATATATTTCAAATATCTCTTAGATCTCCTGAGGTGATTACTACTGTTTGATTTCTTGTCTTATATTCGGTTTTGATGGGGTGGGTTGGAGGTAGGTATGTGGTTAGAGGTTGATGGTTTTGACCAAGATCCTTCTGATTTAATAAATTATACCAATAAAAATAAAAAATAATATTTAAACTCTTTTTAAATCCTACTACTAAACTGTGTTAAAATACTTTCAATTCTGTCCATCAACTGATTTTACAATAGTTATTGTTACTATCTGGTAAAATACATTCCAGTAATAATTTTTGGTGTAAACTTTCTTGTTTATCATAAAGTATAATAATTAAGGACAGATAACTGTAAACTGGATACTTTTGCTTCGATACTTTACAAGATGTTACACATAACCTCCATCAGTTCTGGGATTCCATCATCTTAATAATTGAGTTTATAATGACATAAACTGAGAGACATGATTCATTAATGCATCTGGAGAAATTATTAGCTGCTGCGAAAATCAGGAAAGGAATGAATTAAAAATGTTTGACATTTAAAACACTTTTTTATTTTTATACTTTATTTCTTTATTCACACCTGTCTATTACAATACAGACAATTTGTGAATATGCTGTGCGAAAGTACATGGCATTGATATTTCATAAAAGTTCTTCTTCATTTTAATTTTAATGTTTACTTCTTCTTCATTGTTCAACAAATCGCCATTGTTAACCATATACAACAATGTTTCATTTCAATTTTCATTTTCAATATTTCATTTCCAAATCATTTTTCTAAGTTTAAGTTAAAAGTAGTTTTCATTATTGTTTTATTTCTTATTTGTCTATTTATTTTATTCTCACAAAGTACTATTATATATCTTTGTATTATTTCTATTTATTTACGCACATATCTATAATTTATGGTAACAAAAAACACAGTGTTTAATCTCTATTTACTTTTCATTTATATTTATTTTTATATATTATTATCTATCTATCTCGGCGCTACAACCCGTTGCCGGGTCCGGGCCTCCGCCAGCAACTTCCGCCATTCGTCATTTTGTGCATATCAGTCGCAACTCCATCCTTCCACCTGCATCTCGGCCTTCCTCTTCTTCTTGTTCCATGAAGCGGTTCCTTCAATAGCCTCCCATATTATTATAGTCATGTTAAAGTACCACAAAACAGTACTTTTACTATACTGCAGTGTTACAAATTTACAATAGTACTAGTAAATTTATGCTTGATATTTTTCTAATAAGGAGACGTTTTCACTTGTAACTGACAGATTTGTGTGGGTAGTAGAGACTAATAATCGTGCAAAACTAGAGTTATAGCCGCCAATGAGCACTGAAAGCCGAGAAAAAAAAAAAAAAAAAAAAAAATGAAAAACACATTATTTTTTTTCTCAGCTCTCAGTCAAGATAAAGAGAAAATTTTTGTTTCACGCGAATTTGTAATTTTGTATGCTATTTTACCACAACCTAAATCCGATGTCCGGAAATTGATGCAGGATTTCATGTTTAAACCAAAACCTGGTTATTATAATTAAAAAAAAAATTTATTAGGTTTTGGTTTATGGTAAAGAGATAGCAAACAAAACTACAATTTTACGTGAAAACGTATCTTATCTGTATCTGTATCAACTGAGAGCTGAGAAAAAAACGTGATTTTAATATTGGTTTTTATTTTATCTTTTTTCCCAATACTCATTGGCGGCTATAACTCTAGTCTTGCACTATTATAGGCCCCTTACCCACACAAAAATTGACATTTAAATTTGTGGTACAAGTCAATACTTCTTGTATGTTTAAGTTGAAAAATGTTTTCAATTTTTTTTTTTTTTTTTTTTTTTTTTTTTTTTTTTTTTTTTTTTTTTTTTTTTTTTTTTTTTTTTTTTTTTTTTTTTTTTTTTTTTTTTTTTTTTTTTTCCTCTTACCCTAACAAAGTAATATTGATGATTTTTTGTATTATTTCTATTAAGAGCCAAAATCTTCTGTAATTGAATTTTCTATTTTTTTCAATAAACAGTAATTTTTTATTTATTCATTCATTCACATGCAACAATGTAGATCAGACTTTCCTATTTATTCTCGCAGTACTCCAACTTTTGACTTAAAAGATTGACCGAGGTTCGTCAATATCTAATAGTTATAGCCGTCAAAAAATTGGTTTTTCCTTCCAAATATCCATCATTATATAGTTTTCTGTAAAAGATTGCCAAAAGGTGTCCTCTAGCTATTATACGTCTTTCTACTCTTTCAAATATGGTGGTTTCAGCTTTCAAGGATCTAGAGTTAGAGATATAGGTTCTTGTAAGGGCTCATTTTTGTTTGTTTGTTGGGGTTTAGAGGCATAAAACCCTAGGGTCATCAATGCCTGTGTAGTTATATATGTAGGTATATTTTCACAGAAGATTAGGGTCAGGAAGGGTGCCACGAACAGAGGCGCGCTCCCAAGGAGAGACGAGCCGCACCCGCCGAGCAGGCTTGCTTATTTATATGAATACATATTTTTTTCTATTTAAATTATATGCGAAGCTTATAAGTAGGATGTGGATAAAAACCATTTACATTTCTTCTACATGGAAAAGTCCAAATCCTCACAAGGTTCGGAGCATAACTAGCTCAAGCAGCCATGTCGCATTTCCCACCAAGCTGGACCGATCCGCCCAACCCCCAGCCCCCATCCGAACCCTAAGAAATTAAATAAATTTCCGAAAAGAAATAAAGAAGGAAATAAAATAAAAATATATAGGAAATAAATAAAAATAGAAATTTAATAATAGTTATGAAAATCAATTAAAGTTTGTTCAACAGTTCATTTTCCTTTAGGAAACTTAAGACTGATTTAACTTTAGATTCGTCATTGCCAAGAATGTCCGAGATAATTGTTGTAAGCCCTAATTTAGTTAGTTTTGGTAGATAAAAGAAACATTCCTGAAATATGTGGCTAACTGTTAAAGAGCTATTGCAATGCTGACATTTAGGTGATGGTTGTTTCATAATTATATGTAAATGGGTTACCTTTGTATGGCCTATTCTCAATCTGGTCATGACAACCTCCTCTCTGCGATTTAGACGACTTGATGTGACCCATGGCTTTACCGATTTGTTTATTGTTTTCAACTTGTTTGGTGGGCTTTTGTACCACGTACATTGCCAATTTTCAATTATTTTAATTTTGAGGGGATGGCTAATTTCCTGAGGTGTTAAAATAGCAATGCCACGACCTGGAAGTTTAAGTGCTTGCTTCGTTGCTGTCAGCAAGTTCGTTGCCAATAATTCCAATGTGACTTGGTACCCAGATAAAGTCGACCGACTTTCCCAAATTTTGCAGTATACTGAGGGCATACTGTATACAGTATACTGATTTTGCAGTATACTCATTCTCCTTAATTTCCAGATTTCAAAAATTTTAAGAAGGCCTACATTTGTACAAACTAACTACATGAACTAATTTCAATTAATTATACGAGCTAATGTTAATACAGCTATATTAATAGACATAGCGAGACGGAGGTAGGACATAGCGGTACCAGGTATAATAATCTAACTTGCTGGGTCAGAGTGCAGCTGGCTCACAGCTGTTGGTGCATTCCCTGTCTCGTACTAATAGTTCACAACTGAGTCCACACCTTCCATATGCTAACCATATATATATATTAAGTTTTGAATAATTTTTGTGTGTGAGCATATAGATAGGACACACAAAAATAATTCAAAAAGTTCTTTAATTTTCGTTCATTTTGATTAAAGCACTATTGGTATTTAATGAAATTTAAAACTTCTTCACCCATAATATTATATAAAAGGACAAGCTATTTATCAACTTGGATATCAAGTTGGAAATTATATATTAGAATACGTAGAAGACATTAAATACCTTGGGGAGTTGGTCTCTTTAACAAATAAATCATGGAAGAAAGTGGATAGAAGAACATCCATAGGCAAAGTACTGGTCATTGAAAACAATAATGTAAAATGATTTCCCGAAACAGATAAAAAAGAAAATTTTCGATACCTGTATAATTCCTGCCGTCTACTTTGGTAGTCAGACTTGGACCCTAAACTACTGATAAGCTGGCAAAGAGGAATCAAAAGAAATAAGACTAAGATAAAGAGGAAGGAGAAGGTTAGGAGTTGTGTCATCAGAGAGAAGAATGGCCTGAAATCACACTTCGTAACATTACTCTCATATTTCTTATGAATCTATTGGCAATTTCTAAGCTTCATAAAAGCCCTGAAATATTTATTATTTTTTATGGGGGGGGGGCGGAAAGCTGCAAACAAAACCTGATTTTTATTATATTTCGTTATCAAGATTTTTAGGCATAAAAAAAAAAAAAATACAATTTTGAAAGTAACTCAACTAATATTTTATTATTTGTGGAAATCACATTTTAAATAATTCGTAAACTGTGGGGTAAGAAAGAGGGGCTAATTAGGGTAAATATTTACATAAGATCAGTTTTGTGTTTTTGTTGAAATTAGATACTAATGTTTCTTTGGTAAAGTTTCCTTTCTTGAATAAGTTTTAGGTATAAGAGCATAAATTCTAAAAAAAACTTATATTTTTAACACTGTTATATAAAAGTTAACTTTTATTTATACCATTTGAGATAAAAGTTAATAGATATTATACCTTTTAATGCAAGATCATTAATTTTCTTTACGGCTCATGCGATTTGAAACTGACTATTTTTTTAAAAAATAAGGTGTTTTACAGTTCTTTTAGCAATTGCCCCCCCTCCCATAAAATAACTAAATTAATAATTAAAGGACGTCTCGGCTGATTTTAATAAAATCTGATAAATCAGTTCCTTCATACTTACTAACATTTTTAAAGGGGGTTAAAGGTTTCTTTAACAATTAGGAGATGGTTTTGACTAAATTAATACTTTAAAGGACGTCACGGCTGATTTTAATAAAATTTGACAATTTATTCCTTCATACTTACCAATATTTTTAAAGGGTGTTAACGGCTTCTTTAACAATTAGGGGAGGGTTTTGACTAAATTAATACTTTTAAAACGTCTCGGCTGATTTTAATAAAATTTGATAAATCAGTTCCTTCATACTTACTAACATTTTTAAAGGGTGTTAAAGGAATTCTTTCACAATTAGGGGAGGGTTTTGACTAAATTAATACTTTAAGGACGTCTCGGCTGATTTTAATAAAATTTGATAATTTAGTTCCTTCATACTTACTAACATTTTTAAAGGGTGTTCACGGTTTCCTAAGAATTAGGGGAGGGTTTTGACTAAATTAATACTTAAAGGACGTCACGGCTGATTTTAATAAAATTTAATAATTATATTTCTTTCACACTTAGTAACATTACTCTCATATTTCTTATGAATCTATTGGCAATTTCTAAGCTTCATAAAAGCCCTGAAATATTTATTATTTTTTATGGGGGGGGCGGAAAGGTGCAAATCGGGTTTTTTAAATAAAAACTGATTTTCATTATATTTGGTTATCAAGATTTTTAGGCATAAAAAAAAAAATACAATTTTGAAAGTAACTTAACTAATTTTTTATTAGTCAGACGTCTCGGCTGATTTTAATAAAATCTGATAAATCAGTTCCTTCATACTTACTGACATTTTTAAAGGGTGTTAAAGGTTTCTTTAACAATTAGGGGAGGGTTTTGACTAAATTAATACTTTAAGGACGTCACGGCTGATTTTAATATTAAGGAAAAAAAGAAAGCAACTGATTGACATAAAACTTCCCTACATGATTACTAACATTTCCAAAAAGTGCTAACAGTTATTTTGTTTTTATTGAAATTAGATACTAATTTCTCTTTGGTAAAGTTTCTTTTCCTGAATCAGTGTTTGTTATTAGAACATAAACTCTAGAAAAAATAATTATTTTCAACACTGTAATATAATTCAAGAAAAGAAATTCAAGCAAAGAAACATTAGCATCCAATTTCAATGAAAACACAATAACTGTTAGCACTTGTTGGAAATGTTAGTAATCATGTAGAGAATCGATAATTACGTTTTATGTAAATCGGTTGATTTATTTTTTTAACTTAATTTTAAAAACAGCCGTGAAGTCCTTAAAGTATTAATTTAGTTAAACCTTTCCCCTAATTGTTAGAGAAGCTGTTAACGGAAATCAGCCGTGACGTCCTTAAAGTCTTAATTTATTCAAACTGCTCCCCTAATTGTTAAAGAAACCGTTAACACCCTTCAAAATTGTTAGTAAGTATGAAGGAACTAAATTATCTAATTTTATTAAAATCAGCCGTGACGTCCTTAAAGTATTAATTTAGTTAAACCTCTCCCCTAATTGTTAAAGAAACTGTTAACACTCTTTTACAATGTTCGTAAGTGTGAAAGAAATATAATTATTAAATTTTATTAAAATCAGCCGTTACGTCCTTAAAGTCTTAATTTAGTCAAACCGCTCCCCTAATTGTTAAAGAAACTGTTAACACCCTTCAAAATTGTTAGTAAGTATGAAAGAACTGAATTGTCTAATTTTATTAAAATCAGCCGTGACGTCCTTAAAGTATTAATTTAGGTTAACCTCTACCCTAATTGTTAAAGAAACTGTTAACACTCTTTAACAATGTTAATAAGTGTGAAAGAAATATATTTATTAAATTTTATTAAAATCAGCCGTTACGTCCTTAAAGTCTTAATTTAGTCAAATCCTTCCCCTAATTGTTAAAGATACTGTTAACACTCTTTTACAATGTTCGTAAGTGTAAAAGAAATATAATTATTAAATTTTATTAAAATCAGCCGCTACGTTCTTCGTCTTAATTTAGTCAAACTGCTCCCCTAATTGTTAAAAAAAATGTTAACACCGTTTAAAAATGTTAATAAGTGTGAAAGATATATATTTATTAAAGTTTATTAAAATCAGCCGTTACGTCCTTAAAGTCTTAAATTAGTCAAATCCCTCCCCTAATTGTTAAAGAAACTGTTAACACTCTTTTACAATGTTCGTAAGTGTGAAAGAAATATAAATATTAAATTTTATGAAAATCAGCCGTTACGTCCTTAAAGTATTAATTTAGTCAAACTGCTCCCCTAATTGTTAAAGAAACTGTTAACACCCTTTAACAATGTTAGTAAGTGTGAAAGAACTAAATTATCAAATTTTATTAAAATCAGCCGTTACGTCCTTAAAGTAGACATTATCCACCATATCAAGAATTAAAAATGGGAATGGGCATAATTTTAAGAAGAAATGATAAAAGTTGGTTAATGGGAGTGACTGAACACTATTGTTAAAAAGGCGAAGAGGAAAACAGATGAAAAGATGGAGTGACTTCTTTAAGAAGAAGGCCGGACCACTATGATGGAGAATGACAAGGGATAGAGATATATGGAAAGAGAAGTGGATTCAAATCGTGAACCCGGCTTCCCGGTAGGCTGGCCGCCCGGGAAAATCTAGACCTATACTGTCTGAGGGAAACCCCATGTCCAAACTCACAGAAGAATTTTGTTTGAAAATATGATAATAATTGTGGTCTTATTTGTAAATATGTTAATTTTTTTAATTGTATTTATTTTATTTATTTGAATTTAAGGTTTATGTGTAAGACTAAAACGACAAGAAACTGCTCGTAATTACAGACTACTTCAAAATTTACTAGACAAACGATTAAAGCTCCCAATTAATTAGAAAAGACTCATTTACATGACTGTGATTAAACCTATTTGAACGTACGGAGTTAAGCTTTGGTGGTCCACTAAACCATCCAATTCATCTCGCATCCAATCCTTGCAATCCAAAATCCTTCCAAAAATCCTCAATCCTCCTTACTTTGTGACCAATAAACTTATCCATAAAGACCTTAATGTTCCTTATGTTGCTGATTTAGCCCATACCATATACCTATCCTTCCATAGTAAGCTCCATAACCACTCAAATCCACTAGTCTCCCAACTTGCTTCCCACTCCATTCCCGATAATCCTCCGAGGAGTCTGAAAAGAAGATGGCCTAGAGACATTTTAGTGTAGATTTTTTATTGAAGTGTTACTATTGAGTAGTTCTTCACAAGTTATTTACATGCCATTGTATTCACTATCAACACATTTACTTGATGTATATGTTTTTGCACAGTTGTAAATTTCAATAAATTAAAAAAAAAAAAAGGTTTATATGTTGAGTTATGAACATAATAAAAGGCTATTGTTATTATTATTATTATTTAATGAAATTTAAAACTGCTTTACCCATTTATGTATTAGGATAAAAGGACAAACTATTAATCGTTTGTGATCACTAACCACGAAAATTACAAAACCAATCGGCACCAAATTTAAACCACACCATGTTTATAGTTCCAAGAAGGTTTACCATTAGTAAAATCTACTGAAATTTATTATTAAAAAAGAGATAAAATGTGGTTAACAGTGAAGTTTGAAAATTGACCGACAGGTGGCGAGCGCCATTCCACATGAGAGGTCACAAAGGTCTTATATTCAGTTTGAAATTGATAATAAGTTTTTATCAATATAATATATTAATATATTTCAAGGAGTCTAATCAACGGTTCAGGGAGGTTTTGATGGTCATTCCAAAGAGTGGTACTTGCATGCTATCAGGCGATTGGATTAAAGATGGGAAATCTCAGTGCTCCAAAATGGGTTGTATTTTGAATATTAATTTTATATACGTTAAAGAAAGAAATATATTAATTGAAAAATGGTCACTTTTTCTTTTGTTACTCTCTATTATAATAAGTACAGACGGAATTATAAATATCTAGATATAAGGTTTAGCTCTCTTATCAGGACCAACTAAAAATATATCAATAATCTCACAGCAACAACAGATGATAAATAGTAATTATTAAATCCGTTATATGTGATGAACATTGGAATTATAAAGTCCAATGCACCACACGATGTATTAATAAAGTCCCTTCTATAATGCGCATCTGACACTTCAAATGACCGAGGCTTCATTTCACAGCTGCTCATAACGGGCATACGTGACATTCCGTGCGGTATTTGTCTAGTAATGGACTGCTTAAATATTTGAAAGCAATAAATCAACTTATATTCAACACTGCTATGCTTTTTTTCTTGATTTTTTTTTTTTTTTTTAACCTTAAATGGAAAATACTTTGCCTATCTATTTATGACCAGTCGGTTAATATTCCAATCGAAAAGTTAAGCTTTTTACCTTTAAAGCAAATTAAAAAAATATATTATTAAATACATATACATGAATATGGAATTTATGTGTATAAGATTGTAGTAATTTCGGGCATCATTCCCCACAAAAAGTTTCATATAAACTATGACTCGATTCTCATTTATTTTATACATATTTTTAATTTTATTTTGTTTATTTTCAAGGAATTACTACTTTTTGATAATAATTTCCTAAAGTTAGATCGATTTCAATCTGCTCATTAAAAAGATTAAACTTACTTTAAAATAAACTTATTTCTGTAGCACGATTGAATAGTCGGTTAAGTGCAAAAATCTTATTTTAGGAAAAACGCATTTTTTTCTCAACGATTCACTAATTAATATTCATCTCTGCAATAGACTTTTTTTTTATTTATAAAACTTTTATTGAGTAATTGTTACAATCTGCCACATATATGGGCAATATGTAATATAGATGGCGTATGATTACACTCACACATTATATACAATGAGAAAAACAAAACAAAAAAACAAAACAGAAAAAGCTATGCTATACATTAACAATACAGGTGAAATATATAAATTAAAAAATATGTATATATAAAATGAAATTAAAAAATAAATAAATAAAATAAAAATAAATAAATAAATAATAATAATAATAAAAAATAAAACAAAATTAAATTGAAAAATAAAAATACAATCCTGCTTTATTTACAATATACACTCATCCTAGAGATCCCTCTACCAGACCTGTGTCTCCACTCATGGAGGGACAAGCCATGTACAGAGAGGTCCCAGCTCTTATCTCTCAGCTGCGTGGCTGCGAAAAACCCAGTGGAGGCTGAGTAAGAGCACTATAGCACATTCACTCAGGGTATGAGTAGAGAAGCTGGCCATTGGCAAGACTCATAACTAAGTCCATTAGACAAATATAAGAGAAAAATATATAGTTTTCTAGTGATATCTACAACCCCAAATTCACTGAGACACTTATCACATACAATGCACTTAACCGAATATTCACAACTGCCACGGATATATGGATAGACACATCCATGATCTATGGTTTTACTAGTCAGTGAGAAAAATTTACATTTATTTCTTGGAGATAAATTGCAGAGATTTAGACATAAAAATTGCCATATCCAGAGGTAATTGTATTTATTTTTTCAATTATTTGTTATTCTTAAAGGACTTTGTCCCGGAATAAAATTATTTTTCTATTCCATTCTATCTAGTATTAAAATCTGGTGTTCAAACATTAGAAATAGCTAGGGAGTAGTTACATGTTATTGACATGTCATTGTAATCATTTTCCTCAAATTTACTTGTTGTGCATATTGTATACAGTTGTAAATATAAAAATATAGTTAAAGAAATTATTCTTATTTTCAGGAAATAGGTAATGTTTTATCACATGTATCTCTTAGGGTAGCCCATTTGCTCTTGTGACCCGGTTCCAATCTGTGTGAAGGTTTCGTAACCAGTTTTCCCGCAATTATATCATAGTTATATTTAGATTGAAACTTTTATTCTATTTCAGTTAGTTGATTGCCACAAAGCGAGGAGTGAATGCGGCCAGCTATTAACCTTGTAGTGAACACAATTTATGTTAACGAAAGGAATCGACTTCAACAACAGAAGCAATAGAGATCCTAATAACTAGCATTAGCCTTGCCGTGTAGGAAGTTGTATCACAGCCTGTTATACAACATTTAGCTTTGACTCGTCGTTTTAATCTTTATAATTATTCATTTAATGCATTAGCGAATGCGTTCATGCTTCCTAAATGCAAATTTATGAAGAATCCTAAAAGAATGTTACCTTGATAAAAAAAATATGATAATGAATATGACGTGATAAAGGAATTCAGAATGCTGACCTTCAAATTTTTGTAGAACTTATGACGGTCGAAGAAGTATAGCCAAGCATTATTACGTCCTTTCCTAGCTTTTGGAATGTGAAAGTACCATGGTGCTTCAGTTCTGATCCTAAAAATTCTTGCCTGAAACATTGAAGTTAACTCATTTGGATCTTTTTGGCTGTTTTCAATGTAGATACAAGTCTGATCAAGTAAGAAGTATGCAGTTTAGTTTATTGTTTAAGTTTTTGAATGTATCGTTTTAGTCTTACCATGGGGTTTTCTTTTTTTTCCAAATGTGGAAACCGAGTTTTACTTCGTTTTAATGTCATTCAAATTCGACCAAGTTTGAACTCGTAAAAATAAATTTGACGAAAATCCTTTTTTTACATTGCGAATTTCAGAGGTCCTCTTAGGAAAAGTAACTTAAAGAAAAGGTTACACTAACTAAACTAATCTTTGAGGGAAAACAACATTAATAACTATTGTTTATAATCCAATAAATACATTGGAGAATTATCTTTCTTACATTGGCATGCACTTGCCTAAACAGAATGAATATTCGAAAAACCTGCATTTTTTCTCTAACCCAATATATCTATTTATAGAACTTTAAATCTATTTGAACTTCTTTAAATCCCTCTGTACCCAATATGCCGGTGTTCCTCTAGGTAGTATCCTAGGCCCCATCCTCTACAGTTGACATCCCAACTCATCCTACCACTGTCCTCACCACTTACGCTGATGAAACATGTGTATTATCAGTAAACAATGATACCTACATTGACTCCCAAACACTCCAATCCCATTTCCTAAACATTCAAGAATGGTGTCAAAAATGGAGAATCTAAATAAATCCAAACAAATCTCAACGAATAACCTTTACCCTCCGTCATAAACCTACAGTTTCCTTTAAATGATATTCCTTTTTTCTAAGTTGAACAGATTCGCTACCTTGGACCCCACTTGGAAAAACGTCTTACTTGAAATCCACCTACAAGACTAAAATGACAAGAAACAGCTGGTCCTTACAGACTACTCCAACATTTACTAGACAAACGTTCAAAGCTCCCAATTAATTACAAATGACTCATTTACATAATAGTAATTAGACCAATTCTGACATATGGAGGTGAGCTTTGGGACTCCACTAAACCATCCTATTCATTTGTCCAATCTTCAAAACTCAAAATGCTACGTAAAATTCTCCTTGTATCAATGTAATCTCCTTTAGTGGATTTCTGAAGGCTGAACATAGCACCAGAAACGTGAATTTATTTTAGTGTTTTATATCTTTTAACTATTAATTTGAGGATCCTCTGCATTTACTTCCAATTTTTTCTACATTCGACGCAGAAGTCGCTAACATCAGTTTTAGTTTCCGAAAAGGTAAAATTAGTGAGCCTGTAAAATTTTGGATTTGTTGCATTTTGAAGAGAAAGAGAAAGAGATTTGGCTGTGTTCTCCTAATAATATTTTCGAAACAAATCGTACTGCATTTTAATAGTCAAATCAGCATTTTCGAAGTAAAGGCGATTCGTTCTAGCTTGGTATTGACTCTTTCTTGTCTTTGAATTTTTTGAAACCATATAATAAATATTTCTGTTAATACCAAAAGACAAAGAATAAACTAACTGATTTTTTTTTTTTTTTTTTTTTTTTTTTTTTTACATAATAACTTTATTCACAACTGTACACAATGGACAACCAGTGAATGTGAAATTACATTAAAACAACAGACATGATCAGGCATGAAGGAGTCAGCACCCAGTGGTACGATCTCCAGGCATGAAACTAAATTATTAGGGATTAGGCTAGGAGATCCCTCGTCCACTTCCATTTCAGCCTCCGTTGAGTTATGTCTGGTATCTGTACTGTTGCCATATTATGTATCTGTTTGTTAGTGTGTCCACGTAGTTTCTCATGAAATTGTCGATAAAGTTTATGAATATGGCTCTTAACTGTCGGAATACGTAAGACTGTATGTAGTATATCGTTTGACACATAAGGAGGGGATTCTGTTATCAGTCTTAGGAATTTAGATTGAAATGTCTGTATTTTCTGAATATGTGTTCTTTTGGCCGGTCCATAAATTTGCGATGCATACGTCCAGATGGGTTTAATCAAGTAACTGTAAATGTTAAATTTTTGTTTTAAAGGTAGTTTTGAGCGTCTGTGAAGTACTGAGTATAGAAGTCGCAGTCTTAACTGTAACGTCTGTTTTTTTGTCTTGACGTGTGGTCTTCTATCAAGCGTAAGTCCTAAGTATGTCACTTTTTCAGTTTGATGTAAAGGTTGGTTGTCAATGTAAACAGGCGGGCAGGTCTTGCGTCGTAGTGTAAATGTAATATGAAGGGATTTGTCATAATTAAGTTTTATTTTCCATTTCTTACACCAAGTTTGAATCTCGTTGAGGTTGTGTTGAAGTGTTAAGGTGGCTTGTGTAGGGTCCGCGTCTCTAGTCATGATTGCAGTGTCATCTGCGTATGTAGCAGTTAATACGTTATTGTTCGTCGGTATGTCATAGGTATATACTAAGTATAGAAAAGGTGCTAAAATTGAGCCTTGAGGGACTCCTGCTAAAATAGGTTTGATGGAGGAGATATCTGAGCCCTGGCGAAAAAAGAAAAAGCGGTCTGAAAGAAAAGATTGTAAGATAAGGTAGTAAGTGTGTGGTAGTAACGGTTTCAATTTTACTAGTAACCCCTGGTGCCATACTCTATCAAAAGCCTGGGAAACGTCCAAAAACGCCCCAGAAACGTAAAGTTTTAGTTCTGAAGCAGCGGATATGTAATCTGTGACTCTATGTAACTGTTGTGTAGTTGAATGATATGAGCGGAATCCAAATTGGTGATCAGGTATTGTATTTAATTCAGTCAGTAATTTAGTAATACGGTCCAGTAGTATTTTAGAACAGAGCGGTAAAAGACTAATAGGTCTGTAGGAAGAAGGTGTGTATTTGTCTTTGTTCGGCTTATTAATCATTAATATCAAGGAATGTTTCCATTGTAAGGGAAATTTCGTTGTTCTGAGAATGGCGTTATAAAGGGTTGTAAGAAAAACTAATGATTTTCTGGGTAGTTTTTGGAGTACCTCGGCTGTGATGAGATCATAACCAGGAGCTTTATTTTTTGGTAATTGCTTGATATGGTTTTGCACTTCAGTAGGAGTGAAAGGTTTGGGAGGAAGTGACATTGGTAGGGGCGAGTCTAAGATTGTCTCTAAATGTTCCTCTTGGAGTGCGTCAGTTAAGTCATCATGTGGTCTAAATACAGTTAAAAGATAATCGGCAAAAATTTCTGACTTTTCTCTGTCCGAGACAGCCCAGGAACCATCATATTTTTTCAGTGGGACCGATGGTTCACGGTGCTTCAAGAGGCGTTTGGTATGATTCCATAGACTGTTATCATCGGTTGTCAAGTTTGAAAAATAATTGTCATAGTTATTTTGTTTAAATTTTCGTATTTGGTGTTTAAGGTCATTATTGAGTTTATTATACGTCTGTCTGTCAGAAGGGAATCGGTGTTTTTGCCATTTTTTGCGCGCTTGTCTCTTGGCTCTAATAAGATCCCTAATATGTTGAGGGTAGGTAGGTAAATGGATAGTTTCTTAATACCTTGGTGTTTGCGAAAACCATGCAGCTTCTTGTACTGATGTTGTAAAGAGTTCAACTGCCACTTCCAATTTTTTTTCTGTTTTTAGAGCAGTTGGGATGGACAGTTTAGAATTTAGTTGCTCTCTACATTGGTCCCAATCCATAATACCACCTGTTAATGAAGGCCTCTTTTCCTTAAGAAATGTTTCGACGCCCATTATCAGGTTTACAGGGGAATGATCAGAGCCGAGATCCGCTTCGGTTTTCACTGAACAGGGTACGGTCCTTAATCCTTTCGTCACAAATATGTCTAATATGTCAGGCTTTTGTTTCTAGAATTTGGTAAGTAAGTTGGTTGGTTGGGAGCAAGTACGTCTAATGACAGTCGATGAATAACAGATCTAAGGTTCCTACCTCTTGGAGTGCACAGTCGCGAACCCCAGTACTGATGTTTTGCATTATAGTCCCCTCCAACTAAAAACGAACTACCAAGAGCTTCAAAGATTTTTGTAAACATTTGCTCTGTAATTATGTACTTTGGGGGGCAATAAATGGCAGCTATCGTCACGTTCTTGTGTTTGGTCTGTAAGTGTATTCCTGTGAATTGTATCTGAGGAGTAGAGTCAAGATGAATGGAAAAATGTTTTAGTGTCGATTTGATTGCAATGGCAGTACCTCCGTGTGCAGTGTTGTCAGGATGGTCTGTTCTGTATAAAGTATATCCAGAGATGCTAAGTTTATTCGAGGTGTCAGATGTGTTTCCGTCAGTAAGGCTATGTCTGTGCGTTTGTGATGGAGGTGTATTTCTAATTCAGTCTTTCGTTGTATAAGTCCGTTTACATTCCATAGTAGGAGCCCACAGTCAGAAAATTAGGGGCCATATTGGTGGCATACTGTCTGTGTTATTTGGTTTAATTTAGTAATGAGGCTGATAAGAGGTCAGACAAGGTTGTTAAGATTATTTAGGGCAGAAATAAGTTCTGATGGATCGAAATTAGTAGGCGGTGCTTGAACTGTACTTACATGATTCATGCCTGACCAAGTCTGTTGTGGCTGTACCATAATATTTGAATTAGTCGGAACGGCAAAATACGTGTCTAATATTTTTTGACCAGGAACAAAAAAAATTGCCAACAAGATCCGTGAGAGACTGAGTGTGTCCTCCCCTTGTTAGTGAAGCCAAGGTCCCGACTAGGACTGTAGCGCTCATTTATAAATAAATAAATATATGTAGTCAGTGAGAAAAAATAATAAAATATCAATAACTTGTAACGAACTATGCATTACACTCTAGGCCATGTTGAGGATATTATTAAAATCACTTGGCAATAATATGTAAAGAACCACTCACAAGGTGTCCCGTCCTCCCTGTCCTAGTTGGATTATATAAGGACGTTAAACAAATAAATAAACAAACCACTCACTAGTAGCACTTCCATAAAAGTTCTATATTATAAGGTCTCTTGGCCATCTTCTTTTCAGACTCCTCGAAGTCATCGGGAATTGAGTGTGAGGCAAGGTGGGAGGCTAGTGAATCAGAGTCTATATGGAGTTTATATAAATTTGATTATTTAAAGTTAAAATAATATTGCAGTATTAGAAGTAATAGTCCGTAATAGTACTTACTTTAGTGGACTGTATAAGTTCGCTTAGAATAGACAGGAGGACCTGGAGAACTGTAATTATCCCGACCATTGTTCTAGAGCTATGTCGGTAGTTATTTTCACATCCTTCCTTCCTCACATCCTTTTCCCCATATTATTTCCACTTACTGAACATGTCCAATAATGTTTAAAAGTTATACACTCTACTGGATTCTTAGCTATTATTTGCGATCAGTGCCTCAGCTAATGAGATATCTTTTCAAATACCTGTTTGTTGGTTTTTCATACCTATTTTATTTTCTAAACGTTTTTACTCAATAAAAACCGCAGCTGCTAATAAATCTATTATCATCTTTACACTTGACGCATATATTCATTTAAAGAATTACTCGATGGCCGAGCGAGTTGGGCCGAGGGTCTCAACCCTGAATGAATCTTGGACCTTCCCAGTCTTGCTAGAATAGGTTGGTAACCTGTAGGATAACCCGTCTTTACTGCTCTTGTTGTAATACATAAGGATGTTAAACCCCAATAAACAACAACAACAAAGAATTACATGGTGGAAGTGTAATTGAGTTTCGAATTCCATGCAGTTTTACGCCATATTATATCCAATAAAAAAAAGGGAATAACGCTACTCAATCCATTCTACAAATTATTGAACTTGGCGATGACTAGGTTTTAAACTAACTTCTAAAGTATGCCTGACCTTAACAGACATACTTCAAAAGTTAGACTCAATCAAGGCTCATTTGATCACATAATTGGGGCAGTGATTGTTGAGAGCTGAATTCATGTGATGGAAATTTATGACCTTTATTTTGAGAAGCGAGTCTTTTATGTTTCATTTTATTTTATTAATTTATTTTTTTGTCAATTTATTGACATTTACAACAGTATACGCTATATAAAACAGGTAAATTTGAGGAAAATGATTACAATGAAATATCAATACAGCGGAACCTTGATAAATCGAAGTTTTTCTATTCCCCTTGAATCTGCCTGTCATTCCTATGTTATTTTTACCTCTACATATCGAAGCATTGGTTACGAAGACCTCGATAAAAAGAATTGTCGAAGATTCCTTAGCTTACACCGCACCTCTACAAAACGAAGTTTTATCGGGAAACCTCTATAAATCGAAGTCGGTTTGTTAAATAAGTAGAGTTTAGACTGATCAAAGATTCTACGAAGGATTAACTGTAACTCCCATCCTGACATTTGTTTCAGTTTCTGATATTAAACAATTATGAGATACGTTTCGTTTTCTGTTGTTCCACAATATTTTTTTTATTTTCGAAAATGGTGAAGCGTGAAAACCTTTCGTACGAATAATTTAAAATTATTCAAGCCATAAATTCCGTAGTTGACAGAAAGTGCGATATTGCAAAAAAAGTTTGGAATATACACAGCGAACACTTTATCCACAATTTTGAAAAATAGGCTGAAGTATAAAAAATCAAGCTTTTCCATTATTAATGAAGTTAAAAGGGCCCGAGTTCTAAAATATCGACTTAGACAAAGTGTCGTTTTCAGTTAGACAAACTACTATTTCAGATTTTTTCCAAAGTTCCGCTTTAATATTTCACGAATTTAATAATTATTCTTTCATTATTATTATTTCAATAAGATATGTATATTTTTTATATTGATTATTTTATTATAAACCTGTAATCTCTACATATCGGAGTCAGTCAGAAATCACCTCAATAAATCGAATCTCGATATATCGAAATCCTCGACGTTCCCCTTGAGGTTCGTTATATCGAGGTTCCACTGTTTTACGTAAAGAACTATTCACTAATTGCACATCAATAAAAGCTTTATATTAGAAAATCTCTTGGCCATCTTCTTTTCAGACACCTCGGAGGATTATCGGAAATTGAGTGTGAGGCAAGTTAGTAGACTAGTGGATTCGAGTGGTTATGGAGTTTACTATGAAAGGATAGGTATCTAGTTTTGGCAAAATCAGCAATATACGGAAAATTTTAAATCTTAATGGATACGTTTTTTTTTTGTGACATTTTGTAAGCAAAATATTTGGGAAGAATTTTAAGGTTTAGTGGAGCACCAAAGCTCAAAACCGTATGTCCAAATGAGTCTAATTACTGTCGTATAAATGAGTATTTTTTACTTAATCAGAAGGTTTGAACGTGTGTCTAGTAAATGTTGAAGAAATCGAAAACGAAGAGCAGTTTCTTGTATTTTTATGCTAGTATGCATTCAATAAAATTAATATATATATATAAACCCAAAATTGTATTCCAAGACAGACAATATGACTAGGAACATAAACACAATACTTATTGCATTATACTACAGGGCACATATAATTATTAATAATATACTAATGTTGTTTTAGTTATATAAACATTGTGAACAATGATTAAAGTTCTTATCGGCGTTTACAGTTGACTCACCACTTCTCTATCTGTACACCATTTGATTGGGACAAGGCAAACAGGACTAAATGAATGAAACCAACTCCGAACTAATCTAGGTCTAATTGATAGTCATTCAACTGCGACGATTGATCGCTGTAACCGGCAGCATTGAATAATTGAACTGGAAATGATGCTGAAGTTAAAAAAAACTTTAGTATTTCAGACAGAAATTTTTTACCGTTCGTTCTCGTATAGAATTGTAAATACACAAGATATTTTAGATTATAGGAAAAAAAAACATTTGTAAAAACGGAATATCATTTTCTCACTGGAACACAGGCAGAAATTAATAATTTTTCACTACTCTCTCTCCTTCTCTCTCTCTCTCTCTCTCTCTCTCTGTCTCTCTCTCTCTCTCTCTCTCTCTCTCTCTATATATATATATATATATATATATATATATATATATATATATATATATATAGAGAGAGAGAGAGAGAAAATAGGCGTACAGGAGTGATGCGTGCAAATAAAAAGATTTCTTCTGGTAGGATTTTAATTTCTAAATTTTAGTAAAGACATAAAATTATATGACAGTGTGGCAAACCACGTTTCTATCATTCAACATTGACCATTTAAAATTTTATTATTGCTAAAACTACCTAGAACTATGAAAATGATGAAATTAAAATTTAGTACAGATAGGTTCAGTAGTTTTATGTTGCACCACATATTCAAAACGTTTTTAATAACATAATTGAAAATAAGTTAATTTTATTATCAATTCCAAGCTCCGTATAATACCGTACCTTTGTAACCTCTAACGTGGAATGGCACTCGCCTACTATCGGTCAATTTTCAAATTTCACTGTTATCCAGATATCGCTTTTTTAATAAAAAAATAATTGAAAATCAGTAGATTTTATAATTGCTAAACCTGACTATAAAGATGATGTGGTTACAGTATGGTACAGATTGGTTCAGTAGTATAATAGGATAGATATGTTGCAGAAACCAAATTTTGTAGCTGTTTGCTGTTTACTAACTCATTTCTTGAATAATTATGTTGTTTTTTTAAACAGGTTTGGTTGACTTTTTTAACTTTCATATCGATATTTTTTTATAATAGTACTTTATTTTTAAAGCGTGGTATCCATGTCGAGAATCGAATTGATATATTATATATTTATAGGTACACTGAAGTATTTCATGGGTAGTGGAGCCCTCTGGAATGAGATTCCAAAAGCTAGATCAAGGTCAGGAATGAGCTCTTTGTCTCGGGTGCCTAAAACAGAGCCACTGTTTCATCCGCTTTAGGGCATTTGAACCCAAACTGTTCGCTTTGAAATATTATTCGGAACAATACCCATTGCTGTCATTCAACTATGAATTATTCAAATAACCGCTAGAGAGTTATTTTAACGAGCTGCCATTATAATGAGCATTAAGACATTGTTCTGACTGGGTGTCTGTTTGTTGTTCAAAATTTATTGGACGTTACTTATAGATGATTTAGAAGGCACAGATGATTTGAATATAAGTTTAAATTAAATCTATATCGTCGTGTATTATAGGGATGTAATTATTTTCTTCTTGAGTTAAATTCAATGTAACTGTGTTTTAAATTCACTTATATTGTTTTAACTATCCAATGAATGTTATATATATTATATATTTATTATTTATTATATCTCTTTGATTTTAATTCTACCTATCACTATATGATTACGTGACAATAAGCATATGCGATTAAACATAACAATATGGTCAGCATCCAGTGGTACTTACTTAGCTAGTCCAGTCACTAAACATATTGTAAAGTGCATAAAATATGCGATTACTTTTTACCTGAGGGCTTCGTTAGTAGTTAGATGATAAACATACTAAAATTTCCCGCCTCTGGGGGGTGAGCTAACAGTAGGTAGGGGGAAGGGAGACGGTCGCATTTTTGGGTTTTTCGATTATATCTCGGAAACGGTGTACTGTAGGAAAATATGTTTCTGAAAGCCAAGTTTTGGATACGTTTGTTATATCTGTAGAGCTTGTCATGAAATCTTGAGATAATCTTGTACACAAAATGTGTGTGTGCAATTTTTCGTAACTAATGTACCTAGGCGATTGTGTTATGAGTCTTAATAATTTCGATTAGAAAGTCAGTATTTTTTAATAAATTTCTGTATAATGTCTGTTTTTTAAAAAAAAATATTTTCTATGTATTGTAAAAGGTCCATAGTTGTTTTAATAAGTAGTTTAGATTAATGTTAATTAAATAACAGTGTATATAAATAACTACATAAATAAAAATATAGCAAAACAATAATAGTAGAAACAAACAACCCCCAAAATGCAACGAATGTCAGGTAAATCTGACTATAGAACACATTCTTATGGAATGCCAAAAATACAAAAACAGAGAAAAGATAACGGTCTGACGAATCAAGACATTGCAGCATTACTAGAAAACAACTCGTATCTCCACAAACACATTATTCAATTCTTAAAAGAAACAAACCTGTACAAGGAATTATAGTTCTGAACCTGAGTATGGTGCCTCTAACCAAATGTGGTGGTACATGGCACCAAAATGTAAACAAATAAATAAATAAATAATAATAGTAGAAACAAGAATATTTTTTTACATTATTAAAATTAACATTGATAGAAATGAAACTTATAAAAGAATTAGTAAATGATATTATCATCTCGAATTTTAAATTTTAAATAAACTGAAAACAGGCCACCTACAATTCCCTTGTACGGGATGGATATTTTGTATTTAAAATGCGGGATTTGAAAGTGGGAAAAGGATATTAAGTGGTTAGATAAAAGTTTATAAGTGTATTCACTCATTCAAATTTATTTGGAAATATTACGGTCTTCTGCTTGTTGATAATAAATATAAGTATTAACGGAATTATATCAATGTATTAACGATGTATATCTGTTTATATTACGTAGTAACTGTTATGTATTATATCCATTTTAGATGTACATGCATATATGTGGATATACATAAATAAAATAAAAGGCAAATAGAAGAAGTTAAAGTTAACAGTAACGAAAAAAAACTCATCACATTCATATACAGTCGGAGTGTTTACTCTGCCTGAGGACTAATGAATGACCAATCCCCCTCCCCCATGGGGGATTGCATTTTTAATTCCCATCCAAATTAACATACCTCTAATTTACGGACTTAGGCGGTAAAACGAATGACCATCAGTGGTGTATAATTAATTAGCTGATCGTAACGACAAATGGTATCAATAAGTAATTAATTTTCAATTAAAAATTTTTTTTCATTACTAGGTTGTTGGAAATGTACATGCTATATGAGCATAGCAATATGAGTAAATTAAATATTTTAAACATTATTGAATTCTCTTCAAAGTAAAGTCCATCGTTTTTAACAACTTTCACCCGATTTTGTGCCAGTACTGGTTTTGATGCGGACATCACACGTTTGGTTTGGAGACTAAGAACTCTTCACATCCAATTTTAACGTCCTATTAACTATTGAAGATCCGACTTTTTTAAAATAAGCCAATGATCTAAACAAACCATAACCTGATGGTGCAATTGGCTATACACAAGATGAGGCCAAACTTTTACTCCTTTTTTTATTTATTTAATGTAGTGCTGCAACCCACACACGAGCCTTCCTCTTACAGCAAGCCCCATGCATGCCTTTACTATGTTCCCTAAAGGATCCCGCATCATCAGCTACGCAGTCTGTCCACCGCATTCAGGACATTCCAAGATCTCCTTTTTCCATGAAGCTCTTCGGTAAGGACACTCTCCGAAATATACTCTTCCAAGGATTTGTCGGAGAACTTTCCTCTCGAAAACCATCAGTCCATTTTGTTGCCCATGCTTCAGCTTCATGTGTGAGTACAAGCTTGACTAAGGTCTTATATAGTATTAAATTGGTTTTTTTGGTTACTAGGCGACTGGTCCACTGCTTCCTGAGTGCAAACTAGCATCTATTACATGCCAGTGTCCTCATCTTGATTTTATGTTGTTTTGAACATTTACCTCCATTCTAAATGTGAATTCAGAACCCTGGATCCTGAATTCAGAATTCCTAAGATCCAAATGATATTTTTGTTTCGTTTAACAGTACACCTTACCTTGAATCCAAATACTCCTTGTAGTACCAATATTTTTTCCTTGTTTCAACGAGAACGATGTTCAGAGTCATTGTCGTGTTGCAAAATGGCATGGTTGGTGTTTAGCAGTTTATCTTGCACTTAAAACTGCATAAAATCTGTCCAGCCGTTCGTACGAGTTTTTAGAAGGATAACTGACTCTTCTTCACAAATTTCTACGACACAGCCGTCGAATTTGTGACTGTGTATTGTTCCAACATTGCACAAGCGGTCTAAATTGTAAATGGTCCCATAAAGCCAACTCAATTTACCAGGAATTAAAGGATTAGTCAAAGTAAACATTGACATAAATATTAGGAACAAAAAAATTCTTATTGAATTCATTGGAATTACCGTCATCACGGTAAAATGGAACAGGAAACAACAAATAAGATAGACAAAGGAGCAAGATTTTTCCGAAGTATCAAACAATTAGTGTGGAACAACGACATATCAAAGAGAGCAAAAGTTACACTGCTCAAATTATGTTTTAATCCAGTAGTTACCTACGGATCAGAAACATGGAAGATTTCGAAAATAGAATGGAGCAGAGTGCAAGCCAGTTATATGATATTTATAAGAGCAATTAAAGGGAAAATGAGGAGTGATATGAATAGTTTGAGAGTTAGTGTAGAGAAGACGAGGCTAAGGTGATTTGGCCCTGTAAAAAGAATGGAGGAGGATAGGCTATCTAGGGAAGATGGAAGAATTAATTTTAATTGGAAGAAAGCCAAGAGGAAGACCAAGATGGGTTGATGATGTGAGAGGAGATGTAGAAAGACGAGGAATGCAGTGGTGGGCAGTACGAGAAGAAGAGATTTGGAAAGATCTTCCCCGTTGGAGAGGCTTAATGAACATCCAGACCCAGCAGTAGTTGGAGCGGAAGAGGAGTATGTATATAGTTAAAATTAAGGCTAGTCTTCATGCACAAGGCCTTTTCTAACAACCTAGTAATTATATGTTTGTTATATTGTTTGCTAAAATTATACTTATGGTGGCTCTTTATCATTAATTTAATTAAGATCATATAATTTTATTTATTATCCAGTTCTACACATCCTTATAATCCACCTCGCGGATTGAAACTGTCGTGCTTTAGACCA
Organism: Euschistus heros; assembly: GCA_003667255.2. Taxonomy (NCBI): domain Eukaryota; kingdom Metazoa; phylum Arthropoda; class Insecta; order Hemiptera; family Pentatomidae; genus Euschistus; species Euschistus heros. The sequence goes on along the minus strand of RCWM02000052.1, from coordinate 3,114,007 downwards.
TTTTAAATATATTTTTTGTACGAGATCCTGGTCATTGTCAGCTCCTCACTCAAGTCCTGACCGATCTTGTTATTGTCACTAAATTATGTCACTAGTGATGTAGTTCTATTTTACATAATATTCAAATAACATATGGAAAACGAATATTAGTGAACCATAGTTTAGGCCATTAATTGTTTATTAATCAACACTCCATTTCAATTAGTAACATTTGTATAAACTCAGAACCCGCCTATATCAACAGCAGAATAGCGCGTAAGGATCATTCCCCATTTCCATAATGAGATGTAAAGGCATTAGCCACAACCACAGGGCATTCAATATTAATTAATTACGAATGAACAAAACTCTTTAATGCAATCAAAACATGATTAAATTTTTATGTAAATTTTACAAAATACATTTAAAAACCACAAATGCCACTGACGAAATTAATATAAAGGTAAAAAATAAAAAACAAAATGCTCAGATTGTATTTACACCCTAGTTTATTCAACCTTGATGATATAATTTGATATCGTTGTGACAGAAATCTGTTACAAAAAGCGATGATGCCATAGCACAAGGTAAGCTGTTGGTCCGGTCTAGCCTAGAACTAGAAAAAAAGTAGAGAGGTGCTCTAGACGATCAGTCTACGTCAGCCCCTAAATTATAATGATAAATAACACCTGGCCTGTACTCATTATTATTTCCTTTGTAGCTGTCAGGTTTGGGCTACCTTGTCCCTTACTGGTGTGGCGGGTCACGTTCAGTTCACTGTTCCTTATCTCTTTTTGACTGGATCATCCAGTTTTCTTGAAAATGGGTTTAAACATTTAAAATGGAAATCATGGAGTTCCGAAAATGGTTATCCGAGTTTTTTTTTATTTCTTTTATTAATAGAAATTTACAACTCTATTAGAAAACACATCTAGTAAATATGCGGTGTACAATGCAATATAATGAATAGAGCAACTACCCATTGGTAGTACTCTAATGAAATAACTACAAAAGAAGATCAGGAGACCAACTTCTTTTCAGCCACCTCGGTGGATTACTAGAAATGGAATGGTAAGCAAGTTGTGCAACAAGTGGATTTGGCTAAAGAGTAAGTTTATTATGAATGGAAAGGTATGTGGTACGTGCTAAAACAGCGACATTGTAGCGAAGTGCTGTAGCACTCGAAATCGATGTGCAGCTTCTTGTATTTTCAATCTTGTATGAGGGTTCCAGGTAAGTCTCTTGTCCAGATGAAATCCATGGTATCGTATTTGTTCCACATTATTTAGTGGTACACCATTAATGTCAATGTCGAATTACATTTTCCTATTTGTAAAAATTCATAGAAATAAATAGACACAAACTATAATACATTGCCTGTAAACTTCAAAGATCAATGAACCAGCAAACTTGGAAAAAAAGTTAAAACATGTAGTGTTCACATAATCGATTAATTGTCTTATTTATATACAATGTTATCTATGCTTGAATGATTTTTTTTGTAATGTATTTCCTTTAATCAATGATGGATTAAAAAAAAATATTTATTGATTTTATGTGATTTTCAACTGCCATTTCCTTTCCTCATCGAGTGAATGATGTGAATTTCAATTTAGTCTCCTATCTCTTGAAATTAAAAAAAAAAATAGGTGAAATTATAAGTAAAACAAAATTAAAGAAACATAGATGGTCACAGGGAATAAGTATGTAAATCGAAAAACGGCCAAAATGAATTAAGTGTACTGTGTTTACCTCCTAAGCCTCCTGCATCCTGTGAACAAGTTTTAGCTCATAGGCCTATATATTTTTTTTCTTGTTTAAGGGAAGTCGAGGATGAACTTTGATTTTTCCCATGCGTTCTGAAAAAAAACTGTGAAAAAAATATATACAAATATTTATCGCAGTAAACCATTTTTTTTTCTTATTTTATTACTTTTCATATAATTATAATAACAACAAACATATAAAGTTATTTTTTATTTTTCCATGTAATAAAAATATTTTCTAGTAATTAGCTGTTTTTTTATAGCACCTATCTTCATTTTACAGAATGAATAATCAGAAAATGATGCGAAGATAAACATGATAAAAACCATGGTTAATAACACCATACCTGGGAACAAACCTAGCTAAATACGGTAAATAAAATTATTAAAAATACACATGCATAATCAGGTAACTAAAGTAAAAAACTTTAATGACTTCAGTAAACTTTCTTAAAACCATTTAATTAGCCTTCAATTTTATTTATTTATTATTTTTTTTTCTTTTCCAAAAAACTGGATTTACGGTAAAAGTTCAAGTTAAAAAGCGGTATCTAAAAGGGCGCATTTTAAGCATTTTTGACTGAACGGTTTGTTTTTTATGTATATGTGTGATTTTAGTGGAGACCCAAAGTTCTGCTCTATAGTTTCAATTCGTTTTTTTAATACGCAATAATTTAATATTTTGTTTTGAAAGTTTATAGACCATTATTTGTCAAGCAAATGTGACAGTTAAATAGCGTTGTTTATGTTAAAGACAAAGAAACAATGATTTTGTGAAAGATTTCACATTTTTCTGGTTGCAAATTCACATCTCTAAAAGTCCCTTTTCGATTCATGGATTAGGTTTCATTTTCCACGGAACAAAATTCTTATTTCCGCAATTTTTACTTAACTTTTGTGTATTATGATAATCACTTCAAGATTTTAAGAAATGTATGATTCAAATCCTTAATATTATATCGAGAATGGTAGCTTGTAACCGTGGTAACAATCAAAGGACTGGTTCTTGAAGAAAGTTTCATCCGGCCTGAGAAGAATATTTGAATAATTTACCTTCGAATTAGTATACTGGAGAATAAAGAAGACTTTAAATTTATATAACTGATGAAAGTTAGAATGCTACATAAAAATGAATTAAGTAGTAAGTAGATTGCTGTGCATTTCTCGTCTAAACTTCTAATATTTTCAGCATAAAGTATAGCGTATTTTTAACATGCCATTTAGAATAAAAATACCGACAAATACAGTCTGGTCAGAGAAACGACTGAGAGTGGAACCAGTCACATCAAATTCTCAACTGCTCCAATCTACCCACTTTAAAGCCCAATTTAGTCATCATCTTGATAATATCCACGAGTCTTTTGGGAGCCGTGAATGTAAATATGAAAAGTAGCAGCTAAATTGAGAAATCACCATAAAATAACAATGTTTATACATGTTCATTTAGAAATTTTAAACGTTGCAATAGCAGTTCATATATTGTTTCCATAAGCCGACAATTCAGTATTCTGCTATTAATGTCATGAAAAAAGTTCGGTAAACAGAATAATTTTTGTCTAAGAACACAACTATAAGATGACTGGAGGATTGGGAGGACGGTCTACTAGTAGTCCAAGAGCCGAGGCCAAATTTCGTGACATATTTGAAGAAAAATTTTAGACACACAGCCATAAAATGTCCGTAAATATGAAAAGTAGCAAAAGTAACAATTTGAAGACGATTTATTTGAAGCACACAAGAAACTGCATACTTCCTAGATGACAAAAAACTTTGTCTGCCAAAATTTGGAGGGGGCTAAGCACCGGCAGACAAAATTCAAAATCCGCCTTTTTTTCCGTCCAAAAGTGGACAATTCGAAGACGATTTATTTGAAGCACACAAGAAACGGCATACTCCCTAGATGACAAAAAACGTTGTCTGCCAAAATAAATTGAGAAATTACCATAAAATAACAATGTTTATACTTGTTCATTTAGAAATTTTAAACGTTGCAATAGCAGTTCATATATTGTTTTCATAAGCCGACAATTCAGTATTCTGCTATTAATGTCATGGTTGCATAAGCCTTGTTTTAATATATATTATATATTTCATTTTATTCATTATTTGTTCACAAAGCATTCGGTAAACAAAATAATTTTTGTCTAAGAACATTACTACAAGATGACTGGAGGATTGGGAGGATGGTCTACTAGGGAATGATTCGTCATTTACAATTTCTTGTGAAGAAAAGGGTTCACTGAGTTGGAGAAGGCGTTTCAATATCTCGAAGGCAGAACTGATGCAGCATCTTACGATTTGATGGTTTTTAGACAATTGAGGGATGGTGTGGCGGCAGAGAGAATGTCAGTACACTTAAACTAAAGAAAATTCGTGATTTGTTTTTTTCAAAAAACGTTTAGATTTACAAACCTATTAATGATACTTATGTAAATTACAATTGCATGCGTGATAGGTAAGTGTTATTTAATTATAAAATAGATATATTTATTACATAAATTGTCCTACGTTATTTTTTCTCTTACTTTTTTGGTGTCTCGATTAACCTAGGGTTGGGTTATCCGAGGCTATTTCCTCGTCATAACTACGTCGGTTAATCGAGTAAAATGTAATGTAATTTCTTTTGTAAGTTACATTGAAACTTGATTCAAAGATCTCATTCTATAACACCTTAATTTTAAGAAAATTTTACATGCTATTGCAATCGGCACAATAACACATATTGGAACACAATGTTTTATTGAATATTACGATGAATACACGTTTCGTCTGATATCTTCTTTAATATTGAGCCAAACTAAAATGAGACAGATCCCCCAAAGTGGATAATCAGCTTAGCCAATCCTTCTCTAGCGACCTTTCCAATTTACAATTCAGATTGACTCGTTATAGTGGGACCTTCCAAACGAGATGTGATTCACCCTAGCAGCCTGCTATGGTAATCCACTAAGAGCTGCCAATCCCATTGCTAAAGAATTCCCATTCAATTTAGAAAACTTATTTTCGCAGAATTTCGGAATACAATACTAGGTTTTAACTACTAAGTTGAGCTGCAATTTTTTGCATCTTTAATGCAACGGCCACCGGTCAAAGAATATCTTACAATTTTAATTAACCTGATTCAGAGTAACCTTATATGTCCAAAACAAAAACAAAAAAAAAACACGATTTTTTTTAAAAACTTCAGTCTTCTTGTTGTTCCTCGTTTGTAGCCCCTTCATACGCTCCTAAACTATTCGTCTTCTGCGTTTCTAAGGTATGAACGAGTGTCCCAAACAGTGACGAATATTAAATGTGATTAATCAATTTAACAATTCTTGCCCGTTACACCAAGTTCTGGAACTCTCTTGTTCCAATAATCAAACATGCTCCTTCTCTATGCTTTTTCAAGCTCTCCTTTGTCAACACCCGCTCACAATAGAGTCAGTTATCAGAAATTTTGGCACGCTTTAGCTCTGTAGGTATTGCTCAGAACGAAAATTCGATGACAGTTCCATTATCCGAAATTTAATAGAATATGTTTATGTTATACAGAATGTGATGCTAGGAAATCCTATTTAGGAGCTACTTCGTTTCGAATGAAAGAAGTCGAGTATGAAACGCCTATTTTCTTTTAACCTTGTTTACTAAGAATAATCGTTAGTTGTTAGTGTAATTTAATTAATAATTTAAGTAATGTGCTTTTTGAAATTCTAAAATGTGAATTAGGAAAAGCAGTAGATTTTAGATAGACGTATCCATGATCTATTGTTTTTCCAGCCAGGGAGAAATTGTGATTTTTTTTTCTTCTGTTGGTTTGTGAATATTCTATTTAATTTTGTAAATATAATTTAAAGTAAATATATGTATCCTTAATATATTACATTATGCCTGTAGTGTAATAATACACCTTTTACGAGATAACCTATTGCTTCTAAAACCTTTGCTATTTCATAAGTTAATAGTTTAACTCTATTTCCAAAATTCCACTAAAAATCTGGGAGTAACTTTTGTCGACGTCTTTCTTGGAATAACCAAATTTTCCAAATCACGAGGAAACATATTTTTATTCTTAAGCAACTTTTTACATTATCACTAATTACTCGACGACTTTTGGTATCATCTCTCGTTTTTCCCAACTTTGACTACGGATGCATAGTATATTGAGGACTGTCTGATGAGATCGAAATGAGATGTAAAAGACTAACGAACTGTTTTATTAGATTTATTTTCGGGATCTCCAGACGTTCTCACACATCTCACAAGTATTCTGAAATTGGGTGGCTTTACCCCAGTTTCCGACCTCAATACTTCCTAGGTGCACTCATATTTCAATCTTTGAAAACTACAAAACCCATATTCAAGACCTTCTTACTCTGCGCTGCTCCATCCACCTCTTAAATACTAGAACCCAAACCATCAACATTCCTGCGCATCGAACTTCCTTCGAAAAATCCTTTAATATCCGCGGTTCCTCTTTATGGAATTCATTGCTTATCTCAATTCGAAAAAGCCCCACTCTTACTTCCTTTGAATGTTATCTATTTCTTTACCTCCTAAATTTTCAATCTTCCGAGCAAATGTAAAACATGAATATTTATGTAATATACATTACAATAGTATGCATAAGATGTATCCTTATTACGAGATTTCTCATTTATTTTGTAACTGAAAATTTAATTATTAATCAACTTTAATTATTATGATTTATTATTAATAATTATTATAGCCAGATGATTGTCCTGTATACTGTAATCATATGTTATTCTTAGGATACAAGTTGTCTCAGAATAAAGTTCATTTTCTTCTTCTAAAAAAATATATATATTTTTTAAATTTAATATAATACTTGATTTTTATTACTATTACTAAAGCATTGAATTGTCCTATGGTTTTACCAGCGAAAACAATTGGTGACTTAAACAGAATCGTATTTCCGCCGAGTAATCGCAATCGGTAATGGATAAGTAATGAGTGTGTCATAAACATTTCACAGCTCAACTGGTAATTAGTATTCGTTGAAAACCCATTTACATACGTTTAACATTTCCAAATGAAAGTAGGTGCAGTTCGACAACCTACGTCCTGTCCATTTTAGTAATCCCAGTGTAATTGCAACTGCATGGTTCTTTATAGACTATAAGCAGGACTATGCAAGCTTTGGAAAAGGCGATTTATGGTAGAGTTGCTTATCCTGGAAATTAATGACAGTAGTTAATCAGATAATACTTCAACTCCTTGTATATCAGTGGGACATTTCACAGTTCTCCCTGAAAAGTTATCAATAGAATCTAACAAGATACCTAAGTGGTTCGTAGTGCTAACAGGTTTCAGTTATGCCAACGAGATTAATAATTTTTCTTGTTATTAAAGTATTAAATAACATTGTACATCTAAATTTTTACTATTGTAAATTCTACTGTTGCTAAACCTTCCTAAAACTTTACAAATAATGTAGTTAAAATTCGGTTTACCATTGTAAACTCTATTGCGGTCGATTTATAAACTTCACTGGGATCCACATGTCGCACATCTTCTTTTATAATTTAATTGAATTAAATAAAGTTTATTACCAATTTCAAGCTCTGTATAACACTGTATCTTTGTAACCTTTCATGTAGTATGGCGCTCGCCACCTATCGGTCAATTTTTAAACCTCACTGTTCATCAACATTTCATCGCTTTACTGATAAAAATTTAATTGAAAATCAGTAGATTTTATTATTGCTAAACTTTCCTTGAACTATAAATATGATATATTTAAATTTTGATACAGACTGGTTCATTAGTTTTCGTGGTAAGTGATCACAAACGAAAAATGGCTTGTCCTTTTATATAATAGTGTAGATTATAAGCCATAAAATAATTCGTTTTATAAGAAACGAGGCTATTTAAAGAAGTTACTTAGTCGCATATTTTTTATATTTTTCGTCTTATACCTCTTTTAGAACATTGCAAATAGCAAAAAAGTTTTAAGTGGTAGAACTAAACTAAGGTCATTTTCAAAGACACATAGGAATGAATCATCAGAATTTAAAAAAAATCGCAGGCTAGTGATTAATATTTAAAAAAATACATATATTCCGTTGTCTTAATTTCTCTACAGTAATTAAGTAACAAGGTAATAATAAATATACTTTTATTAATTATCATAAAATCTATAAGAGGAGGTAACTTTTTAAAAACGTGTTTTTTCACAGTGACCCCACATTTCAGCAATAACAAAAAACGTATCTTATGAGATGTAATTACCTTCAGAAACAAATAATTCCTAATTAAACTTATAGCATCTAAAAAAAACACATTACAACAAGGATCAGAAATATTCTTTACTCCTAAAATTAGCATTTTTAATTTTAAATATGGACAAAACACGTTTTGATGAAATAACAAAGGAACAAAACACTGTTTGAAGTGGCTATTTTACAGAAGTCACTGTTAGCTCAAAAGTACAAAAAATAAAAACTATAATTACATAATAGATAATGTATGTTAATGACACTCATAATTTTCGGGGAATATTTTCATTTTCATAACAGTCACTAGTTTTTAAATAAGTAGTTCATATCTTTCATTTTCTAAGCAGTCACAACTTTCATCCTCTTCCACAACATTTTCAACACTCGGAGAGTCAAAAATTACATCCTTGTACCAGTGTGACCAATTATTGTTAATGCCATTTTTGTCAATAATTTGGTTTGAACTAAAGACAGGCTATGGACAAAACACTCTTTGCTTAAAACCCTAATTTTGTTTACTAATTTCGTATGAGACAAACCTTGTTTTGATGGCTAATACTCATCACATATTTTAGAGTCCTGAAAAACAAATCTGGTGATATCAAAAACTAAAAAAACGTTTTGACAGTTACCTCCTCATAAGTACAATTACTAAATATTGGCCGTTTAACATTAAAATATAAATATATTTGTTATTTTTTCATCCATTCTACTGAAGATTACACGGATAAAGGGATAGCATTAATTTCTCATCTGTTTAAGACAAAAGGTGTTTATTAAAGGCTAAATGAGACAAGTGGGATTAAGGAGGCGGTGGTGAAGGTTCCCACCGGGTTTAGTACTACCCTTTTACTCATTAGCTTTGAATTTGATTAGTCCGACCCATTAGGGGATTAGTTTGGTTTTAGACCCAACAACCTACACATATTTTCATTCTAAACACCGAGTCCACGGCATGAGAAGAGCCTCCAGTAAACAACAAATTGAAACGTTGAATCTTCATTATCCAGAGTGATTTTCCTTGTTAAAAAAAAATTAAAAACATGTAACTTTAAAAAAAAAAATTTAATCAATGTATTGAATGTTTCAACTCTATGCAAAGAAATACATCAAATGAATATGAAGACGACGTTCATAATAACATGTCAATTTCATGTAAACCAACTACCCACCGGTAGATCTTTAAAAAAAGTTCTGTATGTATACTATTATATAAATTGATATGCCATTTTTTCGTTTGTGATCGCTAACCGCGAAAACATTTGTACCAAATTTTAACTACACAATCTTCAGAGTTCAAGGAAGTTTTAGCAATAATAAACTTTACATATTTTAATTAGATTGTTTTTAAGAAAAGCTATAAATATGTGGTGCGCATTGAACTTTAAAATTGACCGATAGTTGGCGATCGTCATTCAAGAGAGGTTATAAACATTCGGTGTTTTTATAGGACTAAAAATTGATAATAAAATTGGCTTTGTTATTAAAAAAGATATAAATACATGGTGCAACATGTGGATGGATGTTCTTTTAAATTATGAACTCATAAATTGATTTTTAAATTACAATAATGTTCTTACGTCATCTTCAACCACATAATCTGTGCAATGGTACCTGTTAAAAAAATTACAACTATGCAGGAAAATACCATTGAGGCTATAATTCTCACTGAAACACATGAATCGCATTTATACAAAGAATCCCAATGATTCCTACTGATCTACCATTTCGATTCTGAAGATAAAAATTCCCAATATATACTATTACATAAAAGGACAAGCCGTTTTTCGTTTGTGATCACAAACCGCGAAAACTGCTGAACCAATCTGTACCAAATTTTAACCTGATCAACTTTGTAGTTCAAGGAAGGTTTAGCAATAATAAAATTTACACATTTTTAATCAAATTTTTTTTATAAAAAGCAGTAAATATGTGGTGCGTAGTGAAGTTTGAAAATTGACCAATTGGTGGCGAGTGCTTTTTCAGAGAGATTATAAAGGTACAGTGTTATATAGAACTAGGAATTGACAATAAAATTTGCTTAATTCAAATAAATTGTTATCAAAAATACAGAAAATATTTAGTGTAAAGTGTGGATCCCTGGGGTGATTAATAATCGAACAATATGTGGTCAGCGCCATTCTGCAATAGAGTTTGCAATGGTAAAACTATTAAACCCATCTGTACTAAATTTAAACTATATTATCTTCATAGTTGTAGGAAGGTTTAAAATAGTATTTACTACAATAATAGTTTAAATGTCCAGTGTTAAGCGGCAGAGGTTTTCTATACTGTCAGTAACTTTTATGGTTAGAAATTTAAATCCAATAAGATGAAATCGAAAAAATTATTTCTGCCGCACTAAAGATTATTTCCTTGTCAAAATAACGATTTCTTATTTTTTGATATTGTGTGTAAAAAATGGGTGACCTAACCTTAATTTTTGCGTTAGGTTTTTAAAAGACTGAAATTTCAATGATTTGAAATTTATTCTGATGTTTCAGGTCTATTAAATAAATAATGGGCTGTATAAAAAAAAAAATACTGTTTCTTAAACAAATATTTGTATTATTTTTTCTTTGATATAAAATACAATTAATACTTAAAGTATAGTCCATTGTTATCTACCGTCATTACCCATCAGCTAGCCAATTGCTCGATGCCACGCAGATACCATTCCTTGGGATAGCTGTCGAAGAACTCTATCCGTAGGTGCGATTCTGGATTATATGGTGAACTTTTCTTTGGTTCGACGGGAAGTGTGTGAACGAGCCGGTCTTTTTCACCTTCCCCATAGAGAGAAGATGGCGACTAACAGTATCTTTCGACACACCACACTCCCTGGCAAGTTCGCGAGTACTTGTGGACGGATTTGACTCAACAGCTTCCTTCAGAACCTCATCAATATTCATTAATGGGTGCCCGGAGCCCTTCTTCCTTTCCAACGTCATATCTCCACTTCTAAATTTTTCAAACCAACGCCACGCAGTGCGCTCTTCAAGGACACCTTCCCCTTCGTATTTAATAATTTCACGAGTTACTTCAGCGTGATCCCTTAATAAAGGGATTATTAAGTATTGGTAAATAATAAATAGCATTAAGATATTTACAGACTTTTGAACTTTGGAATTTGATAAAACGATCATTTTTTTTCATACGCCCTATTAGTAACATTAGTTGTGTGAAAGAGCAGTAATTTTACCTACAAATACTATGACAGAGAAAGTAAATAACATTATTATTAGAAAATTAAATTGTGACAGCCGAGAATATCTCTACTAAATGAATAAATAAATCGGTAATTATCTGCTAAAATTATCTAAGTACTTCACTCTTAAATTTGAAAAACGAATTCAATACTAGAAGCTAATTCAATATTTATTTTATTGCTAATGATATGTCCTTATTTATGTACGATCCATTTCTAAGCCTGATAGATAAATTATGTATTTATAATATTTCTCATAGATAAAGAAATCTAAAACATCAACAATTAAATAGAATTTCATAACATTGATTTGTATCAATAATCAATACTTATCAGGTAATGTATCAATATCAGGTGGACACAATCCCCCTTGGATCTTGAAGAGTGATACAACAAAGAAGAGAAGAGCTTTGTCCAGTTTCCAGTTAGCCTCTCGAGGCGGACTTCCTTTCTTATGTAACAGCCCACCCTGCTTGCTCTGTCAACACTATTTTTATAATATATATAAATATATATATATATATATATATATATATATATATATATATATATATATATACCAGTACCTATATATAAGCATATAGTAACTATATAGTATTACTATAGTATATTAATTGAATGAATAAAATTATACAATAAATAAATAAAACAACAATTTTTTATTATAAAGTTGTATTATAAAGAATGGGCCAGCAGAGGACCACCCTCCAATTTCAATTCTTTCTCCCTTGTTCTTTTCTTATCTTGCAGTATGCTTTCATCTGTTCACCATGTTTCCTCTTTCTGTCCTCAGACCATTTTGCACCAGTCCTTTTCACTTTCCTGCCCTGGAATCCCTCCATTTTCAATACCTTTTGCCGAAAGTCTTCTCTATTATTTATTTCTTCTATTTTTATATTGTTTTTTTCTAAATCCCTTTTTACTTCATTGACCCAGCTTGTTGTTGATTTCTGATATCTGATATCTTACTTGTCAATCTACTATCTGGCATTTGATATAAATGGAAAAAAAATTATATTTAAAAAATATAAACTAATTCAGTGTATTTAAAATTTTCAATGCGATTAAAAATGGAAACAATTTGAACTCTTATAATTATTATTTATAGTCAATATTAATAATATGAAAAATGATGTTTGAACAATCTTTAGGATATTTCATCTAAAGTTAACAACATTAGTAGGTGGGTATCTATTTTTTTTTCATTATTATTATTATAGTAGTATACTAAAATTAAATATTAAAAGAAAAATTAAGTAAGTATAGTGGCAGGCGAAAATTCCACCCAATATTTCTATTTCTCGGCTAAAATTTTCAGATTTGTTTTAGGTGCCCATATTCTTTAATCAAAGGGTAAAAAATTTATTAGAATAATAATTAAATAAAAGTAAACAATCTGTGAGGAATTTGCAAAATATTTTGAGAAACTGCTAAACTGTGAGGAGCCAAAGGAGAAATTGGAAACAACTGATAATACTCCTCTGGAGGAGGAATCCTACCCACCAGATAATGAAGAGCTGGACGACATCATCGCATCCCTAAAGAACAATAAAGCGGCAGGGGAGGATGGAGTTATCGCTGAGATGTGGAGACTCACTGGGAAAAACTTCAGGAAAATAATCACGGAAATGTTGATGGACATCTGGAATAAAGAAGAAATCCCAAAAGAATGGAATACCGCTCTAATACACCCACTACACAAGAAAGGGGACAGATCTAATGCAAGCAATTACAGAGGAATATCCTTGCTGCCTGTAACATACAAAATCTTCTCTAAAGCTCTCCTAAACAGGTTATACCCACAAGTAGACCCAAAAATCGGAGAATACCAGGGAGGTTTTAGGAAAACCAGATCATGCCAAGAACAGATCCTGAGCCTCAAACTCCTGATCAGGCACTACAGAAACAAAAGCAGGAAAAACCTATTCATCTCTTTTGTGGATTTCAAGAAAGCTTATGATTCCGTGGATAGAGAAACTCTACTCAGAATACTCCAAGAATATGGTGTCGATCAGAAGACCAGAAAACTAATAGGATTAACCCTGTTGGAAACCGAGTCGAAAGTCAAGTACCAGGGACACATCAGCAAACCCTTCCAGATCAAAACGGGTCTCAGGCAGGGAGATGGTTTGTCGCCGGTTCTTTTTAACATGGTACTGGATAGGATCATGAGGGAGTTATGGAGAGAAAACGACTCAGGAGCAGTACTGGGGACCAAAAGGAATTTCGTAAAAGTTAGATGCCTCGCCTATGCGGATGATCTCGCCCTTCTTGCAGAAACTGAAGAAGAAGCTATTGCTCAGATAAACACATTATCAAGAATCGCCAGGAAAACGGGCCTACAAATTTCTGCAGAAAAAACAGAACTCATGACCACAGACATAAAGTACAAGAAAAAAGAAGTGAACACCATTTGTGGGAAAATCAAGGTTGCACAAAAGTTCAGATATTTAGGAGAAATCATCTGCAGTAATGGCTCGGATCGAGAGAGTTTTAAGGAGAAAGCCACCAAACTGGAAAAGTTATTTTTCAATATCAGGAGTTTCTACAATAAGAAGAATTTGTCCATCAAAGCCAAGGTCAGACATTATAATACCGTGATCAAGCCCGTGATACTGTATGGGACCGAGACATCTTACCTCCCTAGCATGGAAAAGCTGTTGAAGGTAGAAAGAAAGATACTCAGAAAAATCTACGGACCAAGAAAAACACCAGAAGGTTATAGACTAAGGTCCAACAGAGAAATCTATAATAACAACAAGAGTCTAGAAACCGATATCAAAATAAGAAGACTGAGATTCTACGGGCACATGATGAGGATGAGTCCTGAAAGATTGAACGGGAAAATCTTCCGACATTTCCAACAGCAAAAGAACACATCTGGGTTTTTTAGACAGATTAAGGATGACATGAATTCAGTGGGAATAAAAGATACAGACTGCCAAGATAGGGAAACATATAGAAAATCATTAAATGACATAAAGGTCTTCGTGGGAAGGGAGAGAATAAGGAGGAGTGGGGCTTGGACGGAGGAAAGAAAAGCCAGACATGCAGAACGAATGAGGAGGTTTTGGGAAATGAAGAAGAATCCCAAATCATGATATTCGCGTGGTCTATAAGGCCTTTTCGCGCCCAAAAAAAAAAAAAAAAGTAAACATTATTTAAATTTAAAATTAATAAAATTTTAATTAATATGGTATTAATTTATAACAGTTGTGCTTAGTATTGTTTATATTTCACATGTCTTTTTTAAAGTATATAGGACGTAAACCTCTAAAAAAGAACGAAACATAAAAAAAAAAAAAAAAAAAAAAAAAAAAAAAAAAAAAAAAAAAAAAAAAAAAAAAAAAAAAAAAAAAAAAAAAAAAAAAAAAAAAAACTATTGGGTAGAAGTTTTCACATATCAGTATATAATATGAGTGATAAATTAAATATATGTAATAAGAAAATAAATTAATAAAGAATAGATTTAATGAGTTTATCAGTGCTAATAATAATTAGAATAATTACCCTGGATTTTAAATTATTAGGTATACATTTTTATTTTATATATATTTTACAAATGACTGACACATTTCCATTCAATAACGGTCTACAACATATAAAAAAATAAAAATAAAATTTCGAAAAAACATTATATTCGACATATATACAGTCTTTTCGAAAGAAATCTGTAAACCTGTCTATTATAAATTTTATTTATTTTTTTTAATATATTGTATAACTATTATTGAATGACATATGAATCCATATGAATACAAACTAAAAACTAAATAGGTATGGTAACATTAAAAGGTTATTAACATGTTCAATTTTCCTGCCAGTATACTTACAACTAGTTCATTTTTCTTTTAATAGTTAATTTTAGTATACTACTATAATAATAAAAATAAATAAATACACTGAATTAATTTATATTTTTCAAATTAAAATAAATTTTTTTTGACTATATTCGTCTCACAAGAGCTAACGAAATTGAATCTGTCTTCCAAAAAACTAAAGATACATATAATTAAAAAAAAAATCTTTCTCTTAAAGCTTTTAAAGGTTTTAAACTAAAAAGTAATACAGAAATATATCAAAATATTGAAAAATTAAGTGATGCGATGAGGAAACGTAAATTAACATTCTATGGTCATTTCAGACTAACAAAGAAAATTTTCCTACAAAGCCTTCAAAAACAGAAAATGCATGGATACTTTTACGGATCGTAGAAGATCTGATGGTGGCAAATATACAACGGTATACAATGTGGTACAGAGACAAATTTCAGACAGCAGTCAACAAGATCAAATTTCCAGAAGTAGTTAAACACAAATTTGACAATGGTCAGATGAAAGGAGGAAACACCAGAGGGAGATGATGAAAGAAGTATTGGAAGGAACGGAAGAGTAAGAAATAAATTATTGTACGTGGTTCACAGATTGCCGAATTCGGAAAAAAAAAATAAAATATAGACATGGATAGCAAAACCTTTTTTTCCCCCTTCAAATTCCTAAAGGAACAGTATAAAAAATAAAATTGTTGTTGTTTGTTTAAGGACAAACAAGCGTAGAAAGGGAGGTTTTCCTAAAGGTTACCAACAATTCTTGCCAGAGTGAGAATTTCCATTTCATAGAACAATATAATCAACCCAGGTGGTAATCGACACTCACCTCAAGTCGACCACCACGGCTCCGAAATTGTAATAAATTATTTTTATTCCTAATGTATTTTGTATTTAGAATTCACTTCATACCTAAATATGTGGAATATAACGTAAACTGGAGAGTTTTTTTTTTTTTTTTTTTTAATGTGCGAAATTGTGTAATTATCTAGAAATATAAATACTTCTAAGGCATATAATAATGTTTTAGATTCGGCAATAAAAAGAGGGGACTCAATATCAGTTTCTTAATGGCTAGGAAAATGTTAGGATTAATGATTGTTAAGAGAGTAAAAATAGTGTGTTTCCATGACCTAGTTGTTGGCTCAGACCAACACTGAACTTCAATAGTTTGATGAGTTTAAGCAATGAGAAAATTGTATACTGTCATTACAAAGTTAAAAACATAGGCTTTGTCCAAGTCTTAGTAATTATTTAGATATTTTTTAATATAGCATTTAGGAAATATTAATGGCGTCTAAAAGCTCTCTAAATCATTAGGATAATGTTTAAATGTTTGTGAAAATAGACATTTATAAATTTGATAGGGCAATATAACTGAATCAGCCTTGGCACTCCTGTTAAAAGATGACTCCAGGCACCGCTGGATTCCAGCCAGCGGATTGTTTTTTTTTTCTTTCTTTTTCTGTAAACGAGACCGCCGTTCAACTGTAAATAATGGCAACGTGAACACATTAAGCTGATTTAACGGAACGATCTGCTTGTAATAGGAGTTTTGTACAGATATCATCTCTCTTCTCTGTGCCAGGAATAAATAGATGTTGCGGATCGGATATAAATATCATAATGATAAATAATGAAAAAAGCTATATTTAAAGAATAATAATATAGAATAATTTTTAGATGTGATTTCATTTTTAACTACTGTCTATCTACATTAAGATACTTATGTTTAAGTACAGTGAAACTTCAACTATCCGGATTAATTGGGGCCAACATTGATCTGGATATCCAAAAATCTAGATTTACAATTAAATTAGGGTATTGAAATAAACTCGCGACGGCAATGGGGCCCATCTTAATCTTACCTTGGTAGGATGTTTGTGCTATGCTTCTAAAAATTCACTAAGTGTACATTTAATCAGGAACTTGACAGTTATGAGGTGTATGTGCTCCGCCCCTAATTTTGAGACACAGTTCCGGTAGCTGCCGCTTGGTCTATTTTGTTTTATGTCTTTTATAGTGTCATAAAAACTAATAATGCGGGATCTATCATGTTTTACGTCAACTAGGAACCACTGCCTACAATAATTGTAAATAAACTATTTAAAAAAAAAAAATGTATGTTATAAAAAAATATATATATTTTTTCCTCGAATCAATCCGGATTTCACTGTAGTTATCAGTTAAAAATCAATTAATACTTCATGAAACATCATTACAAGTAATAAGAGACCGATAGTTAAAATAAATGACTTTTTATCAGTTATTAACAACAAATGATTACAAGTTAAGTAAAAGCGAATAACTAGCTTTTACTTAACTTGTAATCATTTCAGCTTTTAATTTGTTGAAAATATAAAAAAATCTAGATTCAAAAAGGAAAAGGATAGCTTAGTGGATGTGCCACTGGTCTAGTAACTCCTCAGCCCTGGATCAGGTCTCGCTGAAAGCAGAAAACTTATTTTATTTTATTTCAAACACGGATCGACTTCTGGTCCGTATTACTTGCTCGGGCACATCCATCCTCCCTCTATAAAGTGTGTACTCTTAATTGAGGAAAAGTCTAGAGATTGAGCGGGATTCAGACTAAAGCCCCTCCTTACAACTCTTGATGCAGAATCAATACATTCTTACAAAGTACTTAAACCCAAGACGTTTTTTTTTTTCATTTGCTATGAATTTTACTTATGTCAAAAATTAGTTATGACCGAAAATATGTAGAGTTTTTCGTTCAATATGGAATATGTTGTCTGTAGATTTAGATTTCACTTCGGAACCTAAATTTAAATTTCAAGATGTATTAATGAGGTTTTTTTTTTTTTTTTTTTTTTTTTTATCATAAACCATTTTTTAGATATAGAAATCAAGTCAAGTCTATAAATGATCTCTCAATAATTTTACGTCTGTTTTCGTATATTTTTTACTATTGTTTAACTGTTTCTTTATATCATACCTCTCTACTTGTATTTTTTTTTACTGTTGGAAAATTTATTAATTTATTACCTTTTCTGTTATCAAAATAACTATGTTTCAATTTTTTTTATTTTTCAATTAATATAGTTTGCATGCTTTATATTAAAATATTGTCAATTTAGTGTGTATGCTACGTAAACTGTTATTATCTTTCTCTGATTTTTATATATCTTATGGTAATTACTTTTGGGTTTTTCATACTCCATCCATGATGCTCTCAAAATTTTATTTTTATTAATTAACATATTTTTTAGCTCTGATAATGTCCTTCAAAAGTTTCCCTAAAACGTCAAAATAAATAAATAAATGTATTTTCGAGAATTCTCGTAATTGAAACTGTTTTATATACAGTTTCTTTTTAATAATTTATCAATATATTAGAACACCTATTAATCGGCTTTTAATTTTAATGGGTCTTAGGATTGGCTGTTCCTTTAACTTCCATAAATGAGATTTCATTTAAGAGTAATTTTAGTAAGAACGAAGTATTTAAAATTAATGTTTAACTGCTCCAGCTTCCAATTTTTTTTAAATACTATTTTTAGATTGAATTGTCCTTGAGGGAAAATCCACTTCATATGATCTTTTATTAATAAGAGCATTGACATTTATTGAGTGAGATCAGTGGAAAGACAGGCTTCACGGTTGGATGGCCTATCTGTGTCAAGGTAGGCGCTGAAGGACTGGTCATCATAGACACGAAGGCCTTATGAACGTGCTACCATGAACTATTATCAGATGGATTTTCTATTTAAAATGGCTTTTAGTAATTTAAAAAATAGTTCATTTCTTGATATTTTTACCACTTACGTATAACATTAACGAATAATACAACAAAATACATGTACATAAAATTTTCTACAAATCGCTATTTAGGTTTTTTTCTACGACTAATTATTTTGGCTCAATACTCCAGTCAAATTACGTACGAATTTTCATCTTCCTCAAAAAGTTAGTTTTGATCGTATTGAAGAGCCTATTACACAAAAACGGCAAACCCAATCAAAAAATGTTACATAACAAAAGTTGTTGATCATTAAATTTTGTGCAAGATAAGATTTTATAATACAAAGTTTGTTTAATCCTACTCTAAGATATTTCAATAAAAACAAAAAATGTTGGTTTATTATCAAACTTCAAAATGTTGACACTTTTTCCAGTTTTTTGCTTGTAAAATTTTATACGTTTTTTAAAAAGAATATTGAATTCTGCATCGATTGATTTCATATACATTAAAATCGGTTTAGCGGTTTGGCCACGCGTTCAAAATTCAGACAGTTATCACTTCTCCCGAAAACACGCTAGTTACGACTCTTTGCTATAAATCCGAAGCTATTGGTTGAATCCGATATTTCTTTTTTCTATCTAAAAGCTGGTTAAATTTACAATCTAAAGTTAGACCCAATATACAGGGTGTTCCATATTCGAAGGCCACCCCATTTTTTCCACAGTTTTTGAAATTTTGAAACGAAACTCTCAGGGTCTCAACTGTGTCAAATAAAGTTTCTTTTCAGGTTATAGTCTGCTCTCCAACCTTCTCCAGTTCTTCTCCAGCGACCCCAACCTTGGAATTTTCCATGGGATGTGGTAGTTTTTACGACGGATTTCGATATAAAATCAAATTTCGAATCGATTTTATACTGGTGAAATTTTTTATCCGAGGCACCGTTTCGCCGCAAATCACGAAAAATCATTTTAAGAAAATAAGGAATCTAAAACTGGCATTGAATGAATAAATTAATTAGAAATTACTGTTTAGTGAAAAAAAAATCAATTGCAGGAGGTTTTGGCTCCTAATATAGCTAAAACTGGTATTGCAAAAATAAAATTTTTGGGGAAAAACTTCCATGTCGACCTGTTCTCACCGCTCGGCGTACCGGTCGCGGGAAGGACTTAATTTCATATTTTTGTTCTAAGTTTATTTTATTTTTTTAATACCAGTTTTAGACTGCTTATTATCTAAAAATGATTTTTCGCGATTTGGGGCGAACGGTGCCCCGGATAAAAAAATCCATCGACGGATTTCGATAGAAAAAAGTTTTGAATCGATTTTATAATGGTGAATTTTTACCAGTTTTAGCTATATTAGGAGCCAAAACCTCCTGTAGCTGAAAAATGTTTTTTTCAATAAACAGTAATTTTTCATTCATTTATTCATTCAACACCAGCTTTAGAATGCTTATTTTCTTAAAATTCTTTTTCGCGATTTTTCCGGCGATAAAAAAATTCACCGGTATTAAATCAATTCAAAATTTGATTTTCTAACGAAATCCGTCGTAAAAAAATACCATATCTCATTGGGAATTCCAAAGTTTGGGTCGCTGGAGAAGGTTGGAGAGCAGAATATAACCTGAAAAGAAACTTTATTGGACACAGTTGAGACCCTGAGAGTTTCGTTTCAGAATTTCAAAAACTGTGGAAAAAAAAAAGGGGGTGGCCATCGAATATTGAACACCCTGTATAAAATTTTGATCAAGTTCCGTAAAACACCCATTCCAGAACGCTAAAAACCGCGTATTATAGCGAAATTCACCTCTTTTTTTTTTGGCCCATTTCTAGCTATAATTCGAAAACTATTCTCTGATCCAAACTTTCATTTTTTCATCTCAAAGCTGATTACATTTGCTATCAGATCCTATATATGAAATTGTGATTAAATTCCGTATAATACCCACGTCAGCATGCTGAGAACACCGTACTGTAGTGAAATACGAGTTTTTTTTTGGCACATTTCTCGCTATAACTCCTTCTTTCTCCTTCTTTCTGGAAGTTCTTTTTTTCATCTCAATGTTGGATAAATTTAATATTAGATCTTATGTATAAATTTTGATTAAATCCCACTTATACCCCCGCATTTTTTAGAAGGTTATTTAGAAAAAGGTTATAGTTGCCGAGTTATAAGCAAAAAACAACAAAAAAAAAATGAAATGTTTTACTCTTTTTTTTTATTTTCTTTGATGATGTGTCACGAAATTTTGTTAGCAAACCTCAGATCAGGATTCAACCCCCTCCTCCCCCCCCAAAAAAAACAACATATAAATAGAACAGCCACAAAAAAATAAATAGAAATAAAAATCATTGCTATGAGAGAGAAGATTTTATTGTAATGAAGTTGTTGGAAACAAAGTTTGGCAAAATTTAATCATGATTTAATATTTGGCAACTTATTTCCTGGAATCAATCAAGTGATTAATC
Source organism: Euschistus heros (assembly GCA_003667255.2). Taxonomy (NCBI): domain Eukaryota; kingdom Metazoa; phylum Arthropoda; class Insecta; order Hemiptera; family Pentatomidae; genus Euschistus; species Euschistus heros. The sequence continues at coordinate 3,092,839 of RCWM02000052.1, read as the reverse complement.
ATGATTAAATGAGATAATTGATTTCAGGAAATTAGTTGTCGAATATTTGATCATGATTAAATTTTGCCAAACTCTGGTTGGATCTTGGCGTTTTTTAAAGTACCCGGATTATTCAATAAAAATGTTTTGTGATCATTTGATTTAAAAACACGAACCTGCATTAATTTCCGAACAAACCAATAACAAATGAATATAAACGTTAATTCTTGGATAGTTTTATGGACTGATTATTGTTTTATTAATATTTCTTCTAAATTTTCTCTACCATATGTTAACATTAAATTCTGTAGAGGAGAGAAAAAAAGCTTAAAACTTTAGTTGTATTCCGATTTGAATCTTTTCTGGATAGCAACATGTCAATCTTTATCAACAAATAACAAACTAAAATGATTGAAATGTTTTATTTAAATAATATTTTACTGAAATATAGTAACATGATTACGTGAATTATTTATTGTTTTTAAAATATAAGTATATAAAATTGTCGAAATATATAAATAAATATTATATAGCTACTACGGATTGAGTGAGCAGGAGAAAATACAAGAGAAGCTTGTCAGAGGGTGCTGAATCGATTTAACATATTTCTGGGTGTGGTACTACTGCTCTGTGCTCCCTTCTCCAACATGGGCTCTTGTCACTTCTATGATGTATTCCTTGTATTTCACTGTTTCGGTTTATTATTATAATTCGCATATTAATTTATTGAATATTATGTAATAGTACATATAGTACAATGTAAACTAAATTCTTATTAAACGGTTCTAAATTCATGTAAATTGAATCATTCATTAATTTCAAGCTACATACTTTTTACAAATGAATTACCTTATTAATTCTTACTTATTCTTGTCAACTTATTTTTTTAAAGATTTACGAAGAGGAATAAGGAGGAGATTCATTATTAACTTGAAATCAGATTAACTTGTTCACCAAAATTTTGCCGAATTCTGATTGTAAGTTTTGAAAACCCAATTGCATGGGGTTTGTCTAATAGTGAATGATTCTTCCATGATGGAAACAATCCTGAACAACAAGAATTTGCTAAAGGCCCCGATCTTTAAAACCAGTTCCCTATGTTCATTATTTGAGTGGTAAGGGTTATTAGTACCGTATCTATTAAGATAATAGAGGATAGAACTTAATATGATACTTTCAGAAAATCTGCGAAATGTGAATGAGAAGCAGGAGAGCCTGTACGGAAATTAAAAATCAAAAAATATAAGTTAAGTACCTACAATCCATACTATTATATAAAAGGACAAGCCATTTTTCGTTTGTGATCACTAACTACAAAAACCGCTGAACCAATCTTAACCTCATCATCTATATAGTTCCTGAAAGGTTTAGCACTAATAAAATCTACTGTTTTTCAATTAATTTTTTTATTTAAAACGCGATAATATGTGGTTAAAAAATAAATTTGGACAATACATGGCGGCAGCATGAGAGGTTCCAAACATATAATGTTCTACAAAGCTTGAAATTGATAATAAAATTTACTTATATTCAATTGAATTATTAAAAAAGATTTTTATATGTGGTGCGACATGTACATGACATGGATTCCATGGAGATTCCATGGAGATCGATATGTAGTTAACAAACACCATTAGGCAATAGAGTTTAAAATGTTAAAAATACTGAGCACATCTGTACGAAATATTAACTACACCATCTTCATTGTTCTAGGAAGATTTATCAATAGTAAAATTTTTAATATTAAAAAATTAAAATGTACTATGTTGGGTGCCAGAGACGAGGTTTGCCACACTGTCATATACTTTCATGATTAGAAATTAAAATCCAACCAGATGAAATCAATAAAATTATTTCTTCCAAATCAAAATCATTAGCAAATCAAAATGTAGATTCTTTGTTTTTTGATACTGTGTAAAAATATGATTCATAGGCCTTTATTTGTAAGCGTTGATAATGCAGTCCATTATCCGCTAAAGTTTCTGAATAGTCTCTTTTTATCTGGATTACCAACTCTTACATTAAAATTGAAATTAGATGTCCAATTATGCTTTTACGTAATCTTCAAACACTTAATCAGTGCAGTTGTAACCAGGTTAGCAATTACTGGTTTACAGGATGACTAGAAAATAGATACGGATCCGATAGGGGGAAGACTACAGGCTAATCTGAGTCGATTTTACTATAAGAACTACTGTCCGAAAATTAGGCGTTTTCGAATTATACTAATTTTTAAGTTTTATAAAATTAACGTGCTTCATACGTTAAACAAGTCATAAAACTGAAAACTTGGGTATTTGTTCTGATTTTTTTTTTTTTTTTTTTTTTTTGGTTTTACAATAAAAATATTTTGAAATACGAAAATTGATACTCAAATGTACATTATTGACGTTATCTCATGCTTCAAAAGAGTTCAATTTTTGTTTAAAAAAAATCTTCGTTCATCACAAAAACTTTAATTTACTAGGAAAAATCACCTACAAATTTTTTGTACAAAATAATTAGAAAACATCTACGTTTTATTACCTTTCAGATGAGGTATAAAAATCACAAACCGGTTAAGAATGGGCTATATGGCTGAATTGGACTATTAAAGAGGAGGAAGAAAAAATCAATAAAAATACTACATATACAAAATCATACTTTAATATAGGATAATTTGTTTGAAACTATATTTTTTATTTTTATAATACATTTTCAATGTGGCGCCCTCTATTTCTAATGCACATGCGTGCTCTTCTTATTGCAGCTGACTTTACTAGGCTTGAATTCCTTGTTTTGCATGTCTTATCCTGTTTCTGAGGTCTTCTATTGTGGGTACAGGATTTTGATCAGATGCTAAATTTTTCATCCGACCCTACACAAAATTTTTTTAAAAGTTTTATGACTTGTTTGACATATGAAGGACGTTAATTTTATAAAATCTTAAATATTAGTATAACTCGAAAACGTCTTATTTTTGGACAGTAGTTCTTATAGTAAACTCGACCCAGATTAGCCTGTACTATCTGCCACTACCGGCTCCGCATCTAATTTCCAGTCACCCTGTATGTGAAAATATCAATGAAAAATAATGATCAATTGTAAACTTCAATTCAAGATTTTTATCGATAGACGAATAATACTTCAATTATTAGTTAAAATTACCTAATTTATTTACTTATGAGAGCGGGAGAAGCCGCGAAGGGGTATTCTAGTAATTATATATTCCAAAAGATATCACTGAGCCAGACGCAATAAAATACTTTATCAATGTCAAGGAAAACTGTTGAGTAGCATTATTTTTCTCTCAAAATTGGAAAAGATATTATGTTCTGAACGATGGCCCTAATGTAAAAACGGTAATATGAAAGAAGGTCGAATAGATATTATACTATTGATTCATGTTTTAATAGATTTTTAAGATCATTTAAAAATTTCCCCATTAACAGGTTGAAGTTCAATAACACTTTAACATGAAGGATTTACGTATTGATGAGTGAGTCGAGTTCTATGTTAATATCCTAAAATAAAAAAACACCATTTTTCGTTTAAAGGATTGCATCGCAGCAGTTACGTAAGCGAGCCACTATCGTATTCACAACTTTGCTGAGTTCATTGTCCGGGAGGTAATCGATTTTTATAACTCATCAAATCATCGATGTTATATAATCGATGAAGAGATTGCATTCTGATATGATAATATTCTACAATGCGGTATTAGTATTTGTTTATATTTCGTTTAACTTACACATTTTTACTATACATGTATTTTAGTTATTCTTACATAATTAAACAAATATTTTCGGGCCTAGTATCAATGATATTTTACTTCTTAAGTTTTTTTATATTCATCTCATCTTTTTTCCTAATGAAAGGACAGTTTCTTTAAAAAAAAAACTAGATTATCATTGTTGTCTTGAATATATGACCCTAGGACATCATTTGTCACTTTGTTTTAGGAAATATGACAAGAAACATATAATGATGTGAATAGTTATAGTAATACTTATTAGGAAGTATAATCGGGAAAAATAGTTTCATAGCATAACTTAATTTCCATTTGTTTTATTTTTTAACTATTTATTGATTTTCACAACTGTATAAAAATGTGTACAATATGTAAATTTGAGGAAATTATAACGATGATTTGTCAATAACATGGGAAGAACCACTTAATAGTATCACTTCAATAAAAAAAAAAAAAAAAAACCTATTTAAGAAAGTCTCTTGGTCATCTTTTCAGACGCCTCGGTGGATTATCGGGAATAGAATGGGAAGCAAGTTGAGGAACTGTTGGATTAGAATGGTTATAGAGTTTATTATGAAAGGATAGGTATCTGGTTTGGGCTAAATCAGTATCGTATGAAACATTAAGGTCTTTATGGAAGAAGGTTATTTGTGACAAAGCAAGGAACATTAAGAATACTTCTCTAGTTGGAGTCCTAGATAGCGGATCTGTTCAACAGGGATCAATGGAATGTTATTAAAGAATACAGGAAGTCGCAGGATTACGACGAAAGGTATAGGTTATCTGATGAGATTTATTTCAATTCTCCGATTTTGACACCATTCTTGAATGTTTATGATATGCTTGAATGTTCGCGTCTTTGATGCTCTCACTATTTTGCACTTCATTAATTGATTATTTAATTATGTAATTGAAGTATACGATGGATTTTTACAGAGCTCACTGTTTGCTTCCACTAACTCAGAAACCAGTGATGAGGTGAGAAACAAGGATTTCCTAAAAGCCTACTTTAATCATCGCATGGTGGAAGGAAAACTTGTATGGAAATTCCTATCTTGAATGTAAATATTGTAAAGAAATATGAATGAGTACTTTGGAACACAATTAGTTTCTTCCTTTACTTATTGTCCTTGATTGTGGCAGATTGTAATTTTGTAAAAATAAAAACTTAAAAGAAGGTTATTTTTTCTTACTCTCCAAAGTATATGAGGTATCCACTATCTTTGGGCGGTAACATAAAGAACAATCAGAACAGTTTCCTTGAGGAAGAAGCTTATAGTAGCTATAAAAGTGGTAATCTAAACATAGCAGAAAACTAAACATAGGAAAGTTGAGGTAAATATTCTAGTTTATATTATTGTACACAATCATTAGCTGCGAATAACGTAACGATTAAGCTTATACAGAAACGTTTAAAACCAATAAACAATCTTTAAACAACTAAGGTAGGAATAAAAAGTTAAAAGAAATTTTGCTTTTAAATATTAGCTAAGTCGTAACCTGATGATCGGAGAAACTCCTGATACATATACCTCTATTTATTCTTTTAAATAAAATTAAAAAAATATATATATATAAAAATAAAATATTGATATTGCTGCATTTACTCATCCTCCTTTTTAAACCGACTTCAAAAAGGAGGAGGTTCTCAATTCGTCTGTATTTTTTTTTTCTTTTTTGTATGTTTGTTACGCGATTTCTCCGTCAATTATGAATCGATTTTGATGATTCTTTTTTTGATTGGTAGGGTATACCTCAGAGGTGGTCCCATCAAAATTTTATTGAAAGTCGGTGCCAACCAAAACAAACAGAATTCGAAAAAAAAAAAAAAAAAAAAAAAAAAAAAAAAAAAAAAAAAAAAAAAAGCAGGTAATTGTAAAGATCCTCACTATTTCATCACCGCCACGCTGCAGTCTCCTGCCATTTAAAAGTTTGTTGCAAAGGAAAAATTAAACTGCCCTTCTTGGCTGGCAGCGACCCCGAAAATAACTGATTATAATTTGTGAATAGATATATAAGAATCGATAATTCCGTTGATTGCAATTTAATACTCTTTGTTTCGAAGTAATTAATATAATATTTGTTTTTACATTTTAGCTCAAGTTTGAATATGGAGGTTTAGTCTCGAAGTCGGTTTTTTTTTTTTTTTTTTTTTTTTTCAAAAAATTATTTTTATGTAAAGTCAAGTCCAAAAAAATCTAATAGATATTTAAATTACGTAACTAAACAATTAATTACAATTTTTTCTCTTTAATTCTAAAATGCACAACTATCAGTTATCTCTTGACAGCAAGATGTGACGATATGAAGGATAACTGGCACATCATCCAATACAAACTCCTAATATGATATTTACCTAATATGATATTTAATTAATTTTAACAGAGTAGATCCCTCAACCAACTCCTTTTTAGCCTTCTTCGGATATTCTCTGTCATGTTTCTCGAGGCCTGGGCCTGTATAAAATTATTGATATGTCAAAAAAGTTTGTCTTGAAACCTTTAGTATAAAGGTCCATTTTAATTAATTACAAAATTAATGTTTTACTTTCGTTCTATTTTAGTTGCTAATAATTATTATCTCCCTGCGTGTTGTTGATATAATTGAAGTAGATTCGTGCCGGAGAGAGAGCAGAGCCTGACTCCCTGACCATTCCCACAATACCGAGTACATTAGTCGATTGCGTGTCTGTCCGGCCACTGTCCTATGAGCTAGTGTAATTTATTTTTTACTTTCATTATCATTAAATCGTCAGGCGATAGTTTTACTTAAAAAAAAAGTAGTTAGTCCTCTCGGTAATGTAGATATCTTTTCCGAAATTCATTACGTTAAATACAATGTTTGGGGATGGAAGCAAAGAATATGCCATGTGCTGTGTATTTATGACAGAAGGAAAAGTCATTTCCTATGAAGAACGTTACCGAGTATGGCAGAATTGCTAAAAAAAAAGAAGCAGATAGACTATCAGTACTAATTCAATATACTATAATTTAATACAAGTGAACCTTGATTACGTTTATATTATATTCCTTCAAATATATTATTTAGAACATTTAGTTGTTTAAAATTAATTACCCTTGTACACACACAAATATAAAGTCTAGGAAAAACCTGATAACTCAAATATTTTTTGCGAACTTGCTATCTCGAAAACTTATTATCTCAAAAAATTGATAACTCGGAGTAAACTTGTTCACCCTTCAACTTCTACTTTTGTCTGTAGATTTGGTTTGCTTTTTTTTTTTTTTTTTTTTTTAAAGCTTTTTTTTTTTTGAAATATCAATTTATTTTAAAAAGGGTTATCGGTACCTAAGATCGAAAATAGATTTTGGTAGCGACACAACACTTTATATATAGGTGTGTGTGTGTGTGTGATGTTTAACTTGTTGTCTTAAATATTTATAATATGTGTAGCAAAGTGCGGATATTTTAATTTTATATTTTTTTTTTGGAATGGTAATGAATGTTTAATATTCTAAACTCGTCTTCGAAAAAAAGAAAAAAAAATCTAATGGAAGTAGCGGAAAATTCATCAATCCTAAGAACGCATTCATTCCGACTTTATTATTAATGGATATACATATTTTTAATGTCTAGTGTAGCGGCGGCTAAGGGTTCTTGTGAACTCAGCCGAAACCGTCCACTTTTGTGAAGCTGGTAGCTCAATATGATAAATATAGTTAAATAAACATTTTGTCTGTAACTTTATTTCATAATTAACAAGGTTAGTTTAAATAACATGCAGCCTCTTTTCATCATCTTATAAATAAATAAAGCTTATAAATTATTATGAATAACTTAATGAACAATTATAACTTAATAATAATTTAACATTACATACAAATATAACCTTTCATTATAACCAATAGACATTAATGAATTACCAAGGTAAAGTTCAATAAACTATGGTTCAACGATGGCTTGACTTTGTGAGTGAATGTATGATAGATAGTAGATGCCGTTTAGAGACCCGTGGTGAATAAAACGATTATAGATGATACTACATAGTCACTTAGTATCAGATCTGGATTGTCGGGCCTTGCGCTTCGAATGCAAAAACATGTAGTGAGAGAGCTTATTCCAGGGGAGACATGACAATGTCTTGTCGCACACACACTGATGTCTCCGGGCCTCGTAGCACGTCACGTGACTCACGTAATTGCCCGAAGATCCACGAAGTTGCAAGATATAGCCTCAGGCTAAATTTTTATGAGGCCATGTGATCAATACAACAATAAAATTATTTAAGCACTTAAGTCTAAATTAAACCTATACTAAATACTAAAGCGTCGGCCTCAACATCTAGTGAAATATATGTTTCCTTCATACAATGTAAAGCGGCCTTCTGTATATAAATAATTATATTAATATAGGTAAGGCTATACCCTTATCATGCGAAGGATACCAGAAGTTATTAGCGGGCAGTTCAACAGTCAGGGCTCTTGGCTCCAGCGAAAGGTCAGGGGTCACGGTACGCCCACAGCCAAGTAAAAGAATATTTCCCTTCCCTTACATTAAAAATAAATTTAATATTCTCCTTGTATATTCGTGTTAACAGGTGAATCTTTCGGCCCTAAGAAAATGGACCAGGTTTCTTTGAAAACAACATGGATAATGCTTATTCTCGCTTGTCAAAAATATATTTATTAATTTGTAGATGCCCAGCTGGTAACGTTAAAAATGACATCAGGGATCAATAAAATACACAGTGAAACCTCTTTCCTGGCTTGATTTGCTAAACTTTACATTTACATTCGCCAATAGATGTCCATGTTGTTCCTTAAGTTGTATGTTCTAATAAACTGTTATGGTGTTCTAGTAATTTTTTGTGAACATGTTTTTATTAAGTCCAAATGTGTTCATTAACTATTTAGATTTGTAGGCCGATGTGTGTTAAGATTGTGTTTACAAACAGCCTTGTAATTTTAATGGTGCCTATACTGAATTGCGGTGTTTTGTAGCTAAAGACATCCTGTCTAGAAAAGTTGTTGATTTCAATAAGGTGGGACTTCGTGGGATGTAAAAGGCCTAGGATAATATGCAAATACATATTTTTTGTACAAAAATATGAATAGATATATTATTGAAACAACTTGTTCTAAATCTGTTGACATATTTTTAGGTTGCATATGTTAGCATACTTACTCCCTGGTTCTACAGGTCGGTGTGACCATTGGCCTGCCGTAATATTTCCTTCCCTTTTTTTTTTTGGAATGACTGCAATGATTTTCCAGTATCGAACTCCTTCGACGCATCTTTTATCACTCCATTCTCCAAACGAGTTCTTGGCCTTCTCCTTTTCTATTCCTGTACAATAATGTGATGCTCAGCATTTTCGTTTCAGTGCTTTCATCCCTTATTCAACCATCAGGCCTATCGCAGTCTAGCTTTTTTATATTTGGCAATTACCTCATTTTTCAGTTTACCCACAACTTCCGCATTACATTTTACCCTTCATCTTCCATCTCTAGTTTCACTATATATTTGTCTTATTATTTTTCTTACCAAACCCTTAAATCATTGGCAATCTACCGTTGATAAACTCAGGTTTTCCGTTCCACAGGCGAATACAGTGCATATCTGTCCATGAAGAAGAATTTTTGTTCTCCTTGATAGAATTTCGGAAATTAAATACTTTGCTGTTCGCAAAATTTGTCCTATTTCCAGCTATTATTCTATTTTATATTTCAGGGCTAATTTTATGGGTAGCAGGCCAAACTTTTTAATCTGGTTCTACTCTCAGCTCTAAGGGAAGGATAAAACTATACATACTTTGGTCGTTACTAAAGAATATGCATAACGGAATATAGCGGATAGATTTAACTGCATAGAATCATCTTTTAAAAAACCTAATAGTCAGTGATCAAGGTAAAAGAAGAGGCATATATTTTAAGTGTATGATCATTTAAAACCAGAACGGACATTGGGTTTTACATAATGATAAATAGTACAATTCCAATCAATGCCTTATCTCTATCGGCTATACCAAGATTACACTGAAGAGTTGATCAACTTCTCTTCCCCTACAAATATATTTACAGTTTCATACCTTTGGACTTGTTAGTAGAACTTGTAGAAATGTATGCTAACCATTCCAAGACTCTGTTCTCCAATGACGGCATTCTTCGGGAATTGGAAAAACAAAGATATACGCAAACAACACTGTTGTGTGTCGCTAGAATTTAAAATGTGCTAGGATATCAGCTGCGTAAATAGAAAAGATTCTTAGACCAAGGTCGTCGCCTTGAGGTATTCCAAGAGATATTGAATCCTTTACGAGTTTTTTAAAACCAAATCACAAACTATAAGAAGTTATCATACATTTTAATAAGAAATCCTGAAATGATATCAGTCTAAGAGCTATATTTTAGTGAGAATGCAATTTATAAAATAAATGTCCTGAAATGTATATATTTTTGTGTGACTGTTTACACACAAATAAGTGTCACTGTTAATAACACAAAGGCTTTGTGAATCATACGGATCTTGTTAGAAACCGGATCCATAAAGTAAACCTTTATGATATATCTTTGAAGCAGAAGGTGTAGGACAAAACAGCATCAGTACATTGTATGCAGCCATTGATACAATTCAGCTCAGACCATAATCCTTCATACTCGGTCTACCACCGGATATTTGTCCTCGGCACAGTCTGGTTATGTTTGTAGAGTCAGATTTACACTCGAACTCTACAATTTTTTAAGTGTTGAAGATTTTTTTTTTCTATTTTTTTTTTAAAGCTATTTATTGAAATTTACAACCATATACAAATTAAAATAAAATACATCTAGTAAATGTAATAATAGTGCTCAAAATGAAATGTTAATTGCTTTTAAAGCAACAACCCTTTGGTAGCACTTATAAAAGTTATATATCTTCTGCTTTGAGGGAAAAGTTATTAAGTAACCAAATCAATTTTTTTTCGTTTCTATATTCAAAGTGGAATATACTCATTAAAATTTTTTCAGATAGTTAAATAGTGAATTTTCTCATTCTCTTATGTGCTAACTGCATATATAGCAGTTGTATTCACTTAGTGACTTTTTATACTGATGGAAAATGATAATATCAACACTCTATGACTTTAAAAATTGCACTTTTATCTCCAAGATACTAGAAGGTTCCGAAGCCATCTTTATTTCAGACGCTTCTGACGGTTATCTATAATAGAATTCAAAGTAAATTGAGATACTGGTGGATTTGAATGGTTATGGAGATTCCTATGAAGGTATAGGTGTCTGCTTTGGGCTAAATCAACATTATGTTATCTTATATTGTACATTATCTTTATGGATAAGTTTGTTTGTGACAACGTAAGGAGCAGTGAAGATTTCTCGAAGGATTTAGGATTGTAAAGAATGGATACGAGATAAATTGGATAGCTTAGTGGAGCACCAAAGCTCAACTCCGGAAGTCCTAATTATTGTCATATAAACCATTCTCTTGTAATTAATCAGAAGGTTTGAACGTTTTTCTAGTAAAGAAGTCTAAAACGGCAGGCCGTTTCTTGCTGTTTTAGTCTTGTATCTTTAAGCTTAACTTCGTTATGGGACATTAAGCTGTGCAATGTCAAGTTTTGTATTCTCATAAATTCTTCATTGGATTAAACTTTTTTCAGGCTAATGTTACGCAATTCTTTATTCTAGGAGGTCTGAGAGCATTTTTATTTTAAATAAAGCGGATACAATTTGCACACTAGTTTCTGGAAAGGTTGAGAGAACTGTGAAGTTATAAAGCTGAGAAACTTCTAACTTCTAAGAAACTGCTATTATTTTATTTTCAATGACGTAGTCCTCTATATATAGAGAGTTATCAACACTCATTTATGGAATGTTAATAGAATGGATTTAATCAGAAGCTAATTTAAATATTTTTGTCTAAGAATTTTATCCTAATTATCAAACCTATGCAATGCAATATTTATCAGTTTTCTAAATAATTTCGTTATAACAAGCGTTTTGAAATATGATAGCAAACACAATACAATTATTCGTGTAATTGTGCCTAACAGCTGAATAATTTTAAAGTGCACCTCAATATATGAGGATAGACAATGCAGCTTGCTGTCTATATTGCGAAACCCGCAAGACAATAGGCGATCAACAACAGGCAGTTACGCAATTTTGGTTTCTTCTCCATATTCTTTATTCGATTAATATTCTATCTGATAGCAAGTTTTCAATGTTGCTCGTTCACAACCCCGTTAACCATAAAGCAGAAGTTACGAAAAGAGACCTTCGGCCGAGGTGCGTGCGTACCCAATGCGTGAAGATATGCCGGCCAGTTGCATTACTATTATCAATCAGCTAGCTGGAATAATCTCTAAGGACACTTGTACTTATTTCCTTCTGCATTCCTTGGAAATATCCCTTAAAAAATAATATGAGACAGATAAATATATATATTTTTTTATATTTTATTAATGAAATTAAATTTAAAAAAACAACTTTATTCTGGGACTTACAGTCCTCTAAGAATAATAATAATGCACAGTTACTGGTACAATTGCCTTGCCGTATTAGTTACAATTAATTACAGCATACACTTTTGACAGGAAAAAAACAAAACAAATTAAATTTAAAAAAATATATATGTAATAATAATAACATAAAATACAATCGTACATATATGTATACATAAAAGAAAGAAAGAAAAAGGAAAAAAGTAATTCTAAGTATTTATTTAATTGTTTACATATTTGCGGAAGATTGATTGGCTAAAAGGTACAGAAATAAATTATTTTTAAAGGAAGTTAGGGAAGTTGCTTTCCGAATAGAAGTGGGTAGGGCATTCCAGAAGGAGGTTACTGAATGATGAAGGATTTGTCAAAGGAAGCAGTTTTATATGAGGGGATATACAGGTTAAAATGATGGGATCTAGTGTTTAGGAGGTGGATAGAAGAGCGCAGAGTTAATAGATCAAGAATATAGGAAGGTTTTTTTGGTTTTTAGAGATTGGAACAGGAAAGTACCCAGAAAGTATTGCCGTCGGATATTTACAACTGCATACAATATATAAAATAAGCAAATTTGCGGTAAAATTATTGCAATGACATGTAAATAACTTGTGAAAATTACCTTTTAATAGCGCTCCAATAAATGTTCTACATTAGAAATTCGCTAGGCCATGTTCTTTTCAGATGTCTTGGAGAGTTATCAGGAATTGAGAGAGAATCGAATTGGGAGACTAGTGGATTCGAGAAGGTATGTAGCTTGTTATGAGAGGAAAAATACCTTGTATGGGTAAATCTGCAACATTTGGGATATTTAGATCGTAATGGATAAGTTTATTTGTAAGGTGATAGAGAGCATTGGGGATTTTGGATTACAAGGATTGGATACGAGTAGAAATGGAAGGTCTAGTGGAAACCCCTAGCTCAACTACGTATACCCAAATAGGTCTGTCTAATTACTGCTATGTAAATAATTCTTTTTTAATTTATTGGTAGCTTTGAAAACTTGACTAGTAAATGTTGAAGAAGTCGAAAACGGTTAAAGATTTTTTGTCGTATGATATGAGTAATTTTCTCTGTCTCCCTAAGCGTTGCTCCACGCCCAATAGACACAAACGTTTGTCGTCCTAAATATGTAACTTAATTATTTTCCATATATTTCTTTGATGTACAGTGGCTCACAGTGAAATTGATACACCCTGTAGAGAGAAAGAAAATATAAAGAAAAACATAAACGGCTGCAGGAAACAAATCCAGAAATTCATCAACAAATTCCTTTATATCAATATTTAATTAGTGCGAAAAAAAAATTAAAATATTCAACTTTGTTTATTTAAAAAAAATAAACGAAAAATATGAACAAGAATTTCACCTCACAGTCAAAATGATACACCTCATTTCTCATTAATTTTGTAATAGTGTTAATCTAGTTCAACACCTTGAAGGCAAGTATTTACTTTCGACCACTTTTTTTAGTCTGTTTGGAATGGAGTTGACCATTTTTTTTTTTTTATTGATCCCGAGCTTATCTTGTTCCCTTCTTCGAGTGGATATTTTTTAAATTCTTCTTTTTTCTGGATACCTTATGTTTTCTAATTCTTCCTGCAGGTGATGTCATATTTATTTCTGGTGTCTTTACTGGAGTTTAAAATAAATTGGGGCATTTATAAAGGAGCCATTCCTTAACTAACATAGTTGAGAGTCTGGTGTCATTATCCCGGTAAAAACAAAACTTATCTTTGAGCCACATCTTTTTCAAAGTTTGTTTCAAGATTCCTCTTAAAAAGTCTTCGTAAACATGCTTGTTAACTATTCCATCAATAAAATGAAGATTAACCACACTAGAAGCCGCCATACACCCCCACATCATAACACTCCTACATCAATGTTTCACAGTTTTGTGTAATTTTTTTTTCGTTGGCTCTTTTCCTATTTCCTTCAAACATAACAACGGCAATCGGACCCAAAAATATTAAATTTACTTCCATCAGCAAATATTAGGGTTGTCCAAAACTCAGGGTCCTGCAGTAAATATTCATTTAGAAATTGTATCCTAACTGCTTGATTTTGTTTTTTTCTGATGAATATTTTCTCCGAGCTACTAGTCCATGAAATTTATTTTTGCTTAGAACACATCGCACTGTTTCTGCACTTACTGGATTACCTAAGCGTTTAGGTACTTTTGTGGCTTTTGGGTGCACTCAAACGTGGATTTCTTTTAATTTCCATAACGATCTAAGTCTCATCCCTATCAGTTAAAATGTTTATAGTGCTTTAACCTTTTTTATGGCAATGTGCTTTTCCTTCGAGGGTCTCTCCACTATATGCAGGACAGTTATACAGCTTTTTAAAATAATTTCGGCTATTTGATTTGAAGATTTTCCGCTATTAAAATGTTGAATGACTAACTCACGTTTCTTTAATGTTCTATGTTCCCCCATCATCGAAAAAAGTTCAAACTCATGGCAGATTTTGTTCAACTCGTTCTGAAAAGAGCCAAATACTTTCGACACAAGAGTTTAACTAATGTAAATTACTTTAAAGTAAACAAATATTGGGAAAAGCAAAGGTGTATCATTTTCACTGTGAGATAAGTAATCGTGAACAAATGAGTTTCATTTTTATAATTATATACCTGCTTACTTTTATATGTTTATATGCAAAGTGCATACTACTAGGATGTTTAGTGATCACTAAACATTAATTTTTTTTTTTTTGTAATATGATTTGAACTATTCATTTATTCAAAGAAATCTAGAAATATCCTGGTGTATCATTTTGACTGGGAGCCACTGTATATATTATAAAGTTGTAAACATCAATAAATAATATTTAAAAAAAAAAAAAAAAAAAAAAATGTAACCAAAGATGTCATTTGACAAGCAATGTTAAAAACCACATTTTCAATCGATCAACTTCCTTTCTTAACTGTTACCTTACCTTTGTTCACTATGACTATTGCTTGATTTACCTTTGTTGCTATGAAAGCTTGAAGCTAGATTAGAGAGCGTAGAAAAAATAGAATTTAGAAGATTAATATAACAAAAGCTGTCTCGGCCATGACAATAATGGCAATCATCAAAGCTGCAAAACGGATATGCAAGTTAAAGATAAATAAAATAAAATAAGAAAACAAAATTAAAAGATTAGAAAAAGTATGAAAGTTCAATTATAAAAACATATCGGTGACATAAGTTAATAGCACTGGTTAATAGGAATTAATAAGAGGTATTAATTAATTAATAAGTTAATTAATAGATAAATAAATAAATTAATAAATAAAGATTAATTAATTAATTAATAGTATTAATTAATAAGAGGTAGAAGAAGTCATCTCAAATTTGAAAAACAACAAAGCTCCTGGAATTGATGGAATTACCGCGGAAATGCTTAAATTTGGGGGAGACTTATTATGCCGGGAGATCTACGAACTTATCCTGGAAGTATGGAACAAGGAACAAATGCCCGAGGAATGGTATATAGCCATTATAATACCCATACATAAAAAGGGGGACAAATTGGAGTGCCACAATTACCGTGGAATAACACTATTGGGTGTTATTTACAAAACACTGGCGATTCTACTATTGAATAGAGTAATGAAAACAGCAGAAGAGGTAATTTGCGACTATCAGTGTGGATTTCGCCCGGGAAGATCAACGACTGACCATATCTTCACCATCAGAAACATTCTTGAAAAATGCTACGAATGGAATGTGGACCTGCACCACCTTTTTATAGATTATAGGCAGGCATATGACAGCACCAAGAGGAATGAGCTATACGAAAACCTAAAGATGTTAGGCTGTCCCATGAAACTCGTTAGGATGATAAGAATGACCTTACAGTATAGCAGAGGCATGGTCAAAGTACAGGGAGAACTGTCCAGAGAATTCGCCATACAAAAAGGAGTGAAACAGGGAGATCCCTTATCCCCAATTTTATTTAATATGGCGCTGGAAATGATTATAAGGGCAACAAGAATAAGGACTGATGGTTGCATTTATAATAAAAGGACACAATACCTAGCATATGCTGACGACGTGATCATAACTGGGACAACACTACATTCCCTTACAGATGTGTAGAAAGAATGGGAGGATGCAGCAAATAGAGTAGGCCTAACAGTAAACGAGAACAAAACAAAGTACATGATGTCATCCAAGAAAAGCACGGACGGATCTCTTCAAAGTGGGACATACAGATTCGAAAAAAGTTAGGAAATTCAAGTATCTAGGCACGATTCTCACTGAAAGTAACAAAATAGAAGAAGAAATAAAATCCAGAATCCAAAGTGGTAATCGATGCTACTGGTCTCTGAAGACAATTCTTTTGAATCGAAACGTGTCTCGAGACATCAAAGTGAGAATATATAAGACAGTGTTGCGTCCAGTAGTGATGTACGGCAGTGAGGCGTGGACCCTTACAAAACAACAGGAAAGGTGTCTGAATGCATGGGAGAGAAAAATCCTGAGGAAAATATATGGCCCAACCAAATTAGCAAACGGCTATAGAATAAAGACAAACCAGGAACTATGGGACCTGTATGGGGAACCAGATCTAGTTTCCTGCATCAAAAAGGGAAGACTAAGATGGTTGGGGCATGTCCATCGAATGAATCAGGAGAGGCTCCCAAAGATGGTAATGGAAGGGCGTCCGGAAGGATCAAGAGGAAGAGGCAGACCTAGACTGCGGTGGCTGGACGATGTCGAGGCTGACCTTCGGCTCCTGGGGGTAGCGGAATGGAGAGAAGCTGCAAAGAATCGGTCCGAATGGATAAAGGTTGTGGAGGAGGCCAAGGTCCTTCATGGACCATAGCGCCAGTAGAGAGAGAGAGAGAGAGAATTAATAGGAATAAAAAACAATTTAAAAAATAGATTATAATGGAAGAGAAAGTTATTGCTAAATGTTAATGGTGGATGAATAATAAGCTTAATGGCTAATGGAATATAAGTTTAATGAGGATAAAAGTTAATATAAAAATTAAAATGTAACGATAATTATATAAATATTAGAAAAAAACAACAAAAAAAAAACAAATATAGGCATGTTATATAATTATGCTCCTAGGATCGAAAATTTGACAACAGTTCCCCTATCAGAAATTTAATGGAAAATAGTTTTTGTTATGAAACATTTATCACTGGGACCTACCGTTTAGAAACTATATTGTTTTTATTGAAAAAAGTCACGTATGCCATTTTTTTTAAATTATTGACAAGCTGTAGGTGTTGCTCGGATCGAAAATATGCAAAAAGCTTCCTTATTAGAAATTTAGTGGAAAATGAATAACATTGTTTTTTGCGAGTAATTACCGATTGTTAATTTAAGTAATTTAATTCTTTTAATAATAAAATGTAAATTGGAAAAAACAGTTGTATATAGATTGACGTATCCATGATCTACATTTTTACCAGTCAGAGAGAAACAGAGTTTTAACATCGTAAATTCCTTCATAGACCCTTGATCCGCGGTGGTATTATTTGTTTTAATTTTACGTTTACTGTTGTATAGGTGAAACCCTTGAGTTTTTCAATAATTAAAGGTACCAGGTTTATAAAGGCTGAATAGCCAGTCCGATCTATGGCTGAATAGCAGAAAATAAATTCTGACTTCAACTGTAAGTATTCTGACTGAACAGCAGTTCTCGAATTCGGACCCGGTAGCTTGACTGTCAAGTCTCTAATATTTAACCTACCTAGTACTAACGGTTCCTAGGTGAATTTAAAGAAAAATAAATTAATCAGTTAAAAATAACTAGTCGTTTCAGACTACTTCAACATTTACTAGACAAACGTTCAAAGCTCCCAATTAATTACAAAAGACTCATATACATAACTGTGATTAGACCTATTTGGATGTACGGAGTTGAGCTTTGGGGCTCCACTAAACCATCCAATTCATCTCGTATTCAATCCTTACAATCCAAAATCCTTCGTAAAATCCTCAATGCTCCTTACTTTGTCACCAATAAACTTATTCATAAAGATCTTAATGTTCCATATGTTCCTGATTTAGCCCACACCAGATACCTATCCTTTCATATTAAGCTCCATAATCACTCAAATCCGTTAGTTTCTCAACTTGCTTCCCACTCCATTTCTGATAATCCTCCGAGGCGTCTGAAACGAAGATGGCCTAGAGACCTTCTTGTGTAGAAGTTTTAATAAAGTGCTACTGATGAGTAGCTCTTTTCATGTTTTAACATGTTATTATAATTTATGTATATATTCTGTACAGTTGTAAATTTCAATAAATGTATATTAAAAAAAAATAATAAATAACTAAAAAGAAAAAAAATAGATTAAGTCTATGAATACATTTAGAATAATGTAATATTTAGATATAAGATAGGGCATACCAGTATAAAAATAAAATAAAAACAAATCAGTTGGTCCAAGGAACTAAGACAGATATAAAGAGTTATGCGGATGGAAGAATGGGAGATAATAGTTTTTTTATTTAAATAATAACTGCATTTAAAGAAACAGTTTAGGAATAAAATAAAAATAGAAAAATATGTTAGGAACAAATATTTAATCTTTAACTTTTTAAGATTTACCATCTTATAAATAAAATAAAGTGAAAGCAATAACAGGAAAACGTAAAACTTTTTTCAATTTTTTTAAAAGTAGATCAAAAGTAGGATATATATAATGGAAAAAACAAATTCATATTGAAATTCAATTAATAATCGATGATATTCGAAATAAACAAAGTTGAGAGAATTTTTTTTTGTTTATTCAATCCAATATAGCTCCTTAACGGCAGGTCTTGTTGACAAATGTTATATAACAAAAAATCAAATTTCTGATAAAGAAGTTTTCAACAAATTTTTGATTTGAGCAACACTAATAGAGCATGTCAAAACGTAACACCAAAAAAGTATAGATCCCCCCAACTAAAAGACATATTAAAGTTCAAAAAGATGTGAGGAAATGAAGGAGTATATATTGAAAACAAATATATACTAAGAAGTACTCTCTGATTCATAAATAAAAATATGTATTAATAATAATATAAATTTAACAATTTATATGGTTTATGATTCTTATATCTTTAAATCAGGAAGATAGATTGGAACTTTGTTAAAACGAAATTCGGTTCTAAAACAGTGACGCCAGAAGGTTGCGTCAGTTTACTCTGGTCAACATAGTAAACACAACTCATAAAACGTCTCTTTTATGTTCCCTTGCTGAAATGTACCTAAATAATTAGTGAGACCTTCTCCCATAGTCGAAATGAAAGTTTTCACTACCAGAACAGGAAAAAAAATACCTAAGCTGTTTATAAATATTTCAAGGATAATATTGTCATTCTAATTATGTTTGTGTTCATTATGATTGCTAAACTATTGTAACATATCTCTAAAAACTATTAAATCACAATAATACTATTTTAAGTGTCCTATTTCGGTGTTGAGGCAAACAATCTTAACAACAAAGGTCCTAAAAAATAATAATTAAAAATTGGATAGATAATGTTTTTCTGCGTTTATTTAGCACTTTTAGAGTTCCATACAAAATAATTAATTATACATATTATTCTACATCTTATGTTTAAGGAAATTCTTCTTTAGCTATAGTATACACTAATTATACAGAGGAAGTGCGAAAACCCTTGAGCCTTGCATAGATATTATATTAGATAGGCCGAACCTGCCGTGTGTGGAAATAATGTTCCAGAGGATATACAAGATTTTTTGATAGTTGTGTTTATTAACATAATCGCATACATAAATAACCGCTATTGATAGTATCAAAAATATTAAATGTCTCGTGTTATATGTGTTCTTTACTTTTAGAAATGAAATGAAATGAAAAATAAACTTTATTCTGGGACAGACTGTGCACAATGAAAAGGTACAATTGTCTGGCTGAGATTAGTTAAATCAGCACATCAGTAGTATAACTAAATTAGGAGAAAAAAAGTAGAAATGAGAAATAAAAAATAAAAAATAAATAAAAATTAAAATTAAAGTTGATAAAAAAAAAAAAAAATTACAAATACATAAATAGATAGAAAATAAAAAATAAAATTAATAAAAACAATCAACTGTAAACATTTTAGAACACTTATTTACAATTTTGTGGAAGACTGAAAATCGAGGAGATGGATAAATAAAAGATGTTTAAAGGAAGTTAAGGATGAGGCTTTGCGAATATGGATAGGTAAGGAATTCCAAAAAGAGGTAGCACGGATAACAAAGGATTTTTCAAAGGAGGCAGTTCTATGTGAGGGGGTATATAGGTTGGAAGGTTGGGATCTTGTATTCAGGTGGTGAATGGAGGAACGCAGAGTAAGTAGGTCTAGGACATAGGAAGGTTTATTGGTTTTTAATGACTGGAATAAGAAAGTGTCGAGGAAGTATTGCCGTCGAAAATCGGGGAAAACCCACCCTAGCTCTTTGTACCGGTTAGATACGTGAGACCGTCTGCTGACCCCAAAGATAAATCTTATGAAACAATTCATTAATCTCCTCAATAGACTCAATAGACTCCTCAATAGAACACGTGATTAGAAAATTAATTCGTTGCGAAAGGGTTTTGAATCTTGTGGAAAAATACTATTGGATGAAGACGGCGAAGCTGTTCAATTAAATACAGGTTGAAGTTGCTAAATAATTATTTCTAGTTAAGGAAAGTATGCGTTTAGTCTTAGAGACTTCAATTATTTTATTGTTGTGTGTTTGATTAATTGGACATGCTCAACATAGGATCAATGAATTAATTGCCACTTCTATTGGAATTGAAATACAATAAACTAGTTTCGAATATTAAACATTCAGTCCTAAAAACATACAAACATTTAAAACATCAGCTCATTCTTACACAGATTAGATTATTAAATTAATAAATATATATTACATAGATTAGATATTATACATTTTTTAAATGTAATAAAATAAATCAAATATGCTGAAACTCACCTAAGGGGGCAAAATGAAAAGGACTTCGGAAAAATATCAGAACCAAAATCAGACATAGAACAGGCGAAAGGAACAGGTTGATTGGTAGGTTGGAACTTTTCGGTTTTTCTTTGACTGATTGGTTTTTTTTACCATTCCTATTTAAAACAAATTTAAAATGGGACTACTGAAAATATTTATCAAGTATTTAAACATAAATCTAGGTTGAATCTTATTATTTCTAATGATTCATAAATATTTACTTTTAGAATATTTTCTACTTTATTTTAAGTATCGCTCATGCTTCTTGTTAAATGCCTAAATATCTAAATGATATTCTAATTTGATGCCTCGCAAAATACATCGGCCTTATCTCTGGGAAATTGACTAGGAAAAAATACTGAACGAATGTGTTTGAGGTACACAATAAAATTTTACTCAAGCGAAAACTACCTTGCTTCCCTGATCTGCGATAGAAAAATATGACAATACTGTGATTGTATTTAACTTTTCTACTTTCTTTATTTCAGTTTATTTATTTCTACAATTCTAATTTATTTTATCTTGCTTTCATTATTTATTTTATTTTATATCTCGTATAGTTAGAGATTTATTGTTTAGTTTATTTTTTTTTCTGATTTCATTATACATACTTTATGAATCGATTTATTGTCATCCATATTACTTTTTGCCCTTAGTGAGGTAGTTTGAAAAAATAAAAAATAAAAAATAAACCTTAAGAGAATCTTTTAAGTATGAGGACAGAATACTGACAAAATTGAATAAAATAATGAATTTCTTAGCCATCTAACATTATGTAATTTAGAAATATAATAGAATTTAAATCGTTGAAAAATGTACGCATTTTTATTTTAAAACTTATACGAAAGCTTTTGGAACAAGCTCGTGATTTTACACACGGTTTATGATCGACTATGTCATCATGATTAATTGTTCGGAACTTATCAGCTTTAAAGCATGAGGATAGTAAGATTAGTGAAGTAGTTGTTAAAGCAATCCACTGAGTAGTTGTGGATGGTCATCTCCTGTAGAAGCGTTAACAATCGAAAGATAAACGATATGTCTAAAGCTGTGAGAATTTCAATATAGGAAATTTATAAGTATAATTGCCAGTCTATATTTTTATATATGAAGCTGTGGTTTTCAATGGTTTTTATCCTGGGGGGGAGGGGAATTTCGCTAGGAGGACGCCCAACTATCAAATAAGTCATTTTCAGATATGAAAGAAAAAAAGTAAAATCTCCACTCATGTAATATTGTAAAAAGTATTGGATATATTTATAAAAAAAACATTTAACTCAGACATTTTTGAATTAATTAATATTTATAAACGTAATGCCTCTCAATATTTGACATAATATGTAAATCCAATACATTCCCAAGATAAGACCGTAATTTATTTAGACATTAATATTGATATGATGAATTATTATATCAACAAATATAACATTTATTTGTAAACACGTAGTTGGTTCCGATCGAACAAACCATTACAAGATTACTTCTTCGATTTGAGGCGGTGTGAGTAAATATCGTACTTGTGCCTTACGTTTTTTAACAATTTCAATAATTAATTCCTCTGAATTTTAGATATTTTACAATATTCATATTGGAAGGTGTATAAAAAAAAAATAATGTGTATAAAAAATGAATAAACAATTGTATACTGCTGTAATGAAGGTAACTGACGGCTTCAACGGTGTCCTGTTGTTGAATGGTTATAAATACCATTAAAATAGATAACATGTAAATACACAAACAACATGAAAACTGCAGGCGAAAACTTTGGATACAACATTAAAAAATAACTATTACGGTAACAAAACTTTTTTTTTTTTCATATTATACTTGCATTAGTTGACTCAAAATTATATTTAAAAAACCTGTAAATAATGAAAACCAATTAAAAGAGAAAGTGTACCCAAACTTTTCGCCTGCAGTTTATCCATCTCCCTAGTATATCAAATCCTTAAAAATATTTAAATACCTCTACTTTCAGTAGCCCATTCTTATCGTTGACGCTTAGTTTTCACTTAATAAAAATATTTCTTACTCTGAATACAACATTTAGATATTATTATTGTATTTTTGTAATAAACTAAGCATTGTACCATTGGAATTTATTTCTCAATACATTTGTGCCATGTTCCTTTATTTTCCTCAGTGGATCTTTAAATTAGTTTTTTATCATTATTATTTTTTCTTTAATTTTCTCGCTTTAATGTGTCTGACCAGATGTAATAATCACTCGAGGCACGAATGATGGTATAGAAGGATCGATAGAATTAGGATTGATGAATTAATTGCCACTTCTTAGTCCAGTCAATGAAAGCCTGAAATTGGGTGTAAAATGCGTTTTCTGTAATCCAAGGATTTTCTTCGGAAATATGTTTAGGGTAGTTAAAAAGTAAACATTCTAAAATTCCTGGAGTTTTCGGGCCTGGATCAGGGAAGGAGGCGCGCGGAAGGTCCCTTTTTTTGGTTTTGCACTCATATCTCGAAAACGGTGCATCGTATGCAAAACTTGACTATTTACTAAATTAAAGTTAATTAAATGTTCTATAAGTTTTGTTCTATACACATTTTTCATATTCTGTACCGTTTCAGAGATGTACGCTTGGCAAATGTGAACATTTTCGAAATAAAAATTTTCACCTCACGTTTTCTGTTAAACTTCCCTTTTTATCTTCTAAAAAGTTCATCCTACAGTTATGTAAGGTGGATAAATAAATGCTTTTTAACAAAAAGCGTTTATTAAAATGTACAGAATTACAGGGTTACATCGTGTATGACTGAAATGGACGAAGAACAATCTGTAAGAGGTTACTAGACTATTTATACAATAAGAATTCGTCGTCAGCACTTCCTCATTAGGTCAGTGACTACAGATGGCCTTCCTGTTTAGATTTCATAAGTCGTTTACATAACTCGCCCCTCCCTGAGATGAAGACGTCCTCGGCGTAGTAAGCAGGAGTTGATGGCGTGGTTTCTGGCTGTTTACATCTTAAAGTACAAAATGCTATAATGGTGAATCTATTATTGTACAATATACATATATATTTATATATATATATATATATATATATATATATATATATATATATATATATATATAATAAAGGAAACTAAAACTATTATTAGTACGGAATAAGCAATTGAGAAATGGTCTAACAAACAAAAGCCTTCAGGAATAATATTGTAGAAAATTAAATTTCCATAAAAATACACAAATATATACCAATTTGTCTTTAACCTGTCAAAAGTTACATAAATGTTAACTTTTTTTTGGTAAAACATACTTAAGTCCTTCACATTTATCAAGCGTATATCTCGGAAACGGTACAGAATATGAAAAATGTGTATATGATAAAATTTGTAGATAATTACATTAACATTAATATAGTAAATAGTCATGTTTCGCTTACGACGCACCTTTTTGGAGATAGCCCAAAACCAAAATAAGGAAACTTTTGCTCCCCCCTCCTTCCTGTTCCCAGGCCCGAAAACACCTTGGATTACAGAAAACGCACTCTATAATCCTTTATAGACTGGATTATCTATTGGGATAATTTTATTATAATACTAATTCCTAATGCTAAACATTCATCTTCAGTTCTGAGGAGATCTAACAGATTATATATTCTAATAAAATAATTCCAATAGAAGTGCCAATGAATTAATCAATCCTAGATGTAGTAATATTTATTTCTGTATTTATTTATTATTCTTAACGGACTTTGCCCCAAAATTATTATTATGTTATTTTTCTATTCTATTCTATCTCAATGTATTTATGTATATTATTCAACATACTATATACTATGTAAATCTGTTAGGGAATTGGGAAGAGTTGATGTACGGGAGTAAAAAGCGTCCTTGATGGGAGGGGGCAGTGCACCTGCAAGGACATCTCCGCTCCGCCCTGGGCCACCTTCCAAACTTACATTACTTCTATCTTTCCTCTATATAATGCAGTGGATATTTTCAGATTCGAATTAAAATTATTATAAATAAGTACTTTTATCCCTGGCTGTCGTGGAGAAGTAGATAAGCCAAATTGTGCAATATTCATTAGGATAGTTTCGATCGTTGTAATTTATGTAAATATACCATTTGCGCAAAAATAGATACCTTAAGACTTTATGAAAAATCACAAGAACCAATTTCTCAAAACGCAGATATCAAAAATCCAGCTATGAAGTTTAATAGCTCATATTCAAATCTAACTTGATTGATATATCTTAAAAAAAAAAAAATTATCAATCCATAATTTCTATAGAACTAAGCTCCTATTCATTTATAAGGCTGTGAGAAAACACTTCAACATTTTGTAAATAAACACACACGCATTTTCATGGTTACTATTTGAATTCCTTAATGCTAAAAACCTAGAACCGAGACTTGTAATATGAAAAAAAGGGCTTCAGTGTTGCTCTGAAAATAAAAAAATATTATTATTTTAAAAGCCTATTCCAAAAATTTGGAAGGATTGGAATATCGAAATTGGAAATTCGATGATATAAATCTTCAGTACGTTTTCGATTATCCTTCATTTTATAAATGTAGTAAGTACACACAAAAAAAATTGATTCAACAATACCTTGGTCTGACATTCACCGAAAAATGGCTGGGAATCGTCATATCAAGAAAAAAAGGAAAACTCTAAACCAGTGGCTAAAACTTTTATATTAATCTATCTCAACAATAGAAGTAATGAATGAACATGGACATTCAAACACCCTCATGAACTACATGGATACCATACAACGCTAATACCAGGAAACAGAAAAAGAAGATTTAATAGGAGCTGGATGAGAGACCTACTAAAATAAAATTAAAGAAATTAAGACAAAAGGAGCTGTAGCTGGGATCTGCTCCCTTACAGTTTACGTTGTGTATATCTTACGACAAAAAAAAAATAAATAAAAAAAAAAAAAAAAAAAAAAAAAAAAAAAAAAAAATAAAAAAATAAAATAAAATAAAATAACTAGAACTGATTTGTTGCAAAAATCAAAATATCTATTTTTTTAGAAATTATCGAAAAACGTGTGTCATAATATATACATGTATCGATTGAGTGCTTCCTTGATTTTTTTAAGCTGGTCTAGAAGGCACTGGAAATGTTATACCCCTTTAAGACTCGTCAGTGGAATCCATTGTCTAAAGTTCCTATGTGTATATTGTTGTCGATTATCAATATTTTCCCCCCAAAAATATCTATTGTTACGTAAATAATAGTTTATTAAAATTCTTGATTATTAAAATCCCTAAATTAAAAAAAAAAAAAACATAC
Organism: Euschistus heros; assembly: GCA_003667255.2. NCBI lineage: Eukaryota > Metazoa > Arthropoda > Insecta > Hemiptera > Pentatomidae > Euschistus > Euschistus heros. The sequence goes on along the minus strand of RCWM02000052.1, from coordinate 3,066,456 downwards.
ATTATTGTTTCAACAATTAAATGGGATTGAACAATATAATTTACTCTTTGTCAGGCTCAATGATAATTTTTTCCACCTCGGTTGACAAAGAAATCTAGGAAATAATATACAAATGGCAGTGATCATAATTATGAATGTTTTTTAAATAATTATTATTGTTGGATTATTGGCTCTACAGTGATCATGTTTTCATTGGAACTGTAGTTCACGCTCCAGTGAACTCTCAACGAGCAACAGCTCGCTGGGCAACGAACAAATATATTCTGTTTCTGGCCTGTGGAACTCAATGCAAATAGATTCGCTACAATGATAACATTTCAGCGTTCACGGACGAGTGATTCCAATTAAATTCTCGTTCGAGATGCATACGTTCAAATAAAATTCAAGGATAAGAATGAAAAACAAATACTTGTTTAAAGAAATATGGGGATTGAAGAAATGAGTGGAAATAGGATTTCTTTTTGTAATAAGTTAATGCATTATTACAAAATTTAATAGAGAAGTAGATTGTTGGGGTATGCAGTCATAAAGATACACAGCAATTAAAAAATAAGTTTTTTTAATTTGCAATGCCAACGTTTCAATTAGCATTGCAAGCCTTCATCATGGTTTCAGAGACAGATGTAAACAGAAACTGAAACTGAATTGCTGTATATCTTTATGACTGCATACCCCAACAATCTACTTCTCTAAATACTTAACAGTCAACTATACCTCATCAATATGAACAAACAATATTATGAGTTAATAAAACAACAATAAAACTAATCAAATAGAAACTAAAAAAATGTGGTAAATTTCATTGTTTTGTATTTTTATTTTACCTAGGAACTTAAATTCATTTTTTTTTTCCTTGTATGGGACCCCCATATAAAAACTGTTTATTTATATATTTACATGTTACATGCTTAGAGGCATACTGCAAGTATGTATATAAAAGTACAAAGTTTAGCACGATTAGTTATTGAAGCATAACGTAACAAAAAAACAAAACATATTTAAACAAAGGTAAAAAAAAAAAAAAAAAAAAAAAAAAAAAAAAAATCATCTAGGTAACAAGACAACCTAGGTTACTTAGCTTTCGGATACCATCTGGACGGATCAAAATTTATTTCGTGGTAGACCCACAGAATGAATCTTGATCTTCATACCTTGGCTAGAATAGGTTGGTAACCTGTAGGATAACTCGTCCATCCTCTCCTAGTTGAAGTACACAAAAGCCTTAAGTCCTAGTAACCAAGAATAGACGTTTTAGCGATCAAATGTCGATCATATAGCTGGGAATCAAGAAACAAAGAGCATCAGCTTAAATGCTAAGACGTCTGTATTCACTTCTTTTAAATCATATAATTTAACAAATCACAAAATCAACAGTTTTACTTGTTAGTATTGAGTTTACTTATGTACTGGAACCCATATGGAAATACAAATGTACAGCAAGAACAGGTAAAAAAAAAAGAAAAATATATATTAACTCGATTTTAGAGGTTAAAACGTAGAAGAAAAACGTAAGAAAAATCATGAAAACAACTTTATTAGGTTAGCAATGTTACTGTACATACTAATTCGATCACCAACTGTTTACAAATAATTGCGGACGATTCCAAGATTAACAATATTATAGTAATCCAAAGAATTATGAACGGTATGACCACAAAGCGCATACCGGATAAGAAGTAAGGCTGAAAATGTGCTGGATTGAGATCTCTTAGCCTAAATAATAAGTTTTCAAAATTAAGAGAGGAAGTTCCGCCATGGTGTTCTATGACTTCTAATGAGGGTGAGAGTGAAAAATTTCTTTATCCATTTTTACTAGAATCCCAACAATTTTAATCGTATTTTCCCAGTTGTTCTGAGCATAAATTTATAAACTCCTAATTTCTTTCTAAATTAACTGGCATGGGTATTGATTTTAAATAGTAGTTATTCTTTCAATTGGGGGATGTGATGGTAGAGCCTGTTAGGGCGATGGTCTCAGAGCTCCCTGTTCAAAGGTTTTGGGTTTGTTTCTCATTAAGTAGGTCAATATTTATTTTGCGGTGGACAAGCGGAATGAATCCTGACGCTTCTCAGTTAAAGACTGGAATCCTCTAGGTAGGAAAGGCAAAGAGCACCGAGAGGCCTACTTGCAGAACTTTCCAAATCGTAGATAACTACAAGTATTGGACTATAATAATAATATAAAAAGGCTATTGTATCGTTAAAGCATAAATATTCCTAATTCGAAATAATTCAAAACGAGAAAACGAAGTTAAAAGTCTGGCAGACAGTTTTTATCCTCATTATTGCTGGGTCTAAATCGAATTACAGAATGTTTACAATTTACAGTTATCTCTCTTCAACTTCAGTTCAATTCTGGACACAGTTCGGTTTAGTTGTCCATTCTTTAATTTTATTTTTTTCTTATATATCTTTTGCTATCTCAAATATTTGGTATAAATTTATTTAATGTGTTCGTTTTTATATATTGGTTTAACAACATTCTGTACGGATTACACAATAAGGTATGTATTAATATATTTAAAAATAAATAATTGAAAGGTGATAAAGTGATAAGATGCTTATAACTAGGTTATCGTTAGTAAATTTAGTTCTAGATACGAAGTCAGAATATCTAGACACTTGATCGATAATCCCTGAAATTATAATGAAGTCTATTCCTATATTACTATGGTATTTTCATTCATCTAAGATTTATATTATCAGTGTGTGTGGTTAAGTTAACAAGTTGAATCTAGTAAAAAATAACCACCTAGCAAAATAAGATATGGTCGATTAGAGAGTTTTCAATGTTTATTTTTCTATAAAAAAAAAGTATTTATAATTATAGTTTGATATTTGGTCGTGCTGTAAGTAACGATTATGTTTTTCGTCATAAATTATTCATTTTAATTGTGAGTTATAAAAGGAAAATGGTAAAAGTGTGTTTTAAATCATAGAAAATAAACATAAAGAAATTCTTCCAGTAGTGATTGCTTATTTCTAGCAATCTTTAAATAAATAGCTGATTATTTATTTATTCATGAGAAAAATTGCACAGAGAACAGATTGTAATAAGTAATTATATTGAAAAACATAACTTAATTGTTGCTTACAGCAAGACCAACTTTATTTATACCAAAACTATAATTAGAAATACTTTCTTTTCAATAGAAACATAAACTTTGAAAACGATCCAGATGAACATATCTTATTTTGCTGGGAGGTTATTTCTTACTGGAATCAACTTTACAGCTTAACCAGATATTAATAATAATATGTTATGAAAATTCAAAAAAAAAAAATAATAATAATAATAATAAATAAAATTAAATAGAAGACTTCATATGGAATGGGGTATTGAGATAATAATATATCAATAATTCAGATATTTCATCCATCTTTGAAATATCTTATATCTTCATTAAATCAAAAATTAACACTTCTAATCAATTAAATGGACACATAAATGGCAAATATGAATAAACAAAACAATTATAATAATAATCGTTACAAATTACCTGGTAAAACTGGCCAAGATTCCATTGACACTATGTATTACAAAACACAATAGCTTCGATATTTAGGTACATCTTTTCTCTGACTGTTATTGGGTCAGCTGTGGCGGTAAAATTCGACCAATCAGATGTCAGTATTCTCTACAATCAAATTAGCTTCCCTAAACCACCTAGCTACTGGCTTCTTTATAAATCTTCATTTAGTCTAATTTTGTCTTATCTTTGTGCGGATCGGGTTTGTGCCGAGTTCATTATTGTGTTTTAAATATGTGAAATGTGTAATAATTTTTATAATATTGATTAATTTAAGTTTTTTTAGCTTTCGGTTATTTTATTGTTTAATTTCGTTTCGAAACCTGCCTGTTTTAAAGAACAAGGCGGATAGTGAACTTCAATAAAGGAGACCATATTGAAATTTTATTTTATCAGTAAGTTTTGAATTTCGTACAATTTACTGTTATTTTTCTTTGGTTTATGGTAATCTGTTTTTAAATTATTACTTCCATAACCCTCTTTATTATATTTTTTAAAAATAATCTATTCAATGTTTAATAACTGTTATTTGTTATATTGAGTAAGTTAGAATTTAGAAAAACTTGCGTCAATCTCCTTATTTTTCAAACCTTATTAAGTGTTTCACATTTCCGTTACAATGAATAATAAAATAAAAAATATCTATGTTACAAAAATAAGCATTGTTATGATAACTCATAGATAATTTTGTAGTTAGTAATTTTTTAACATTGTTTATTTTATTGTATTTATTGAAACCTAATTTTTAAAAATATTATTTTATAATTCTTAATTGCTTCCCTCTATAAAATATAGCGTAAGATAAAGTGTGCTATTCTATAAGTATGTAGAATCAAACTTTATCATTAAGGCAGTTAAAAGTATTTTCCTTTTAGTATCGACCTAGAAGTTAAAAAAAATAATTATAGACTATCCATGTTCTAAATTTTACATTTTAATGTGTATTTAACTGTCTGGATTTAGAATGTTTTAAGTTTCTCCGATGGTAAATTTGAACTTAACCGTGTCCTAATGAATTTTAAGAATACGTTTAATTTCTTTTACACAATATACAGTACTATTACATATGTAAGGTATTTAAAAAAAATTAATTTATAGGAAACAGAATTCGCTAATAATAATAGAGCTATATGTATGACATATCTATATAGATCGAAACACATCAATTTCACATTACACATGTAGTTATAAGATGTAATCTGTAAAAAAAAAAAACCAAACAAACAAAAAAAATACAAAGAAGAAGAAAGAAAGTCAGTAAATAGTTGGATAAACTGAAAAAACAAATTGAAAAATGGTAAATTAAAATAAAAAAAAAAAAACCAACTCACGAAGTGAAGAACAATTATCTCCAAACTGCGCTAACCAATAATATGATGCGATCTTCATAACATCAAAATCCAGACAATCAATGTAAGCGATAATAAATAATAAATGATGGTGTAATTAAAATACAAGCCTGATTATAAAAATAGTACGACACAATTTTTGTAAAAATATAAGCTAAATGAAAGTACACTGTTTTGTAGTATAATTAAATAAAAAGTAGAACCGTTTATTTAATTGTGGAAATGAAATGTTTGCAGAAAAATCACATTAAAATATTCTTATTACGTTATACAAATAAGATTTTCAGTCTTCAAGGATTATGTGTTTGTATTGTTGCAGAGTTATCTTGTTATAGTTTCCTATTTCTTGTAGTTTTGGGTTTTCGGACAGAGCAGTTGAGAGTAATGAGAGTAATGATGTTTTTGATTGTGGGAAGATTGAGATCAGTGAGCATAGTAGATATACTTGTGTATTTAGGGTAAATTCTATTATATACGTTCTTTATGACTTCCAATATCCTGTAATTTGTTAGACATGTTTAACTCCAAACAGGTGATGTATTTGTTATAATTGGAGTGATTGTTTGTTGAGTACGATATCAAGTTCTTTCTGTTGGATAATTTAGAGTACCTATTGAAGTAAGGAGATATTTTACTTATCAGATTTTTATTATTTTTTCTGCATTTATTATTTCATGTGATTTAAATGTGAGGGCAAGTAGCTGACTGTCCCCAGAGTATATGGCAGTCTATGGATGCAGGGTGGTCTATTGTAGGTCTTCCTTTCGTCAACATTATTGTATTCAATTTAATAGGTATCACATACCAGCAAGAGCCATCAACCCGAAAACGGGTTATCACTCATAATCTTTATCCTACACCAAAAAGATACTTTTAAAATAATTCATATTAAATTATAATGTGTATCGACTAGTTAAGACTTTAATAGATTCCCAATGCAAATGCGAAGCATTGGTCCGAGAACCCATTAGTCACCCTCGCGGCTATATATACATATACATGCCTGTTAATGGATATTATTGGCTTTGTTCCCGCCGGTGTCAATCAATATGCTGATAGGCCTCAACCACTTCCACTCAATAAACCAAATCTATTAACAACTGCCTTCATCTATCTACATTTTCAGTGCGTTATTATTATTTGTTGAAGTTTGAACACGTTGAACAATTCAAATATCTAGGGTCTATTATATCAAGAAAAAATGAAATTGAAGAGGAAATAAGGCCTAGGTTAAAAATGCTTGTTATTTCTAGGTTGCAAAACTGCTCAGTTCGCGTTTACTCTCGAGAAATTTATAATTAGGGGATATAGGACTATTATACTATCAACACTTCTCTACAGATGCGAAACATGGCCGCTACGTTTTAAGGGAGGAAGAACACCTTAAAGTTTTCGAAAATAAAGTATTCCCTAAAAGTTTTCGAAAATAAAGTACTCCCTAAAATATTTGGCCTAAAAAAGGATGAAGAAACCGGGGAATTTAGAAGGCTTCACAATGCAGAACTGCGCGAGTTATATCCGGTAAATATAGTTCAGGTAATAAGCAGCGCGGCGGTTAAAATGGGCATATAAAGGCGTTGGGTTTAGTAGTAATCGAATTCCGAAAAATGTGGTCAGTTTTGAGCCGTCGGGTAAACGACCTAGGGGTAGAGCAAGACGTAGATAGGAGAAATGCTCAAAGCCGACCTGGGAGACCTGGGTTTTGGGGGAATAGGCTGAGGGAGGTGTTTGGTCAACGGTTGGTTGTGTCGGGATCGAACCTTGGGGTTTGCTAGGCCTTTGCTTATTATTATTATAATATATTATTTGTTGAGTTTATTACCATTAACACAATTATTATGATGAATAAACATCTTTCTGAATTGCATCTTTAATATTTATGAATATTGAATATAGACCTAAAAAAGTAATTAAATGTTTATCGTAAAATAAGTTTTTATAGAGAAACAAAGAGCTCTATTTTGTATTTATTCTTTTTTGACATGGAAATGACATTTGACTGAGGTTTATATTCAGCATTTTTTTTTCACCCTCAAAAATGTTACACTTAACCCATTCTGTTAGTATTGCTCGGATCGATTTGACAAAAGTTTCCTATTATAAATTTAATGGAGAATAGAATTGTTATATAGCCAAAGACCTACCGTTTTGGATCTATTTTGGTTGGAATGAAAATAGTCGCCTTTGAAACTCCTATTTTTTTTCAACTTTGTTTATTTATAATATCCATTCATTGTTTTATTAATTTAACTAATTTGATCCTTTTAATTCTAAAATTTACTTATGTTTAAATGTGCATAGATGGCTAGGAATAAATTTTGTTAGTAGTTTATTTCTTTCTTTCTTTAACTTCTATGCTTCATCAATCCGCCGCCCGTCCATCCTCAAACTCAATATTTCCCCGAGTGGAAAAAGCATTAGACATATCTATGATCTATTATTTTCCTAGTCACAGAGATATAAATTTTATTAAAAATTTTTAATGATTAAATCCAACAACCTTAGAGCTCCATTTTAACTTCGTGCTGCAATTATCTAAACAATATTTATCGGATAAATGGCCTATAAATTCTCCATTGTGCTCATTATTTTTTGTGCTGAATATTTCATTTTAATGTGGTTCATAAAAACAGAGTTTTTTTTACGTCTGGTGAATGAAACGTTTTTAGTTCCCTGTTCGTTTTCTTGATTTAGACAGATAGACAGAAAATAGCTGGATGGACAGAATGAAATAAAATTTAATCTAACAAGAGATCTTTTTGCCAACTATATTTAAGGTAACTTAAACGGTAGCTAGTAGATATCTGTAGATATATATATATATAGCTTGTTATGCAAGGATTGTGGTTAATTATTTTGTAGATTAATATTCTTTTTTTTTTTTTTATAATACATTTTCTCCATTGTTTGTTTTTAGACAGTGTTTATTAATCATTTCCATAACATTTTTTTCGTTCTTTATAACAAATCTTGTCCCAGAATTTAGTTTTTATATAATTCTTAATAGATCCAATCACTAAATAGATGCACCACGTAACATCTATGTCTAGTTACAAATGGTTCTCGCCCTTTCTATTCCCGGCGACCTTTGAGCTGACTCACACTCACCAGCTAAGTACAGTCTAATCCTATTCACTGCAACACAATGGAACTTATCTCGCATCCTTTCACTTATATCTCGGTATAGATGGCTGGAGTCCTGGACGTCTGGAAGGATGGAGGGGTGGAAGGCTGCCAGATGATTATAAAGATATGCATTTATCTCCTCTCAATGTCCTAGGTCATGCATAAGTAATTATTATGACTTTTTTTTATGAAATGAAGTTTATTTTTTAGAGAGTAAATTATCCCAAATCAGCAGAAGAAATGATTAATTTAATTATGTTAGATAATAGAATGAAAGTCCATTATTTTTCCACATGGCATAGAAACAGATTATTGCGATGCTTTGATCCAGTTGAACCGACAATATCATCCCTACAACTGCAAAGTATCGAATGTAAAAAAACTCATTTTTTGTATTACTTCATCAATCGCTTTAGGACTGATATACGTTTCAGCTAATTCTGGTATCTGAATTCACTCTATAAAGGGGAGGAAAAAACCCGTCAAAGGGTTGATCATACAAACTATTCGAGTATGCCAAACCAATGTAACGATTCGCTAAAGATCGAATGAAAAAACCGAGTATTTTCAAATTCAATACTTAGCAGTTACGGACGACATGTTTACAAAGACTAAATCAGAGATGTGATAAATGCATAAATTAACTATCTTATTTTATTCTTTCATTAGTGGGCTCCACAGTCCTTTAAGAACCATGGTCTCTGCTATTGCTTTCTTCCATTCTCCTCTGCTTCAAGAAACCTCCAGTGTTTAATCTCCATCTCCTTCAGGTCACCTTCCACATCGTCCATCCATCTGAGACCAGGTATTCCTTTTCCTCTTTCACCATCTGGTATGCCATAAAGTAATCTCCTTGATATTCTTGTCTATTTTATCCTTTCTTCATAGCACAACCAATGCAGTCTATTGAGCTGAATCACCTTTGTAATGTCCATATCACCGTATAAGTGCATTAATTCTATGTTAGCCATGATCTTCCACTGATTTTTTAGTCTGATTGAACTATAAATTTTACAAATGATTTTTCTTTCCCATATCTGAAGCATCACATTGCTTTTTTTTATTCATGGACTATTGATCTCACAATTATTTTAAAAAGGAAACATTTTACTTTTCTTGTTAAAATTTTGCAGTTCAGCAGTTTTTGTGTAATAAATAGACATCTGTTCCCTGCTGTTAACCGAGCCTTTATATTCATATTCACCCTTTTTTCTCATACAAATACCGTATATAATATTTTTTGTTTTCGCAACTAAATAAATTTATGTTTATTTATAATATTAGAAACATTGAATAAATAATAGTGTTTTTAATTTAAATGTCTACCGTTTCCATACATTTCGATAATCCATAGTTTTAAGATAATGTAAAATAAATAACATCAATCATATCAAAGGCATATTAAACCAATTTTAATTTCTATTCACAAATGTTGGAGTTGTTCCTGGATTAATAACTCTATTGTTTGATCTTGAAATGGCACTAAAACTTTTATCATATCTTTTCCAGTTTAAGCAGGCCAATTCATCTCTTAAAATGGTCTTGCTATTATATATAGCATATATGATTACTATTATTAATTATAAATTAAATTGTATTATTATTATTATTACGATTTTTTTCAGGTTTGTTGGAGAAGGAAGAAGTCATACCAAAAACACCATTTACATCTAATGTAGTTCCGTTTGCAGTTCCGGAGCCACCTCCTAAATCTATCCGTAAGTTATTTCTTTCATTTTTATTTTATTTGGTTTTAGGATTTTTATTTAATTAGGTTTTGTTGTATTTAGGTTCTGTATATATAAGGCCGAGGTTGTAATAAAGATATAGATAAAGAGCGGATCTAATTAAATGCTCATGTACTTTTAATATTTTCCGAACTCTTCTAAAAATCCAACGTTTGAATATTAGCCCTTAACTTTATATCACAGTTCTTAATATACGATTATGAATTTAAGACAAGTTCGATTTATTTAATATCTATGTTGATGTATTGGCAATACTTTTTTTTTTTTTTTTTTTTTTTTTTTTTTTTTTTCTGAAATAAAGCATTGATAGTTTTTCATCCGTAACTGCACGCTTGAAAAAACCGCAAAGAAACAAAGGCAACCAGAAACCTTTGAAATGAGAACGAGAACAAAGGACCTACACTGAACCTTTCTTTTCCATTCTTACGTCCAGGTAATCTTTTTTTTTTTTTTTTTTTTTTTTTTAAGTCTCATGATTAATTTAAAAAGAACACAAATTAGCCCTCGAAGAAGTTTATGTTTTTTGAATCACATTATTATCCAAAATAATGTTTCCGAATATTCAATTCTCTTGTTTATTGCTTTAAAATCTTAGTGCCTTCCTCAACTATTCTACATAATTTTGGACCATTTTTGATATATTTGGCTAGTCTTTCAATACTAGAAATGGCTATAAGTTTGTGATGTTTAGAAATGTGTTTTTAGAAGTTTTAGGGCCCTTATAGGCTATGGTTAGGCCCCGAACAATGATAACCTACAGTTTACCAACCTATTATAGTCAAGGTGCAGATCTTGATTTATTATGCTGGTCTTCTATGATTTAAATTCTGGGAGGCAGGATTTGAACCTTCCCCCATCTTATCACTAAACCTCCTCAAAATTATACTCTACTTAGAACATAAACAGTCAGAATAACTTTATAGGTGGCAGTAAACATACAAATAAATTATTTGCAAAACCAAAAAATGTTACATGACCGGATAATGATTGTATGTATTATTCAAAAGAATGTTTTAATATATAGATGTGGAGATGTACATAAGAGTCAAATATTATATTCCTATAAAGATATTTAATGAACTCTCCTTTTTAAAAATAGGATAATTAAAACTGAAAATAAAACGATATGTAATATAAAGTAGAAGAATTCCTAGAAAAAAATGAAAAACGAAAACAAATGAAAAAAGAAAAGAAAACGTAAACATTATGATAAAAATAGGAAAGTAATATTCACAGAACAGTAGGGGGTAGATTTCTATAATAAAAATTAACGTACTAAAATTCTTCTATTTTTTCATATTTTTTTTTTAGAAATTTATGCCAGACATGACAAAACAAATTGAAAATTCGTATAATATCTGACACAGTAATATACTAATTGTCATGTAATATATTAATTAGTTACTTATTATGTCCTTTTATTTTTTGAATCTACTTATTCTATATAAAACTGTACGAAAAAAAAAAAAAAAATACAACCAGGAATGTAATTAAAATGCCCGAATAACATATAGATAGCTTGTAAAGTAACCTGAATAAATGCTGTTGGTTGAATGGTCATGGGGTTTATAGATATCTGGTTTGTTTATGGATACGTTTTTTTGTGACAAAGTAAGGAGTATTAAGGATTTATCGAAGGATTTGGGATTGAATTTTTTTTTTTTTTCAAATACATATATACATTTTTGACTTTATATATTTAAAACTGTATACATTATATACAACAAGTAAATTTGAGAAAAATTATTACAATGTCAAGAACTACTCACTAGCAACACTTCAATAGTTCTAAATTAAAAGGTCTCTTGGCCATCTACTTTTTAGAGGCCTCGGAGAATTATTGAGAATGGTGTGTGAGGCAGGTTGGGTAACGATTCGAATGGGTATAGAGTTTACTATGAAGGAATTGGTATCTGGTTTGGGCCAAAATTAACAACATACGAAACATTAAGATCTTAATGGATAGGATCGTTTGTGACATAATTAGGAGCAATGATTCTTCGAAGGATTTTGGATTGTAAGGACTGGAAGTTTTAGTGGAGCCCCAAAGCTCAACTCCGTATGTCCTAAGGGTCTAATTACTGTCATTTAATAAGTCTTTTGTAATATATTGGGAGCTTTAAAAGCTCTGGTAAGCACTTTGTCTAGTAAACGTTGGAATATTCGGAAAATGCGAGCGAGCATTTTCTTGTCTTTTAAGTCCGCTATGTTCTGTAAATCTTAAATCTGACTTTTAAGTTTCTGAAATCTTTGAACAGTATTGATTGAATTTGCATTATAATTATGATTTCAGAAAAATGTCATTCCTATCCTTGAAGAAGATCCATTCTTATCAGCACCCGCTATCAATTGGATGACTTTTTAGAGTATATATTTTACTTGTACCATAATATTTTTCCTTCGCAGTGACATACATCAGTGGCTTCGAAGTTAAAATTGCAATTACTTTCATTTCAGCAGTTAATAGTGAAGAATTGTTTCTGTTTGTAGTGCTTGCTTTCCGATTTGTTGTAGTTTTATTTAACAAACTTCTTAAGAATTCCATCCTGTGTGGAATAATTTCCTCAGCTTTCTTCTTGAAATATCGGCCGTTGACTTGGAGGCAATACTCAACAGTTGCCCCTTTCTTTGATTAGTTCCATTTATCACCGAGTGGGGGTTCGAACTTGAATAGCCTGTCAGCGTGGCTTGAGGAAATGGGCTGTAGTCCCTGTGAATTGCTACGACTTCATTTGATAGCTGAGAAGGGGTGGATTTGATTGGCGTTTCCGTTGGTTGATTGTCTTATTGTTTTATTGCGACGGTTAATCATTATCACATTCATCAATCATCGGGTGAAATTATTTTTCAGTATTTTACAAAATAATTGTTTATCAGCTAATTTAACACTTTTACAGATTAAAGAAAACTTATGATTCTATAGCATGATTTGGGCGTAACATATACTAAAATATCACTGATTAAAAAAATATTAATTTTATATGGTAAATATAATTTTGATATATTATCAAAAGAAAAAGGGTAATGTTATTTTGGTAAAAAAAATATGTGAGGAATGTTTTCTCAACTAATTACATTTAAGAGAACTTGTATATGGAGAGTACCAAAAATATTTCATTATTATTTTGCTACAAATGAAACTATAACATCAAAAAGGTGATATACACAAGCACTACTTCAATATATTATAAAAATTAAATTGTTACTATCACCGCAAATAATTAAAAGTGACATATTAAACCCACATTAAAAAATTCCACATTCAACGAATAAAAAGGTTTTTGCAACCCAATTTACCAACCTGTTGAAATTTATTAGTTCATGATATTATAAAAAGAATGTATTGTACAAACTTTCAATTTTCTTCCTTTGAATGATCAGCTTATTGCCGCTTTGCCATAAATTCACAGCTGTATTTCAGTATAGAAAAAATACTGAGTTCTGAAATTATGCGAAATTTTTTTCCGTTAAAAAAAATCATTATTTTCCCTGAGTCGAATGTCGGGTTATTGAATAAAGAGTTAGTAGCAGAGTTGGACAAAATTCAATCATAGCTTTAATTTAATAATGATTAAATCATTCAGTGAAATAATCATTAGCTCACTAAAAATAACTGAAATATTTAATCATTTTAAATTAGGCGATCAATTTCAGGAAATTAATTGGAAAATAGTTATGATTAGATTTTGATTATTTTATAACTATGAGAATTTTGCCCAACTTTGGTTCGCGGGACTGTACTGTATTTGAATTGGACATTGAGGCTTTCAAAGCTGTTATCCAAAGAATTGAAGGGTTGTATGAAGGGGTTAAGTAAATAAAAACAAGTTTGAGGAATTTATAATTCCATTTTTTTTTTTTTTTTTTTTTTTTTTTTTTTTTTTTTTTTTTTTTTTTTTTTTTTTTTTTTTTTTTTTTTTTTTTTTTTTTTTTTTTTTTTTTTTTTTTTTTTTTTTTTTTTTTTTTTTTTTTTTTTTCCTTTAACATTTTCCTTTAACAGGAAAATGCTACTTAGCCCATTCATCTTCTTCATTTATCTTTTTCTAGTTGTTTTGAAATATTCTGCTACCTAACAATTCTGCACATAAATTCTTCTTCCAAAGAACAAGATTGTATTTTTTTCAAAAATGACATAACCCCTTTATACATCAAACTCTTCAATTGTAAAATACCATCAACAGGACTGCTCAATACTTAATAACATGAGAGATAGTTTAAAAATCACCCACGTTGTTATGGAAAATCGTTTAGAAATCGAAAGAAATCGTTATGGCAAATAAAAAGGGTTGTAAGGATATTTGGATTTTTTAGATTGTATTATCTATAACAAAGTTCAAGAATCTTCTAGTAGTTCTTGTTAATCAAGATTACATTTTATTTCACCATTTTGAAAGTTAAACATCTGCGTTATTTAAGTACACTATATGAAAACATAACCGTAACACCAAAGTAATATGGAACTAATTTGATTAAACTGATTCCAATTTTAATAAACTTATACTGACGTAAACTATATAACTTGCTATCGTTATTATATATATAATCCATACAGGTAACTAAGAATCTAGTTTTTCAGCGAAAAACCTTCAAATTATGCATGCGCTTACTAATATAGTAACATTTGATTTTCATTCATGTATGTTTTCTATTATCCTAATATTGTTTATAAATTTTAAACTATAACTACAGGATATAGACACCTATAGTGTACTGGTAGATCTATCTGATTTGTGACCTGTAGTGTACACCTGGGCGGTACCTGTCCTACCTGGAGCAGAAATACAGGTAGCAGTTTACCGTTGGTCCTATTGTTGTCTTAACAAAATGTTTCTCTTTTTTTTCTTTTTCTTTTTTTTTTTTTTTTTTTTTTTTACAGTGTGTCAATATCTAAACCACTGACATTATGCTTCTTCTTTGTTTTCTTTTAACTGCGTTAAAATGTACTGCTGAATCTAAACGATTTCTGATGTTTTTATCACTTATTTAAAGATTTCAATGTAGTATAAATAAATCATTATTTTTGTGGTCTCTTGTTCAAATTAAATTTCTATTTAAGCAAAATTTGACTTCTTCCAAATTAAATATATAAATACAACATATTTGTTCATAAAACTTAATCATATTCGTCTATCATTCCGTTGATTGTGTTCAAGACTAAATCGATTTGTGAAATTAAGTTATCTCTTTAATGATTGTGTTTTACGATTAATTGTCTTGTATAGCTAACAGATTTTTGGATTTTCATATATTTCATTGTAAATTTTTATTGAAACATGTCTTAAAACCTTTAAGTTAATTTATAACTTCCCTACTAGTTTTTAGAACTTTCTGTCAGTGTATATTTATTTTGTTTCGTTTGAAATCAATGCTGTTCCTTTTTAAAGCTTGTTAAACAAGTTTTTTTAACCGTTTAAACACTCTTTGAATTATATTTAGAAGTGCTTCTAAAACTAAAGTCAATAAAACTAAAGAAACTATGGATTCTTTAGTTTTATTAACTTTTATTTGATTTTTTTTATAATAGTTTTCATCTTCCAGCTGGTATATTCTTTTATGTCCTGTCTATCTCTAACTTCCTTAGTCGACCCCTTGATCTTTTCATTTTGTCCTTAGTTCTAAATATTTTCGGTTTAGTTCATGGAACTATTAATTTTTCTACAAGTCATTTTGCTGCATGTTCTGGTGTAATTGTACAATTAGTGAAGTGCTATGTTTTCTTTGCTATCTTTTTGAGGTACATTGTACTATTTTCCAATATGATATAAATATGAGTAATGTATACTGACTGGCAAAAATTTCCACCCTTTTAATTTTTTTTTTAAAACTTATCTTGCAAAAAGTTTCATTATTTTCTAGGATTTAATTTCCAGATATACTTTAACCAGGACATATGATATGCATTAGGATTATTAAAACATTAATTGAATAAATGACAACAGTATTTAAAAAAAAAAAAATAAAGTTATTTTATTTTTTAAATTAAACATGAGATTTGGAACAACAATAATTAATATTTTTAATAATCCTAATAGGTTTCATATATCCTGGTTAAATTATACGGGGACGTAAACACCTAAAAAAGAATAAAATGTTTTGCTGAGAAAACGAAAAAATCAATAAGATGAAATGTTTTTCCTGTCAGCATACATGTATTTAAATGTTTTGAATTGTATCTGTTTCCTAAATGTATAGATTTCCGTATAAGCGTCTCGTACCGTATCAGTAACGATACAGTGGCTTTGTACCCAGAAGTTGGACATCTCTGATCTAATGTATTAACTATTTCAATTTCGTAAAAGAAATCTATTAATTTTTATTTTACAAATATAAATTTCAGAACAAAATAAAAACTGGGGGCTCGGTTTATAATTTTTTTTTTCTTAACCATTTCTTGAAATTGACTTGTGTATACAAGAGATACATCTAATAAATGTAACGATAATCTTTATAATAACATGTCAATTCCTAGTTAGCAACTAGCCAGTCTTAGCAACTTCAAAAAAAGGTTTTATATTAGAAGACTCCGAGGCCATAAGGAATAGAAGGGAAGAAAATTGGCTTGTGGAGATGAGTGGTTATGCAGTTTATTGCGGAAGTGTTGGTATCTGGCCTGGTGTTTATAATTTAATATATTCTTTACATAAATTCTTTACATAATAATTAAATTTAAAAAAATAAAAGTTGGTATATAAAATGATTTTGTACACTTTTAGTCGCTTGGATTAGGTAATTATTAACAAAATATTAATGACTCCAAAATATAAATTCTAAATTTCCGAAAAATAATTTGAGCTTCAAGGACTATCTACCTTCATCATGCAGTTTTAGGCCAAGAATTTTGACTAAGGTCTTTTGCATGATATGAATCTGGAGCGGACGTTCTTGGAGAACTGGAGAACCGAGATGAACCGGGAGATGAAGAAGATAAATTGTTTATGGAGTCTCTTCTAACGGTTCTTTGTGTCAGTGCACCCAAATGTTCTGCTGTAGGTGCGCTTTCATCACTGGAATATAGTTCTCTCTAGAAACACTTGAATTTTTTTTTATTGGTTTATTATTATACCATTTTTTAATTTCTAAGTTTTATAATTTATTTTATAAGAATATATTTAGTGATATTTACAACTAAGGTAGGATGCCCAACTATGGCCTATATAAGGTTTGAAGGAAGCTCGGAAGCTATCAAATCAATTTGCATCAACTTTGCCCACAGATTAGATAATTTTTTCTACTTTCATAATCACACAGATTGTTTTTTTTTAGAAAAAGTTGCCTATAGACTATATTAGGACCCCGGGTTCCAAATATGGGCTATGTACTAAATTTATTTTTGGTTACCAAAGAAAACGCAAAATTGGAAATCAAAACATGATTCTAATGAACAAAACTTTGTTCGAGTATTAATTATAATATTTCAGTGACAAAAAAAAAATCCTAGTAGTGTCCATAGACCTCTCTTTTTTTTCTTTAGAAAGAGCCATCTGCACAGAAATACACCAATAACAATAAATGAAACAAGCAACTAAATATATGTGCATAATAATAACATTGGTTTGACAAAATATGATCGAAATAAATTTAGTTAGTATCCTTACATGGCTTACCTAGCAAATACTAGGCCATACTAGGATAGCCGCTGTTTTTTCATCAATGTACACAAAACAATACCATAAAATCAAGTTTAAATAAAATTTTAATGATCAAAATAAAATCAGTGATCTAAAACTACAGTGTTTTAGCTTTCAAAATCATCAAATATTTTAAATATATCTCAAGTATTTCATTCAGGAGAAGCTTATGAACTAAACTCAAAAATATATCAGTCAGGTATTGTCCTCTTCACCTGGCGACTATAGACAAACTAAAGCCATCCGACTCTAACCTTTTCTTGCTCTTACGTCCTATCTCGATAGAGAATCACATGCTAATTTATTTTATTTTTAAAAACACCTATATTTTATTTTTCGGTGATAGGTCATAATAGGGCACAGGCCATAATTGTGCCCCCTATCTATATTTTTCGACCAAGGAAATGGAAAAATAAACACCCTGCATGATACATGGTACTCCTGTTTAATACAACAATTATCTAATATCTAGGATTGTTATTTCTGCATCAGTTAATCATGCAATAGAACATATTATATGAAAATTTTATAAAGATATATTCAATCATCATTTGAAAATAAGTATTCCTATCCTAAAAATAGGGCGGCTTCAGTTATATCGACCACGTCTGGGCTAGGTCAAAGGCCTTCATGCGAAATAGCTTAATAGCCCTGGTCAATGGATCATTAGTGGAAATATGCACGCAACTGGGAGTTAAAATTGCACTACCCACCTATCATCGAATATTCGCTCCTAGCAATTTTATAATTTGCTGATATGAAACGGAATTCTGTTCACCTTTGTCTCGTATATTTTGTTTTTATAATGCACTATATGGCTTTAATGATTCTGTGAATAAACGGTCAGCAACATCTTTGTCTTTATGATCAATGAAAATATACTTTCAAAATATATCGATTTATGTAAGTTTTTATTGCCATTAATTGGTGATATTTTTTTTCTTAAAATCCATTTATTCAGTTTTAAACTATACAAAATATCAAATATTTTAAAACAGTATGCTGGAGGACAACAATGGCAGAAGAGTTATCCTTCGGATAACTTAAAAACCGTTAAAACAGCATCCTTAAGGACGAAAAACTAACAAAATTCCACCATCTTAAAAAAGCATCCTTAAGGACGATAACTAATTCTAATTGTGGATGGAGAGAGTGGCCAAGGATGTCCTCTGGCCTCAAAAAAATCGTCAGATCCTAGCAGATCTGTTAAACAGTGTCCTTATAGTGAATTGTTTTTTTTAATAAATGGAGGATACGAAAAAATAAAATAAAAATAAAAATAAAGAATAATCGGGGTTATATTTACTTTAAAATGTAAATTAATTGAGGTACGCATAGTGGATATAAGAATCAATATACACTTGGCAAAAAAGTCTGGAAACACTTAACAAAGTTTTACACTTATGCTCCTCTAGTTTTATGGTTCCAATATTTTTTTTTGCTTTTCGATACACTTTTTGACGGCCATCTGAGCCAAAAATGTTAAATCGACTTTCGTCCGAGAAAGTAACAGATTCCCAGAGCGATAGAGGCTTTTGTATACACTCTTCAATAACTTCCAAAAGGCGCTAACGATTTTACTTGCTAATGAATGGCTTCCTGGCGATTTGACCAAATAAACCACTTTTCCGTAACTTATTCACCAAAGCCGGAAGACAAGTTTATAGCAATTTTTGGAGCACTAGTGCACGGTATATTAGGGACAGTTTTTAAAATTTCCCTTTTGAGTCATTTATTTATTTATGGTGGTCTGCTGGATACACAGCCTAATTCTTTATATATTTTTATAATTTAACATACTGTGCCCACGTTTTACTAACAGTCCTCCCAATTTCCCTCACAGGATTGCCTTGATTTAGTAAGGGAACAATTAACTCGTGAATGGCTTTTGGCACTTCCATCATGAATGCTTATCACAGACTAAAAGGATTTCTAATCATAAGAATTTGTTTCTGACCGTTGTCCTTAAAGCACATAGGGATTATAATCTGTTGTTATTGTTGAAGTGATTTGTTTTCTCCCATTACATAAGAGTTTCCAAATGTTTTTGCTATAAGGGTATATTCTTTTTTACCTCAACGTTTTCTGTTGACTGCTCTTGATATGCATGCAATGATATATTATGTTAAAATTAAAGATTAATGTTTGTTGTGTTAAATAAGGGCAGTTTCACTATGGGAAATGCCTATTATAGACGATATATATACTATATACCAGAACCTTTACGTCAAGGGCGCACAATCTTAATATACAAGGGTATGGGCGATGTTAAAAATATTTCATCATGGAGACCCATTACTATATACTCTATTGTGCGCCGAATCATAGAAAAGGTTCTGGACCAGGAACTGAGAAAGCAGGTCACCTTTTATAAGAATCAGAGAGGTTTTATTAGGGGCCTTCCGGGAGCACAAGTAAGCGCAAGAATCATTGACGCAGTCATAAAAGACGCAAAAAATAAGAAAAATTACTGTGCGGTGGTCTTTCTTGACGTTGTTGGCGCTTTTGACAACATTGGGCACGATCACATTGTTAGATCGTTAGAAGCAAGAGGTGTTTCACTGGACCTGAGAAACGTTATCGCTGCACTCCTATCCACAAACAAAATTAAAGTAACTGTTGGAGCTCACTCTACTAGCCAGATCAATGTACTGCGAGGAGTACTCCAAGGCCCGCTCTCTCCCTCGCTGTTTAACTTAGCTATTGATCATCTGTACCAAGACCTTTGTGATCATGATTTCTCAAGACACTACGGGTACAAGCTGAGAGAGGACCAAGACTGTGTGGTCCTCACAGGATTTGCTGATGATCAGGTGGTCTCTGCACGTAATAAGTATGCGGCAGAGAGAATTATAGATAGCACCCAAAGGATACTGGCGGAGATTGGTCTGGCTGTAAATCCATAGAAAAGTATGGGCATTGTGTTGGATAGGGGTGAGATGCAAGGAACTACGCTCTCTCTTGAGAATGGAGATGTTATCCACACGGCAAAGGAAGATGACTCTATTAAATACTTGGGATGCACATTCTCGGAAACTAAATAAAAATTTAGATAAATTGCACCCCTTACAAAGCTCAGCCCTGCGTTGTTGGATGGTATAGATGTGATGATCCGCAGGAGCATTAAGGCCATTGTCGGACTCCCTTCGAACACCTCAACTGCGATGCTCTACGCTTCGCGGAGGTACCGTGGGTTAGGACTGATCCGCTGTCAATGGGAGGCTCCTCTGCAGCACTGGTCCATTGCTCAGCGACTGTCTAATGTTCCGGACGCTCTGTTCCAGTCCACATTCCATTATGAAAAAGAGATTACTGAATGTGCTAAGAGACTGGGTGTTGATCAGAGCCACTGAAGCGTGAGACGGTCGCTGAGAGAGGGCGCTTTTGAGGAATGGGCCAATTGCAGGTGGCAGGGCGTTGGTGTACCTCATTTTAAGGAGACGCCGAGAGCTAACAGATATATTTGTGAAAAACAAATACTTTCGGGGTCTGAATGGACCAACGCCCTAAAACTCAACATCAATTATGCACCCCTGCGTGGAGTCCCAGGTGCCAGCGGACAGATAGGAGAGGTTGGGTCCCTTTGTCGCAAGTGCGGCAAAGAGTCCGAAACACCAGCCCATGTGCTGGGAAAATGTCCCAACAACTCACTCCTGATCACACGCCGTCACCACAGGGTCAAGAATGAATTGATAAGGCTCCTCATGAATAAAGGCTTTACCCGCTTTGACGAGGTATACTGCATCGATACCAACGGGACCACGAGGTATGCGGATATTGTCGCGTTTCCGAAGAACGGACGGACAGCGCTCATAGTGGATCCTACTGTAAGGTATGAAAATAATAACCTCGATCAATCAGATGAAGTAGAAAGGGAGAAAATGGATATTTATGAAAAATGTATCCCTTTCCTCAAAGAGAAATTCCGCGAGACATTCGGAAATAGAGATTTCTCCGTGAAAGGATTATGGTTTGGGTTTCGCGGAGTCATCCAGGAAAAAACAAGGAGCTTTTTGGAGGACCTTGGCGTGGAGTTGAGGGATATAGCGATAATGACCCAAAATATAATATTGGACTCCCTGGGAATTATTCACCACCACATACATGGTGCATAGGATGGCCCATTGCAATGTACAGTTATTAAATGTGCATTTATGTATATGAATGTGTGGTAGATATGTAAATATTAGGGGGGGGGATAACATAAAATGAAAGAATAATGTGAAAGAGGAAAAAAAGCGAAAAAGGAAAAAAAAAATAAAAAGGGGAGGAAAAAAAAAAAAAAATGTTATTAGTTTGTCTAGTATTAGGTAATATTAAGTAGTATATTATATAATTATAACTAAATTATAAATTACAGTGTTGTCTTTAATTGGATAGATGAGTATGCTGTGTTTATAGCAACCCAATAAAGTTGGGCAGCACTATGTTTATTGTTAATTGTTTCAATAAAGCATATATCTCTCAGGAGGATCGTAAGATTTTGGCAAATGTTTCCAGCCTTTTTTTGTCCAGTGTATGTATGTGTATCGTATCTTCAAGAGGACAAAGAATAAGTACGATGTCTCGAAGTGTTCACTATAACGAGGATATGATACATCGGGTGTAAAAACTAAAAATACGATATACCGAAAGTTTTAAATTATTATTATTTTATTTATAAATACCTATACACTGTGTATTTTTTTCATTTTATTTTTACTAGTACTTGTATACATGTTGAACATTATATTTAATTACAGTAGTATGAATTTTGAACATTAATTTGTTATTCCCCATTTCTTATTGCTGATATAATTTCTTATTTTTTTTAAACATTAGATCTTTTCTAAATTTTATTTCCTGTTGGAAAGCAGGGCACTTAGTAGCTATCACGGCCTCGTGCATCGTACACACAACTCTCATGATTCATTCTTCGACGGAAGTAGATCCTTCAAGTTCTTTAATGGTCGGTTCCTTTGGACTCAGTGGCTCAAGCCTCCAGCGGATGTTCGGCTCCGCTTTGTGATTTATCTTTATCTCCAAACTAATCTCGAAGCCAGATATTCCCTTGGCAAGGTCGGTACCTCATCCTTCAATACAGCCATGACCTGGATGCAACTATTGCACTACCTAGTGTGTCTTCTAATCGTCCAATGATCTTATCGCCTAAACTTGTTTCTTATATTCTATTAATTAACGAAAGATAAATGCATTTTAAATTCAGAAAGTGTTTATCTAATCATTTTATTGTATCGTTAATTTTTTTTATATTTTTAGTATATTAATCAATCATTAGAACTAGAATTAGCACTGTAAGGGATATCACAATATTTGAAATCAAACATATCAATGAAAAATCCTGAGATCCATAACCTATGCCACTTAACAAGTCTCCATCAACATTAATATCTTTCATTACCAAACATTCGTATAATCCTTTATGGATGTTAAAACAGCAGTGTCTTCGACTTTAAGTGTTCTGACAATCGTCAGATTCTCCTTTCATATGCAGAATGCTACACTCATTGCCTCCACTCGCCCAGTGGCACGGCGAGAAAGAAGCCTTAGGATCTCCTAGAATCCTGCTTAATCTAGCATCTATTGGGGAAGTTGGTTGGGACGATGAAGGCCCATCCATCCATTTAATTTCTATGGTCGAACTTGTTATTCAATTCTTTTCCCAGAGATACTTGAAGCCTGAGGTATATCCATCATGGATCCTGTTACCATAATGAATCCATTCAGTATAAATGTTCAAAAAAACTCCGGTCTTCTTTTCCATATTACTTCTGTAATTATTTTGAGCTGCAGATTTGGCATGAACAGGATACCTAACCTTCCATGATAAGCTACATATCACTGGAATTCACTAGACTCCCAACTTGCTTCTCGCCCGATTCCCGTTGATCTTCCGAGACGGTTAAAAATTAGGTGGCCTAGGGAGTTCCTCATGTAGATCATTTATTGAAATGCTACTAATGGGTAGTTTTTCACAAGTTATTGACTTGTCCTTGTAAGCATTTTACTGGATATTTACTTACTGTTTAATTGTATACAGTTGCTAACATCAATGACATATAAAAAAAAAACAACAACTATTTTTTGATATATTTCATCAACGTGTCTTAATTTTAGGACTTCTTTGCTTCTTATAGGAACTAAACTTTATCCATTTATTTATTAGTTATTTCATTTTTTAAAACTTAATTTACTTATTTTTAATAATTTATTTATTTTTAATAATCTAATATTATTCTTTTGATTCACTTTTAAATAAGGGATGGATGTGTACTTAGTACAACTATTACTTATCGGCCCTTGACTGTGGCTATTTGTAATGCTTATCAAATCATCCAGACCTGTTGCTTACTGCTGTAGTCCGATAAATTTAATTTATTATTGCTTTAAAAATATGGCAGTGACCTCACTGATATAAATTTATTTCCATATTTCCTAAATAAATGAGAAATTCAACAAGTTGCTCTTTCCTTTATTAATTATTTTCCATTTCATTTTAATTAACCGTTAAACGGTCCGTTTTTCTTAGCACGCCAGTTTAGCACATGGCACCAATGATAGTTTCAATTTAATATCTTTTAATTATTACAGTATATCCCCTTTTTTTTCTTCTTTTTTTTTATAACAGAAATAGTTTCAATAGATCATTTCGTCACTGACTTTAATTCAGCGACTTTATTTATTCAATTTATTTATTATGGAGTCAAATTTCAAAATATATTTAATACAACAGTGTCAGATAATGTATTAAAAATATCGATGAAATTTAGGAATTTTTAATTTGCTAAGACTTGTTTACACATATAATCTTAAACTTACTGAATATCAAAAGATTTAATAGTTAAAAAGTAATATTTTTTTAATATATATATTTTTTAAGGTTTCATATATTCCAACAAATCCAAAATGTTAATAAAAACTGTTTAAGTTGTTCAATATAAATCTTCGGTATACTCTAGAATCACCAGAGCCCTTCAGGCCTTAATCCTTGTTCCCACAGATCTGCAGCATATAAATCCTTCTTAAGCCGCCCTTCAATCCCAGGGAATTCTCTGGCGTTCCTAAAAATAACAGATTTAGAATATTTCAAATATATACCTTCCCTACATCCAGGAAAATGTGATTCCCTCTGAATTTTTTTTTTTTTTTGTTAACAAGAGTTCAGAATTTTTTATAAACTAATTTGAATATTATCATATTTTTAAAAATGTTATTACTTTCAAGTAAACATACCTTTTTACATACCGAAGTCATTTTAATCCAGCGGATTTATACTCCGGAATGAAGCATTTGTGTTTTTAATTTGAAAGCTTAGAACGTTTTTCAATCCGACTCGGCACATTCCAGACCTTCCTAACTGAAGAAGGAAAAAAATAAGCCACGCTCAAGATTATGGACCTCGTATAGTTAATTAAAGTTTAATAGCAGCATTAATATAAATATGTAAGATTTTATTTATATAATTATTTTGTTTACTTGAATTAAAAATAATTTCAAAAGAATCTGAAATTCGTTTTAGTAAAAACAATAATATAGTCTTAAATAAAACGAAAAAATAATCTTTATTCTAGGACATAATATTCTGGCTACCTTAAGATCAAAAGAATACAATAATATGTATAAAAGATAATATATGTAAGTACAATTGATATTAGAACTTTTTGTATAAATATATACCTAAGAAAAAGAAGAGAGAAAAAAAAAATAATAATAATAAGATGAAGTAATAATTATATGTTTATACAATAAATACAATACGTTCAATAAAAATGAAGGAATATAGAAAATAAATCAATAAAATAAAATAAATATAATGAATATAAAGGAAAAGATATATATATATATATATATATATATATATATATATATATATATATATATATATATATATATGCATAGATAAAAATAAAGAACTACTTGAATATTGATAAGACAATATATTTACAAAAACATAAAAACATATATTCACACATCTACTTCCATTTATGTAGCTATAGGTTTTCACATATATATCTGTGCATACCTATTATTCTATACTTATATGGGGAAAAAAAGCAATTGTTAGGAAAACAAATGTCAAAAAAAAAAAAAAATTAAATTTGTACACTCTGTTGAACAGATCCGCTACCTAGGACTCCACTTGGACAAACGTCCTACTTGGAATCCACATAGAATACTAAAAAGACAAGAAACTACCCGTCGTTACAGATTACTTCAACATTTATTAGACAAACGTTCAAAGCTCCCAATTAATTAAAAAATACTAATATACATGACTGTGTTTAGACCTATTTGGACGTACGGAGTTGTGATTAGGGGCTCCAGTAAACCATCCAATTCATCTCGTATCCAATCCTTACAATCCAAAATCCTTCGAAAAATCCTCAATGCTCCTTACTTTGTCACCAATAAACATAGCCATAAAGATCTTAATGTTCCATATGTTGCTGATTTAGCCCAAACCAGATACCTATCCTTCCATAGTAAGCTCCATAACCACTCAAATCCCCTAATTTCTCAACTTGCTTCCCACACCATTCCCGATAATTATCCGAGGCGTCTGAAAAGAAGATGGCCCCGAGACCTTCTAAAGTAGCATTTTTATTAAAGTGCTACTGATAAGTAGTTTTTTTCAAGTTTTATCACGTGATTTTAATAGTTAACAGCACATTTACTTGATGTATATATTTTGTACAGTTGTAAATTTCAATAAATTGTTATAATAAAATAATAATTTATACAATGATATCCTTATTGAAGTAATTCATTGGCATCAGATATTCTGAGTTTGACTAACTTGATTTTTAATTCTTACTCATATTGGCGGCATCTAACTGGGGTTAAGGAGTCTTATTGAGAACCTGGTAACATCGAACCATAGCTCAACTCCGAATCACCCCCAAAACAAGTATTACCTTCTTTAGATTTATTTCGATGTCTATCTCGTTACATTTGGATAGGGAGGTTATTCTTCTTAATTCTGAGGTAAACACTAAATCCATTTTGAATCTAATGTTAACTTTGCTACACCTTATCATACTAAATAAGTGAAATTAAGAAAATATCTAAATAAAAAACAATAAATCTGAAAGTAATATTGATAACTTCTGATAAACTCTCACCTACCGGAAGTGGAAATTAGAAAATATAAAATTTCTTTTAAACTTTCCCCCATAAGGGAAGTGAAAATAACTAGATATAAATATATAAAATACTAATTCTATGTTGTTGACTTCTGTTACACTTTCACACATTAGGATAATGGAAATAAGAAAATATCTATATGTAAAACACTAAATCCATGTAGAAACTACTGTTGTTAACATCCGTTACACCTTCTTACATAGAAGAAATACCAGGAATAATATTAATAAAACACACTAGAGAATACAATGTAGGTTGCTCGATAGAGGTTGAGTGGGGTTCGAACCCCACCTTGACTTGTTAAAATTATCTCGTGGTGGACATACGGAATGAATCTTGACTTCATCTCTCTGACTAAAATAGGTTGGTAACCTGTAGGATGTCCCCTCCTTCCTGGACTTGGAGGCTAGGCCTAGTAAGCCCTAATAAACAAAAGAAACCAGGTAGGAACTATAGAAATGAAAGTTTGCAGTTGAGGTTATAGAAAAGAGCAGTCGACAAAGTAAAAACTCGTGTAGGTTTGTGTCACTGTAAAAGTGAATCATCGGAATCGATCTGCGAATGTTTTGCAGATTGGACAAATAATTGGAGCAGTGGTTCGAAATCTTTGTTATACATCTTTTAAAATATAAATTCATTTTAAAAAATAAAACTATAATATTCAATATACATATATGTTTTTAAAACTATTTATTGATATTTAAAACTATATAGATTATATCTTTTTTTTATTTCGTTTAACGTCACTTTATGCTGCTATGGCTAATACGATGCTACGGTGGGAGTCCTAAATTTTGCCTATCCAGGTATAATTAGGATAGGGATCTTTAACGAGTACCTGACATCGCACAGACTCGGGACCCCCATTTTACGTCCCTTCCGAAGGACGGCATAGCTAAGGATTTTTTACTCCCTTTAAAAAATCCTGAGGTCATCTGCCGCGCTGCGAACCCGCGATCTTGGGTTTAGTAGGTTGCTATGCTAACCACTACACCACAGGTGACCCCTATAGATTATATCTAATCACTAATAGGACTTCAATAGTTCTGCATTAGAAGGTCTCTTGGCAATCATTTTTTTCAGCCTCCGCGGAGGATTATCTGAAATAGAATGTGAGACAAGTCGGGGGACTAGTGGATTTGAGTGGGTATGAAATTTACTATGAAAAGAAAGGTAACAGGTTTGGGCCAATTCAGCAACATATGGAGCATTAAGATCTTTATGGATAACTTTGTTTGTGACATAATAAGGATTTTACGAAGGATTTTCGATTGTAAGGATAGGGTATGAGAAAAATTGGAAGGTTTAGTATAGCCCCAAAGCTCAACTCCGTATGTCCAAATGGGTCTGATTACTGTCATGTAAATGTTTTTTGAAATTTGTTGGGAGTTTTAAATGCTTGTTGGAGTAGTCGGAAACGACTCGGAGTTTCTTGTCTTTTAAGTCTGGTATTTATATTTAATTTCAAAAACGTCTTCATAAATATTAATAAATCCTTCAGAAGTATCTCCATTTTTTTATTTATCTATTTTTATGGGGAATATGGTAAAAACTTCATATCATTTAATAATTCTTTTAAGATTTCACTGCCATTGAGGCACTACGAGACAGAGATATGGGCTAGATGACTGACAGCTGACTACAGCTGGAGTAAGCAATGCCGACGTACCTTGAAGATATAATCAGTGACGTGGCATTCCTCGGCGCTCGCTGAGTAGACAGAACCGCCCCTTGGATTAGGGTTAATGAGACGCCCCACTGACACAGGCCGTAAATTTCTTTTATTTCCACTTAATGAAAACGAAGTAGGTCATTAACGAAATAAATTTTGATTTTTATGAGGCATAAAAGGGATACGAAAAAAATCGGACAAGACTTCGTGGTCTGTCAGAAATCTTTTAGGCATAGATCACTTAAACTCCTTATTGCTAATAGAGCAAGCTAGTTTAGTAATACATAATGGTTTAAAGGCAAAATGCACTATTTTACACTCAACTATGATAGTTTCATAATATATCGTACATCCAGAATGGAAAAGGCACATCTCAAAAAGTGATGCTTTTCAAGAAATCCCGATTAAAATTTTAAGTTCCTATTTTGAACTCCATGATAAGTCTGCTTTGAACTTTTTTTAAATCTCATTAAGTCTAGTTTAATATTATTCTATCCTCTCCAATTTTTTGAGTTGTGCCTTTTTACATGTTTCCACATTAGTAGCGACAAGCGCTCATACTAGAAAAATGCCTGTAAGCTACAAATACAAAAACCATTCCAATGAATCGTACAATGCTACTAACTAAAAAAAATGGCACTTTTTGAGTTGAGCTCCTTTCATTCTCGGTCTGCGATATATGAATAAAAATAATTATGAGATAACATTAGGCTTACGGAATAATGACATGACAAAACCTTGTAGAGGAACTACCCATTGGTAGTACTCTAATGAAATATCTACAATAGAAGAAGATACCAAAGCCATTTTCTTTTCAGACACTTGGTTGGAAAAGAAAATGAAGAAATCAAGAAATTGCCAGGAATGGAATGGAAGGCAAGTTTTGAAATAAGTGAGCTTTGATGAGTTTATTATGAATGGAAAGGTATCTGGTTCATGCCAAATCAGCGACATATGGGATATTAACGTCATTGTGGACCTGTTCATTTCTGACAAAACAAGGAGCATTAAGGATTTTGGAGTGGAGTGATTGGATGCGAAAAGAATTGGATGGTTTGGAGGATCCTAATAGATCTATACTGCAAGTGCAAATAGGTTTGATAATAGTCATATAGTTTCTTGCTGTGAGTCGGGAGATTTGAACGTTGGCCAAGTAAGTGTTGGAGCTATCGAAATCGACTTGCAGCTTCTTTTCAAATCGACGTTCCAGCTGAGTCTCTTATCCAGGTAGAACTTAAGGTATCGTATCTGTTCAAAATTATTTAACGGTACTCCATTATAGGATACAGGTGGACAGCATGTTTTTGACGCAGGGTAAAGGCTATTAGCCAGGATTCATCTCAACTCTCCAGTTATAACATCATTCTTCAAGAGAAGTTATATGTGGCTGGAGTGTTTGGGATGCAGGAAATGGATCATCATTTACTGATAACACGCTGGTGTATGAGTACGTTCTGTCTTAAGCCTAATATAAAAGTTGTTTTTGTTTCTAAATAAATAAAGTAAACACATCAACTTTTTTGCCCCTTTTAGTTCTTATTAGTTACAAATGCTTTTCACCATCGAATTATACAAACACTATTTCTCGCAAATCGGATCAGTGGAATAAGAAATATATATATATATAATTTTTATTTGTTGTTGTTTGTATGGAAAAAAAAACATTAATGAAAATAGTGTAAACTTGATTATTCCAGTGCTGACAAAATTCTACGCAGTAGAACAACAAAAAATGATTACGTTTATTATCATAGCTTGCACATGTCTAACCATTTACTACATTTTAGTAGCTCCATAAGGTTCAAAGGAGGAAAGATATGGAGGATTATTTATATAAGAGATTTTACGATTACACGGCAGACAAGCTGGATATGAAATTATTTTACACAAAGTTGAGATGTTTATCCGGGCGAAGATGGATGGAACGAGATAGGATCTCGGAGTTGTTTCGACCTCGGCTAAACAAGTATGAAATGCAAGGATATGCATCGCTGGTTTTCGCCGAAATCTTGATATCTTCATGTCTGTTCATGGAAATATTTTTGTAATTAATTTATCTACATTTATTTTGAATATATTTTTACCAAAAAATTGATAAATAAAACTATTACAGTTTAAAAGTTACATAAAACCTGATGGAACTATTGTCGATATAACTTTTGATAAAATTAACAAAAAAAAACAAACCTTTTTGTACATTTGTTTGTACCAGAAGTTCAGTCATTATTGTAGTATGTAGTATGTAGTTAATTTTAATATAGTATGTTGTATGAAATATAGGTTGTTTTATTAGATATAAAGTATATTGTATAAAACACAAGTATGTAGTTATGTAAAGCGTTTAATGTATTTTAAATATTAAATGTTATTTTAAACGTGTAGTGTAATCTTGAAATGTTAAATGTTAAATGTAATATTGAAATGTTCTGTTAAATGTTTAAGAAAATTTATTCTTGCAATGTTAAAAGTAATATTGAAATGTTATGTTAAACATTTAAAACCAGCAGTGATGGCTACAAGCCATCCCTGCAAAACCCGTGTAGCCGAGAGGCAAGGAAGGGAAATAAATAAATTTAAAAAAATAAAATTGTAGTACATTTTTTGGGGGTTAATAAGTTTTTTGTACATATTTATTTTAACTACTAAATTGTGAAATTTAATATTTTAAAATATCTGAAGTTTATTTATTAATGTTATATTTTATGATTATGTGATAATGTGATTATTTTTTTATTATAGATTTTGGCCATCTAGGGACCGCGTTGAACAACCACAATGTACAATGTGCATTTCATCTATTGCGTTCATCCTCTTTCCTCTTCTGCCAATGTCTTCATCCTCTGTCTATGCTGCTCCCTTCGGTCATCTGTCCAAACAGCTCCTCCATTTCTTCTTTTCTTCATATCAAATCTCTCAAACCGCTGAATTTTGTTTCTCATCAGGTCTCTGTTTTTGACATCTTCTCCAATACCCATCTCCACTAAGCCTGCTTTGACTTATTTGAACCATGTAATTTGGGTTTTTGTCAAAAAATATGAATATTTTCTTTGTCAGCCTTTCATCGTTCATTCTTTTCAAATGGGCACAGAAGCTTACTCTTCTCTTCCTCATAGTAGCTCCCACTTTCTCAACTTTGTCAGACACTTCTCTATTACTTCTAAGCTTCCAAGTCCAATTTTCGAACCTCGGCCCAAGTACTCTTCCTATGAGTTTTCGCTCCTTCTTTGCTATAGCTTCTATTTCCTTGTTGGTGTTCATTGCCAAACAGTCAGATGCATACAGACACTCTGGCTTATATTGTCTGATTTTAGCGTTAATGGATATTGAGTTTTTGTTGTAAACATTCTTTGTTTGCTGGAATGCCATTTCCATTTTTCTTGCTCTTGCTTTATTTCCTTCTTTATCTATAACATTGGGCTGGATGATCTCCCCTAAATATTTGAAATTAGAAACTTTCTTTATATGGCCATACTTAATATTCATATTATTCGGTGCCTCTCTTACATTGGAATGTTATTATATTTTATGAATATAATTTTTTTTCTTTAAATATGTATATACATATACTAAATATGATGGTCATGGAGATGAGGAGGGAAGACAATCAGTACGATACACAGATATAACTAAGTTTATTTTAATTTGTAAGTAAGCACACCTTATCGGTTTTATTATATTTAACCACTCTTCCTATGATTTTTGCTCCTTCTTTGCGATCTATTCCACTTTTTTAAAATCTCTTTCCTTTATTTTTTTTTTTTTTTTTATACGGTCGTGGAAGTAAATTTCAAACACACCTTGGCGATATTTTTTTGATTCGCTAATTATGTAATTACGATAAATTGGTCTATCTCCATAATAAAAATATATATATATTTTTTATAACAGTACATTTTTCTACTAGTTCAACTTGATGGACTGGATAAAAACTTTTATAAACAGAATTTAATAAAATGTTCTTCAAAAATCAAGCATCGCAAGTCGAAGCTGTGTTTGAAAAATTTTATAATCAGCATATGATCGGTAATTTTAGCATGTAGATTTATGTACTTCAAATTAAAGGCTACTACGGTTACTTTTTTTTTTTTCTTTAAACATCGAAACAGGACTTCGAATCGGACCACTGGGAGGTAAATTAGAAAAATCAATTTACAAATTTAAAATCTTAATCGTAAATATTACTGCAAGGAACATTCTTGTTTAATTTTCGAAGGAATTTCCAATTGAGGCAATTATATGATGTAACAATAACTAATCATTGATTAGTTATTAATTGGTCTATTTATGGAAGATATTCGCTCTCATTCGATAAACAAATATCTCAGATTGGGTGCAGTCATTTGATGATAGTTGATATCCGAGCTGTGATGTCAGTGATGTTTGTTGATGCTGAGCAGATGGCAGGCCGAGACTCTACATCCTCTTGTCTTCAAACAAATTGTTTACTGTCCACGTGATGCCTAGTTGATAGTACTTCAGCCATTCATAGAATTCTACTGAGCTAATAGACAACTGATTAACTATTCCAATGAGGGCGCTAAGGAAATATTCCTGAATCATTCCTATACATTTCTGAAGTTTGGAAGATACATGCCATTAAAATAAAGTCATTATCGTCTTCAGGACTATGGTTATCTGTTTAAATTTTTAAATAAAAATGTTAAACAAACTTTTTTTTACTTGAGGTACGCATGATGGTATAAAAAGATCAATGCAATTAGGATTGATGAATTAATTTCCACTTCTATTGGGATTATTTTATTAGAATACTAGTTTAGAATGCTAAACATTCATCTTCAGTTCTGAAACATAGAAAATTTTCGACACATCAGTACTATGTTTTATATACACTAATTTTTTTCAAAAATGCAAGACAAGTAATGAAACATTAGTACTCACCTCAGGAGATCTAAGAAATATCTGAAAGTCGGAAAGGAATTTTTAAAAAAATAGGTTTAAACCCTGCAATTAAAGAAGATAAAAGATTGTCATCATACCTCCCTTCACTTGACTGTGAAACAGAATATACGGGAAGAACTAGACGATCGGTAAATCAAAGAGTAAAAGAACATATAAGAGCATACAATAATAAGACCCAAAATTGCAATTTCGCTATCCATCTAAATGTGAATAGCCATAAATGTAATAAAGACTCGGGAGTAAAAATAATACATCTAGTAAAAAATAGCCTAAAATTAAATATTTGTGAATCATTAGATATAACCTACCTGCCCCCTTCCCTTGCCACGATGTATATATTTCAGATATCTGTTAGATCTCCTGAGGTGAGTAATAATGTTTGATTTCTTGTCTTACATTTTTGAAATCTTTTGTAGGTATATATAATCCATGTAACTGTAATGTACTGATGTGTTAAAAAATTTTTGTGTTTTAGAACTGAAGATGAATGTTTAGCATTCTAATAAACTAATACCAATAGAAGTGGCTATTAATTCATCAATCCTAAACTCTTTTTTGTAAAAAAAGCAAAAATTCGTTATTATTTAAAACAGTAAAATAGAGTAACTGGTTCAAACTAGCTTAAGAAGACATAATTGAATTGAACATCACAGAACGTTACTTTAATAATCTATACTATTATTTAAAAGGACAAGCCATTTTTCGTTTGTGATCACTAACCATGAAAACTACTTATACTATCTATATCAAATTTTAAACACACCATCTTTATTGTTCCTGGAAGTATTAGCAATAATAAAATATACAATTAAGCAATTAAAATGTATAATGTTAAGGGGAAGAAAAGAGGTTTACTACACTGTCATATACTTTTATAACTTAGTAGAAGCGAAATTCAAAATTTGGAAAATTTATTAATTTGTAAAATAGCCAGCAAATTTGCAGTATTTACTTATTTGTAATTAGTACTATCAGAAGGATTGACCGAATTGTATTTAAAAGTTTTTTAATTGCTATAGCATATTGAAGTCAGTAAATAGTAAACAATGTGATTAATATTATTTAAAATCTTTTCTTTTGTTCATCTTTTTTACTTTTTGTTATTTTCAGTTGATATTTTCAAACTTTGTTTGATATTAACATACTATTATTTACATGCAGATTATGAGTACAATTTTATTGACCGTTAGATTTTAAAAGTTTTTGTTGTTTATTTTTTGCGTAACGGGAAAAATAAATTTTTATTTTATGTATATTATTATATTATTTCTGTCTCAAAATAGCCAGACCTCCTGTAATTGTATTTTACAAAAATTTCATTCATTCATTCATATACTTTTATGGTTAGAAGTTAAAATCCGACTAGATGAAATTAATAAAATTATTTCTGCCAAATACAAATTATTACCAAACCAAAATGTCGGTACTTTGCTTTTTGATGTTGTGTATAAAAATATGAGTCCTGGGCCTTTGGTTTGCAAGAGTTTCTTAAGTCTCTGTCCATCTAGATTACCAACTCATGGATTAAAATTAAAAATTGGATGTCTAATTGTGCTTTTAAGTAATCTTCAATCACCTGATTAGTGCATTTTTAACTAGAATAAAAATTTTTGCTAGCCGTGAAAATATCATTGATTTAGTTGCACGCTGCAATACAATGTTTATCGATAAACGAATAAAACTCTAATTATTAGTTCAAATTATCCAAGTTCTTCGCTTATGAGAGCAGGAAAAGCCGTGACGGGGGATGCTAGTTCCAAATACAACTTTAATCACTCAAACCCGCTAGACATTAAACTAGCTTCCCATTATATTTCCGTTTACATTCCGAAAAGAAGATGGCTTCGGAAACAACTAATATAGATGTTTCATTGAAGTGCTACCAATCTAAAGCTACTTTACAAGGCATTGACTTGTTACTTTAAACGAAATCTTCAGATTTACTAAATATATTCTCTAGTACAAGTTAAAATAAATTTCAATAAAAATATACTTTAAAAAATACTACTTATTTCAGAAATTTATTGAAAGTCCAAATTAAAATAATATACATGTAAATAGAAAACTTCTAAAGAATATACGCAATAGTTTTAGAAGATAGGAAAAAAAGTTCGGAAAGTATGAAGGATTTTGGAGGAAGTGGAATTCAATAAAGCATGTAGCAATAATTTTTATAATATGCACCAAAGTTAGGAATACGAATAAAAAAAAATAATTTTTTTTTTATCATAGTTGTTACTTATTAGGGCATAACATCAGTATTCTGAATATGCAGAAGAAGGAGTCAGGTTTCCAAAATACTACAACCAGATTGAGATCAACAATTGTTTCTTGGGGGCTTTATTTTAATATTATATATTTATTGAAATTTACAGCTGTATTAAATATGTATATGTATACATACCTAGTAAATATGTTTACCATTTCCATTCCTCGTGAAGCAACTAACCAATGGTAGCACTTTGATAAAAGTTCTATAAAAGAAGGTCCTGAGGCCATCTTCTTTTCAGATGACTCGGAGGATTCTTGGTTATAGAATAGTAACGGAGTTTACTATAAAATGTATCTGGTTTGGGCTAAATCAGCAACGTATTGGACATTAAGGTCTTTATGGATAATTTGTGACACGGTATTTAGGATTTTTCGAAGGATTTTGGATTGCGAAGATCGGATACAAGATGAATTTGATGTTTTAATGGATCCCCAAAGCTCAACTCCGTATGTTCTAATAACTGTCATATAAATGATTTATTAATCGGAAGCTTTGAACATTTTTCTAGTAAATGTTGAAGAAGTCGAAAAGTACTATTTTAATATAGAACTGAAATGAAATATGAATTATACAACTAAATATAGTATTGTAAAGAAACATAGATAAATCTTTTCCAAATAAAGTTGATGTGAAAACTCGATTAATTAATTATGAATACTCAATGATAGAGGTGGCTGAAATTCAGCTATTTTCGGACCTTAAATTTTGTGATAATTTTCAACTTTTTATTATTTTTCCTATTTAAATTCTAGCTATTAGAAAATTTATCCTTGTAGTGACAACCATGAGTTGCTATGAAGGATAAATCATGGTTTAAATATTCCGGATGACATATCCACTAACGGAACAAACGGTTTACGTTGAAACCGGAAGACATCAGAATGCAGCATGCGGCACTTCCTCTACCGGGTGCATCCCTTGCATCTAGTCCATCTCATAGTGCCGCTAGTAAACTCCTCTAGGCAACTTAGTAAGTCATCATTCATAGTTCCTACATACTATTTATATATCTGAACTAGGACTACATTCATTCATCATTACTATTTCTATTTATAGCAAAGTAATTGGGGCGTAAAATTATAAAGAATACAATTACTTGCAGTAACATATAAATGCAATGAATTAAGAGAAATTAATAGATAATAAATAAAGTTTACTTAAATAGATTACATTAAAAGTATCATCCTGCAAACTGTATATTATTATACTCAATTAAATAAATAAATTAATAAGAAATGACAATTTAAAAATAAGCTTTTTGTGTAATCAAACTCATTTAGGTCAATTAAAAGGAAACTATTAACAAACTAAATCATTTATTTTTGTTATTGTTAACAATTAAGAAACATTTTGGGCAAGTCTTTTGAGTTTTCTTCAAGGATACTTTTTTATCAACCAATGACGTGATGAAAAAAAAAGTGATGGGATCTCCTGGAACCTCAATTTAGCACTCTCATGGAGTTCCAAGTCTTAGTTCGGATTTTACTATTGTAAATTTAATATAATAGTATAGGTGTTTGGTTTATGGAAAATGTTGCCTAATGAACTGGTCTATCAGAAGAGTGAGGCAATAGTAGGCACAATGAGGAAAAGGAGAATTGCCTAGTTCAGCCGCATAACAACATTAACGGAAACCAGACTACGAAAACAACTATTTGACTGCTTTTGGAAGAATAAAACTAAAATAAATTGGTTCAAAGAAGTCTAGGATGATTTAGAAGAGTTAAAAGTAACAATATAACAAATTAAAAACAAAGAAGAGAAGATTCTGAAGGACTGTCATAAGACTTGAACTCAAAACATTTGAACGGAGACAATTCACTATAACCGACAAGACGGACAAAGGGCAACCAGGTCAGAGAGAATGAAACGTTTCTTGGAGAAAGCCAAATCTCATCTTACTCGGAAGACTTAAATGTTTATGGCCTAATGTAAATGTTCCATTGTTGGCGTAAATATATATATTTTTTAAATAAAGGAGAATAAATACAATATATATTAAATAACCTCTTTATTACTAATTGCTCAGTGCTGATGAGTTTGGCAAATTGTGATATTTGTTGTAAATAAAAAAAATATATAAAATATATATATATATATATATATATCTATATATATATTTCTTGACTGTTACTATTAAATGTTTAGTAAGGTTCTTGAGGTTCAGTCAATTCGAGACTATATTGTTCTCATAATCATGCCCTACTGGTATACAATAAAATTATATAAGTTATTTCAAAACATAAAGTTAGCTACAATGTAAGTATATAACAACATGTGTTAAAATAATAAAAATATATATAATTACACAATATAGAGGAGTATGAAGCTACTTACAATGTTACTAGTGGATATGGAATAGACTAACAATTCTAGTACACAACTAACCTAGAGGAATTTTGAACAGACAGTTACAAAGGTTGTGGGAGAATCCCTGTTTCTAAAAAAATAAGTTAAAAGGTCTGGGTAGGTATTTCCAAAGCAATAAACAAAAAATCAGACGTTCTAAATCTTAACACCTGTTATTCCAACTAAATACATTCAGACCAATAATATACATAGAAATACATAGTTACACATAGTTATACAATCTTACAGGTGGATACGGTATCGACTAACTAAATTATAACAGTTCTAGTACACAACTGACCTCGATAATTTTTTTTAAACAGTTAAGCGGTTGAGAGGGGGGGGGGGATTCCCTAGGAAAAATTAAGTTAAAAGGACTGGATGGTATTCCCTAGATGCAGGTACAAAAAGATTTCCATATTTCGGTGTAATATACTAATAAATGAATGAATGATTTATATGATGTTTATTAAAGTAAATGTTTATTATTGGTCTGAATGTATTAAATTGGAATAACAGGTGTTGAGATTTATAACGTCTGATTTTTTGTTTATTGCGCGATTTTTAAAGTTTTCTATGGTTATCGTTTCTTTAAAAATAATTTTGCTCATGGTGAATAATTTTGGGAGAATCAAATTTAAAAGAATATTTTGTTTGCCTGAAATGTGTGGTGAGAGCTGTTTGGTCAGGTTTATTCGGGTTTTTATTTATAGAAGTGCAACTGTATTTATGCTGATAAACACGTCGTTTAAGATATTGTTCCGATGTACCAAAATGAGACTTGCCACAACTATCTTCACACGGTATTTCGTAAACAATATTAGACTGTTATTCTAACTTATCAATATCTTTGGTTTTAGTGAATAATTTATCAATGGTGGAGGTTTTTTTGAACATGACATTGTAGTCAGTTTTATGGTTATTTATAAGTTTTTTCCTGAGTCTTTCTGGTAGTGTTTGTATATATGGAATAGTGTAATATCTTATTGTTATTTTCATGTTGTTTCTATTGAGTATTTGTTTGTTTTAGTAGATTACAAATGAGTCTATGTGGATATCCATTTGTTAAAAGAAGGTCTACTACTTTATTTTCCGCGGTTTGTTTGTATTTTTCTGTGGATAACTTAATTGCACGATTTATTACATTTTTTGCGGTGTTGATTTTATAACTTTTGGGGCATTTTCTAGTATAATGTAAATATCTTCCGGAATATGTTGGTTTTTTCCACCATTCTGTTTCTATTGTTCCATTAGGGTTTCTAATTAAAAGTAAGTCTAGAAACGGTATTTTATTATCATTCTCAAATTCTATCGTAAAATTTAGTCTATTTGAAAATTTGTTAAATCAGGCTAAAATTATTTCTTGTGTATTGTCTTCTTTAGGTATATCAACTACATATTTAAATAGAAATGGAATGTTAAAGGGGATTTTGGGGATAACTCTATAATTTTAGTTTAATTAATTATGATTTTAGAGGGACAATGTTCCCATTGGAACAACCTCGATTTATTTTATATTTTTTTAAATATACTTAGTAGACTCTTTCTTTTAATAAAATAGTTATACGATATTTTTTCATTGTTACACATATTTCTTGTATTCTGAGGTCCGAGTGATTGATAATTCAAGGTGCTATTGAAGAGTCGTCCCTTTCATCTCAAACTAATGCGATTCTTCAGTAATTTTAAAATTCTGTACTGTATTCATTATTCTGTAAAACTACTATATTATTTATTTAATATTATTATTAATGACTAAAAATAATAATATTTCAAATCTAATGTACGCACTAGAGAACAGGAAGCTTTTGAATGTGACCCAGTTTTAATAGATCCCATTCCTTTTATTCTTATTCCTTTTCTTCTTCTCAGCTCTAGCCTCGCCTTGCCTCAGATATAAGTAGGCGTCTCAAGCCCTCATCAGACAGTCCATTATAACTCATCAAATCGAGCTGGGGATCGTTCCATCTTCCAGTGTCGTTTTAGCCGGTCATTGCCTCCAGTTATTTTCTACTTAATCAGGAGGTGCCTACTCACTGATACGGGCTAACTACTGTCCACTATTACTAGTTTTAACTTCCACTCGGGCATAGTTTTACCTAGCCAAGTGGCTATATATCATCTTTTAAAGTTATTTTAATATAGTTAGCACGTGATTGAGTTTATAAGGATCTTAATAGCAGATAATGTTTTATTACATCATGGAGAGAGTTTGAGGTGTCGACTTTAATTTCTTAAATTAACGATCCTCGATACAAAGGACTTATTTATTCACCTATTCAGCAAACTTCTTTTTCTCGCATGTTATTGAAAATATAATAATGCTTTTGTTTTGTTTTTTATCTTTTCTGTAACAAGCGAGAAAAACAGACCTACTTAATCATACAGTATTACGTTATTATAAAACTACAACAATAATTGTTACTATTATTATTTTACATAAGTGGTGATGATGTCATATATTTTGGATGGATTCATTACATAGAGTAGCAGGAGGGTCTATACAGCTTTTGAATATAATTTTTATTAGGTTTACTGTTTTAAAATATAAAAAAATAAAATAATAAGATCTGAAAATTTTTTTATTAATCAAAATACTGTTCATTTATATGGCTTGTAAGTAGAAGTTGGAATCTTTGATACTAAAAAAAAACAAACTAAAAATGTATCTTATATCATATGTTGATGAAACTTTTAATCGCTTTAAAAGTGATCCAGGAGTCTAAAATAATGACGGTAGACGGTTGACGAGAGGTTTGAAGAGTAAAATTAAACTGAGTCATAATCAAGCTCGAACAATTTTCTTGAGGTCAAAGGTGAGAGACATTGGTGGTCAGTTAATACATGAGGTGTTCAAGTTTCGAGCTTTTTTAAATTTTCGAGAGATCCCCCGCAAGTTCTTCAACAGTTGTTCTACTGTTTTCTGCGAAAAATATCTCAGAACATCCTCGTCTGAGTCCTCCCATGACTTTCTTTGTCTCCGAGGCTGAAATCTCTCCTCCGACATTTTTTGAACTACCGTTAAACATTGCACTCACCCCATCTTAAAGGTGGACACAATATCTGGTATCTGAACAACATCTTTACTACCATGTGGTTTCCTTCTTAAGCTACCCAATTGGTTTTCTTCCATCTTCCATTCCCATGTACATTTCTTTCACATTTATAGTGCCCAAGACTTCTATACTTCTCTAAAAGTAACCATTTTTAAGAGTATTAGATGAGTTCATGATTAGAAGAGTGTTTTGGGTGACAAATAACAGCTGGTACCCAATATTATTCTAGCTTTGATTCAAGTATTTAAACATGTAGAGTAAAAAAAAATCTTAAAAATCCATAGTTAAGGAAGAATTTATATTTTGTTTCATCAAAAGATAGACATAGGTCAGAGAATACCCTCTTGTGGCTCACTCAGTCTCTTTAAAATAAGTACTTAATTGACTCTTTATTTAGCGGTTGAAGTTGAGATGTTGACAGCATATATTTTTGATCATGAAAAAATATTGAAACCCAAATCCTTCATTAGAGTTAATCTTACACGTATTGTTTTTTCTAATAAATAATTCGAACTTATTAAAATTATAAATGATTACAGTAATATATGTTATTTGCAGAAGATATTGAAAGACGATTTCTTACTATCAGAAACACGATGCTACAACAAAGTATCGGTCAAATAGCAGGTTTACAAGGAATTACGGTCGGTACCCACATAACCACAGACCGTACTCGGGGTATTTCCTCTCAGTACCCAACTTCTGTACGGTTTCCCACCGAAACCGATCTCAATATTCATTTATTCCGTCTTAAATGTTCTGAGCTGGTGAATTATTTAAGTCAGCATTTGGGGCGATTCTTAATCATTTAACGACATTTAAGCCCCATTTGAACTGAATTTGTTTCCTAGGATCTCAATTCGCTTTGTGGAACAATACAAACATCATTAAAATTTGATGAATTTTTTAAACCTAAATATTTATTTTGGATTATCTTTCCTTTCTCAGGGTTTGTTCTGATTTAAATTTATCAAATGTGTTATTATTTTGTTTTAGTACCAGTACAGGCATATTTTTACAAGTTAATCCCTCTCGGTACACAATGTTGGTACATTACCCTCTGTAAGATAATTTTATAAAATCTAATAATTTTATTTAGTAATCAATATTAATTTGATGATAATGATGTTATTTTTTAAATATATTTTTTTATTTAATTTACATAACTTTATAAAATCCTGTTGAATAATGAAAGATGTGATTCTAATAATACAAGTTTTGTAAATATGTAAAGAACCTGTAAGTGGAAATATAAAGCAGAGAATTTTTTTGGATTTGAAAAATAAAAAAAAAAAAACTTCCAAGAAATATCTCAAAGAGATCAAAGATTTTAGAGGAGTTTTATACATGTGTGGGTCAGGTTGGCTACTTAAGCTCAAAAATTGAACAATCTATCTATAATTCTCCTCCTTCTATTATTAATTAATTTTGTTTTAAAATAAGATTTAAATTTCATTAGTCAGATCCGCTATCTTGGACTCCAACAGCACAAACGTTTAACCTGGAATCCACACACGAGACTAAAATGACAGGAAACTGCTCGTCGTTTTCGACTTCTTCAACATTTACTAGACAAACGTTCAAGCCTTCCAATTTATTACAAAAGACTCATTTACATGACAGTTATCAGACCTATTTGGACATATGGAGTTGAGCTTTGGGGCTCAACTAAACCCTCTAATTCTTCCCGTATCCAATGCTTACAATCCAAAATCCTTCGAAAAATCCTTAATGCTCCTTACTATGTTACAAATAAACTTATCCATAAAGATCTTAATGTCCCTTATATTGCTGATTTAGCCCAAACCAGATACCTATCCTTTCATAGTAAACTCCATAACTACACAGATCCACTAGTTTCTCAACTTGCTTCCCATTTTATTCCTGATAACCCTCCGAGGCGTCTGAAAAGAAGATGGCCTCGAGACCTTCTAGTGTAATTTTTTATTTTTTTGAGGGCTACTGATGAGTAGTTCTTTTCAAGTTTCGCATGTTATTGTAATCATAATCAACTTATTTACTAGATGGATATATTTTGTACAGTTGTAAATTTCAATAAATGGATATATAAAAAAAAAATTTCATTAGTATTAAAATATTATTGTTATTGTTTAAAAGAATATTTGTATACAATTTTTTTTTTTCAATTTTGTTTCTCTTTATTTCTATTCAATGTTTTCTTATATATATTATTTTTTTTGTTCACGGAATAGCCTTAGAGACCACGCAAAAATTATTATTTTCACTTCTTTTCATACCCATTCTTTCCTTCTTTCTTTCCTCTGTCCACGCTATTCCTTTTAACGCATCTATCTTTCCCACAAGGACCTTAATTTCTTTTAGTCTTTTCCTATAGTCACCCCTATCGAAACAGTCATGGTCTGTTATTTTCAGTCTCTCAGTTTCTTTCTTTGTCTGTTTGATATACCCTCCAGCACTCTTGTATCTTCTCATTTTATAGAATATTTCTCTAGTTAATCTCTTTGGGTGCGTCCTCACCTTATGCCCACAGAACCTTAATCTTTTTATTCTTATGTCCGTTTCTAAATTATTTATTTCTTTGTATACTTCCTTATTAGGTCTCAACCTATAATAGCCTTCTTGTGCCTGCTTTGGGCCGTGCATTCTTCTTGGTATTATTCTTTCTATCCCTAACATAGACATTCTTCTTTTCTTGTATTTATTAAATAACTTAAAAATCCATTAGTTATTGGTGAACATTCATTTAAATTAAAATTCAATATTCATTGCTGTATTATTATAAATCTTAAGCTTATTATTACACGTGTAAAGATATTGAGTCTGGAGAAGAATTATAGGTTTAGTGTGACTAAAGCCTTATAGAAGTAGAGAGCCGTAAGTTAGAGGAAAAGAGATGATTTTATATATTCTTAATAACCATGGTAATAAAATATACAAGTATATAATTACTGCAAATGAAATATTTTTTTATACACAAAAAGAAAAGTCTTAGGATGATGAGAAATATATTATTTTTTTTCTCTGGAAGACTCATTTCGAATGCCGACCTTGTACCGGAGCAGCGTACTTTCAAATTCTGCAGCCCGGCGTGCATTCCATTCCCTCACCGTCATGCATTCGTGATTATATCATTCTTCGTGCAATTTTAGACGAACTCGAATTCGAAATCGAGTTGCAGGAGAAAGAGGCGTTCGATTGAACGCCACTGGGAGTTCGATGGTGTAGAAATTCGTTAATTAGGTCCAAGGCTGAAAGAGGAGTTTGATGAAGTGGAACTGAAGTAATTACCCTGCCTTTGTACTTAATGAGTATTATCGTAAAATCGTATAAGTAACGGTTCTTCAAATAGACTCACTTAAAATAAGAATTCAACTTTAAATAAAAAGAAATAATTAGTTGTTCGTAAACTGTTGCGGTATTAGTGAAAAATCTCGTAAAAAATATCCTGAGGAATATTATTTGAGTTTATAACAGTACATGACATGAAGAACATATTTACAGAGGAAGGTTCTTAGTTACCGGGTACT
The DNA here is from genome assembly GCA_003667255.2 of Euschistus heros. NCBI lineage: Eukaryota > Metazoa > Arthropoda > Insecta > Hemiptera > Pentatomidae > Euschistus > Euschistus heros. The sequence goes on along the minus strand of RCWM02000052.1, from coordinate 3,022,153 downwards.
TGATTTTAAACAAAATTTTATTTTTTTATTTTCATTTATACTTTATTAATATTTACAACTGTTTTATAAATTGAAAATTTTAATCTAAAATGTTCACCTATTTGTTGAAAACTATTATAAATCTGCTGTTATAAGTTCAAATAATATTCTTTAGGTTATTAGGTTATGAGATTTTTCACTAAGTCATAAACAGTTTACCTACAGGTAGATTAAAATCTTCAGTTAAATATTTATTAAACAGATGTAAATATCAATAAAGTATAAATAAAAAGGATGAAATTATAAAAAAATTAATCTAAAATCAAGTGCGTTGTAACAGGGAAGTTCCTAAGCTAGGTAGGTGAGTGTGATTATTGGGACATATAACTTTGAAAATATATCTGAATTCCCGTACCTAAGATCCAATAAAAAGAAAAAGATTTAAATAAAAGGAAACAAAAATATGAGTTTGTAATGTGTTGAGATCTTAGTAAAAAATCTCTTAAAACTTATTCTGAGGAATTTTATTCGAGTTTATAGCAGTAGATTTATAATTTGTTTTCAAAAAATAGATTGAATCTAAAGCATATCTGAAACTGATTTAATATTTATCAACCCTGGTATCTCAATAACATAACATTACACACAGACTTACGCACATCCATGGTACAAGATCACATCTAGACATCATATAAAAGGCTTCACGAAATACTCTATGGACTTATCAACAACTTAATACATACTCGAGAAGCATCCCAGACATTACACGAAGAAGACTAAAAATGAGTTGGTATAGAGATCTACTCCATTAAAATTGATTAAATATCATGTTTCATGTTAGGAGTAAGTTCCGATGGGTGCTGATCTTCCTTATGCCTAATATGCCAATTATCTTGCATACAATCATCACGTCTGCTTGTTGTCACAGGATAAGTGACAGGCCTGGATTTAAAAATTAAATTAAAGTCCGGCATTCATTACGATCTTCAAAATTTTGTATACTGATCAACAGCATGTCCCTCTGTGCCTCCTTTAACCATTCTGTGCCACATTTGCTTGCCGTTATAACGTTGAATAATTTCTTTGCCAATCTGGAGCTTTCCATCCTATAGATGTGCGTGTTCTTATTACATCTGTTATTATGCTGGTCTGTTGATAAAGTTGGTTTGAGATCTTTTCATCCAAAGTCCATTTCAACTCGGCATTCAAATCTGTGAGTTACAAGTCAAAACGTCTCCTTGTAAGATGAAACCAAGATATCACACTGTACCAGATCTGGGTAATGGGATCTTATTCAATAAAACTTTTGGGCCGAAATCGCGACGTAGAGTAAAAGTAATGTATCAGGTTTTGGTTTAAAAACATGAAGTCCTGCATTAATTTCCGGACCAATATATATATATATATATATATATATATATATATATATATATATATATATATATATATATATATATATATATATATATAATATATATCTCCCACTTATTTATTATTTATTTAAAAACAATATATATCTCCCACTTAATTTCCTGCTAATTCTTTAAAAACATTCAAATCCTTTCTTTTCCAGTTTAAATACAATTTTTAGAATGCTTCAATTATCAAATTCATAAGATATATAATTTTTAAGTGTATATATATATATATATATATATATATATATATATATATATATATATATATATATATATATATATGACCGAAGGAGCGTTATAAGGGCTCACTGAGTGTTATATAATACTACTTGAGGTTGAACTGCTATGCCCCCAGTGGCGCCAGTATCTTATTGAGCCCCTTTTCTTCTTTATAGCGTAATTATCTCAACCGTTCTGGCTCCAAGTGCCTCTTGAATCGGCTACATAATATTTTATAAATATTATTACTATCCAATAAAATATTTATAACAATGCCACCCTTTTTAATAGTATCTCAGTAGTAAAAGCCTATAAAATCAAAGAGGTCTGCAAATATAATGTCTATAAGTTTACTTAGATCCGATTAAAGCTGAATTATCGAGTGTTCCGTAATTAAGAATTTTAGAGTCTCAAATTTTTTTTTACATCATTTCTCTATTGGCCTTCCTACACATCAGGGTGAAAATATTTAGAAACCAGGGTTTGAAATCGATAATTATTTTTTCTTAAAAATCAGATACCTATTAATTATTGTTTTTGATTTTTAATTCAAAATTCATGCTGTATTTATACATAAGACTTTATGTAGATCTTGTATATCGATTGGATAAAATATAATGATTACTCACTGAGTGATTTTATGGATGAAGAGGTTATATCACTTTTTTTCAAAATATATTCTAGTTCATCGGATTAGGAATTTATGTTTAGAAGTGTTAGGTAGCAAAATCTGAATATTTCAAAACAACTAGAAAAAGATTCATGAAGACGATAAAGAGGCTATGTAACATTTTCCAGCAAATGTAAAATGTAAAAAAAAAAAAAAAAAAAAAAAAAAAAAAAACGTTAAACATAAATTACTCAATTTAGTGTTTTTTTTTACCATTCATCCACAAAATCCTTGAATTGTGATCACCTGTTACAAGCAACTTAATTTATTAATGTTCACATTTTTTTAGTATACATCTATACATATATATTTATATATATATACAATATATATATAAATAATCCGAAATTAATAATGGATTTTGGAAATAAAGATGTTTTGTTGCTAACATTGTTATATTCTTCACATACTTACAACTGCCGACTCAAAATATATTATAAACACAATTAGAAAAATATATATTTCTGATTTAAAAAACTTCTTACCGAAAATAATTATTGTCAATCGAAATTTATTCAAAAATAATGATCATGATATGATTTTTTTTTTTTTTTTTTTTTTTTCATTTATAATCAGAAATAAAAATCACTCTCAATAAAAATCATCAAATGATTTTCAAAATAGCAGATACAAATTTTGATAGGGTGTGATTTTTATTTTCATTTTATTTATTTATTTATTTTTTATCTATCGATTTCAAATCCAGCTAGAAACTAATTAATTACAACAAAATTTATACATTCTTTAAATTGGCAGGCCATATAAATATGGGCTATTCATCATGGAATTTATACAATGAGGTTTATGACATATTAAGTAGCCCAGCTGATTTATACATGGAAGTTCGCAAACGCGAAATGTATCCACCAATTTTTGGTCTGTTGTTAAGACAAACAAGGGCAGGTTATATCAATGTTTGCAACCCTGAAAAACTACTTATATATCGTAAACTATGTGGTAATTCAGTTTATTTACACTTTTAAATTATTATTTTAAGACATTTAAAACTTGAATCTTACGGAATTTTTTTTAAATTTTGTGAACAATCACCATTTTTTGGAGAGCTCTATCTAAGCATTTGATAAACCTACGCAGCTGTTGAGTTTAAATTTTCACAAATTTAGTGCTCTTAAATAGTTTATCAATTGGACATCATGTGTCTAAAATTGTGTATAGCCTGTTGCCACAATGACATTAGTCAACAGTCAGTAAATTATTTCTTTTTGAATTATATTCGGTCAGAAATGTATTTAATATTTATTATTTTGTTCATTTTTCATCGTCCAATAGAAATATGTATCTAAACATTTATTCAGTAAACCAAAAAATTAAATAGTAGAAAATGAGTCACAAATGAAAAATTGTTTAGTTAATTCGATCACATGCACAATGCAGTATTACTGTTTAATTATATCGAGAAAATAAAATTGGAATTTGAATATGCAAAGTTGTTTTCATTGTGATTGATCTGCTAAGTACCACCTTCTTCGTTTTTAATAATTATATTTCATGTTATCCAAGGAGTTTCTGCATCCTTCCTTTTTCAGCATTTATAGAAGTATGCCATTTTTTTTAATGGTCAAATCATAATAAGTTTGTTTAAGTGATCTTCAAGTTTTCGTGAAAACTTTTGTAGTAGATCCATATGTGTTATTTGAGGGTATGTGTGTAGTATTGACGTATGCACTAGCCTGTGTTAGTAATAATAGTTTTTAACTGAAAGCAGTGAAGTTTCTTCAAATATGTCTTCTTAGCTTAGTGTTTTTATAATCTTAGTTTTACCAAAATTAGGATTGATAAATTAATTGGCACTTCTATTGGAATTATTTTATTTGAAAACTAGTTCCAAATGTTAAACATTCATCATCAGTTTTAAAACATACAATATTTTCAAAACATTAGCACTATGTTACATACAGTCCTGTGAATAAGTATAAACTCAATAAAGTTGAAATATTTTAAAATCTCTAAAACAATTCTTAACCAAAGTATTATTTTAACTTAACTGCACATAATAACAATATGAAAAATCATTTAAATGCCATTGCCAGCTTATAATCTTAACAACAACAAAACAAGTTATTTAGGTTCTGAATAACAAGAGTGTGTTAGACTCTTGTTGTTGATAAATGTTTATTTTTTAATTACTCTTATGTTTATGTAACATTGTCAATTCAGTTCACATTTTCACATCAAAAAGGGACTTTAGTGTAATTTATCTTTTAAAAATGCCACGCGGGACTGCAACTGAGGAACAAAAGATTATTTACTTAAAAAGGAGGCGGGATGACACAAAGGTAAATTGCACGCGGGTTAAACTGCTCCCTGAGTGTTGTTAAAATCTTTTTGAATTTAGGACCACTACGGGAAAAATAAAAGATACAGAAGGCCTCCAGGATTTCCCAAGCCTGTGAAACGTGTCATTTTAAGAGAAATATCAAAAACTGGTGCTTCTTCTGCCAAAATTTTGAAGCGATATAACCTTGGATGTGATGCCAGTTTAGTATGGAAAAGTATAGCTGAGAACAGGTATTTTAGATATCGTAAATTATAAGAAAAAAACATACGGGATAATCAATTCTCTGAGTATATATATATTCTCAACCTAGATATGATGTTAAGATTATAAACTGAAGCAATAACACTTAAATTCTCTCTGATATTGTTATTATATCCGATTAAGTTAGAAATAATATTTTGGTTAAGTATTGTTTTAGAGATTTTAAAATATTTCAACTTTATCTACTGAGTTTATACTTATTCTTAATGTCTCATATGTTGCTGATTTAGCCCAAACCAGATACCTGTCCTTCCATAGTAAGCTCCACAACCACTTCAATCCACTAGTCTCCCATCTTGCTTCCTATTCCATTCCTGATAATCCTCCGAGGCGTCTGAAAAAAAAATGGCCTCGAGACTTTTTAGTGTATAATTTATTGAAGTGCTACTAGTGAGTAGTTATTCACATGTTATTTACATGCCATTGTATTCAATTTCAACACATTTACTTGTTGTATATATTTTATACAGTTATAAATTTCAATAAATTTATAAAAAGAAAAGTAATTTAAAAAAATGGATTGGTTTTGAACGATTTTATTGTTCCTGATTATTCATTTTAGGCTTTTTTTCTATCTGATGAAATAGTTTCCCTCTCGAGTCATAATTAAATTTATGATTATTTTAATTTAACACTTTGATGACCAAGCCATTTCTGCTAATATTTCCCTGTGGACTAAAGGTTTTTTTTACACTCAAAAGCTGCATTCAGCAGTTATATAACTATGTCATGCATTTGTTGTTTGTTGTTGTTGCATGTTGCATCATTAGCAACCATTTAATTATGGTGATTAGGGCAAAAATGTAGCGGGCCTATGTGCCCGCCAATGTCCGTGGGGCACTGCCCGTTTTTTTATTATCATGAAATAACTATTTTTTCCTTTAATAGATATTTTTTAACTTCTCGATTGACAAATTTTGATTTGTTTTTCATTTTCACACAAAATATTACTGCACTGTTAGAAAAAAATGTATAAACCCCTTCAAGATTAGTTCTTTTTCCATAAAATAAATATGAGGATAACAAAAACAGTACCTAGCTGTAAAAAAAAAAAAAAAAAAAAAAAATTAATTTCCAGAAATATTGATGGAATAACATATTAGGTTTCTTATTCAGCAAAAATGTGTTGTTCACCCGATCAGGTATAAAACTTATTTAGGTGATTGACCTGTCGAAACCTTTCCAACACCTTTTATTAACCATTCACTATTTTCAACCCTCCTACCTCGCATCCTCCACTTTATTTAGTATGCTTATAGCTTTTGTTGCAAATAGACATTACTTACTTAGTAGTAACTTTTTTGTAAGTTGGTCCATTATTTGTTTAAAAATGTTTCGTGGAATATCTTCCCGTACCAAGCGTATCGTGGAGTTGGCAATGCAGAATAAATTGTCTTCCGATTCGATACCAAAATAGTATTGGTAGATAATTTATCAGTTTTTTCAAGTCCTTAATAATTTTAATTAGATTAAAATAACTTAAAAATACGCTAAACAATAACAAATTAGCTTCCAGGAATTGTTATGGCAATAGAATAAAGGTAAGCTCAACCCAAAGTGATAATTATGTTCACAAGAACCTTAGCTATCATAATAATAAGGTAATTTGATTTTACAATGACGTAAGTATTCCTGGAACCAAATGGTTTGTGGGTTTCACTAGCGGTCCTATATGCCCGCTGTGGTCCCCTTGGTAAGTTGCTGAGCGGGCCTATGTGCCTGCTGTGGTCGTTAAAGTGTTAAATATATAGCGAAGTTAAAGTCTAGTTATTGTATGCTCTTAAACGCTCTTTTAATCTTTGGTTTCCCGATCGTCCAGTTTTTCCTGCGTATTTACCTTAACAGTCATTACATTTTAGTTTATATACAATTTTTTAGAAAGGTACTGTTCTATTTGTATTGATCCTTCTATGTCATGATGCCTACCTCAAGTGTTTACTAAAGTCATTCATTGAAAGCTTCAAAACAGAATCAGATAATTTAATAATGCAGCTAGTATTGTTGTACATGTCCAACTGACAGAAATGTCAAACGTTTCTGTGGCCTAGAACAATATAATTGAGTAGACACCGGAGATATGATCCCAGCTACCGATCTGACTGATGGGAACAGATATTCTGCCTGACAGTGGGGAACAAGTACCCCTTCCATCTAAATTATGGACAGATACAATATCATGGACAATGGCTGACCACAATTTATTTTTTGTTAAACTTTAATGTAACCTAAATCAGGTTTCCAGGCCAGTAAAAAATTAACCTTTATCAATGTATTATGCACTTTTTTTTTTACATTTCTGACACGCAGTAGCAATAATGGAATATTTATTCACCACATACAATACACAAAATTATATGGATAAAATTATACGGTAAATAAATCGCTCCTACAGGGTTTGACTGAACAGTAAAGACGTTGCCTGCAGACCTTTTAAAAGAGCTGTTGCGAAAGGCACGAAGTCGCCCTATCTTAAGAGACCTGATCACGACCAGCCAGTGCCTACATGATCCATTAGTCTCGTCGGCATTACTACATCACAGATATAGTCACCACTTTGTCCTCTCTTGTCTCTCTTAATTCTAAATAATTGTAACTTCTTAAAAATTGTAAGCTCTTAAAAAGATGTATTTTTTTTTTACCTTACAATAAAAATATGGGTTTATTTATGAAGGGGTTGAGTATCATTAAAAAATTAAGGTACCTATATCCTTTCGAAACTTCAGCCATGCAGCTAACACATAAATCATGTCCATCTCTCTTCAATTCAAGTTACAGGATAATTGTTCCAAATATCCAACAAGCGACTGATATTATTCCTTCAACTTCTCTTTGTCTTTCATCCTCCTATTGCTTCGTTTTGTGTTGGTCTATTACATTATATTATAATATATTAATTTTAAAATAATTTTCTTGCTAATGTATTTCTCGAACAAGCCAAATGCCATTCTGATTTAGTTTTTTCCTCTGGCTTCTTGATATGTGACGAATTCCAGCTAACACATCTTATGTAAGGTTAATTATTCTTATGTAAGGCCTCCAGTAATTATAAGTATCTAAAACAGATACTATTATGCATGCTTTCTTGTTCATGATTTTAGCTACCTAATATATTTTAACTATTTAATTGCTCTAAACTAAAACCATAGGAATTTATTTCCTATTCCATTCGAGGTATGTTCTCATATTTTCCCCTCTGTATCTTTAGTTAGAATGTACTAGTTGACCAAGCCGATCATTGCTTCCTTTAGAATTCGGGTTACATCGGCAATGTTCGAGGCGCTTCGTTTATAGCTTTATAGTTGTCAATACACGAAGCTACAGGAATTGGTTTATCACATATTTTTTGTTCTGGCTTTTTGAAAACGGGCCGGTGTGTAACGGATCCTGAGAAAAACAATGCAAAAGTCATCAATGACATCAATCTACTAAGCTTAGATAGTTAACTGTGAAATTTTGAATTCAATCTTGCCGAAAAACATATCGTGTTTATGGCCTTATGAATATAAAATAAAAATATATTACATGTAATCGTAAATAAACACTATGAAAGTTGCTAAAATAGCAGTTTCATGTTAGGGCACATTAGTCCTTTATTCGGCATTGTAGAAGTTAACAATTTTTTTTTTTCTAAATATTCTTTTTTAAAGTTCGATAATTTATTATTTTTTTTAAAAAGGCCATCCATACTATGTATTGCCCTCAATTGAGGCAGATTGTAATTCGGGTTTACTAATATTGTGAAAGCTGAAATCAGTAAAAAATTGTGCCGGTCGTGTTAGTCTTTCATGTTGATACATATGATAGGTGTTAAGGTTAGCTGAAATTCATAATACATATATAAATATAAGTAAGATTTCATAGCCAATGAACGGTATTTATGGTTCCTCAGTATTGTATTTCATCTATGTAGAATTATTTTTTTCTAAAATATATATATTTATATTTAATAAGGCGGCTTCAAAACTAAAATGTTTTAAATTTAGATATTATTAACTTCCTATGAACATAAAGCTTCTACCTATATACATAAATTGCTGTTTGCATATTTGAAATAATCCGAAAGTGCATTTAGCATACAAATTTGGACAGATATTTTTTAGCCGGTTTCTGGCTTCCAAGGTCTCTTCAATTCGAACTGGTTTGTAGACTTTGTTTTTTAATTTACTTTTTTCTCCTGTCCTTTAATATTTATTTAGCAGAAATTGTATATGAGTTAAAGGTTTTCGAAGTTTGTTTAATTATATTTATATGTTTAATATTTCCCGATTCAATATTGGATATTTTATTCACCCTCAATGGACAGATAATCAAAAACTGGTGTGTTTAACTGGTAAATAACGGAAAATAGATTATCTTCTAAGTTTCTTTTACTTATTCTTTTAAGTATTCTTAGTATTTAATTCTTTCGGAAATCGATTTTTTTGGATGTTGTTTTTGATATTGGAGATATTTTTACTGCAAATTAAAAAAAAAAAATCTAAATCCTCAAGTCATTGTAGGAATCCCGTTTAGAACTCCAATGTGCAGTAAAAAAAATAGAGCTGAAAGGGAGCAGCCATGTTTTAAACCAGAACGTACCTTCTTCTAAGAATAAGTGACCAATTTACATTTACCATTTAAACTTTCTTTCATCAATAATTGTTAATTTTACAATGTTTTACATATAATGGATTTAAATATCTTAAAATAATATATAAAAAATACCAAAAATGGTTTAGCGAACCAATAAGCTCAATGATCCACACGGAGAGGAAAGGTTATTCTCCTTCATATACGGATAAACTCTAAATCCCTGTTCAAAGTAATATTAACATCTGTTTACCTTCTAATATTAAAAATGAGAAATAAGAAAATAATGAAGTGGCAATAAGAAAATATCAAAATATAAGACACTAAATCAATTTTGAATTAATATTATGTTAAATCAGAATTGATATAATGCTAAACCACCAGCGATGTCAATTCCTTATAAACTTTCTGATGTCAGGGAAGTGTAAATAACAAATTATACATATATAAAAGGCAGAATCCTTAAGTACATAACTCCTATTTATTTAACATTTGTAGCTACATGTTTCGCTGAAAATGCTTCAGCATCAGGCTTCTAAATTTTTTAAAAATATGTTGATCTATAACATTACACTAATAGTTTTAAAATTATATAATATCTCATTTACCTCTTAATCTGTGATTATTTTCACATAGTATATGCTCCATGTTATAAGGCATTATATAATATAAGACAGAATCCTTGTTGAAAGTTATGATGTTAATTTCTGCTATATTTTCTCAAGGGAAGTGGAAATAAGAAAATATGAAACCTGTGATGTACTTTCTCACATTTATTTTTAGATCGATATGTTTTATTGAATTAATTATACAATCTGTCTCACTTTAGTGCAACAAGTATTATGGATGACAAAGAATCCATTCACAAAATATGTATACTGAAATTTTATCACTTAAATTGATACAACAAATAAAAATATATAAAACACCAAATCAATGTACTATTTAATCTTCTTAAGTTTTGCAACACTTTTACACATTAGATAAGAGGAATTAAAAAACATGAATTGATAAAACACTTAATCCTTCATGAAACTCATGTTGTTAACTACTGTTTCACTTAATTACATATAAGCAGACTAAATATCAATATAACGCACTAAACTCCACAATCCAAGTTGAAACTGTAGAAGTGATTGTTTACATGTGAGGTTATAGGAAAGAACTATCGATAAACGTGAAGCTAAGGATCGAACTGGTCGGTTAGACGCTGGTCAAGCCAGGCCAATACGACTACCAGTGAATGCGATGGCTATAAAATAAATAAATGAATAAATTAAAAAATAAGTAAAGATTCTGGCATGAGATGCATGATGAGCATTGCACAGTGGCACCTCCATCTCTCTTGTTAATAAATATTTCATTTTATTCGAAAAAATTTCATCGAGTTGTTGATGTTTTGGTTTTTTGTTTGATATTCGCAACGTTACAATGATTCAATAAATAAATGAGCAGAACTGAGGTGTGGAACTGCAAAACCAGCAAATTCAACAAACCAGCAAAGTCCAATTTTCAACCAGCAAACCAGCAAAGTCCAGTTTCCAGATTTTTTTTTTTTTTTTATTGAATAGGTTTTCTACTAGACTATCTTTAGGTGAGAGGTTTTCTCAAAAAATAGTTAAATCACATTGAAAACGGCAATAAAAAAAAAAAAAAATCCCCTTCCTAATCCAGTCTGACCTTTACCTTTATCGACCAGTAGTGAACATTTAAAAAAAATTGACTTGGCTGGTTTAGGAATCCTACGCTTCAATTGTGAATTTAATGCCATCTTGCTCACTTAAAAAGCAACTTCCCATTGGTAGCACTTTAATAAAACATCTATATTACTATGTCTCAAAGCAATCTTCTCTTCCATCGTCTTGAGGGATTATAGAAATCTAATGTGGAATGGAGCCCAAAGGAATGGTTATTTATTTTTTTAGGAAGGGACAAGTATCTGTTTGGGCCAAAACAGCAACATTTAGGAGATCTACATCATAATGGATAAATATTTTTGTAAGGATCGGTTGAATACAAGATGAATTGTGAGGCTCAATAGATTCCCAAAGCTCTATATTTTTAAATAGGTCTAATATTTTTATTTTTATGTCTTTATCTCCTTACAAATATTTACTCCAAAACAAAGAAGTTATAAAACAAAATATTTACGAATGAAATCCTTGGTAGAGGAAAAGAGGTCCTGGAACCGCTAAGCCCATGACCTAAATCAACATTGCGGTACTTAGCCAATTATGACGTACTTGAGCCCTGTCACTGATGACGTACTCTGAGCTATGACTAACCAGTCCAGTCTGCTACGTCATCCTTTCATCATTAGTTCAATTATTTCCAGTAAAAACGGTTACGTGCAAATGATCTTATGTCATGGCTGATTCTTTCACTTATACGGAACCGCAGACCAGAATTCCTGAGAATGAACGCAATAGTTGACTCATTCACAAAGAATTGTAATTTTAATGAACAATAATGAATATGCAGGTAACATCGCAGCATTTTCATTCACTTAAGAATATATAATTATAATACAACAATATATATATATATATATATATATATATATATATATATATATATATATATATATATATATATATATATATATATATATAATTTTGTATGGTACTTTTATAATTTGTACATAGAATTTTTTTTTTCAAAAGTTCAATTGAACAATATATCCAGATAGTATAATAAAGTATTTTCTTAATCTATACAAATTATTGAACTTTTGCAACTACCTATGTAAAAGAATACAGGTTTCCTACTCAATCACCAGTATTGTGAAGGTTAAGGGAATAAATCGATTCAAAAGGAAGTTTTATCTACTCAGTTCATTAGATGCCTTCTTTGATTTTTTTTTTTTTTTTTTTAATTCATAAACGTATACTCCATTGAATGTAAAATTGACTAATGTACTGTTTCCTCAAACCAAATATTATTTATTTAAATTTCTTACTAGTTGCTGAATTTCTTTTAGTTTAGTGTCGTCAGCACTTAGACTATAACTCAGAAAAACTCGAGAAATAGGAAGTATATTCTAGAATCTCACTAATAGATTAAATGTATATCTATTATATCAAAGAATGCGCTATTTATAATTACTAACAACGAATACTTTTGAACCTTTCTGTACCAAATTACAGCCACACCATCTTTATAGTTCCAGGTATATTCATAAAATATAGTTTTATTTTTTAAAATTTAAAAGCCATTCTACATAAGAGTTTAAAAAGGTACGGTGTTATATAGAGGTTGAAATTCATGAAATTTAGCACCATATCCCAGCAGAGTTTATAATTGTAAAACTACTTAACACAATTGTACCAAATTTTAACTACATCTTCTTCATAGTTCTATGAACGTTTAACAATAATGAAATTTACAATAATAAAAATTTCAATGTTCAATTTTGAGTGGTAGAAACAAGGTTTACCACATTGTCTATGTGTATAGTTGTAAGCACTGATAATGCAGTTTATTGTCCGCAGGTTTCTTAAAAGTCTCTGTCCATTTGGATTTCCAACTCATTCATTAAAATTGAAAATTGGATGTCCAGCTATTCTTTTACGTAATCATCAACCACCTTATCACTAATTTTAACCATGTTTTTACTGCTATGTGTAAAAATATCATTGAAGAAATAATGCTAAATTGCCTATTTTAACACAATATTTTTATCGAAAAGCAAATAAAACTTCAATTATTTGTTAAAATTATCTAATTTATTTACTTATGAGAACGGGCGAAGCCGCGACGGAGATGCTAGTTTAATATATTTTCTTATGTCTGTGATCCAGTTTTGGTACTGATCTCGGCCTGAAAGGAGGCTTTGCATAAACATCTCCCGGATCTGATCCTCAGAAAATAAGATTTTCTGTCTTTTATCCTCTTTTACCTCCTTGTCCTGGCGAGGTGCCATTTTGTTTTGTATACACTGAATCCAGTTGTATTAATAACACCACGTTATCCGACTCGAAACTTGTTCTCACTTGGATAAACTGGTCGGATAAATTAAAAATCAAAAAGGAACTATAATACTTTTCTTAATAAACACTTGATTATATAAATTAATGTTCTTTCCGTCTTCTGTATTGTGGAAGTTTATAGACGAGCAGTTGTGGGATGTTGTAAATTATTAAATAAACTTATTTTAAAGATCAAAATAATTCTTTATTAAGTTTTCAATGGATTCAATTTTAAATAAAATATATCGTCACTTAATTCTCTACTTCAGAACCAGAAGAGCAGAAGTTACACTAGGCTAACTTTTCTGGAGAATAACGTAAGTGAACGTTTGTATGGCTCAAACATAGCTAAGGACTTGCAACCCATCTACCTGAGCCTTTCTCCTCTTTTCATTCAGTCTACGTTAGGTTCTTATATCTTGCAATTGTCCTTTTCTTTTTGGCTCCATAGGTGAATATCAAGATTTTATTTCTTGTCTTATATTATAAAAGTATTAATATAAACAATCTATGTAGCTAAGTGCCGACTTTTTGAATTTTTTGTAGAATTTTTGAACTGTTGATGGATGCTTAACATTCGAAACTAGTTTTCAAATAAAAAGACTTATTTACTTGACAGTAATTAGTACCATTTGGACTTACATAGCTAAGCTCTAGTAAACCTTTCAATTCTTCTCGTATCCAATCGTAACAATCGAAAATCGTTCAAAAAATCGTCAACCCTCCTTAATATATCACAAATATACTTATCCATAAAGATCTTTATTTTCTATATGTTGCTGATTCGGCCCTAACGAGATAACTGTCCTTTCATAGTAAACTCCATTCCCACTCGTATCCACTAGTCTACCAACTTGCTTCACACTCAATTCCCGAAATTATTCCTAGGCGTGTTAAAAGAAGAGACCTAATATAGAACTTTTATAGAAGTGCTCTGCTACTCTGCTACAAAGTAGGGTGTGCACTCCAACCAAGCAAGGAAGGACGGGACACCCAGTGAGTGGTTTTTTTACATGTTATTGACAATTAATTTTAATAATTTCGTTAATTTTACTTATTGTACATATGTTTACACTTTTAACTAAATAGTCAAAAAAAAGTTTTAATAAGAAAAAAAATACAATAGATTTTGTAAATAATTCATCCTAATAATAATTATGATAAAAAAATAGCATAATACTCGACACTGAAAGAGAAAAGAGTTATATAAAGAAGAAGAAGAAGAAGAAATAAGTAAATAAATGTATATGTGTCATCTTATGTGACATTTTATAAATTCGAGTCTCTTATATTTTGTTTCTTCTCTATGTGGATTACCTGGAATAAGATCCCTGCCAAAGCTAAGACCGACCGCCATATTTCTCCAAGTTGGAAAGTTGATCCAGAAAGTTTTCCCCTGGTCCCGTCAGTTGATGGAGGCAGTTTATAGGGGTCGCAAGTTACGGCTTCAGCTCCTCTGGAACTTTTATGATGGCTCTGTAACTCAATTTTCAGAACGAGGTCCTGTCCATAACCCCTCGAAATTAGAAAGTGTAAAAAAAGTTCTCTGCAGGAAAGTCAACAAAATACTTAGGATAAGAGATGGAGGGGTGTAATCAATGCGTAATTGTATAAAGAGAAAAAAGAATGGCCTATCGCGTGATGAGTGACAGTTCGCCGGTGACCTGTTTCGCGAACTGTGACCTCAATGTGCCTATCGATTAGGTTTAGTCTACTATTAACGGAGACGTTAAGTCTGAGTGGTTCGCTATTGAGGGAATCATGGGAAATTATTCGCAAGCATTAGAATATGTTACCTTAATTTTGTACTACCAAAGTTTAGATGTAGGAAAAGTGTACTCTGACTTACAAAGTATGTTTGGATTCGTGCGTTTTCAATCCTTGACAAGATCTGACTTAAACCTAAGATATTCGGCTCCGATGCGGGCAGCAGTTTGGATCGTAGTTAGTAGATGCCATATAATAGTATCTTATTAGGATTGATGAATTATTTTCTACTTATAGTGGAATTTTTTATTCGAACATTAGTTCTGCTTCGATCGCATTTTCCTATCTCTAATTCCTTCCGCAGAAAATACTTCCTTGGCATATACATTTTCCAAATTATCGAGACCCGTCTCCCTCTCTTTATTTACAGTCTCACGCTCTTTAATTATATAGATGTCTCATAATTTATGTCATTCTAGTATGTCAGGTATAAAACATTAGCCTAAAGTTGTACTTTTCTTATTATAATGTTTTCATTTTTGTAAAAAAAATTTTTGATTTTCTATTTTTTTTTTCCCTTTTGATTATCATTTTTCTGTTCTCTCTTTACAATTTTGTAAATCTATGTTGACTATTTTCCTTTTTTTTTCTGTATCTTTTCATTTATTTATTTATTTTTTCTTATAATGTAAATCTGTATTCACTTTACGTGTTTATCTTACTTTATTTTAAAATTCTATAGGCCTGATACGGTTTTTCTTTTTGTTATGTAATGTTATTCTTATCGGGCATTGTTCTAGAATAAAGTTTTCTTTCTATTCTATAACGTTAGTTACCACACTAATTCGTCCGTAGTGTAAACTAACCTTAACCCAAAAGTTGTATGAATGAAATCATTAATATAAGATACCTGAATTCATGACGTTCTAGGAAGGTTCACTATGTGGTATTGTAATGTAAAGTACCTTACTTGGGACGATATATCTAATATATAATTATCTGATAGTCAGATTCCAAGGTGGATTCCAAGCAGGACGTTTGTCCCGATGGAGTCCAAGATAGGGGATCTGGTAAACTCGAGGAATCAGTGGGATATATCCTTTTATTTAATATATCAAAAATAATAATTTTCTCACTACACTTGCCAGTTCTAACATGCCTTTTTTTCAAACAAATCTAGAGCTTACAGAATTAAAGTAAGGCATATGTTCGATCTTTGTTCTTGTAGCCATTTTGGAACTTGGTTAGAGTTGAGGCCACAGTGGAGAGAAGTTAACAAAGAAGGTCGGTATTGCCGATGGGAATTAGGACCTTAATCCCACAAGGGTTGGCTAATGCTCCAGCAATTGCGAGCGCTATTGGGAGGTCATCCAGTGTCATGGTCGATCCTTTCACAACTCTTACAAGAAACTGCTGTTCATTGCTACGATCTTACTAGTGATATTGACGAACATTACTTTTTTAAGCGTTGATGTGCTATTATATATTTTTTTTTTTATTTATTTTTTTTTTGGGGGGGGGTTATCTGTCAATTAATGCGGAATTATGTTCTTTAAAATAAATTACTTGAAAATTAAATGATTAAATTCATAAAAATAAGTATTTTCCTCAATACATTTCTGGGTATCTGTATCGACGAGGCGCTCCACCAAATTAGACTGCGGTGCGCTATGAGATCGATTCCGACGCTTCACATTGAGTATCACATTAATCGATACCTCACATATAGACATCCACTTCTATCCAACTTGGATTGTGTTGTTATTATGTCATATTGATATATAAAGGTCTCCTTAAAAGTATAAAGGTGAGACAGAAGTTAACAACTTGAGCTTCGACATGGGTTTTGTGTTTTATATATTTATAATTTGTTATTTCCACTTCCATTATGTGAGAAATTTTCATTTTACATGTTCTGTGAATGTATTATTTGTCATCCATATTCCTTATTGCCCTAAGGTGAGACAGATTGTTATGTTAATTCACCAAGACACATCGATCTAAAAATCAGAAGTTTCATATTTTCTAAATGAGTTCCCACATGGATTTTAGTGTTTTATATATTGATGTTTTCTTATTTTCACTTCCCTTATACGAGAAAATACGGCAGAAATTAACAACATTACTTTCAAAATGGATTTATTTATTTATAATTTATTATATCCTCTTCCCTAACGTGAAACAGTTTATCCCAAGTTAACTTGTGTATTAAATTAATTGTGATTTACAACACTACTATATTCATTTAACATTGATTTAGTGTTTTATTTTTTGATATTTTCCTATTTACACATTTTTTTTTCTTATTTCTCAATGTAATTTGAGAAGGTTTAACAGAATTTAATATAAGTTTGAACACGTATTAAGAGATCCTGTGTAAATGAAGGATAGTAACCTTCCCCCTCGGAAAGTATCGATTAAAACATCAAAATAAATTGAAATAAGGTTAGAATTGATAAAAAGGTATTCTGGGCACGTGAAGCGGTGGAGCGCTTCGTCGATACAGATACCAATTTCTGCTAACTTGTTGGAATATCTAAATAGAATTTTTATTATGAACTATTTCTAATTTTTATAGGCTTTTCTTCAATACTCTTTATATTGTTAATAAATTGTTGGAAGCCTACCAAATAAATAATAGTTGTTAAGCTAGAAGACAGAGAAGGGCGGTCTCCACCGACTCATAAAGACTCATAAGTAAGCTCCGTATATTTTATAACAACAAAACCTTTCACATCGATGATTTGTTCTGTGACCGTTCTATACTTCAACGCTTTCAAAGGCCCTGAGGTGGTTAGCCTACACTAACGCTTTTCTATATCCTTCAATATTTTCCTTTCCTTATAAATATACACTGATGGTTAATCAGCGGAAAGTATGGTACTGGAAAATAAGTAAAAATTGGCTTGTTCAAGATGGAGAAGGAAAATACTTAGCGGTAACTCATTCTTGAGATTAAGTGTTGATATTAATATTTGTTTTTACTTACAAATGATTTTATTTCTATTAATATTCTGTATGCCAGTAGACTTGGGCTGGAAGTTAACCGGTCCAAAATCAAGTACTTGGTTACTGAGGAAGTTCCTATTCCAGGTGAAGGCGTGACTATAGGAACTTACAACTTTGAAAAGGTTAAAGAGTTTGGGTACTTGGGATATGTAGTAACCCAGGACAATTACCGCGATATGGAGACTAGAAGAAGAATCTTTGTCGATGTTACTTTGGATTAAGCAAGCAGCTAAGCAGGTGATTGCTTTCAAGGAAGACAAAGCTTCATCTTTATAAAATCTTTGTGTGACCCGAACTCTTGTGTCGATCGGAATGCTGGACACTAACTAAGGCTTCTGAAAAATAACTATTAATTTTTGAAAGGAAGGTTCTTCGTTGAATATTTGGAAGTGTTATGATTGGAAAAGAATGGATGTGAGGCACCAACCAAGAAGCTCGCCTTTGGAGAGAGACCACTGTGTTCAGTGAAATTAAGTTAAAGCATCTGAGGTATATCGCAAAGTTACCAGAAGTTGAGATGTCTAAAAGGTTGCTGAAAGATAAATTAATGGAAAAAGGAGGCGAGGAAGACCAAAGCTGAGATGGTGTAGCGAAGGACGCTAGAAGTATATAAGGTAGAAGTATAAGGACGCGAAATGTATTCGTGAAAAAAAAAAAATTATTATTATAAGTAAAAAAGTATATCCATACTTTACCAAAAGTATACCATTTCTAGTGATACAGTTACTACCGTATTAGGGTTTGCCGAAGGTATTTTTAGAATCTCCTTACTTATAGGATTTCGTAGTAAGGATTGAATTTTAAATGAACTCGATTGTTTCGTGACCTCCCCGTCCCATTACCTCCAAAAAAGTCTGATCGATTCTTATCTGGGTCGGTTAATATTTTTTCTTGACCTATCCAAAGAAATTTAAACTTAGGTCTGGACTAAAACGATTAATAAGACTACGCTATTGTCCTCCAACAATGGCATATCCAATATCGTCTTGTGTATAAGATATTTACTATAAATGGGAATTTTATTTTTTTGTTTAACATGAGTTCTCTATGAAATCTGCCAATAGCGATTCGAAGTTTTTTGTGAAAAGTAAAACTTGTCTTAATATAAGCTAAATAAAACGGTTGTAGACATACTAATGAAATCTTCATTCTGTTATCTGAGTCAAATGTTTCCGCAGAGATTAATGAAACTCATTAAGTATCAAGTGACTGTAGTTACTTTTATCTTTGAATTCATGGCTAAAAAAATGTTTATTGAAGGTACTATTTTTTGTTCCCAAACATCAAATTTGCTCTGATAGTTGGCACTTAGAAAACGGTTAAATTCAATTGATAAATATTTTAATATGTTTTTCTTAACCCTGACTGATTCCGAAAACATCTAAGTTTGTACTAAATTCCCCAAATTGAATTCAAACAATCAAACACCATATTAAGTTGTCATGAACAATCACTGACAGGTCCAATTTATATCGCATCCAATCCTTACAATCTAAAATCCTTGTAAAACCTTCAATTATCTTTACGTTATTACAAATATACTTATCCATACTTATATACTTAATGTTTATATGTTGCTGATTTAGCCTATACTACATACCTATACTTTCATGATAAAGTCCGTAACTAAAATACTCAAATCCACTAGTCTCTCAGCTTGCTTCCCACCCGATTCCAATGTAAAACTTTCATTAAAGTGCTTATACCCTTGGGTAACCCCTTTACAAGCTATTGGCATGTCATTGTTATAATAAGTTGTCAAAATCAATAAACAATTGAAATAAATAAAAATTATTCAAATGACTACTATTATTAGTCCATTACTGGTACATTTTCCTTAAATATAATATGAAATTATTTTCGTTAACATCCCCCCCCCCCTCGCATCACAATGCATCTCTCCTCAAGTACTTCCTTGTGAAACATAATCGTTGAACATAGTTTCTTTCCCTCTTCACTTTTGGCTTCATTGACATATCTTTCATAGGTCAATTAAATCTCTTCCTTCCTTCCCTGATCGCATTTTTTTTAGCCTCTCATTTTTTTTTTTGCCATTCTTGGGCCAAATCATCTGTACCGATGATCTTCGTTAGCTTCCTTTGCTGGTTAGATTTGAAGTTAATCACTACCATACAGTTTCTTGTTTTCCCTCTCTCAGTTTTCAGTCAACTCTTCTCTACTCTTGACATGAAGTTGGCCTTTCTGCTTTGTAATAAGGGGTCATTATTCACTGGCATATGTCAGTAATGGCAGAAATGCTGTCTTATTAAATATTGTTTTTATGTGCTTCGAGAATTTCTTGTTCTGCAGGAATCCACGGTAGAGAGATTAAAGGAAGTACTTAAAGTGTTTCACCTGCACTTGCTTCTTCTCAATCTTCACCATGGCTTTCTCTTATTCAGATCTTCATAATAATTTATAAGCTTCTTGAAGATGCTTATTTATTAAAATTGTATGCTGAAAGGTTGTCCTACACATTTATTTCTAGATTATTTTTAATATATGCTTGACACAGTTTAGTAATTTGGGGGAAAATATGTAACTCTAACATTTTTACTTTAAAAATACAGCGTGTGGCTGTAATAAGAGCCTATACTTCCAAAGCAGTAAAAAATATTTTACAATTATCCTCACAATTTTCTATTATCCTCACGTTGCTCTATTACCTTTGTTAGTACCTTTGTAAAAATAGTTGATATTTGTTTTTTATTTTTTTAATTAATGATAATTGTTGATGACAAATTTTTTTAAAAGTTTAATAAAATTTGGAACGGCTCAACAAAAAATCCTTTTGCCTTCATTTAACGCCTCTACAAGATTTACTTTTTTTATCTTTGGAACTCGAAATGAAATGTTTTTAATGCAAGGTTTTTCTGTTGGCAAACGAAATTGTTGGTAAAAAAAAAAAAAGTTTGTTTTAAATTATGTATTGATAACTCATGTTCTAAATTGTGTATTTTGGGGTCATTTAGTTTATTAAACGTGCAAGGTCAGAAGATGAAGTTGTAATTCGTGGTCTTTTTAGGCATTACTGGAAAAATGTTCTTAGCGCAAAGGCGAACGCCGAAGAAATCTGTGGCATATACGGATAGTCAGTTATCCATCGAAATACTGCCGCGCTTTAATTCGTTTGAATCGGTTTGAGAAAAAAGTGATGCTTTGTGTTCGGTAGAACTTCAAATTTCAAGATAGTGTTTATGCAGACAATGGGCCTACACATCTTTTAGGTTTGGCCAAGGAAATATTATCGGAACTGCAAGGAATAAATACTTTGCCTCGTCCTGCTGATAGTCCAGATTTTGAGACATCAGATTAATGTTTGTTTAGACTAAAATATCTAATATTTTAAATATCTAAGTTTCGATAATTACGAGATCGTAAAAATTGGATGTTTCTCAGTACCAATTACTGGCAGAAAAATAGGTGAAAGTAGTTGAAAACAATGGACTTTACGCTATCTGAAATAAAGCTATATTTATAATCAATGACTATTTATTAACTTATTAAATAGTTCGATATTTATTTCAAACAATATATTTTATAATGCTTTGTGAACTCTTTATTTCTTTATTCTCTCCATCTTGATAGAGTCGTATCTAATTTTATAGTTAAAAACTGAAACTTCTATCGTCCTTAGATGTGGGAAAGTCCATCTATGAATTAAGACGAACTATTGCGAAGGTGTAATATTATTATTTCTTCCCTTCAGATCATGCATGCTACATTCAAGTTATAGTTAAATTGTACTTTATTTTCGAACATTAGAACCTTATTTTTCCAAAATAAGTTCTGAACACTCTTAGTCGTAATCAATTTACTATTAAAGAACAGAGCCAGAGATTCTTTGAAATAGAACATGTCAAAAAAGATTAATGCTAATAAAAATAATAATAATTATTATATATAAATAGTTAAATTTAGTAAATGTTTGTAATAAAATATTCATCTTTTTTTCATGAAATTTTTAAACGCCATTAGTATTTTTTAGGTTATTCCCGAACCTTTATTGGAAATTATGTTTTAACGAAACAGCACATGATAAATTGAATATGTTTGTAAGCTCGGAGTAAGAGGGGTTCATGAATAAAAAACTACTAAAAGTAATTTATCGCCTAACTTAGCTGTAAATTTCAAATTCTATCAATTCGACAATCAATCTTCTCGTAGCAGATGACCACTATCAGACCCGGATCTAATGAAAGATCCAAGACTGTCTGGCCAGCTGTCTGCCCCATCCTCTCCAACGCCTACACGCCGGGCTATAAAAAATATTTGTCTTCTATTTTTCCAATTAAGAGATGCTACTCTATATTTGTTTTATTTTATTTATTTAGTATTAATAACTTGTTTGTATTGATTTATGTTTATTTTTAAAATTTTTTTGTTATTTATTTTATCCAAACAATTATTTTGTAAAATAAATATTTCATATTTACAACTGCCTAAAATATATATATCAGGTAAATGTGTGAAAATATGATTACAATGGAAGAAACTTGTGAAGAAACTTTTCATTAGTTGCACTTCAATAAAATTTACATTGGACGATCCCGAATCCATCTTTTTTTCAAGCCCCTCGGAGGCTCATCGGGAATCGATTGGGAATAAGTTGGAGACTGGTGGATTTAAGCGGGCATGAAGCTTGTATTAGAAGGATATGTACCTGTGTGGTTAGTGACAAAACAGCTTCATAAGGGACATTTAGATCATTAGGGTTAAGTAGTTTTGTGACGTAATAAGGAGCTTTATGGATTAAATGAAGGATTTGGGATTCTTATGAGAAGAAATTGGAAGGAATTGATTGATTAGGAAGAAATTAAAAAAAAAAAAAAAAAAAAAAATTTAAATTGTCAGCACATTATAATATAATATAATGTCAATAAAACAAACTTCTATGAATCAAAATAAGTAACCAAAAATGTTTTTGTTTTTTTTATTGCTTTTTTGTAATTGTTATTGTTGTTGGTAAAATCCAGGGTGGACCTGACCTCTCGAACAATTCTGCTCCATTCACTCCTATTCTGAGTCCTACTCTTCCAGTTTGTAACTCCAAGCATCCTTAAATTCTCCTCAACATCCTTTTGCCAGAAATTACTAAAGCGTCTTCTCTTTCGTTTTCCTGGGAAGATCTCTCTCACAATCTTCTTCAGCATTCTCTTACTGGACATCCTCTCGACGCGTGAAAGCCAGCATATTCTTCTTGGTTTTATAAACCGCACAGTATCCTCATGGTTGATTAATTCGTACAGTTCTTGGTTGCTTCTTATCCACCAAGTTTCTTGTTCATACATTCGTCTCATCATCTTCCCCTCGAAGACTTGTTGGTTTACATTTCTCAATGTCCAAGTTTTAACACCGTAACAAACTAGCTAGCTACTAGTTGAATTAATGATTTATACATGTTTCATTTGATGCGTTTAGAGAGCAGAGTCGATTTAATCAGGTTCACAAGACCGAAGTACACTTTATAGCCGTTCATAATTATTTTCTTGATCTCATCAGTGACCCTCTTCGCAATGTTAATTTCAGTGTCTAGCTATATGAAATGATCAACCGCTTCAATGATTTAAAAGTACGCGGCCTTCTTCTTGATTCGGAAGTTGAGATTACTAAATATTTTGTTCTCGACTTATTAAGTTCGAGACCAACTCCTTTGCTTTCAAGGTCTAACTTATTAAGAACATCTCTCAACACGTTTCCACTTCTTGCCAAGACAATGTCATCTGCACAACCAAAAATGTGGTACGTGCGGCATGCCAATGAATCATTAAAATTTATGATCCATTTTTTTGTTGTTAGTTTATTCATTATTTTTTCTTAATTACTTCTTGTTTCTTTTTCTTATTATTGATATATATTTTTTCCAATAATTTTTTTTCTCTTTTTTTAGAGTTTTTTAAATTTATAATTTGTTTATATTATTATTATTAATTTATGCGAATGGTCCTCCGAGGACTACGCAAAGCATTCACTTCTTTTGAGCCTGTTTGATCTTCTATGTATCTTTCATTTTTTCACTGTGTACTTTCTTCCTATCTTCAAACCAAATAGTTGGTTCCTGTTTTCACTTTCCTTTCTACCTGACAGACTTCCTATTTGACTACCTTATGTCTGAATTGTGTTATCTCTCTCTCTCTGTTACTTCAGCTTCCCTAAGACCCTTCTTTACTTCAGTTATCCATCCCACATTCTTGATAGTTTCTGTATAATCCATAATCTGTTTAGTTAGACGTGAATTGTCCATCCTCTTGATGTGTCCAAAGAATCGCAACCTTCTCTTCATGTCGTAAAGTATGTTTGGTACTTCTTCAGTTTCTCGTCAGCTTCTTAGCCTATATCTTTCGTCCATCTTATTTAGTCAAAATATCTTTCTGATGATTTTTCCCTCAGTCTTCCTTATTGCCTCCATTTCTACTTTTTTATTCATAGTCAATGTCTCTGCCGCATAAAGGCTTTCCGGCTTCACCACAGTGCTGTAATGTCTAATCTTGGTGTTTCTGGACATGCAATACAGCTGTAAATTTCAATAAATAGATATAAAAAAAATTATTTTTATTCTTTAACTATTTATTGATATTTACAACTGTACATCAATATACATCAAGTAAATTTGAGGAAATGATTATAATGCCATGTAAATCACTTGTAAAGAACTACTCACTAGTAGCACTTCAGTAAAGGTTCTAAACTAGAAGGTCTCTTGGCCATCTTCTTTTCAGACGCCTCGGTTGGTTATCAGGTATCGAATGTGAAGCAAGTTGGGAGACTAATGGATTCGTGTGGGAGTGCAGTTTACTATGAAAGGATTGGTATCTGGTTTGGGCTAAATCAGGAACATATGGAACATTGAGATCTTTATGGATAAGTTTATCTGTGAATAAGTTTATTAAGAAGCATTGAGGATTTTTCGAAGGATTTTGGATTGTCTAATAATAGGTCTAATAACTGTCATGTAAATGAGAAGCTTTGAGCGTTTGTCTAGTAAATGTTGGAGTAAGCTACAACGACGGGCCGTTTCTTGTCGTTTTAGTCTTGTATGTGGATTTCATGTGAGACGTTTGTCCAAATGGAGCCCCAGGTAGCGGATCTGTTCAACAGGGATTAGAGGAATATCATTAAAGGATACTGTAGGACAGGATGTCGTAGGTTTACGACGAAGGATAAAGGTTATTTGGTGGGATTTATTTTAATTCTTCATTTTTGCCACCATTCTTGAAGGTTTATGATGTGGAATTGGAGTGTCTGGGATGCAATGAAGGGATCATTATTTAAAAAAAAAAAATAAAAAAATTATTGTTTTCTTCTTATTTGCAATTCACATTTTTTTTTTTTTTTATGTATTTATTTTCATTCTAGTTATTGTATAAATGGATCGGGATAAAAATAAATGGATAAAAATAAATGTATAAATGGATTGTATAAAAAAATCGGGTCCACCTTTTCTTCTGTGAACCAGTATGCTTGGAAGCTCCAAAGATTAGCACTACCATATAATTCTCAAGATCTCCTCTTGGAAGAAAGGTCCACTGATAGATGTAAATCGGTTCTGAAGCGGAGAGAGTCGTGGAGTCCAGAACCAGCATTCACTGACTCGAGACGAAAGCTATGCTCCGCGTGATTGTAGACTTAACAAAGGTCATCAAATTGACCCAGCGTTCACTTTTTTGCCTATACCAATCGCTCCTACTTTCCAAGACCGTTTATTACAAATTAACTCAGACTTATTAGAAGGGGGTTAATATAAAATGTTAACTTTCACATTTTTATCTCATTTTCTCAATTAGAAAAACAATAACCGAACTTTATTACGAGATTTTTTTAAATCTTTATTGCTATGACAATTACCTGCGCGTGCTCTTTTTATTACTTCTGATAGGTTAGAAAGTTTAAAAATCGACTTTCTAAATTAATCATGGTGCGAACTATAAACTCATAGTATTTTTAGAGAGTTGCAGATATAATGCTAAGTAGTATTGTGCTATCCAGAAGCTGTTATTTCTTCTTTATAATTTACTAGCATCCCCCGGCGCGGCTTCGCCCTAAATAAGTAAAGATAATTTAACTAATAATTGAAGTTTTATTTGTTTAATGATAAAGATCTTGTATCTTTAATTTTAATCTATCAGTTGGTAATCCAGATGGACTGAGATTCTTCCGGATAATAACTATATTATCAGTGCTTACAAGAAAAAAAAAAACCATGAATCATTTTTTTACGCACAATGTAAAAAACAAAACAAAAAAAACAAAGGATCAACACCTGGGAAAGGATAGTGTTGAGGAGAGTGCACCGGAGGTTTCGAGAACGGTTTTTGGGAGGAGAAGAAAGAATGAAGAGATTATAACCCTGTTTGGGGAACCGGACATCGTGGCCATGATAAAAAGAGCGCGTATTAAGTGGTTTGGTCATGTAGAAAGAATGACCGACCAAAGGGTGCCAAAGAAGATGCTATACGGGAAACCGGATGGCAGGAGGAGAAGAGGACTTCCTCGAATCAGATGGATGGATGATGTGGAGGAAGATCTGAGGCGGATGGGGGTTCAGGAATGGAGAGAGAGAGAGAGCGCAAGATCGAATAGATTGGTGGGCTGTTTTGGAGGATGCCTTGTTGGACCTTAGTACCCATATAATAATAATAATCATTATTTAGGAAGTTATTTTATTGACTTCATCTGGTAGTGTTTTAATTTCTAACCATAAAGGTATATCACAGTGTGACAAGCTCGTTTCTGGAAATCGACATTGCAAACCTAGGCTTTTATTAATATAATTTTCATTACTGCAAAATCTCTCTAGAACTATGAAAATGATATACTTAGTCAAACATTGGTACGAATGGGTTCAGTAGTTTTTACCATTGTAAAAGTTATTGCGGAAGGGTGCTTATGACATATCGGTCGCTTTTCAAACTTCACTGATATCGACATGTTTCACCATACAATTTAATACTTTTTAATAGCATAATTGAATATCAGTAAATTGTATTATCAATATATTCAAGCTCCCCCTATCTTTGTAACCACTCGTGCCGAATACCGCTCGCCACCTGTCGGTCAATTTTCAAACTTCACTGTTATCCACGTATCATCGCTTTTTCAATAAACAAATTAATTGAAAATCTGTAGATCTTATTATCGCGAAACCTTCCTGGGACAATAAAGATGTTGTGGTTAAAATTTGGTACAGATTGGTTTAGTAGTGTTCGCGGTTAGTGATCGGAAACGAAAAATGGTTTCTCCGTTTATATAATAATATAGAAAACTGCTATTTAAGTATAGAAATTAAATGAAGTTGTTGTAACCCCTTTTCATGTTCGAGCTGAATTTATGAGTTTTTTCCTATTGAAATAGAACACCTCATAATTTATCAGCAAAGAATTTGTTGTTTACAATTTTAGTCTAAAGTTGATTACTTATCACTACATGATCAAAAAAAAGTTTTCTGATCGATAATTTTCCAAAGAACTACTATTGAAAAAAATGTAGGATCAGCTGGCCATAGAGGAAACCCTTTGAATTGGTTGATAATTATTAGTGTCATCAGTGAATGGTTTGTTAACTGAAATTTTGTGAATGTTTTTCACATGGATCTGTCTTTTGGCTGGGGGTCTCTACTTTTTTTAAGTGTTGGGTTTTTTTTGACACGCCCTAGCTCTGGCCAGAAATTTATATTTTTTATGTAACATTTGTCGCTGGAACTAACTGTATATGGATCATCAATATGTTTTATCTATTTCCTCAGTGTTCTTCTTATGAAAAAGTACCATTGAAGCCGGTGATAGAACAATGTCGGAGTCTTATTTGATATAATTTATAGCGTCAACGACATTAGAGGAGGAATATTTTTGAAGTAATATTATCGTATATAGATCCGGACATTACAATAAGTTAATAAATAGATATTATTATAAAATAGTAACAGGGTCATAAATTTAATTCGCTGTTATTACTGAAAGAACTGGCTGGGTTATTGTAAAAAGATTTCATATTTTTAGTTTTCACAGTTTAACTAAAAGAGGAAAAGCAAATAAAGCAAAATCATTTCATATAATGCTAGAATAACGATTTCTGATATCTCCAGGTAATATGCGAGCAAACTATTTCTATATCGAAGTATCCTTCCATTTTCACCTTAACACCCTTTGGACATAATTCACGGCCCATTTGGCCCCCACAAGCATAAAAGTAAGACCCTAAAGCCGAATGTTTATCTTGTTTTACGGCAGGCCGTTTTATTTGAAAGTTAACCCGTTTGTCGGTACCATAGCCACAAGATTTATTCATTTGGCTATGTATAAAGGCGTGTAGCGAAAGTTAGGCCATTATCTGTGAACTCCTTGGAGCAGCGGTGAAATTTATGAGTCGAGTGAAAGGATTCTAAATACCACATCTAACTGTCTTAACTGGTTAACTGTTATTTTTTTTCTCAATTAAATGTAGTCGAAAATCACTTCGATTTATAATTCATCGCGATGAAATGAAACTTAACTTTCATGAAAGCTGTAACAATAATTATAGCAGTGAAAAGTTGTGTTTAATTATGTTCTCTTTTACAAGTTTTTTTAAAAATCTTATTTTATTCATATTCGCAACGGATTTCTATTCTTGTAAATTTGTTCTAAAATGAAATATAACAATGTTACGTTGTTGTTATTATTATTAGTTAAAATAAAATAACCACCCACTAGTGATTGCAACTTCCGCAGACTGGATCTCCCAAATTAGTGCCGGTAGAATAGCTGATTCGTTAGTATTTTCTTCAGGATTAAACCATCTGCCCTGCACACCTTAACCTCCCATTCAACTATACAGGGTGAATATCTCTTAGTGTAAAAAAAAAAAAAAACATTGGGTGAAACTTGATCAAAAATGTAAAAAAATGCCACAGACCTCACCATTCTAATCCAATTCGTTGCAGATTTACGATAAATCAAAGACTTTCTTGAGGAAGCCACGTTTTTTTTTTTTCCATAAAAGCTGTAATATCTTCATTTTGCTTAAATATTTTTCCAATTTTGACCACATTTTCGAAATAAGCATTAAATTTTCTATAATAGGTGAGTATCTGTAACCTTGAATTTTACAAACTTGGTATCGAAAGAACAGCTTGATCTTCACTTTATTTGGGGAAGTTACAATGTCATAGTTTACTTCAACGCTCACCGTTTTTGGAAAAAAACTATCCACAAAACGTCAAATCTCACAAAAACTTGCAAAATTAATCAGCTTTCGAATGATATGTTAAACGTAATGATTTTGTTTCAATTTATGGAGAAATCCACTTTTGAAACCGAAAAAAAAAAGGTGAAGATCAAGCTGATCTTCAGATACCAAATTTGTAAAATTCAAGGTTACAGATACTCGGCTGTTATAGAAAATTTAATGCTTAATTCGAAAATGTGGTCAAAATTTGAAAAATATTTAAACGAAATTGAGATATTACAGCTTTTATGGAAAAAAAAAAACGTGGTTTCCTCAAAAGAGTCTTTGATTTATGGTATATCTACAACGGATTGGAATAGAAAGGTGAGGTGTGCGGCATTTTGTTACATTTATGATCTAGTTTCACCTAATTTTTTTTTTTTTTTTTTTACACTAAGAGATACTCACCCTGTATATGCTGTGATAAAAGTTACTAAATCGGTATGCTGTGAAATTCTTCACAGGATAATTAATGAAGATAGACTTAAAACTCTACACCTTTAAATTATAATCTGGAAGCCAGATACAACAGGCAAGCAGGAATAATCAGCATAAATGTTTCCCTGAAGATTTGCAGAGAAAGTAATGAGGGAATTTAACTTCGGTTAGAGGATCAGTGAAGAAGTAGAAGTTCTCTTGATTAAGATCTGTGAACCTTTTCAGGCGTTTGGGTAATGGTTCGGATCGGCGACACCAACCCCTAAACGCCCTCAGAATATCTTTTATCGATTCTTACCTTGTTCCGATTTATTTCGATGTTCTAGTAGCTGCTTTTAGAGGGGAAAGCTTATTCTCCTACATTTACTGAGAAACTCTAAATCCCTGTTCAAAGTAATTTTAACTTCTGTTTACCTTCTAATATTAAAATGAGAAATAAGGAAATATTAAAGTGGAAATAAGGAAATATAAGAAATATAAGACACTAAATCAATTTTGAATTAAAATTAATTCAATCAACAATTAATATACTACTGAACCACCAGTAAAGTTAATTCCTGATGAACTTTCTGTCAGAGAAGTGAAAATAACAAATTAGAAATATAAAAAAGACAGAATCCTTAAGTATTTATTTGGCATAACTCCTATTTATTTAAAATTTGTAGCTACATGTTTCGGAGATAATGTTCCATTTTCAGGCTTCTAATTTTTTTTAAAAACACATTAATCTATAACATTATACCAATAGTTCTACAATTATATATTAATGTGTCATTTACCTCTTAATCTGTGATTATTTTCACATTGTCAATTCTCCATGTTATAAGCCATTATATAATATAAGACAGAATCCTAGTTGAAAGTGATGATGTTAATTTCTGCTATATTTTCTCAGGGGAAGTGGAAATAAGAAAAGATAAAAAACCTTTGATATACAATGATAAAAGTATGGTTGACTGGATGATGAAAGGAGAAGAAGATAGTCAGGGATGCAGTCAAAGCAACGCCACGTCAAAGAAGAATCCTTTAATACGTGCAACGCAGGTCGAAACGTTGGCACGTATTAAAGGATTCTTCTTTGACGTGGTGTTGCTTTGACTGCATCCCTGACTATCTTCTTCTCCACCTTTGATATACTTTCTCACATTTATTTATAAACTGATATGTTTTATTGAAATAATTATACAATCTGCCTCACGTTAGGGCGATAAGTATTATGGAAGAATGCATTCACAAAATATGCATACTGAAATCGCATCACTTAAATTGATACAACAAATAAAAATATATAAAACACCAAATCCATATACAAATTAATGTTCTTAAGTTTTGTAACACTTTTACTCATTAAATGAGAAAAAATAAGAAAACATGAATTGATAAAACACCTAATCCTTTATGAAATTCATTTTGTTAACTTCTGTTTTACCTATTTACATTTAAGAAGACTAAATATCAATATAACACACTAAACAACACAATCCAAGTTGAAACTGTAGAAGTGATTGTTTACATGTGAGGTTATAGGAATGAACTATCGAAAAATGTAAACATGAAGTGAAGCGTAAGGATCGAACTGGTCGGTGTAGCGCGGGTCAACCTAGTTTGGTGGTGTCGCCGATCCGAACCGTTACCGGCGTTTGGGCTACTCTATGTTCTTTGTCTTCAGGATGGAGGATTATCGAAATTCTTTGAAGATTATGAACTATGTTCCTGACTGTAAAACACCGACGCCTCTTAAGGATGTCGTTCATTGAATTCATCAAAAATGAGAGGAAAAAAAAAAACGAAAAAACTCTTTTAAAGATGTTTATCTATGTTTGGCCATTTAGTTTTATCAGAATTAATCCATTAGAAACATAATAGGAAGTTCCTCGAGTGATAATAAGAAGCATTTCCTTCATATTTTACATACTATTTTTGAGTAGATTTATTGGGTACAAAAGAAATCCGATGGTTTCTCTAACCACAAACTAATAAGATATTTGTAATTATTTGATAGAATTTATAATTATCAATAGATATTTAAATGGCTGGGACAGTTATAACGTAGTGCGACAAAATTAAAATTATGGTAACCATGTAATTGTAATTAAATAAACAATAGTTGTTATTGTTTTTATAAGAAACGTATTGAATATATGTGATTGTGAATTATTGTATTGCTCAACTGGAGCCACGTTGCGCCGCTACGTGCTCGAATCTTGGCAGGGAGGCTTCCACTGTTTACCAATCGACTGAGTATACAACACCCTTTTTATCTCTGGCTATATTTACTATATATTTTCCTTGTAGTCTAGTTATTTTCGAAAATATTAACTTGTAAACTTTTGACGATCAAAATATAAAATTGTATAAATACAGTATAAAATTAATATTGTTATATAATCTGTTAAATACCATTTAAATTAAATTTAGTAATAATGCAACTAGTGGTATTCCTATTTACTTTAAAAATAGTAATAAAACGTTCATTTTTTTTATTTTTTTTTTTTATTAATTTTGATTTCTGCTTTTACAAGTCTTTTGTTTTATAATTTACTGATTTCTGAAATCAAGGCGCCTAGATAATTATTTTATTTTATTTTCCATTATATTACTATAAACAATTATACTATTTTTATTATTTTTCTCTTTTTTTTTCTGGTTTTAAGATTTGTTGCCATATCCTATGTAACCAAGTTCAATTTAGTTTCATTATATTTGTTATGATT
Source organism: Euschistus heros (assembly GCA_003667255.2). Taxonomy (NCBI): domain Eukaryota; kingdom Metazoa; phylum Arthropoda; class Insecta; order Hemiptera; family Pentatomidae; genus Euschistus; species Euschistus heros. The sequence continues at coordinate 2,989,700 of RCWM02000052.1, read as the reverse complement.
GGTTTCTTTGTTCTTCTTTCTTCTTTAATTATAGTTTAGCTTTTAATTTATCTAAAACTTCAATTAATTTAGCTACTTTATCCCTGTCCAGTTCTTTTAAGTATTCTATTTCTTCTTGAGGATCAAAATTAAATTTTAATTCAGACCTGATTTTTTCGAGCTTTTTGCACCTGAATATTATATGTCTTCCGGGAAGTCACAAGTCTCACATTTTCCATTGGCTTCTATCATCATCAGGTTAAGGTATTTCTTTGTACAGCCATGATTTGTTCTGAGTCTTACAATGTGATTTCTACAATGTGATTTCTATCATAATGGTACGGATGGCTTGAAACCATGGGGTTAGGCTCACTTTAGGGCTGAACTTGATAATAATCTCTGCCCTTAGATTGTGACTCCCAGTCATACCTATCCTGCCATTCTTTTATCGCCTGCTTCTTTATAGCTCTAAGTAGGTCTGGAATTGGAACTTTAGCATTATCCTTTTCTATCTGTTTATTTCGAGCTACTATGTCCGCCTTTTCATTACCGGAGAGGCCTACATGGCTAGGTACCCACTGAAAAGAAAACCTGTTTTTCGATTAGGTTGTGTAGGATTTTATCTTGTTTGTGTGTATCTTCTCTAGTTTGGTGCACGATGAAGCTGAGTCACTTAAGATGACTATGTCTTGATTAGTGTATGTTTGTTCGCAGTAGTTTATGGCTCTGTAAATAGCATACATTTCGGCAGATGTGATGCTGAATTTGGTAGCGATTGAAGTAGAAATTTTAAAATTTTTCTGCGTTATTTTACTCTAAGCAATTTGAACCATAGTAAATGCAGTACAGTTTTGATAATGCGACAAACATGGGACTAGAGGAGTGCCAGATTACTGGAAATGACGGATTACTGGATGTAATAAAAAATGACAAATTATAGCATTTTTAACAAATATTAAAAAATATATATATTTTTAAGATGAAAACTTATTTTACCTTGTCACTGCCATTGGCACACGACATGGAAGTCAGACGAGTTTTTGATAATTTTCTAATAGTTTTAAAAGTTTTGTCTGGTAGTAAACTAGAGGTTCTAGTTATTCTCGTCGGCTTAAAAAAAAAAAGAAGCTTAAATGACAAATTATTCCATTGTTAACAAATATTTTGAAGAAGTTTTAATATAATATTTTAACCTATTTTACTTTGGCGACATGAAAGTATAACGGTTTTTTGATAATGTTCTGCCAGGAGCCAGACCTTCATTCCTACGAATGAAAGTTACGTCCGATAGTAAACTAGAGGTACTAGTTTTTCTCTTCGGCGGTGTAAAGATATTTTGGACCCAACACATGGATTTTAGACGTAAATTTGTCTTGAAAAATATCGAAAGCTGATGATATTTTTTTCTCCTGTAATAGGAAGAAGCACCCCAAAATGACTTAAATTTATCTAGCCATCCGCCAAAAGCCTTAAAATAGTCTATTCCAGTGATTTAATTGTAGAACACCTTAGCTTTTTCATTTAAATTTTTTCCGGAAAATAGACTTCACAGTCGCCGTTCCTGAATAAACCATTCAAACCAACACTCGCTTATCGGACTGTCGAAGAGCCAGTCAAATTAACAAGGTTACACTGTTTTAATTCATGGTAGGATTTTTCACTTGTAGATTAAATTCAGATTATTTTTATTTGGATACGGTAGATAGATAAAGAAGAATTACCAGAGATTCCAGAAAAAAATAACGAAGGATTTGTTATGAAAATAAACCTATTAGAGGAAGCATACAACTTGCTTGATTGGGATATTATTATGAACAGAGAGTATTTTTTATGTTTTTATAGCAACTTACTTTTATGCTAGATAATTTCATATTTCAGTGTTCTAATATACAGTAAGATAAGTAATGTTTTTTTGAGTGTCATTTTAATAATTTAAATGTATTAAATTAATGATAATGTTAAAAAAAAAGAAAGAAGTTTAACAGATATCTTTTATTGTTTAGCTAGATATATTTTATCATATCCTGCGTTATCACATTGCCAATGATATGCGGTGCCACCAGGCGATTATCGCTTTTACGACGCATTACTAGGGTGACTACGACGATCGAAGTTCATATTGAAACCTCCGGATAAAGATCTCTTTCTTTAATACGTGTTTTTTTTTTTAACCGGTCGTTAAAGAATTAGAATATTCTAGGAAAATGCAAACGATGTAGATTTCGTTCAGTAGCTTTTGTTTAAATATCGTGTATTAAATGTCAGCTTATTAAAAAAAAAAAAAAAAAAAAAAAAAAAAAAAAGCTCCACCAACTTATAAGAAGACGTTTCCTAATTATAAAATAAATTATTATAACAATATTGTAAGACAGGTTTTATAGGTTGATATTTTTATTTTATAATTAATATTTACAACATTAAACAATATATACAATAAATAAATTTACAGTAAAGTAATTACAATGATATGTCAATAACTTGTAAAGAACTACCCATTGGAAGCACTTCAATGAATGATGTACATTAGTAAGTCCAATTCTATCATATTTTCAGACGCCTCGGTTGGTTGTCGGTAATCAAATGAAAAGCAAGCTGGAAGACTACTGAATTAGAAAGAGTATGAAGCTTGACATTGAAGGATAGATACTTGTTTGAGCCAACATATGTGGGACATTAAGATCGCTACGGATAAGCTCATGGGTGGGGGCTTTGCTCAGAGGTAACGAACGCACTTAGAAAAAAATGCCGTTACCCAAGCAACTATGGCAAATGAAAGACCAGGTTCGAACCTGACTGGCAGGATGGAATCGATATTAAATAATTAATTTCCGCCACCACTCTCCCAGAAAGGAAAACCCGTGTAACTCAAAGGGTAAGGAAGGTGAGAAAAAAAAAATATGGAAAAGTTTATTTGTGACATAAGGAGCATTGAGGATTAAGGCACCATATGTCCAAATGACTGTCATCTTAATGGTGGAGCAGTCGAAAATGAGTAGTTTCTTGTCGTTTAATTAGTATATATAGTTTAATTAAATTTTAATTAATGTATGTAGTTTAATTAAATTTTATTAAAATTAAATTTTAATTAATGTATGAAGTTTAATTAAAATTTAATTATACTGAAACCGAAATATGTACCACTTTTATTTTTAGAACAGTTTGGGCACACTACTTTAGGTTTTATATGACTATTTATATGTTCTTTTTATATAAGAAACTTTTATTTTCTTTGAGAACGAGGTTTTCTTTGAGAACGAAAAATAGTATACATTTTTTTCTTTGTTATTGAGAGTATTTGCCTGATTGTCTTGTCTATCACTGGCTTCCATAAACGAACTAACGAGACAGAAGCGAGATAGTTAGCTCCTTGACGCCGTCTTAATGACTCTTAGCTGACTCATGAATACCGTTGTTCGACCAGTACAGCTAGTTTTATTTTTGATTATGCTTTTATTTATTTCTTAGTTGTTTTTCGAAGACATCTCTAAACAAGAGAAGATGGACTAAAAATAGATTAAAAAATTAAAGATAGATCTCTCAAAACAGCTTTAATTGCCTCACACATTCCGAGAGACATTTCGACACAATTATCCGACGTAGTGCGTGATATCTTTAGTTTCGTGATTAGATATCCCGAAGACCAGGATGTATAAACTGTTTCTGGACCGAAGTCATTACCTCGAAGGATAGGGCCGGCGTCACGTCTTAAACGCGACAGTGAGGGGGAGGGGAAGGGTTGTGAACCCAATTTTGAGCGGTAGATTATGCTCGGACCGGTTCGTCTCTTATACAAAGGTCACGGGTAAAGTTTCTCTCATCAACAAAGGCAAGGAAATAGAAATTTTACTGCTGATGAGTGACGTTTTGAAATGGTCGTTCCTGCTAAACATTTAGCGAAATTGGTGACGGACAGGCTAAGGCTCAGAATATGATTGGTTGTCCAAAAATCAACACAGGTTTATCTTTTTAAAATAAAATTATTATAAAATATCTTTATTAAATAAAGTATGCTTCATTCCTCTGAATATTCTTCTGCAATCGTGCTGGCTACTCTGAATAGAATTTTGAATTATAATTACTAACCATTTATAAAATATCTGAGTTTTATCATTCTTTTGTTGGTGCATGTTCAAAATAGATAGAGTAGGATAGATGTCTGGAGAGAAGGGTGGATTAAGCAAAGACTCATGACGACAATTTCATATATATATATATATATATATATATATATATATATATATATATATATATATATATATATATATATATATATATATATAAGTAATAAGGTTCTTGAGGTTCAGTCAATAAAATAAGAACTTATTTTGGAGACGTTTCGAGACTATATTGTTCTCATAATCATGTCCTACAGTGAAAAAACAAGTTAAAATAAATACAATTATATAAGTTGCACAGTTTATTTCAAAACATAAAGTTAGCTACAATATAAATATAAAAAGATTAGTCAAATTAAAAAAAATACAGGTAAACAAAACATTCTTTTAAATTTGATTCTCCTAAAATTATTCACCTTGTACATAATAATTTTAAAGGAAATATTAAAAAAATTACAACCATAAAAAAATTTAAAAATCGCGCTATAAACAAAAAATCAGACGTCCTAATTCCCAACACATGTTATTCCAATTAATTACAATCAGACTAATGATATAAATTTATAATCATAACATACAGCATAAACCAATACCATTTATCCATTTATATATCACACAGAAATACGGAAATTCCATCCATAGTCTCGAAACGCCGCCAAAATTAGTTATTTTATTGACTGAATCTCAAGAACCTTATTAAACATCTAATAGTAACGGTCAAGAAATATATCCATAGATATATATAATATATACATACATATTTATACTTTTTTTAAAATCTTTTTAAACATGGACTGTTTCGAATGAGATTGGAAGCGTCGTACAATTAGCTATATGTTATATCTCTGGCACAGTTCGTGAATTTTCATCTATGAGTTTTCATCGTGAGTTCTCCATCAGTGACTTCATCAGACACATTCACTATTCGGAAGGAGCTTATACTGATTCTCTGATGTAAAAATTATTATCTGAGGAGATTGAACAGCGTTATTTACTAAAAAATACCGGATAAGGATCACGTTTCATTAAAATACGCTCAAGTTCTCACATTGGGTAACTGAGCTACCACTCCCAAAGCTAACATTCATTTGGTTATTCCTTTACAAGTCGATACGGCTCTATTCGAAATTGCAAATTGAAAATATAATAAGAGATGTTCAGGGATGCGGTTAGGAGAAAGAAAAAATCCTGTCCAAGTAAAACAACTTTTATGCCGAGGTATCGACCTGCCTTGCCGGTCTTTTTTAGGGCTAAAATTAACAAAACACTAGATTTGACCAAATTAATTCTTACAGATAATCTAAATAAGAAGTGTGGATTTCAAAAGAGCTAATGGTATAATACATAATGAGATATATATCATGGTAAAGCAAAATATACCAAAAAGGTGTAATAATGCCTGATTAAATAAAAGAAAAAAAAATGCTAAGAATAATTACTAACAGTCAAGTATATATTTCTTATTATGAAAATATAATAAATAAAACAATGAATATATGGATATAATACATATTATAAAACAATAATATATGGATATTATAATAAATACAATTAAAATAAAATATATATATATTTATTTTAAAGAAATTAGTTGAAAATATGGTATTAATAAAGGCTACTATGAATCTAGGAATAAATATTTGTTTATTACAAACTAGATAAATAATATTATTTTTAACTATTTTTCTTTTTTGCATTGAATAAAATTAATATGATAGCATACTATTTAATTGTAGCTATGGGGCCTGGCAATGAGAACATTCCAGGAGATATGTCGGAATGTGCCCTTGGATACCTCGCGCCTGGTAAGCGATGGCCTAGTGTCACTATATCGCTTGGTATGCGTTCTTCCACACAAAGGCTTCGATTGTCAGCAAAATGTTCTATTTAAACTGCGCATTTGATTAATATTCCATTTATAAATATAATTCAAAACAATGAACTATTGAATAATAATCTTATAAAGGATTTTTTTTTATAGTGTTCATACATTCATTTCCACCTGTTACAAAACAATGAGACAATAAGCGTAAACTTAAAAAAAAAAATATGTTAATTCATAAGAGTAAATTACGAAACTATTATCTGGGAAAGGTAGACATCAGACTCTAGAGAGGTTAAACTTGCCTGATAAAAATATACTATATTCTATGTCGGATTATATAATATGTAATAAAAACTATAAATAAATCAGATTTTGGTAAAATTTTGTATTTTTTATATATTTTTTCTAATTTTTTTTTTATACTTATACAAGGACTAAGCCGATGTCACTTATTTTTCTTCACACTTTCTGCCTTCCTTCTAGTCCAATACTCTTTCATGCTCTTGGACTGTTCCTCTCGCTCTTCCTTAGTCCATTTTCTCTCTCGTCTCTCCTTCTTCACCATAAGAATCCTAACTTCATTTAGTTTTTTCCCAAAAAGGATCTCTGTCCAAGTAGTCTTTATCCGTGATTTTTAGGCTGCCTAGTTCGTTTTATTTGTTTTACATATCCCCACATATAGCTGCAGACTTTCGAATATTTTCTTGTTTAGTCTCGTATTGTTCATTTTGATCATGTGCCTATAGAACCTCAGTCTCCTGGTCCTGATGACTGTTTCCTGATCCTCTAAATTCATATATATTTCTTCATTGGATTTTCGCCTATACCCCTCTTGCGTTATTTTGGGTTCGTGAATCCTGCTCGGAATTTTATTATTTTTATATATTAACATATTTGATAGTGCCCTGTACCACTATATTTGGTTTGGGTTATCATAAGTAGAAAGTTTTTGTGAACATTATTTTATTTTTAATATTTAATAATTTGACAGCGGGTACGTGTCTTATTTTACAGCAATTGATGTCATTGGTTTTCCTTCCGAGAATGTAAACTTTTTACAAAAAACATTTTTTTTTTATTCACCTGCAGTTATTGTTTTAGTACACACAAATTGCAATAGATTGTGCGGATAAGCTTAAATTGCAGATTTAAAGAAGGATTTTTTATCTTTAGCAACGAGTTATCAACAGTTTTATTTAATACCATTATTGTAAGGTTTTATTTATTTTTTAAAACCATATGACCTAAATAAACAATGGATGATAAATAGAAACAATTGTATATAGAAAATACTAACATCCGGAAAAGTTGCACACCTGTAACGCGAAAATGCTACTCCTGAACGTTTAGTGAAGCGAGTTAACACCTTCTTCCACTAATGGCTTCAATTTTGGGGGTGGCTTAACTTACAGTAATTGGCTGTGGGTGAGTTTTGCGTGGCCAATTCTTAGTCTTGCCCTCTTCACTTATTTCCTTGGTCTTCATTCTTGATCCCGTCGCCCTACTGAAGGTCTGATTGTTTTAAATTAGTTGTAGTTGAGAATTTGGAGCCAACATTCATGACATGCATTTCAACCTGCTCTTTTATGATATATTTAATATCTTGCAAAGGGACTAGAATTAAGGATAATGGAAACAGTTAAAAAAAAAGATACACACTATTTAGTTGTTGCATCAGGTTGGACCTTACTTTATATACCTGAATGACCCCGGATCCACATTAAATTAATAATTTTGAATTTTAGGAACTTCGTTGGCTATGTTATCAGTTTTCTTGAAACAAAAACTCTTAATTCTAAATCTAACACTCGCGTTATATGTCATCAAATTGATCTCGAAAATCGATTTCATATGTTTATTTATTTATTTTTTTTATTCTTTTCATGATATAAAAAAATTTGTTGACTAAACATGTATGTCGCTGCACGTTTACATGATAATAATCCCCTGCAGTATTTTTCAGTATTCATAAATGTTCTTTTATATATAAATAGAATATTTTACGAGAGAAAACCGCATAGCACTGAATGTTCACCGCAATATTGTCTTTATAATAGTTTCTACACAAAACTGCAGAATATTGTGAAATCGATTTCCTCCAATAAAAAAAAAAGAAAACATGAATTTCCATCGTTGCAAATGTTTTCCTCTTGAATTTAAAGGAATTCTTTCCTCTTGTGGGATTTTTACTTTGTTCCCAAGCCTTGGGTATGATTTGTAAATTTATTATTGTTTCTTTTCTTCAATAGACCATAGGTCACTTAAATTTTAATTAAACCATAATTTTTCTTTTGTCTTTATCTAATTTGGTTCACAACTGTCAAATGCATAAAATGACCTCCTGCAAATGTGATGGATATAAAAACAATGAAAAGGTTCTATGATAGGCATGACAATGAGCATTGTCCAGGAAACATAATATTCATTTTAGAAAATTCGTATATATTAAAATCCGGGATAAATAAAAACCGATGGTCAACTTAAGACTGAAAATCTAGAATTAGAGGAACATACTACTTTTCTTCTTCTTCTTCATCATCATCTTCCTCCTTGTGCCATACCTAGCGTGGAGAAGCCTTAATCCAACGCTGCCAGGCCTCACGGTTCCTGCAGAGCTACTTCAGTTTATAGAGAGTTCTTCCTCCTATCCTCTGGATATACTCCTCATATAAAATCCTAGGCTTTCCGAATGGTCTCTTACCAGTGGTTCGAGTTTCCATCACTTTTCTATGCTCTTGGTCCTCGTTCATTCCACATAGGTGGCCGAACCACTTGAACTTTCGTTTTTCTAGGGTGGTTTTTAGTGCGGGAATTTTTAATTCTTCTCTAATCCTCTCGTATCTTATACTTATCTTTGTTTTTCCTGTGACCAAACGTCGAAAGCTATTTCATTTCGGCTCCACTGGTTCTACATACTCAAGAGGTATAAACAACGTCTTGAACGTTGCATGAATCATTGAAGCCTATAAAGCCTGGGTGTGCTTCAGTTTGGTCTCAAAAATAAATCCATTAAAATAAATAATTTGGTACATCAGCTTGACTTGAACATAGGACCTAAAGTTAGGAGTTAAGAGCCCTTATAAGCTACCGCTCTCAATACTGTATCTTGTTATTCTGAAATTTCAATATCAATGAATATAACTGAATTTATAATTTGATGTTTAAAAATAAATGCATAAATTAAATTAGTGTAAAAATAAGAATAAGAAAAAAATAATTCCATCAATTGTAATATCTTACAAAACTTTGTAAGTAAGAAGTACTCTCTTTTAATAGTTGTTTAGTATTCTTTAATTAAGATGGGAAGGCTTATCAGAGTTACTAGACAGGATTAGATAGGGGATATTAAAAGCAGTCCTTTCCTTTTTATTCTTATAGCCCTCAAAGGACTGGGAAAGGACCCGCCCCTCGAGAGGATTCCTGCGGTTATCGTAATAGCCCTGTCCTTTGGAGTCGTATTCAGTTAGCGGTTTCAGCCATATCAAGTGTCCTCTGCAAGCTGCTGGTTTGGACTGATTCAACAATGTTGGTGATTTTAACTCAACTTTACATTCTTATTTTTTCTTGACTTTATTTGCTTTACTCACTTTGGTACACTTACAACTCGATTTGACAAGGTCTTGATCAACCAAGTCTTCTATTTCTTATTTGACGTAATTAAGTAATTTTTTCCACAAAACATTCGATTGCCGAACACTAAGCAACTTCATACGACCGTTACTGCAGGAAGGCTGGAGGATGGAAATGGCGTTCTACTGGGAAACGAATCTTCATTAATAATAATCATAATCATGTTGAGGTGTTTGCTGGACTGGAGAAGACACTCAATATCTCGGCATAATATAGGCAGAAGCTATGCAACATCGTTCAACTCATTGTTTCCGGGACAATGGAGGTATAGAATGTCGACAATTAAACAAAATAATATTAGTGCTATCTTTTACATTACATATATATAATAATGTTACTTATTTATTTTATTATTATATAGATAATAAGTATTATGCTGTGCTTGGGAGGCACTATTGGCGAACGGTGTTAGCAGATTTAGAATTACCCAGGGTGCACCACGAGGAGGCCTGCTAACTTTACACCCCTGGAGTGCAATACAGGAGGCTGTCACCAAATTAATCACCATTAACATGCACCCGAATAATGTTGTATTTTTGGTTGATTCCCAAGCAGCAATACTGGCACTGAGCACCAATAGTCCTACCGACTGCTTACGCACTGTTAAATGTCGAACGGCACTAGAACAGCTCATCAAGATTGGATGGAACACAGTGCTGCAGTGGATCCCCAGCCATGTAGGAATAACTGGAAATGACAAGGCCGATGACCTTGCCAAAAAAGGTGCTAAATCTGTCCAGCCCTCAGTTGCCACGACCTTAAGAGCTGCAAAGAATATAATCAACAGCACCATCGATGCCTATATGTACAATCACATGAAGGAACAAAGTGAAAATAAGAAGTGGGAATGCCTACTGACTCATGGGCCGACTGTTGTTGGGCTAGACCGAGCCCAAGCTGTTGCAAACTTCAGACTTACAACTGGACACGACTATCTACAGGATCATCTTCACCGGATTGGAGTCGCAGACAGTAACATCTGCCCCCTTTGCAGCTTAGACAAGATGGATAGCGATCATCTGAAGACCTGTCCAGAACTTGCTGACGCTCCACCTGATCCTGCCACACGTTACTGGGAGGCTAGACGTCGAATGTCTGAGAGGCTAAAGACTGGCGTTGTATAAAAAAAAAAAAAAAAAAAAAAAAAGTATTATGCTGTTAATAAAAATAATTTAATTTTCTTACGTACTTCTGTTACCTTCGATGGTTTCGACCAACCGTAGATTTTTTTTTACCCGAGCGTATCTCGGTCCCAACTAAGTCGGTTAAGTCTAGTCCCGACTGCATTAAGATTCTCCTTTGGATTAAAGCTTCAACATGTAATAATACAAAATCATTTAATAATTATCTACTTAATTAATCAGCTAAATGATTCGTAATTATTCTTTATTTAATTTCAACAGCTTATTGGTTTAAAAAAAAAGTGGAAAAAATAATTCAAAATATTTCTCTTACGAAGGCCAGATCACATTAAGTTGATCGCAACTGATCAAAAATCATAAAAATCGTCGCTTAAAAGTCCGGTATCATACGTTGAAAAAAATGAATAATGTTTAGCAGCAAAATTATTTTTTAATTGTAATCCGTTCTTTTAAAGTTTTAAGTACAGCAGATCCTTTTCAGTTGTTTTTGATTTTTTGCTCTGCCTCTTTAGTAGCCCTTAACCTGTTAATTAATTCGAACATCTAAATACCATAATCAACAAGGGGCGTAAAAAAAAATTATAATTATAAAACGCTATAAAATCGAAAGCTGACTGGACGATGCTTCAAAAAGTAGAATGCAGAATCTTTTTGATCCATGTGGCCAGAGGAAAATATTGAAAATGGTTAGGAATTTAGGAAAAGGTCTGGTAAGAAGTCAGGATGTCGTAGGAAGGAATATCAGAAATGACTGGGGTAACATTAGAAGGGCGAGGAAAAAGACATTTATCGGTTTGGTAAAGAGAAAGTAATCTAAATTTTGTATAAGAATTTATTAAAAAGTATTCAGTTTATTACAGAAAGACGTTATCTTTTGCGATAAATGTTTTTTTTTATTGAAATTTACAACTGCATAAAATATATACATTAAGTAAATGTGTTTACAGATAGTGATTACAATAACATGTCAAAACTTGAAAACAACTACTCAACAGTAGCACTTCAATAAATATTCTACTCTAGAAGGTCTCTAGGCCACCTTCTTTTTAGACACCTCGGAGGATTATCGGGAATGGAGTTTACTATTTAAGGATAGGTACTGGTTTGGGCTAAATAAGAAACATATGGGACAAAGTAAGGAGCATTAAGGATTTTTCAAAGGATTTTAGATTCTAAGGATTGGATACGGGAAGAATTATAAGGCTTAGTTGAGCCCCATAGCTCAACTCCATATGTCTAAAGAGGTCTGATAACTATCATGTAAATTAGTAAATTTGCTGTAAATCGGGAGGTTTGAACGTTTGTCTAGTGAATGTTGAAGAAATCGAAAACGACGAGCAGTTTCCAGTCGTTTTAGTCTTGTATGTGGAGTCCACGTTAAACGTTTGTCCTGTAAAAGTCCTAGATAACGGATCAGTGAGATATTAATAAAGGATACGCGATAAATCTAAATTTAATATTAGATCAGATGGCTTAGTCCGGTTTCGGAAATGTATTACATAATACTGTGGGGACTGTTAAATACGGGGAGGATCTTTTTGTGTTTGGGGTTTTCTTTCATCTTTTGGTGTCGCAAACTGAATTTTGTTTTCTTTAGGTATAGAAGGATCAATATAATTAGGATTGTTGAATTATTTACAACTTCTATTGGATTTTTTTTTTTTTTTTTTTTTTGAAGACGATTTTTAAATGTTAAACGTTCCCATCATTTCTGAGGAGGTAAAGCGAAAAGGGCTTCAGAAAGATATCAAGACCTTAGGTAAACTTCTAGCAAAACTGATAATGAATCTTTAATATTGGAAACTAGACTTCAAATGAAAAATTCCAATAGACGTGCCAAATAATTCATCAGTCCTAATTAATTTTTATTGGCAAATATAAGAAATATTTTAGAACAGAATTAGAAACAGTGTACACAAGAAATGATCATAGAACGTACATTTAAGTTCTTTCAAGATAATCACTGCAAAAACGCTGCCCTCTTAACACATTCTTGGCTCCCTTATAGTTGCCCTGAAGTCCTCAAAACTCCGCCCCAATCATCTGATCTGAAAACCTTCGAAAATTTGTGGGCTGTTCTGAAAAATAACAAAAAAAAAGCATGATGTTAGGAATGTTGAACAGTTAAAATAGGAGCTTATCCTGAAATGAACAAATATTTTTAAGGAATGCAAAGAAAAATTAATCCAATCGATAGAAAAACACTCTAGGAGGTTATATACAGAAAAGGTTATGATTCGAAGTATTAACTGTAAGTTGTGTGTATTTAAACATAACATTAATTTTTTTTTGTATATTATTTACGATTACTTTGGTTGTAGATTAAATTTATTTTGGGCATTCAACATCAAGGGTCTTTAGTGTCCTTTTTCAATATATATTTCTTTTTTTAGTTTTCGCCAATTTTTGCAGATTTGATTGAATAATTTATATTTTTTAAGGAATTATATACCTAATTGTGTCTATAGTGTTACTATTATCATGAAGTATAGCAGGGAGGTGCTTCTGTAAACTTTTGAAAATAACTATCCCATCGAGGGCTGTCCTCTAGTATTTGCTTAATTGTTAATTATGTGTTATTGCATGTCTCGCACTTCGGTTGACTGCCTTTTGTAATAAGGTAACCATGGGTTAGTCGAGTATGGCCTATTCTGAGTCTAGCTATGACAACTTCCTCTCTTCTGTTGCTACGGTTGGAACTTCTCCATATTTGATAGCTTTCAGTTTCAATTTATTTTGTTTTTCAATATTTTCCAAAAGCTGGATTTTTTAAATTAAATTAAATTTTATTTATTGAAAAATAGATTCCTTTTTTTTTTTTTTTTTTTTTTTTTTTTTTTTTCGTTATTCACTAATAATTGAATCGGTTCTATTCTGCTGACTGATCCTCTTCGGACAGATACGACTTTGCCCAGTCAGTAACTCAGAGATAATAGATAATAGTGAAGCATTCCTCCATTACCATAGATGAGTGACACCGCCTGTTATAAAGAATCCATTTCTTTCTATAATTACAAAAATATTTAATATAAAACATCAATGCAAGGAGGCATAAAACGTTTGTGCAAGGAAGTGTTTTGGCCAGAACCTCAAGCGCAAAATTTAAGGATTCCTGTTTTATGTGGGATGTGCCCAATTCTCCCCAAATTCTCCGCTAATATAATATTTTTTTTCTCCGAAAGATATCCAAATACAGTATAAACACTGTATGAAAAGCTAGCAGTTTAAACCCTATAATTCATTCCTAGATAGGACATTGGTCAACAATGAAGTGTGCACAACCGTAATAATTTAATTTAAGTTGACGGATTTCTTAACAAAAACAAAAATCTTTTGAATTGACAAGCAGTAATAATGTAAATTGAATTTTTGATACAATGGTAGTAAAATGATTCGATGTGGGATCAGTTAAGTCGTTATGAACAATTTTTTAAACTTAACTCCCCGTCAAAAGTATCGCAACACTTTGAAATATTTGAATTTTATAAAAACGCACTTTTTTTTTCATAATATAGAAAGGTTCTGAAGTCTATTATAAACATTCCTATAGTAGACATAAACAATTTTTATTAAATTAAATTACAATATTTCTTCTAATAAACAAAAAAGTTAGAAAACTTACTTTTTAAAATCTTAATTCTTTACAATTTTAACTTTTAACTGTTATATTCAAGACTAAAACGAAAAGAAACTGCTCTTCGTTACATACTACTTCAACATTTACTAGACAAACGTTCAAAGCTCCCAATTAACTACAAAAGACCCATATACATGACTGTGATTAGACCTTTTTGGATGTATCGAGTTGAGCTTTGGTGCTCCACTAAACCATACAATTTATCTCATATTCAATCCTTACAATCCAAAATGCTTCGAAAAATCTTCAATGCCCCTTACTTTGTCACCATTAAACTTATCCATAAAGACCTTAATGTTCCATATGTTGCTGATTTAGCCCACACCATATACCTATCTTTTCATAGTAAGCTCCATAATCACTCAGATCCGTTAGTTTGTCAACTTGCTTCCCACTCCATTCCTGATAATCCTCCGAGGCGTCTGAAACGAAGATGGCCTGGAGACCTTCTAGTGTAAACTTTTTAATAATGTGCTACCGATGAGTAGTTCTTTTCAAGTTTTAACTTGTTATTATAATCGTTGTCAATACAGTTACTTGATGTATATATTTTGTACAGTTGGAAATTTTAATAAATATATATATAAAAAAAATAACGAAAAGAATGATAAACATGGACTGAAGGAAATTTGAAAAAAATAATCTAAAATTCCATCGTTTCTTATTAACAGGGAAAAAATTGAATGCCTCACATTTAATAAATAATATTAATACGAATATAAGCCAAGTATGGATTAAGGTAAAAACCAGGAAAATCTCGAGAATTATGGGTGTTGCAATACTTTTGACGGGGATTCTATTACGCTAGAAGACGGGTAATAAAAATTTCCGAAACAGAGAAATGGTGGTAACAGCTCATTCTGAAATTTAAAAAAAAACAAGAAAAAGGAAGAAACAAAACAAAGAGGGGATCAAAAAGAAAATCCTAAGTATAAAAATTAAAATATTAGAAGGGTTTAACCTAGTTAAAAATAAATCTTACACGTCCAACCCTGTTTCCTAATAATTATTAGTCAGGAAATATTCAAAATAAAGTTATTTATTCAAGAAAGAATTTGAGTTGTAAAATGAGTAAATACTTGACTCCAAAGTCTATAACTCTAGGTTCGATTCCGTTGAGGTCATAAAATTTATTTTTTACAGCAGGAACTGTGGATCGGAAAAGGAGGTTTTTCCCACATATAAAAAATTATATCTGCACATATAAATTATATTAGGCATGACTATTAAATGGGATCTACCTGGCAATAGAATTAAGCAATAACTGTGGTGTAAATTAGTTCAACCAATAAATATATCTTTGCATGACCGTAACTAAGGAAATTATAAATAATTACCAACCTGTTCGTAAAGTTTACGTTACGTTAAGCTAAATCTAGTTGGATTCTACGACGGACTGAACATAAATGTGAGAAAGTATATCACATGTTTCATATTTTCTTATTTCCACTTCCCTTGAAAAAATATAGCAGAAATTAACATAACATTCAACAAGAATTCTGTGTTTTATATATTTATAATTTGTTATTTCCACTTTCCTAACATCAGAAAGTCTATCAGAAGATAACTTTACTTGTGATTTAGCGTTATACTAATTCTGATTTGATATAATATTAATTCAACATTGATTAAGTGTCTTATGTTTTGATATTTTCTTATTTCCACGCCATTATTTTCTAATTTATCATTTTAATATCAGAAGGAGCCACGCTTCTGTAAGGGTACCAATAGTTCCTTCACGGATTTGGTTTCTTTTTTTAAATGTTGTTGATACTGCTGACTATAGTGCAGAAGGTTTGAATATCTTTATTCTTTTTTTTTTTTACTTTAGCTGCATGTTTAATCAGCAAATCTGCATGCTAATGCATGGTAAAACATGCAATTGAAGGCTGCGAGCTTATGTGTTAGTGTTCTCCTATTTATTTCAAACTCATATAGTTCTTGTTTATCGAGACATCTTGATCTAAAAATACACTCTATTTAGGTAGTATCTCATCATCCTCAGATGATTCCCTTCCTTCCGTAGAGATTACTTCCTTGGTATATTCCTCTTCCAACCTAACACACACCACCCTCCTTCTATCCATAACATCCTACATTTCTAGTCCTCAATCCAATCACTACATACAAGATCCCGTCTCTCCGATCTCTACACCCCATCCTACAGAACGACTGTATTCCAACGTCCCTTTCTTGCCCGTTTCGCTATTCTTTGGAATTCTCTTCCTCCCTCCATTCGCAACGCATCTTCCCTTGGAATTTTTAAAACACACCTCTCCCACCACCTTATCTCTCTTCAGACGAATGCTATTTAATCATATGGAGGCTTTATAAAGAATGACATACTAGTATATTAAATAAAAAAACTTTTTCAATTCTTCTTATGATAATGTTTTCACTGTTACTCAAATATTTTTTCTTTATCATTTTTGCCTGTTCCCTCTCAACAAATATTATTTTTCTTCATACTTCACTAGGTGTAAATCCAGAAATTTCATGTTTCAATCAACTTTGTATATAATATTTTTTTCCTTTACCGAATATATATATATATATGGTTTTGTGTGTGTATAAGTCTATTTGTTTATAGATTTTTTTTCTTTAAGTTATTTTATAATAAACTTATATTTAGTTTAAATTATCTTATTTCATTATTTTATTTAAAATATCTTGGCTAGATGTGATTTACTTTTTATAATTCATTTGTTGTTATTCTTAAGGACCTTTGTCCCAGAATAATTTTTTTTTTTATATCTATCTATCTATCTAATATAAGACGCCTGCTCACTTGAGTCAAGGCACATAAACATTAAGAACCTCTTACGCATTGAATCTTTAAACATAAATAATAATTTAAACCTCTTTTTCTTTTCATCAAACCATTAAAGGATGACAAATGCCTGTGGCATTTTCGAAGAACCCAGGACCTTGATATTTGTACGAAGGATACGCGACACTGGCGGTCCTTGTCCAGGACATCCTGGCACGAGATCTTGATAGCGGAGTTCTAATGAGCCGCCTTATTGGAGTTGTGGCCTACTGTTGGAATTAGTCACTTGCAAATTAGTAATGGTAGATTTGGAAGATATTTAGGCCGTAATGATGCCCCCTTTAAAATACCCTCCTTCTTCGTCGTGTGCCCTACTCTACGCATCCTTCAAAACTAGTTGATCAAACGATAAGATGAATAGAAAATACAGTCCTTACTTTGTTTCAAAATTTTCAATAACTATTCAATATCAAATGATAGAATAACACTTTTTTGGCGTCTACTTATGCGGGCGCTAACCTAAAGGTTATAGCTTAGGCTATAACCTAAAGCTTCAAAAGAAATTATTTAGAAAAATAAACTGTGGCAACTTACAATAAAATTAATAAATAAATAATGCTAATACTCGGTAAATTGGAGAAAAATTCAATGGATTTTCATTCTTATTATTATTTAGAATTCGCGAATATACAGGTTAAGTACCTCTTAGTGTAAAAATAAAAATTGAGTGATACTAGATAAAAATGTAGAAAAATGTCACAGACCTTACCTTTCTATTCCAATCCGTTGCTGATATACAATAAATCAAAGACTTTTTTTGAGAAAACCACGTTGTTTTTTTTTATCATAAAAGCTGTTTTATCTCCATTTGTTTAAATATTTTTCAAACTTTGACCACATTTTCGGATTTAGCATTAAATTTTCTATAAGAGCAAAGTACATGTAACCTTGATTTTTACAAACTTGTGACCTAAAGAACAGCTTGATCTTCACCTTATTTAGGGAAGTTACAATGTCTTATATTACTTCAACGCTCACCGTTTTCCGAAAAAAACTATCCACGAAACGTCAAAACTTCCAAATTTAATCATCTTTCGAATGATATTTTAAAAGTAATGATTATGTTTAGATTACATGGAGAATTGATTTTAAAACCAAAAAAACATGGTGTTCTCATTTGGCATAAAAATCAGTTACTTGTATAAATAAAACATTATGACCATCCCTTAATGAAAATGTACATTTTAAACATAATAAACTCTTTATTGGAATAAAAAGCAAAGAAAAACGGTACTGTTTAATTGAAAATAAAGGAAAACTGTCAATAATGCAACACCTGATCAAAGGATCTTATGTTACTACATTTATTTGTTTAGGATTATTATTTAGAATTTATTTTATTAGATTTTCAATGTAAGGTTTAAAACACAATGATAATGAACATAGATCTCAATTCTGCTGTTAGCTTCTGAATGCAGATTGTCTTGAAGAATGCAACTTTTTGAGATAAATTTTATAGGCCTTCTCTCAGACTTCTTTGCTTATAAAATTTACCTCAAAAGTGGTATTCTTCAACACAAAATGCATTCAAAAGCTAACGGCAAAGTAATATAAGGTGAAGATCAAGCTGTTCTTTAGGTCACAAGTTTGTAAAAATCAAGGTTACATGTACTCTGCTTTTATAGAACACTAGCTGAAAGTACCCTGCTCCGCTACGGTTTAATATCATTAGGATTAAGGACAACTTAAATTAGTAAAAGTTAAGCTTAACGTTGATAATTATTATTACTTAAATAAACCTAAAGAATTCCATTCTTAGAATAATTTTAATAAGTAAATTTGACAATTTGCAAAAGTTAATTTTATATTATTTTGATAGTCCTCCAGTGAAGCTTCGAGGCAGCACTACCATCTTACCCAGCTCTGATACCAGCTTTTCAGCTTTACCATCAGCTTTTCTTATGGCATACTTTAAGTGAATATAGTCTCAGCTTCTCAACTTTTTTGATTTTTTCTAATATAGTTTAATATTTCTGTTTCTCTTTTGCGTACATATGAAGCATAAATTGGTTGAGGAGATCACGAAATTAAAGTAAATAAGGTTCTTCACCTCCTCGCTCCATCAATATTTAGGCGTAAAAATCAGCTGCAGACACAGTTTTCTTAAGTGCTGTATTGGTGTTTGGGTCATGCTGTGGGATGTTAATACTGTACCCATCTTCTCCATGGTAGAACATGAGACGATACTAAAGAGAATCATACACTTGATAGAACTAACTGATTCTTATCAGTTTTTTGTCTCTACATCGATCTGGCCTTACATGTCATCACCAGAGAACTTAAGTCTTTTAACCTCCTCTTTAACATAAGTCTTTTAATAGCTTCTCGTCACGAAACAACTCAAACTTGTAAGGGTCCACCTCAGCAGCTACCATGAGTTCACAGAAAGTACCATATTATAAGGTTTCGACATTGATCGTATTTTTGTTTGTTTACAACTATAAGGAACTTAATTTGTGGTCAAAGTGTGTGGCTTAAACATCTAACCTATTTTTTTACTTAGCTTATCTCTAAATACCATATGACAATTAATCTTTTATAATTCACCCAATAAAAATTGTAATCGCATTTTTCGTGAATTAGCCGCGATCCAGGCCGATTTTTTAAAACTCCTTTCTTAGCGAGCACCTACGGCCCTAGAGGAAGCTACATATCGAATTTTATTCCAATCCGTTCGGTGGTTTCTGAGATTTCGTGTTAAATGAGTGAGTGGTATTTGACAAATATATAGTAGATTTAATGCTAAATTCGAAAATGTGATCAAAGTTTGAAAAATAATCAATCAATCAATTTTTTTTTTTTTTTTTTTTTTTTTTTTTTAACACTAAGAGTTACTCGCCCTGTATAATAAGAGTTAACAGCAATTTTTAATTCACTTTTACAGCAAATGTGTTAAATAAATGTAGTTGCGTCTATGTTACTGAAGTCTAGAAATTATTTGACGGAACACTGCTAAACAATCCAAGAATACATGAATGAAAATATAGAAATATTCAGAAATTACTTGTATAATTACACTGAAGTTTTTTAAATATTATATTGGTCTTTATCTTTGCCTTAACTCGTTTAAAGTTGATCTGCACATTAGTCACTATTTATCGGAGTTCTTTTTCATTCTTACATTCGTTGTTATATTTAATTAATTATTTATTACACATAATAGGTATTTTTAAATTTTTTTTTCGTTTATTGATAGTTACAACTGTACAAAAACATATAAATTAAATAAATGTGTTGATAGTGAATACAATGGCATGTAAATAACTTGTGAAGAACTACTCACTAGTAGCAGTTCAATAAAATCTACACTAAAAGATCTCTAGGCCATCTTCTTTTCAGACGCCTCGAAGGATTATCGGGAATGGAGTGGGAAGCAAGTTGGGAGACTAGTGGATTGGTTATGGGGCTTACTATGGAAGGATAGGTATCTGGTAACAAAAGGAACATTGAGGTCTTTATGGATAAGTTTATTGGTCACATAGTAAGGAGCATTAAGGATGTTTTGAAGGATTTTGGATTGTAAGGATTGGATACGAGATGAATTGGATGGTTTAGTGGAGCCATGTTTAAATAATAAATTTATTAATAATAGAGTAGCTCTAAAATTCAAATTCTAAGTAGATCTTCTGGACAGTCTGTTACCAGTCTCCATTCATTCTACATCTAAATCGAGTAAAAAATGTACTCCAATATTTAGCCAAAAGGGGCTTAGGAACTAATGAAAAAAGTGGGTTAATTAATTATTAATTAATAATAATAAAATTAATATTTTAATTAACTCTCTTTAAATACTAAATTCACTATTTAAGTTACTATAATTTTTTATTTCACTTGTTTTATATCAAGCGTTTGAAAAAATATATCTAATATAATGTAATTCCATATGAAATGAACAAAATAAAAAATTAATTTTGGACGATGACCTATGAATTTTATGTTTGGTCAATAAATAAAACTTAGCAACAATATTAAAATTTCAGATTTTTTCAATAGCTACTTTAAAAAAGAGAATAATGTATATATATATTTTTTTTCGTTCGACTAGCAAATTACTTGACTATAACAATAACATTGGGACTCTATTTGGTTTGAAAAAGATACTTTAAGATTACTTTTGTTCACATAAATTAAAAAAATATATATATATTTAAATCATTGAGCAAACTATTTTTATGCATTTTTTCACAAAAAAGATATGACAGAGTTTGATTCAACTAACCAAAAAATCCTTATGTACCAATTATGATATAAAAAATATATTTTTTTTTTTCGTGAGTTGAATTTATGAAATTTGTTTTAAAGCACTGAATAATGCCAGTTTAACCGATTTTGACTTGTAGAATTTTTTTTTTTTTCTAATTTTACAGAAAACAAAAAAATAATTACGATTATCTTATCTTGTAATTAATTTATTTATAAAAACTGTATAAAAAAGTTAAATTAGTGTCAGATTTAGTTTTAAAACAAGTTAGACTGCAGTTAAAGTAAATTGCTTAGATGACAAACTTAAATTTCTTACCTGTCATCAAAATGTTTGAATCTATTTAGGAGTTAGGGAGTTATGGACAGTTATTTAAATTAACAAAATTATTTGAGGAGCAATAGTTATTATTTATTAACTACGGTTTCAAACTTACTTTAAATTTAAATTTTCTACCAAACTTTTGTACATTAATTATTACATTAGAAATAAAAATATTGGTGCTCTTGTCTCTCTCCTCTATAATAGATGTACATGTACACATCAGTGAACAGGAATCAGCCGTTATGCACATAAATTTGGATAAAAAACAAGGAATAGTAAGTATTTGAGCGACTTGTAATTACATTTCTGAGCAATTCTAACAGCCCATTAAATTTTATATATAATATATACAGGTAATATAATTTTTTTTACTAATTTATTATCATAATGATAAACTCCACTCGTACTGTTTTTAAATATAACCCTTTTGTCTATTTGTCTATCTTTTATATATTTATAAGTTACTTATCTTTTTTTTTACTTCTTCTTATACTCATTCGTATCTTGTTTATTTCATTGTGAAGATGCCATACAGTCAATAAATCTTGGTTCAAGAATATATATATATGATATGGCAGGTTGTGATATATATAAAGTATTTAATAATTGATGGCGCTTTACTCGTAAATAATCTTCCAATAGCAGGTCGTAAATCTCTAGCTTTTAAAAGAACGTTCCTGACCATCCCTTCGACTTCTCAGAATCTCTGAGCTCCGGATGCCAATAAGACATATCACCAAATGCCTTCTATATCTGTGTAGGTGTGGCCTCGGATGCCACCAAGTACTCTCAGTGCAGCTTCCGGTCACAGATCCAACCTATTCAGATAGCAATCACTTGAGGACTTCCTGGACACTGGCGCCGGGCCTTCCTCTTTGACCTGCTCATCCTCAGTACCTTCCCCCGTTGTCTTCTCAGCCGGACTCGAGGAAATTGCCTATCTAATGTATGAGCTAATGGTTTCCGTACCTCTGTGAACCCGAGTATCGACCAAGCCCACAGTTTGACTTATGCAACATCCTGCCTTGATAAAGAACACATTTATTTAATTTATATGTTTTTGTACAGTTGTAACTATCAATAAACGAAAAAAAAAATTAAAAATACCTATTATGTGTAATAAATAATTAATTAAATATAACAACGAATGTAAGAATGAAAAAGAACTCCGATAAAGGTCGTGAACATTTGAGAAGAGATTTTCAATAGACCTATTTGAATAAAAGGAGATTTTCTTAAAATGTTGGAATTCAGTTATCGTAATTTTACAAAAAGTTAACATAGACATTTTATTTAAACATTAAACTACTACTCCTCCAATAATGTTTTGTATAAATTGATTACAGGTTCATTGGGAAAGGAAGAAATCCCACCAACCTCAGCAACAACTTATGCCACTCAAACCATAGAACAAATAGCACTCCAAGATTCTTTTGGTAAGTAGTTCAATGTACTAAAGCTTTCGAAATCAGTTGATGTTCTTGTAATTTCAATAGGAAAACATTAAATGTCGTATTTCAATTGGCACAGAGCTAAAGAAAACATTTTTAAAGTTTCTTCACCATTTTGTTCCTTAATTTTTAAGATTTTTCAGGAAAGGACCATTGAATCTTCATTTACTCTTTATTATTTTATTTTTCATATCCCTTCCACCCTTAAGTTTATCGTATACCATTTTTTGTAATATAATCTATAATTATAGTCACTTTGGCTATAATATATAATTATCAGTACAATCTTTGTTAAAATAGATTATTTTTTAAATTATTACAAGTCTCCTATACACAATTTATAATATTCTGTAGCATTTTTTTTATAACATGCATCTTTTATAGTAATCTAATAAAATATATTTACTCACGACTAATGACCTTTTTATATATATTTTTAAATATTTATGATCTTATGTACTTAAACTAATAAAGAAAAGTTTGTTGCTGTTTCCAGTCGTATCTAATTTGTTGATTCTACTTTTTAGTACACTTTTTTGAAAAAAATAATTTGACTACATTTCTTTGATGTTTATATATTGTATACAGTTGTAAACAACTATCAATAAATTAAAAAAAATTAAATTAAAAAAAAAAGTTTAACGGGCAACAAAAGTGGATAAAAATTAAAATAATAAGACCATCTATTTTTTATTTCTTTATTTCTTTATACATTTTTTGGAGCTTGTTACACTTAAGTTTATCACGTGTTACAAGTTACAACTCTTCCTTAAAAAGTTCTCTGATCTCATCAGCTGTGTGCAATTGGGAACAATTCTTAGAGGACATGGAACCCACTTTGTTGTAATGTGTACAGTTAGGCAGCAAGAACAAAAAAGCTCTTACTGAATTGTAATGTGCTGCATTTGGTTATTTCTGTATTCTTTCCTAGTGCTCCGGTCTTCCAGGTTCAAATTTGCATAATAGAAACAGTGGAGAACTTCCTTCTTTACTGCATTCCCCTTCTAAACCTAAGGACATTTCTAACGAAGAGCTGTATAGATTACTTGCACAAGCCGATGGTTTAAATATTTATCATTATTGTTTGTTTTATTTATTTTTTTTAAAGTAGTACTTTCAGTATCTACATATATACATATGTGTCACTAGATTCAATATAAATGCGATTAGGAAAAATAAGGGAAAAAAAAACAACAAAAAAACGATACTAACGATTTCACTATAAAACGTTTTCAGGAAGAAGAAAATTGAATTTTTCTCTCTTTTTTAAACTCTAGATTAAAGGCTTAGTAAAATGGTATTGACGGATAATGCTTGAAGAGGCTACGCCCATTACTTTTAACTTCAATGAGTAGCAAGTGAATTTATCATATTACGTTTTTTGTTTTTTTTTCTTCTAGTATAATGTAATGTGAACCTATATTCCTTATAGTATATTTAACTATAAGGAATATAGGTTTCCATTATATAGTGAGAGTAACAAATTATTATACATTTTAATAAATATATGAAAGAAAGTGAAGGGGGTATGTACATTACTTAATTAAGGGTTAGAATTAGCGTTGATTTATTTAAAAATATGATTGAATGTTTAATTTTTATACTTGTTGCTTCTTTAGTCTTCAGGCCCAAACAAACTATCCTTCCTTAAATAACTTTCAAGAATGTTGTCGAAATCGAAGAATTAAAATAACCTATGACTTCTTGTTCTTCAGTATCCTTTAATGATATTCCATCAATCCCTGTTCAACAGATCCGCAACCTAGGACTCCATCTCTACAAACATCTTATTTGGAATCCACATAGAAAACTAAACGGCATGATAGTGCTGGTAGTTTTCGATTTCTTCAACATTTACTAGACAAAAATAGCTTTCGCTAATTATAAGGGACTTATTTACATAACAGTGATTAGACATATTTGGGCATACGGCATTAAGCATTGGGGCTCCACTAAACAGTCGAATTCACCACTATCCAATCCTTAAAATTCAATATCCTTCGTGAAACCTCCACGATGATGCATCTTAATGATGCATATGTTCCTGATTTAGTCCACATCGGAAACCTATTATGTCATAGTGAACTCTAAAACCCCTCAAATCCACTAGTCTCTCAACTTTCTTCCCACTCGATCCCCAATAACTCTCCAAGGTGTCTGAAAAGAAGAAGGCCTAGACAAGGTTTTATTGTAGAACAGATATTGAAGTACTATTAATGAGAAGTTATTTACAAGTTATTGACATGCCATTATAATCAATACACCGCACATTTACTTATGGTATTTATATTATACAAGTGTAAATATTGTTAAATATATAAATACAAAATTATAATCTATACTCTATTTTAACTATATGGATTGATACATTTATTTAATAGTGTATGTATTTGTATGTATTAATTAATATTAATACTTTACACCCACAGAATGAAAACAGCTCATCACAAAAAGTTTACAAAAGTTGCCACAATAAAAAACCTAACGTTATCAAAAGAATGGCTCT
Source organism: Euschistus heros (assembly GCA_003667255.2). Lineage (NCBI taxonomy): Eukaryota > Metazoa > Arthropoda > Insecta > Hemiptera > Pentatomidae > Euschistus > Euschistus heros. The sequence goes on along the minus strand of RCWM02000052.1, from coordinate 2,964,060 downwards.
AGAATGCATATATTTTAAAGTTTTTTGTTTTGTTTTTTAAATGTAAATTATACAAAACATGAGCTATAGAATAGATTTGATTAATAAATTTCAAACATAAACCATTTATACATTCTTGTATGATTACATTAAAAAAAAAAAATTATGATCTGCGCTTCATAGTTAATATATTACGTTGATTATAAATACTGATCCAGTTTTCATTAGAATAACCCTAGAACGGATGCGTGTGACCCCCATTAAGTATTTTTTTCCCGGGTTCTTTGAAAATAGATAATGCAAAATTAATTTTAGAAAAAAATAATTTGAATACAGATATCCCTACCAGTTGGTCATTTAAAAAACGCTTGAATCTCGGCGTGATGTATATTGTTAAAATTCTCACCTTGATGAAGCTGTCAACCGCTTCACAGCCATTGTAATACACAAAGCTGCAGTTGGAACACAGGCCTTTCATATTTGTATCAAAGCTTGGGGAGGGGGAGGGGGTGTGTTTGTACACTCAGGTTAGGTGTCGAACATTTGATAATAAAAGTCAGCTTTTCATCGCTTCACAAAAGGAAAATTTCATGAAAATAGCCACCTTTTGTTTTTCTGATTATAAATTATATATTCGCTTGCACTTATTGTAAAATAATTATTATGGAAAAATAAATTAAGCGGCTAAACTTCTACCCAATTTCTTTGTTTTATTTAATGATAGTGTTTAAGTTTTTATTTTTTTTGTGTGTGTGTTTATGTCCCTACATACTTTAACCACGGCACCGGCACCATTAAATATATTAATTAAATAAAAACAACAGAATTTAAAAATGTTACTAAGCTATTTACGAAACTTTACATTAATAAAGCCATTGTTACGCTGTGATTCCATTAAAAAAGTTATGTAAAAAAAAAAAAAAAAGAGGTTTTTTCTTCATAGACATCAATATAAAAGTCTACTAATATTACTAGCGAAAAATTCCTTCATAGAATATAGTCTATCAGCACATTTATGTGATGAAAATCATGAGTAAGAAAAACTGATAGGATGTGAGGGAAATAGGAAACATTCGCAATTCAAATAATAAAATGTTTATTGTACGAAAGAATTGTTAATGAGAATGATATCAACTAGTCGATTAAAAGATATTAGTTAACATTAATTAAACATTTAAAGATAAAACTTAACAGAAAAATATTTGAACGGTAAGACATTTAAACTTTGAAATCGAACATAAGATTAATACAATGAATATTACATTAGATTAATATAATTAGTGGACTTTTTTTTAATCTTATTCTACTTACAGTTTTTCCTATTGTAATCTATTTCCTTTACTTTAGGTGTGAGGGAAATAGAATTTTAAGTTTGATTTAAGATTAACAACACTACACGCATTTCAAAACAAAAAAGAAACGATACAAATGGAACTCTGAACTACATGGGAAACATAGTTCAATGCAAATAAATTAAGAATCAAAGTTACCTTCTTTGGAAAATCTCTATGTGAGGGAAATAGAATTATTCATAAGGTATTTGTTGACTGTGAAGTATTTAGAGATTGTTGGGAACAAACTGCTGTTTGTTTACCATACTCTCTGAACCCATGATGAAGGCTTGCAATGCAAGTCGAAACGTCGGCATTATAAATTAAAATATTATTTTGATTTTCTGTGCATCTATTACTGCCCACCCCAACAATCTATATCTCTAAATAGAATTATGAATGACACCATTAGAACACTTGTTACGACACAGACTTGGGACAACTAACAAAGGAAATCTTGTAAGTTAGGTTACCCTTAGTTTGGTGGGAACCTTCTGCAATGTTGCCAGCCTGAAATGTGATGGAATGAATCTTGATTATTCTTTGGGGGGCTTTTTCAAAAAATGTGAGGAATATAGCTCGAATCTATGGGACACAGGCATTAGAAGTCATTCTTATTTTTGTAAGCAATTAGCCTCAGTTTCAATTTAAAATTCAATATATTGTAACTTACCTAGAAGGTACTAGAAAAAAAAAAAGTAAGTTAGTAATTGCAAAAATAGAGAACTTATTCGCATTTAACGTTACCAACTCATGTTATGGGACATGCAAAGGAAATAGAATTTGACGTTTTGAATTCAAATTTAACAATGAAAACAAATCAATAACCATGGAAAAGTACTTTACGTTTAGGAGGTAAGTACCTTGTAGCTACTTGCTACAGTTGGGTTGCATGAAATTTCATGTAGAAACCACAATCGCTTCGGGACATAAATTCGTATGAAATGGGAGAATGACCCATATTTGCTCTTGTGTTTATTGCTTCTTGCATTGGGAGTTGTACAAGTCTTATGTGAATTGGAATAAATTCTGGAGGGAGAAGCCCCATCTAATATATATATATACACATATATAATGAAGTGTAATTTGGTGAAAAATATAAGATTAAAACCTGCTTAATAAGTTGTTAAAACTATGAGGCTGTGTGTTGAGAGAGAGAGAGAGAGAGAGAGAGAGAGAGAGAGAGTGAGAAGGAGAAGTATGCACATCCATCTTGTCCATACATTTAGTGCAGTAACATTTCCTATTGTTAGTTAAAAAAAAAAGGTGGTTAAAAATAAATAAAAGCAAAAAGCAGGAAGCAATTTATAATTAGAGGATGCCCTTTCATTGAACTATCAGGGGAAGTGGAGCATCCGGTTTCAAGAAAACAGTGAATCAGTGAAGCCCACTGCCGGTTTTGCACTCAGCTTTTCGTATTCAGTCCTACTATTTGTTACGAAACAAAATAATTAGTTATTTCATAATATAATTTCTAAATCAATCAAGCATTAGACATATTTGAGCGTTACTAGGAAAGGGGAGTGGAATTATTATTTTTTTTTTTAAATCAGGCGTTAAATGTTTCAGTCAGTAACGTATTTTTTATATACGAATAAATTCTAAATATCTATTAAATATTCTCGTATCCACTATAAATGATTTTTTTTTTTAGAAATGCTTCAATATTTATAGAATATATCATTTTAGTGATGCATATTAAAATAAATGAAATTATCGTTTTACTGTGTACACACAGGAAATGACTATTCTAAACTAAACCACATATATAGGAACATTTTATAGCGATTGCGATAGTCGGCTTGTATAGATATATTTCTGTTGGTGGCCTATTGTTATTTATATAGTAATCATATATTTTTGGGTAGATTTGAAATGTTGTTATAAAAAAGTTGGCAATAGTTTTCAAATACTCTACACTGTTTATGATTTTCCCCATAACTGTTTTTATTGTTTTGCGACAAAAAGGAAGTATTAGATATAATGTTAAAGTATCGTATAATTTGTACTTGGTTTTAAGATACATAGTAGTACTCCTACCAGACAGATAGTATATTTTTAGTTTTAAAAAAATTATGTATTTGGGCTTCGGACTTTGGCTGGGTGGCCTGCCTGGCAGCTCTGTGCTCTAGTTTCTGAGCTAGCGAGTTCGGTGCAATAGTCTGTCAGCTTTCTGGGTTCGGGGAGCCAATTTTGTATGAAGCTCAATTTTCTGTCCAACTACTAGATGAGTACCACTTTTTAGTATTATTTTTTTCCTTCTATTAGTAACCCTTTTGGAAGGGATTTATTTATTCCTGTACACGCCATACTTGAAGGTTTATAATATACAAGTAATAGTTTACGTTTTGTTTTGATTATTATTTAACATTACTTAGAACCTACACGTATTGTAAGTTAAATATAAAGAAAAAATATATATAAAATAAAGAATAATAAAACAATAAAACCCAAGCAACATGTTATTGTATCATCATAAATATTTTAAAAATATTTAATAGAGAAAAATTGATAAAATATCTGAATTTTAGAGATGCTAAAGGTATTTAAAATTAATAATTTTCAATTTTAGAAATCTTGAAACATATTGCTAATCAAATCTTTTATCCATTTGAATGAATTTCGATTGTTATCGTCAGTTGCTAGGTGTTTCGGAAAGGTTCGTATGTTTTCAATTATGGGATAGTAGCAGTGTTTGTAATAATAATAATAAAACTTTATTGACATATTTACAATTACAAATCATTGAGTATGCATGTGCCGGTTCTAAAGTTCTCTACATGATTAACATAGTTGTATAGTAAATAGTTTTACTCTTTAAAGAATGTCTGTGAACAGAGAAATAAAGAAAAAAACCAGACACAAGTGGCAGTGTTAGTTTGTTATCCTGTAAAGAGCACATTGTCTGACCGTTTGTATTCTAATAATTTCATATTTTATCCTGAAATTATGTAAGCATTGAACGATTTAAGATGAGTAATAGATGTGTTCCATTGTTGAGAGAAATTTTTATATTTTGTATTTTTTCCAGTTTCTGAAGAGGATTTCGTATTATTTGGGACCGAAACTTCAACAGGAAAAGAAATAAAACAATATTGACTAATTAACTAAAAACATTTTGATTTATATATATATATATATATATATATATATATATATATATATATATATATATATATATATATAAATATATATTAAATGTTATATTCAATCATAAAATAAAAAATCAACTATTTTGGCGACGTTTCGAGACTATATTGTTCTCATAATGTTATTGGATATGAATAGACTAATGACTAATGATCAGACAGGTAGTTTTTTATGATCTGGTAGATCTAGTTCTAATCGTGTCCTAGACACAATGATGCAAGACAAACCGAGTGCAACGAACCTTGGCCACCTTTCCCCTTTGGCAAACCACACTGGCTCGGTACTTTCTCTGCAACTGTCTGCGAGCAGCTTATCCTCTGGTATTGTCAGGAGGTTCTGTAAAGTATTTTACTAGCCGAGCTGGGTGGATTGGAAGAAATTAGAACTAGAAAAAAATAATTAGTCTAAAACATTTGTCAAAAATAATTATGAAGAATAAGTGTTCCTTGGTGGCATTAGAAAGGTCATTAGGGTTACAGCTTTAAGTAAAGGACAGACAATCTGACACATATGGAACCAGAGTAGTGCCGGATTGGATTAAAAAAAAAAAAAGTGGGTAACACATTAAACGTTCGTAAAAAGTAAAAAGCCGAGTTAAAGTCTGTATTGAGTTCTGGGTTGGTGAACCTCTTGGAGCTCACTCAGCCTCTACAATGTTGATACTTTTAATTGAAGTAAAAATCACTGAGTATAATTTCAGTCGAATTCTTGTTGTTCATAACCGATGGCCTAGTGACCTGTACATGCTCACTAAAATAATAAAATTAAGAACTTTCATGGGTTTTAGTGGTACAGTTTCCCCCCTTAAGTATACACAAGTGGTTCGTAAGAATATGTGAAGATTTAACTCTAAAACCTTTTTTATAAGAATTTTTGTTGCTTTTTAATATTTTTAAAAATTGTCTCTATCACATCATTACCCCTGTCGGGATCTAATTTGTAAAAAATCCTACTATTGAAAAAATAAGTAGTTTGTGTATCCATTAAATATTATGCATGAACCAATCGAAGAAATAATGTATATTTCTACCTCCTTGAGTACCATTTTTTTTTTTTTTTTTTTTTTTTTTTTTTTTTTTTTTTTTTTATCGGTCATAAACTTTAAAATTTATATTCTGTGTTAGTGAAATAACTTTAAATTAATAATGAAATAAATTTCATGAGGTATGATAAGAATCAACCAAATGGCACCTACTACTGACATTCATGGAGGTCCCTCATGCAGCACTTTTTTAACCTCCTGCGGGTCTTCTGGCATGTGGGTAGTCGTGTCTTGCACGAGCCTGTTCGTATCTCCTTGTAATTTGTTGTGGATTCGTATTTGTCATTTTGTGGGTCCGTTTAGTTTAATCCACTGTTGGACTAATAGTCCAGTCAATAGTGCATACAATATGCGATTATTTTTTACCTCAGAGCTTCGCTAGGAGTAGTTAGAAGATAAACATACTAAAAGTCCCTCCCCTGGGGGGTAAGCTGTCGGTGGGGGGAGAGTCCCATTTTTGGGTTTTTCGATTATATCTCGAAAACGGTGGACTTTAGAATACTATGTTACAAATAAGAATTAAAACTAATTAAATTTACTATAAAATTAATTACATAGATATTTGTCGAATTTCCAAGGGTTTTCGAGATATTCGTTATTGAAAATCCATAATTTTCGCAAAAAAATAATTTTTACCTTACTTTTTGTTAAACGTTTGCTTCTAGTGCCTACCACGATCGTTTCTCAGAAGAAATGTTAGGATTAAAGTCGTAGAACTTTAAATTTACTTAAATTCCATATATATGTTTTTGGCCCTTGAGGCAAACGTTTGACAAAAAGTAAGGTAAAAATAATTTTTTTGCGAAAATTATCGATTTTCAATAACATATATCTCGAGAACCGTTGGAAATTCGACAAATATTTATGTGATCATTACTATAGGAAATTTAATTGGCTTTAATTTTTAATTGATACATATTTTTTTTAGAATCCACCGTTTTCGAGATATAATGAAAAAACCCAAAAATGTGACTTTCTCCCCTCTCCCCACCCTTAGCTCACCTCACCCCCCAGGGGCGGGGAATTTTAGTATGTTTACCTTCTAACTACTCCTAACAAAGCTGCGAAGTCAAAAATTATCGCATATTCCATGCACTCTACACCCCTCATTTCAGCACTCATTGACTGGACTATAAGTATAATCTAGTTCATTTCGAAAATCCAGTATAGAAGATTCACATCTCTAAAAGTTTTTTTTTAGTTAGATCTAATATTATAGACTGACGGATGTCTCCTGTCACTGAAGTTGTTAGATGATTTAATACATCAATTATTTTAGTCTAATGTTAGGTGTATGTTTGCTCCGATTCCACTTGCGATGATATTTTGAGTAGAGACTTTTTTTTATTATGGATCTGCGATTTTAAAAAAAATGCAACCAACTTACCTGTATTATGATCTATGTGTTCTGAAATGAAACGTTGGGAACTCTGATAGAATTTACCATCATCTAACGGTTTAAGTAATCATCTCTGCATAGGCTCCTTATATTTTTATGTTTTCCCGGCTTTGGATAAAAGATTTTTTTTTCCCCTAATTTTATCAATTCTAGCTGATTTTATACGAAATTTCGGATTCATAAATTAAATATCGAAATTAAGCGAGCCACGATTTAGACAGACGCGAAAAACATACTTTAATAAAACTTATTTATGTTTTAATAATAATTCTGAGGCAGCTGATTCAGAAATCGGTGGATTGCAAGTCCAATACAAAAAAAAAAAATTCCTCTTTTATTTGTTGCTAGCCGGAAAATTATTAGTGAAGGATTTTTTCCTGATTCTGGTTATTGATGCGACTTTATATTTAAATATAGACTGTTCATCTTTGATATTTTCCAGTATTTCCTTCCGATTTATTATTCAATATATTATTGACGAGCAAGTTAAAATAATTATATTTTTAATCACTTGTTGAGTATAAAATCGTTTCTAACAACAGATTTTTTTTCTAATTTAGAATTTCTCTTATTAACCCTGTTATTGAAAATTACTAACTTTATTAGTATAAATAAGTTTGCAATTATATTACAGCACGTAAAAAGCTTCAGAGATTGAACTAACTCTTATTCCTTCTAATATAAATTATTAATCCCGTAATAACTTATTCCTACAGATGAGATAGGTAGTTAAACATTTTCTCGGTTTAAAAAACACAACAGATTTATGTTTTGTCGACACTATTTTTAGATATATCATATTTTAATGGTACAATGTACTAATGAGCTATCATTAAAAACAAAGATGCAATGAAATAAAGTTTTGACTACGTCAACATTTGCTAGACAAACGCTCTAAGATGCATATATGCAAATTACAAAAGAGTCATCCATAATCAGACCTTTTTTGACATTTAGAGCTGAGCTTTGGGAATCCACTACACAATCCATTCCACAATCTCACATTAATTCCTTACAATTTAATATCTTATTTCACAAATAAACTTACTAACAATCACAATACTTTCTTAAATGTTGTCGATTTAGTACGGGATACATACCATTTCATATTACAGTCCAGAACCACTCAAATCTACTCTTCAAACTTGCTTTCCATTATCCTCAATAAACCTCTGAAAGGTCAGAAAAGAAGATGGCCTCAAGACCTTCTAATACCGTACATTAATTGGAGTGTTACTGATGAGAGTTACTTAACATTCATTGTACTCTCGATGCCTCACATGCACTGAATGTATTTATTTATACAGTTTTCTATTTTAATAAATAAATTTATGAAAGAAAAGTAAATAACAACTAAGAATCTTTTTCTGATTAAATACAGATCATTCAGATGCGCCCAACTCGTTCATTACACAAGTCATTTTTTGAGGCATTGTGAATTTGGTTTAAATGGTAAATTTAATAATTATAATATGATATAATGTTAATAGCTTAAATTGTCATTTATCATGAATTCTATTACAATTTTAGAGGGTTGTGGATATAGTATTACTGCCTCAATGCCAGAGATGAAATTTAAAACCAGAGATATATTTTTAAGATATTCTCAACCTGTTGCACAAGTATTGCTTGTTTGTTAGTTCACTCTTTCCAGGTCTAAAAATAGTTCCTGATCCTATCTGTTTATTCCTTCGCTGTATCAATGACTAATTCTTTCTGGCCGAACATGTTTTCAAGGATGACAAGAATTTCGTTCCTGAAAACATCTGATATTTACACCGATATTTATAGTTCAGTTATTTATTATATCATTTTTATAATTTTACAGTAATATAATTATTACATTTAAGAGGCGTAGTAGCTCAGTGAGAACTATACTCATTACTCTCAGGCCCGAGTTCGAGTCCGATTGTGCTGGCAGAAACTTTATTTTCTGTTACTTCAGACATTGCTCGGCTTCGTGGTCTGAAGACCATTCTCGATCACTCACAGCCTCTATAAATTGAATATTTTTAAATCGGGAAAAGTCTAGCGGTTGAGGGGGATTCTGATCAAAGAAACAGTATAACCTTAGCATGTATTGAGCCCAAGCTTGACGAGTTGTGGTACTTCATATTTAGGTTTTATATATTATATTACATTTATGTTTTTCAATTACAAAAGTACAAGGTCTGTCAATAATGTATATGAGGTATCACTGTTCTCACATCTCTATGATGTTTGTCCATGAATGTCAACCCTACGATCCAAATATGACGGATTTTTTTTTTTTAGATTAGTTACTAATATTAAACAATCCTTGTCAACTCTAAAATAATCCAAAAAAAAAAATAATAATAAAAAATGTCAGAACTTTGGTATATCCTATAACTTGGTGATATGCTAATAAACGCATCGAGTTGATCTCCTAGTATTATTGTGTTTAGCTTCATCTCTATGTGTGAATTTACTATAAATTTCAAATACATGCTGTTTATTTTTCATAGAGAATTTATTGGGATTCTTTTGGTAAGAACTTTTATGATATTCTTATGCTTTGACGTCCCCAGAAATTTTAAAGACATGGAAATATTATCGGTAATAGTAGAAGAAATTTTAGAAAATACTGAATTCAAGTATATACGAAGTATTAGTTAAGCAATAATGTTTAGAAAAAGAAGGCCTAACACATTAGGCCATAGAATAACATATTATTCTGAATAATATTCGAACCACAAACTATCCTCTACGTAGGTCTGGAACTAGATAAAATATTAACATTCACATATCATATAAATAACAAATGTTTTAAAGCGAAAAAAAACTTATTACAATGACCCAATGTTTCCGAAGAAAATCTCCGCTGTCAAGTAAAAAAAATTATTTTATATAAGTCAGTCATGCGACCATTGCTGACCTACGCCTCTCCTGTATGGAGCTACACATTTGACACCAACCACAAAAAAATAGAAAGGATACAAAATCTATGTATGAGAATTATAAATTACTACCTGTAGGACACAACACTAACCGATATGTCACCTGTGTGATCGAGCTGTTGTGTAAATTGTTTTATTCAAAACATATTCTACTTAATATCTTACAAATTGTAAATTGTTAAATTTCGTTGTGATTAAAAAACATTATTATCATAATTATTAGGATTTAGTTATTAAATCACGATAAAAAAAAAGGAAAGAAAAATCACTATTTTATATTTTCATTAAGTTTTTTATTTCATAATTATTTTTGAAATCAGGATGTATCGATTAGATGATAAGCCACTGATGTCTAGTTCATTGCTCGCAGATCTTACGATAATTTCATCGCTAACCAAACCTCAGATTGTTGATATATGTTCATTGTTACAGACAAGTAAGGATTCAATATGTCTCTTAAATGTGACACGAAGAATAACATTTGAACATATTTTATAGTCAGATGAGTAACGGGAACACATCCGGCAGTTACACAACGCCTACACAGCCTTCACGATCGGCGACAAATCGGCAAATCATCCAATTTCCCTCGAAGAGAAGTGAGTCAAGACCCCCTTCGCCCCCTCGGGGAGAGATGACTCAGTGGACATTATCCCAAGAGCTGACATTATCCTGACCATTGATGTTCGAACCCACGTCCTACAACTTCCTCCTGTTGGCCCAGGTCTGGGATCTAATCCCGGCTGGACGAGCTAAAAATACGACTCATTCACAACGCCTACCTCTGCCGTATTTATTGTGGGTTCGGAATGTCTATTCCTTCTGTCCTATTTTCTCTTTTTATGAATTCGAAATATATTAGACATTTCGAATCTTATCTTTTTTACAGTGATAGGTCAGCACTGACCTTAACATTGTTTTAATTGATTTTTAACAGTATACAATATCTGCATCAGGTAAATGTGTAAATGATTACAATGCCTTATCCCTAACTACTCAATAATAGCACTTTGATATAAGTTCTACAAATATCTCTAGGCCATCTTCTCTTCAGAAGCTTCTTTGGGAATCGAGTTATGGGAACGGGTTATGGGGAATCGAGTGGGAAACAAGTTGGGAGACTACTGGGTTCGAGTTTGTTTACTATGAAAAGATAGGCATCTAGTTTTTTTAACAATTCAGCAACATATGGGACATTGAGATCATTATGGTTAAATTCTACTTTTAAACTGCTAATCCATCTTCATGAGAAATAACTGCTAATCCATCTTCATGAGAAATAGCTGCTAATACTAGGGGTTAACGTTGTTCCTGAGCTAAGCTTAATAGCGAATGGAACCTTACATTACAGGAAAAGCAGTTGAAAGTAAATACACTCTAGTTTTAATTGTTAAATAACCTGGCATAGAATATATTTTCAACTACAGTGGATCGTCAATTATCCGAATGTCAATTATCGGAACGTTCAATGAACGGAACCTTATTTTTTTTGGATGTAATTTTAATTAAATTGATCATCTAATTACTTTATTTATTATTATATGGGCACTACGGTCCTACTAGGACCCGGGCCTCCTCCACAACGGACCACCAATCTCTTAGATCCCGAGCTCTCTCTTTCCATTCCTGAACCCCCATCCGCCTCAGATCTTCCTCCACATCATCCATCCATCTCATTCGGGGACGTCCTCTTCCTCTCCTGCCATCTGGTTTCCCGTATAGCATTTTCTTTGGCACTCTTTGGTCGGTCATTCTCAAATCTAATTACTTATTTGTGTTTAAATTATTTCAACTTAAAAATTAAATTTAATGAAAAACAAAATGATTTTTTCCATGAACGTCTTATAAAGTAAGCTTAATTCATATCATAGAAACTGATAAAAATGAACATCTTTACATACCTACTGAGAACAGTATGCTTAGTTAGACCATTTCATTTGTTTCTCTAAATATCTTTCAAATCATTTAATTGGTTATAGATCGCACCTTAAGTTTTAAATCGTTCTTTGTGAGCTCTACATCTTTGTGATCACTTTTCGTTTTAAAAGCTACATGTCATCATCCATGCTTACAAAAAGGAGGGCTGTTTTCATTTAAACACAAAATGAGAATCATTAAGTGACAAAAAAAAAGTGAATCGGGTCAGACATTAGCTATCGATTTCAAAGTTGGTATATCAACAATAACGGCAATCAAAAATAATTCTAAATCAATCATTAGGTACCCCATAATCTTTACAGAGAGACGGGCAGTTTGAGTCGTAAAACTTTTAAAAAAAGGAACATTGAACTGTTGGAAGATGCTGTTTACATATAATAATTTTTTTATAAACGAATTTCGATTATCCATTTTTTTTTATTATCTGAACCACCCCTGACAACACTAGTTCGGAACATCGACGTTCTACTGTATTTAAAAATAAATAATTTACATTGAATTATATTTCAGTAAAGCTTTTTTTTTTTTTTTTAAAGGAATTCGTTTGATTTTTTCATGAATGTATTAAAGGCTTTTAATTTACGATTATGGAATTTTGACAAAATGCAAAATACTCCTCAAAATTTTGTCTCAAATTATTAAAAGAACTCTCCGCGAAATCAGCCTTCTGATTCTAACTCTCCACCTAATAATAGAGGATTAGGATGATGAAGGGGTGTGGTAAACATCGCTTATAAAAATATCAACCATTTAGATGAAACTTAATGCATTACTTTTTTAAACGATAGGTTCTGATGAATAAAATAGTACTTTTAAAATATGTCAATTCTCTGGACACTATTACAGTTATTTATATTTAAAAAAAAAATTAATTACAAGATAATGTTCCCATTAAACATACTAATACTGTTTAATATTTAGGACTTTTTTTGACGGACGGAAGACATGAGGCCTACACGTGAAATTTGGTAGAAGATTCTATCTTAAAAATATCTATTACAAATTTATTGAAAAATGTTGCCATCTTTACCAGAGTGTGTACATGTTATTGTACAGGGTGTTTCAGGGTTAAATAGCCAAACTGAAAATTTGAACTGAGGATTTTAAAACAAGAAAAGAATTTACTATAGAAAAAAGTCCGCAAACGCTTTGCTTTAGATATTCACTTTTAAATATTTAAATATTAGCTTTTTCGTGTTATTAACTACTATTTACAACGCAATACTAAGGACTACTAAATTCCCTCTACAGTGGAAATACGCACATATTACAATGATTCACAAACCAAACAAAGATAAAAATATCCCCTCATCATACCGACCTATTAGCTTACTTCCTGTCTGTTCCAAAATTTTCGAGCATTTATTATACAAAAGACTCTCTGATATACTAACAAAACTGAACGTAATACCAGACCATCAATTTGGATTTAGAACACAGCATTCGACTATACATCAATTACACAGAGTTACCGACTACATATGCACGGTACTGGAGCACAAATTGTATGCAACTGGAGTATTTCTGGATGTTGCTCAAGCCTTTGACAGAGTCTGGCACCAAGGGCTTTTCTTTAAACTAAAGACGATACTCCCACCGACCTACTTTTTCTTTCTTATAGATCTTTCTCTGTCCGTCAAGGCTCAGAGCTTTCTTCTATTAAGTTGGCGTCAGCAGGAGTGCCACAAGGCTCAGTGCTTGCTCCATTACTCTATATCATATACACACACGACATTCCAATTAGCTCTGACATTCTTACAGCGACATATGCAGACGACACAGCAATTTTAACAAGAGATAAAAATCCGAATCATGCCTCACTGACTCTACAGCATCACTTGTCAAAATTACATGACTGGCTAAATACTTGGAAAGTACAAATAAATTACGACAAATCGCAACACATTACATTTACACTTCGACTTGAAACATGCCCACCAGTTTTTCTTGACAACACACCGATTCCTCAAACAGACACTGTACACTACCTTGGTCTTACATTTGACCGAAGAATGACATGGGGTCCACATATAAAGAAAAAAAGTAAAACGCTTAACCAAAGACTAAGACTTTTATATTCACTCCTCTCCAAACGTTCAACTCTACAACTTAAACAAACAATTAACACTTATACTTACTTACTGAAACCTATTTGGACATACGCTTCTCAGATATACGGGACAGCTAAAAAGACACATATCAACAAACTCCAAATCTTCCAGGCAAAAACATTCAGGACAATTACAAAAGCCCCATGGTACGTAAGCAACATAACTTTACATACTGACCTACGCATAGCAACAGTTAAAGAACAAATACAAACCTACTACAAACGATTCCACGAAAAACTACATGGACATCCTAATACACAAATAAACAACATGGCCACAACATATATTCCCGACAATACACAGAGAAGACTAAAAAGGAGCTGGATGAGAGACCTCCTTGACTAAAATAATAAAATAAAATAAAGACTGGAGGTGCCGCTGGGTTCTGCTCCCTCTCATGCCTTTCAAGCCACTTAAATTCGTACCGCAAATTCACTGGTTGTCAAATATTATTTGACAGGTGTGAATAAATATATAAAGTCAAAAAAAAAAAAAAAAATTCACACCTAAAATTTTCATTGTTATAAACTATTTAGGCATAGTTAATAAATAAAACTTATTTTCTTTGTTCCAACTACTTTATTCTTTTAATGTAAAAATTAACATTCGTATTAAATGTAGTTCAAAGTGATTTTCTTGAGCATTAATTAGGACAGGAACCTTTCTTCAACAGCAGCAGTAACTAAATTGAATATATTAACTAAGTACCTCAAAACAAGAGGAAAAATTCCTATGAAGACATGTCTGCAAACTCATGTTTAGGAGATGGATTCAGATAGAATACTAATTTGATATTGCCTCCCTAACAGTACATAAACTATTTACTCAATGATTAATACTATTTTGAATTATCATTGGGAACTCTCAATAACATCAGTTTGTTTGTGGCTTTCGCAAAGAACTTATCATTACACCTTTTATTTATAATAATGCTGAATATTCCGATATGGCGTTTGTGTACGAAAGAGGTCCACGACAATGGTTACATGTTAATTATAACAATAAATGGAGAGGCTGTGCAGGAACAGTGGCTTGGCCTGCTCGCTCTCCGGACCTGATACCACTGATTTTTTTTGTTTTGGATGACATTAAACAAAAAGTCTTTGCAAGGCCGGTCAATGACCATAATTCTTTACGAAGTAGGATAATTGAATCTTGTGAAACAATAACACATATTCAGTGCCGTTCTGCAACTGCTGCTGTTGAAGAAAGATGCCGAGCCTGTCTCAATACTCGAGGAAATCACATGGACATTTAATATTAAATTAATAAGTATTAATGTTTAGGACATTAACAAGTATTAATGTTTACATTAGAAGAATAAAGTAGTTGGAACAAATAAAATAAGTTTTTATTTACTATGCCTAAATAATTAATAATAATGAAAATCTACAAAGCAAAGTGTTTTGAGGTCCTTAGTTCAAGTTTTCAAACTGGATACTTAACCCTGAAACACCCTGTATATAAGTAACACTGACAAAGTACCTGTTAAATATTTTTTTGTTTGTCAAATGAATATAATTGTATTATAAAAATGGAAAATTTAAGTTCATATTTAATAATAACAGAGGCTTTTCTAAATTTTAAAATGTGTGGAATTTCACTCATTCCAGCGCTCTAGTTATGCTATGGCATTCCTTTTCTGAGTCATTTTCTAGAAACTTAGACAAATTCACTCTCACCCTACATCTCCCTTGTTTAACTAACAATCTGGGATTAGTGACTTACTTTTACTCATGGCATTGTGTACTTGCTCAAGGTTTTGAGTCTAAAATAGAAAGGAACTCGTAATTATCTTCAACTACCCTAATAGCCAACAGATTTTCACACGCCTAGCCTGGTAGATCAGCTGTTAATGTAGTATCCCACTGGGTGAAGGTTAGGAGTAAACCAAATACTGCATCCCTGGCATTTAGCTGTATACTACAGTCCCTTTAGAAAATACCAGGTCATTAAAAAAGTCCTGTGTTATTGTTTTAGTAGTTCTAAGTATTTTTTTTTTTATTTAATGAAATTTAAAACTGTTAAATTTCATTTAAAAAAGAGAAAAATAAATTCCGTTGTGTCATTTACTAGTATATGATACAGTTTTGAATTAAATAAGATAAAACTCTTCCCTTAAAGATAAACAACTTTCTCTACCTGAATGAGAAACACAATAAAATATTGATATAATAATAAATAGTAATCTATAATTTACTGTTTATATATATAGTTGTATATATATATATATATATATATATATATATATATATATATATATATATATATATATATAGCTCTCATACGGAAACTAAGCTAGAGCGTGTCAAAATGTCACTTTTTTGAGTGTGACAAAAACGTTACGTAGATACATATATGTAAAAAAAAATATTTTGAGAATTTAAATTAATCCGTTGTGACTGAAAAATATTTCGCTGCTAAGATGATTTCCCTCATTATCATCAATATTGCACTTTTCCCGTATTGTACAGATCTGTTGGCTAAAACTTCATCTTGACTAGAAACTTTTCAATCCTGATTCAATTATACATTCCCATGAAAAGAAACAGCTTTTCAAAAGAAAAAAATCTCTGAATTCCCAAAAAGAATATTGTCAGACCTATTAAGATATACTTACGGATTTGAGTTTTAGAGCTCTATTAACTCATGGAATTTCTAATCTATGCGATGTAACATTGGCCCAAAATAGATATCTATCTTTTCTTAATAAAAATTCCATTGCCATACAAATCTGCTTATTCCTAATTATGTCGATATTTCTATACCGTCATGTCTGATCACCGACTTTTCGCTTCAAATTTTTTCGATCCAAACAGATTATGGTGTACCTGATGATTGAATTAGAATTATTTCTGATTCCCGTTATTACCAACCCCGAAATCGATATGTCTGACCTGGTTTATAGTTTGTATTTAAATGAAAATAGTTCTCGCTTCCTTTTTGTAGGCATGGGTGATGACATGTAATTTTTTAAACAAAAAGTGTTTAAGATTATTACCAACCACATGATTAGAAAGATATTTAGAGAAACAAATGAAATGGTCTAATTAGGCATACAGTTCTCAGTAAACAAAAATGTAGGTATGTATAGATGTGAATTTCCTGCAGTTTTCTGAGAAATGAATAGAGCTAGAAGAAAAAAAGTTTTGTTAATTAAACGTTCCGATAATCGACGCTCCACTGTGTATTCACCATTAAATGTGCGGTTATGGTAACGTGACATCGACTGCAACATTTTGGAAACGTTTTATTATGTTTCTATATTCAAAGGTACCGAGGCCATCTCCTTTTTAGATTCATTGGAGGAATATAAGAAATCGAATGGGAATATATGGGAACGCTAGAGCGTGTCATATTGATTATCCAAATTTTTGACTATCCGAACCATCCCTGACAAAATTACTTCGGATAATCGACGTTCTTCTATAGTTTAAAGGTCAATAAATATTTAATACAAAAAAATTAATATTAAGCCGATCCTTATTGTTTGATGTTTTGTTGTAGTAACATTGAACGAATTGTTAAAATAGGTTTATAAGAGAGAGATTATACATAGTGGATTTTACTAATCCTATGGAAAGGCATATTATCCTAGCAAAGCAAAGTCAACATATGATAGAAAGAGAAATCATATTATCATATACTATTTCTTCCAATTGAATGACCAGAATTCAGAATAAGTTTATAGTCAAGTATTGCTGTATTTTACAGTTACTATTAGAATTATCATACGAATTATCAAATTAAAACATCCTGTAGCAATCGATTATACTTTGAACAGTTTATCATTTTTGTTTCTAATGATTTAAGGTTTTTTTTTTTATTTATGGTCAAAGTAATAGGAAGCATGCAGGATGTGTATAGATAAAACAGTGGCTGTAATGTAGATGTTGATATGTATCAGAAGATTGCTCAGCCACACGCGATTAAAATGACCCACATACGAGTACACACCACGCACTTACCCTAAATAAATTTAGCCTTTTTTTTTTTTTAAATAATTAGTGAAGTATGCCACAAAATAATTTATTATTTTTTTTTACATATTTACTATTATGTTTTCATTTTTGATTTGTGCATTCAGTTAATTTAATTTGTAACAGTGATTTTGGATTGAAGAGTGAAATTGTATTTTACTTGAGGTACGCACGATAGTATAGAAAGATCAATACAATAAAAATTGATAAATTATTGTTATTAAGCCAATACTTTGGATTTGAAAACTAGTTTCAAACGTTAAACATTTATCATCAGTTTCAGCAGAAGACCAGAGCAGTCTGTAAAGAGGCAAAAAGGTTCAGATAGGTAGGTGGGCTTCAACTTTTCGGTTTTCCCTTTGATTGGTTGGTTTCTTCCATTACTTTTGTAAAGAAATTTAAAATAGGACTATTGGAAATACTGATCTGGCCATATAAACAGAAATTTGGACTGGCTTTGAACGATTTTATAATTCCTAATGATTAATAAATATTTAATTTTAAACTATAAATTTTATACTATAGTTTTATACTTGTATTAGTTTTATTTTTTCCTTCGATTTTGGCCGTCTAGGGGCCTATGTACATTTCTTCTTTTGCGTTCATCCTCCTCTTTTGCCAATATGTCTTTATCCTCTCTCTATGCTGCTCCATTCGGTCCTCTGTCCACACTGCTCCTCCAGTTCTTCTCTTTTCAATCTCTCATTTCAAATCTCTTAAAGTGTTTAATTTTGTCTCTCATCAGGTCTCCGTTTGTACATTGTTACATCTCTCTCTCCGATACTCATCTCCATTAAGTCTGCTTTGACTTTTTTTAACTACGTGATTTCGGTTTTGGGGTTTTAGGAAAAAACATTGTCAGCCTTTCTTCGTTTATTCTTTTCAAATAGGCATAGAAGTTCTTTGATGTCCTGATCAAGTTTTTCCCGTGTATTTAGCTTCACAGTTAATACCTTTTAATTAATATACACCGCTTTTTAGGAAGGTTCCATTTTGTCTTAAGGTGAATGAAAATAAGATGGCTATGGTTTATTTATTTTAAATGCGGGATTTAAACCTAATTTAATTCCTTCCCGAATCTGGCGAATATTGGGCCCTAATATGAGGTAAAAATATATTTCTTCGGAGTACTTTTTTCCTCTGGGGTGGCAACTATATATTATTGATACACTAGAAACTGTTGTTTTTTTGTATGTAAACATCCGATAGTTTTGATTTATTTAAATATTCTTAGTGTTATGCTTGTGCGCTAAAATCTATGTTTTGGCTGCTGATTGGTCGCGTCAAAGCATTAAACCTTTCAACCTTTTCTACTTTTTACAGAAATATATGATGCCCGCCTGGCTGCTTCTAAATAAACGTTTTTGATTTTAAAAATTAAACTAAACTAAATTTTCTACAATTTGAACAGAAAATAAGTTGTGTATCTTAAATGAGACTATGATAAAAGTTTTCGAATTTTCGGAATCGCCACAAAAAGTGGAGCAAATGGTTTTGCTCTATAGGTTTTTTTTTTTTTTTTTTTTAAATAAAATTTTTATTGAGTAATTATTACAATTTCCGGCCGGTTTAGTGAGGTTCTGCTGTAATTTTTAAAATTTTTAATGTTGTCAATTGTCGTGATTTTACTATATCCGTTATTGGTGGCTATAGTAAATATGATTTGAATTTCTTTATTATAAATTGTTCATTTAACGATATGTTTAATTAAAAAAAATAATATGTCTAATTCATGGAGCAAAATGCTGATATTTTGAATTTTTTTGTAATTTTTTAAAACTGTTGATTAATGTTTAACATTCGAAAATTGTTTGGAAAGTTCAAATTTGCCTCTTTTCTTAGAATTTAAAAGAACTTCAATAACAGTGGCAAAAATTCACCAATTCTAATTGTATTGTATTTAATTTGGTACTATTCGTTTATTATATCTAAAAATCGTTTAAGTACAGACGAAAATAATCAGTAACAAGAAAATAAGGTAATATCTTCTAGAAAGATTCAAGTGAATGCTTTGAGCAAACATTGATCCTACACAATGAATGAAGAGCTCTTCACTGAGCTTAAGCGTAAAAGTAAATAAAGAAACACTGCCATCTACGCTGCTCTCGCGAAGCACCATTAATTATACATACAGAATTATGCTTCACTCAAGAAGACCATATGCTGGACGCCTACTAACAATTGAGGAATTTCTTCAATGAGTCAGCCAAAAGGAATGTCACTCATTATCACATTGTTGATTCTAAATAGCTTTCGGACCGCAACAATATTCCACTGCGTCTTGTGGCAACGTAGATTGGGAAGGACTGTC
This sequence comes from Euschistus heros, assembly GCA_003667255.2. Lineage (NCBI taxonomy): Eukaryota > Metazoa > Arthropoda > Insecta > Hemiptera > Pentatomidae > Euschistus > Euschistus heros. Next base: position 2,943,901 of record RCWM02000052.1, on the reverse strand, counting down.
CTAGAAACGACTAATGTGTTACTGTCGATAATACCTTTTCTAGGAAGTCTCGCATTAGAAATTTTAGGCATTCACTTTCAGAACTTATGACTGGACCTATACTTAACAAGGAAATCATAATTTGTTTTGTTTAAGTTATACATTAAGGCAATAAATGTTGTCGAAACTGTGAAGAATGTCCAGATTTTTGAAATTATTATTTTTTTTTAGAAACAGATTTCATTGGTAAAATATGACGTGTCTCAGTCTAGAGCTATATAAATATATTAGAGATTTTTGAATTTATAGTATATTAAATATACAGTTTCCACCGATTCGAGAATTTTTAGAAATAAATAGATCGCGAATAGATGCCCCAGAGTCGATTCCTTGGAGCCGATCGACACCGATAAAAAAAAAAAAGTATGAATTATTGTCTATCAATATATATTCAAAGCTTCAAGCAATACAATTTTTTTTAAAAATAATTAATGACGTTACTTTTAATTGATGCAATTTTTAATTTAAGTTTTGCAAAACCTTTCTACGTTTAGCCTAATTTGAGTATCATCAGAAAGTTAAATGTATGTCCAATGAAGAAGGCACCGAACCCTTAATTCCATACAACCCGACTTTACGGAGCATTGTTAATTCAATCTCGCCGGGAGAAACTATTAGCAACCTACGTTATATCTCGAGATTGACGTTTCCGATTCGTCTCGCTGTCTCCACGAGGATTATGCGATTCGCAATCCTCACTCTGAGTGTACCAATCGTTACGACTCTCATAGCCATCCGAGAACATATCCTACGTGTGTGCTAACCCGAAGAGCGGACAATACGACCATAGGCGTCGCTAATGGGGATATGTAGGTGGCCTAGATGCGTGGAGTCAATCGCCGATAGGTTGACAATAAAGCAGACAATGGGCGCCACCTTGCCCCACCTTCCGTTAATTAATTAACCGGACTATTTTGATGTGACTAACTGGGGCATAGCTGGAGGCTCCGCTCGGCTGTTGACTCTCTTCGTCCTAGATCAACACCGTTAGTCTTCAATTTTGTGTTAGCTTGTTTTCAACTAGGAAGGCACAGTAACAGCCATGTCGAAAACAAGTGCTGGAAAACTACCATTAAAAGCAATCAACTGCCCATCTCTACCAAGAGGTTGCCGTCCAGCCTTGGTCTGTGTGGGAGTTTCGTGATTTCGCCGGACTGAAATGAAATAAATATTAACTGCAACCACAGTTCCAACTGGACGATCAGTAAATCAAAGTTTAAAGGAACTTATACGGGGATACAATAATAAGACCTAGAATTCCAACATCGCCAACCATCTGAAAAAAAAAAATTTTTTTTCCTTAATCTGCTTCTTTATTAATATAGAAATAAACAAAAAATAATTGGGATAGAAGGATCTTGTTTTGCCTACCTGGCATTTTAAGATTGGTTACTCTCATGATCCTGGTGCCTCAGTAGACGGTATGTCTTCCTTTTCATATCAAGTGAATCACTCTGCTGACGATGGTATCAGAAAGAAAATAACCAAAAAATCAATAGAGACTCGGAAGTGAAACTAATACATCGGAATCATTAGGAAGTTAAAACCCACCTATCTACATCGAGTTAAAAGTAGCCTAAACATATATTAATAAAAGTTGCAATTAAACACAATGATTCAAACCTACCGGGCCCTTTTCATTCCTCCCCTTCCACTCTCGATATTTTTCAGATACCCGTTGTGCCTCCATAAGTGAGCACCATTATATTTTATTTCTTGTCTTACATTTTTCTAGATTTTAATATATATATATAATCTATGTAACGAAATGCTGATGTTTTGAAAATTTAATATGTTTTAGAAGTGATAATGAACGTTCAACATTCGAAACTAGTTTTCAAATAAAATAATTATTAATAGAAGTGGCAGTTAATTCACCAACTATATCTATACAATCATGAGTACCTCAACCAAATAATTATTAAAAAACTTTAAATGACTGAGGATCATCAAAGATTACCTTTGATACGCCAAAATATCAACTTTTCTATGCGTCCTAAATTTTCTCCCTATCAAACATTATAGTTTACTCGATTTATTCATCGGAGTTCTAAACTACCTGTGTCCACCAATTTTTAGTATGTTTTTATGGCCCACAAGGGAAGTTTATATCCAATTGACAACCCCGAAAACCTGGTGCGATTTGTATATTATTCGGAAAACCTGCGAAATTTTAGCACTATTTTCAGTTTTTCCCTTATATCTCGCAAACTATGTGCTGTTTTCTGAAAAATAGCCATTTTTAAGAGAACTGTATCTATGCATTAATTTTAGCCTATGAAGCTTCGGTTAGGCTGAAATGGTCACAGATTTAGTACTCTTTAAAAGTATAAGCTATATTACTATACAGTTTACGAAATATAATATACGGAAAACAGAAAATAGTGCTAAAATTTTGCGGTTTTTCAAGTATTAAAAAAATTGCACCAGGTTTGTTTGGATATCAAATATGGGTACTAATAACATATTAATAAAGGTAGGTATTGGTATATGTACGTTTGTGAAGTTTGCCTTTTTTTTTTCTATTGACTGGTCTATTATGTATTCTACCAAACCAGCATAGCTCGCAAAAACAAAAAATTTAGAAAATTAAAATTTAAGAAATCGGTACTAAAAAACCTACACATTAATACATCCTTCTAAATGTACACCTATTAAAAAAATGTACTCCTAATATCACTCTGTTTATTATATATACATATTAGTTATTTATATTTTGTTATGTAGGGATTTTCTTCTTTTTTTCTACTATTTAAAGACCAAATTTAAAGTGTAAAACATATCTATTATTGACCAAAACAGATATTAACCATTAGTTCAGTCAATAAAGGATCATAGAGTGCGTTTTCTGTAATCCAAGGTTTTCCTTCGGAAACATGTTCAGGGTAAAAAGTAAAAATACTAAAAGTCCTGGAGTTTTCGGGCCTGGGAACAGGAAGAGGGCGCGAAAGGTCCCTTTTTTTGCTTTTTCGCTCATATCTCGAAAACGGTGCGTCGTATGCAAAACATGACTATTCACTAAATTAATCTTAATTAAATTTTTTACAACTTTTATTATTTACATATTATTTATATTTGTACCGTTTCCAAGATACGTATATACTTGGAAAATGTGAAAATATTCGAGAAAAAAAAACAAATACAATTTCACCTACGTTTTTTATTAAACTTGCCTCCATATCTTCTAAAATGTCCATCCTACGACAAGATTTACATAAATAATATTGTTGAAAATTAAATTTCCTTTTAAATACACATATATATGCCAATTTATCTCTAACCTGTCAAAAGTTAAATAAGTTTTAACTTACCTTAGTAAAACGTACTAAACGTCCTTTACATTTGCCAAGTGTATATCTCAGAAGCGGTACGGAAAAAAAAATATGTATAGGATAAAAGTTGTAGACAATTTAATAAGGTTTAATTTAGTAAATAATCATATTTTGCATACGATTGACCGTTTTCGAGATATGAGCGCAAAACCAAACAAAAGTACCTTCCGCGCTCCCCCACCTTCCTGTTCCCAGGCCCGAAAACACCAGGACTTTTATTATGTTTATATTTTAACTACCCTGAACATGTTTCCGAAGAAAAACCTTGGATTAAAGAAAACATACTCTACACATTATTTCAGGCCTTCATTGACTGGACTACATGTAGAGGACGCAAGATGGCTAGAACAAGTATGCTTAAAATAGTTTGTAATTGTAAATATGTGAATACAGAATTATTATTATTTAAATAATAATAACTGGATTTATCGAAATTAGTGGGGAGTCTAATACACGATCTTCTGAACTGAGCTTTCTGAAACTCTCTCCAATGCGCTTGGCCATCAGAATAATTCGCGTTGATATTTTTAAGCACATTTCATTGGAGTTCATGAAGAAAAAAAAATTTAAAAGGTTTCAATTAATAAAATGGATTGGACGTGTATATGAGGACCAAGCATTTAATACCTGGCTACATTTTTAAATTTAATTTTGCTTTCAACGGATATTGGATTTAATATAGAGCATAATAATGCAATTTTCATTTCTAAATTTATCAAAAAACACGAAGAACTCATTTGCACTAAAATGATTCTTTAAATGGATATTTTTTAAAGGACAGGGCGGATTTCAAAGGATAACTCGAAAAGCTCTTAGCCTTTCACAGGAAAGTTTAATCACCCCGAGCATAGAGCCTGAAAAACATTCGCCTCTATAGAGCTAATTAAAACAAAATTAACTTCTTTTTTTTTTTATAATCCTTTGAACATATAACATGAATAAAATACTTAATAAAAAGAGAAAACCGAGCCAGTACTTAAATTCCTTTATTATATCATAATCTTTTGTTTCACTGTTAGTAATTTAATTATTATTTATTGTTGTTATTTATAACCGGGGTTTATTCGGGTATAACAAGCTCACATTCATACAAAAAAAAGAAAAAAATTTTTCTTTAAACATTTAAACTGTATTTTAGTCCATCTATCAATTTTTTATCCCAACCATTCCTTGGAACAAGGGATTTTTCTGTATGAGAGGGTAGGGTAGTGGATTAATTGCTCAGAATTTATTTTAAAACAAACATCTTTTTTAAGAAGCTTTTTTTCATTTTACCTCTTTAGATAAGTATTAATATTTGATTTCTTGTCTTACATAAATAAAAAAATAAATAATTTATGAGTAATTTTCACAAAACTTACCAAATTGCTGTCTTTTTTTCCAAGGATTTTTTTACCAACGAAAAAATGGCTGACAATTTTTTCTGTGAGCTACTTTGCAATGACTGTTTTTCAGAGTTTATTTTAGCAATAAAACTCATTAAGGTCAATTTTATTCAAAATTAATGAAACCATAAAAAATGGTTGTTACAGTATGTTACTATACTTACCATACTATTTTTTTACGCTGTACTAAAAAAAAAAAAAAATGTTTCCCATTATTTTGAGCGGCGTTGGTTGTTATACCAAGTTTCAAAGGCCATTGCTTCAATTTTCGTAATTTTCAAGAGAATCGTCTGACAGCGGTTCCTGTAACTAAATCCATAAAAAAAAAAAAAAAAAAAAAAATTAATTGCTCAAATAAACTCTTAAAAACGGTCATTGCGTAGTTGTTCTAAGAAAAAATCTCAGAAATTTGCGTGCTATAGAAAATCGTTGGTAAAAATCTCAAGTGCAAAGACAGTTATTTGACAAGTCTGGTAAAGATGACCCATATATAATCATAAAGTTTTTTTGTTTTTTTTTAGGACTGATAAGTGATGTGGGCCGGGAAGATTTCCAAAAATTGGGAATTTATGATTTTTTTTAGATTTTGAATGTTTTAACCCTTGCTAACAGTTAAACGATCTTAAAACTAGGTTATCTAGGTATATTCATACATTTAAATCCATGAACTATCAATCCATACATTTATTTCCAGTATAAACAATATCCTGGGAATTTATAGAACTAAACTAAATGGATGTCGATTCCTAAACCATTATTAAAAATGCAAGCATTTAAAAACCAAACATGTTTCAACAAGCAAGTTCTCCTTGCAACTCATATTTAAACATGCAGGTCTAAAATATTAAAAAACTACCTATTTTTATCAATTCCCTGTTTCTTTATGTTTTTTCATCTTTACAATTTATAATTATTAGGACAATATTAGTCAATATTGCCACACTATTTAATAAACAAGAGGGGGAATTAAAGCTTAATATAATATTTACTCAATTCTTTGATCTTTTGAACATTGAAAACAAAATAATGTGTTTATTTCTAACGAGGAGGTTAAGTCCAGATACAAAAACTTAAACCTATTGAGAGTGACAGTGACTAGGGGGTCTAGAAAAATGTTTGCATTCTAGTTATTTTTCAGACGTTTTTATGCAATCATTAATAATACTTTTTAAACACATAAGAGTCTTTGCGTTTTATTTTTTCCCACAATTAACACATTGACCTATTAATTTGAGCGATTTATCTTTTTAAATTATAAATATCCAAAAATTTTATTAAATTATAATTTTATTTTAATATATACTTCAGTTTTAAGTTTGATTTAACCATATAATCACTGCTTTTACCTACTGATTTACAGTTTTTTGAACCATTTTACTAATTAATCATAAATTCCCGTGAATTTATGAATTCTGGGAATATTGCCGGCAATACTCCCTGGGAATGTTTGCTCGACTTTATATTCCCGGGAATTTTACATTACTAGAACTGATGGATGTTTTTTTAAAACTTTTATTATGTAATTATTACAATCCGCCACAAATATGGGCAATATGCAATATAGATGCGTATGATTACATTCACACATTATGTACAATGAGAAAAAAAAAATTGGAAAACAATATAAAGTATACAATATGCTTATAAATAAAATAATATAGTAAAATTAGAAAGCAAATAAAAATAAAATAAACAAGTAGTAATAATAAAGAATAAAACTAAATTTAAATAAAATTTAAAAACACAATCTTACTTTATTTATAATACACACTCATCCTGGGGATCCCCCAGCCAGACCTGTCCCTCCACTTGTAGAATAAGCCAGGCACAGAGAGGTCCCAGCTCTTCTCTCTCAGCTGCGTCACTGTGTAAAAAACCCAGAGGAAGCTGAGTGAGAGCGTTATAGAATATAAACACTGGGCATGAGTAGAGAACCTGGTCATTGCCAGAACTCCATAATAAATAAATTTTACAAAAGATCTCGGGGCCACTTGTGTGGAACTGGAAAGATTAAGCTTGAGGGTTAGGATGAAAGGAAAGGTTGCCATGAAATATCGAAAATTTATGAGGTGTAAGGTCGAGGACGTGTGGTATATTGAGATCGTTATGTAGGGTTTTGTTGGAGACATAGTAAGGAGCATTTACTACAGTTCGGTGGATTTTGGATTGAAAGGATTGAATGCGACTGATATTCGACTTTTTTGCTGTCCCCCGAAGTTCAAGTCCATAAGTCCAAATGCGTTTAGTGATGGTTTTGTATAGTTAGTTTGGTAGTAGTGATGGAGAAGTTAGTTTTTAATGGAAAGATGAGATGTCCTACTTAGTAATCCATACAATTGGCTGAAGCATCTGTTAAGTTCTTGCCTTTTGAGTGGAGTATGTGGGTTCCATGTAAGTCGTTTTCTAGGTAGAAACCAAGATACCGAACTGTCAACTTTAGGTAGTGGAATAACATTGAAATATATAAGAGGACTGGATTTAAAGATAATGTTGGTGCATTTAAATTCATTTACTTTGATCCGCCAGTCATTGCACTAGTCTTCAATCAGGGATAAGTGGGATTGGTGATAATTGAATGCTATTAAGGGATCTGGATGGGATGAAAGGCTTGCAGTGTTATCAGCGAATGTTGCTAGGAAAGTATTAGGAGTAGATGTATTTAACATTCGAAACTAGCTTTCAAATATTAAAAAAAAAAAAAAAAATCCCTTGGAATTGGCAAAATATGCAACTATCCTAGTGACGTTTAATTAATCATTGATAAATATATCAATGTGTAATAATGTAATAATCATAAATATTACGAGTACACCATATACGTTTATGTATGAAGCGTACAGGAATAAATAAAATCCCTTTCAACAGGGTTGGAACAGCTGGAAAGAAAACACTAAAAGAAATATATATATATGCATTTTTATACATACAAAGAAATATATATGCATTTTTAATAATGGTTTAGGAATTAAAATTCATTTAGTTTAGTTCCGTAAATTCCCAGGATATTGTTATAAGTTCCCTCCTACTGGAAATAATCCCGGCCCATATCACTAATCAGTTCTAAAAAAACAAAACTATTTGATTATATATGGGTCATCTTTACCAGATTTGCTAAATAACTGCAAATGAGATATGTTTTTGTGCACTATTAAGCAATGACTGGTTTTTTTTCAGAGTTTGGCTCAGTATGGCTAGTTAATTTAAAATTGATGAAACCTAAAAAAGTCGTGAATGTTACTATACTATACTCTTTTTCTTACGCATTTTTAAAAGGAATCCCTGCCATACGCTTCTCTTAAAAAATACGAAAATTTGAAGCAATGGTAGTTGAAACGTATAACAACCACAATTACTCATAATAATGGAAAAAATTTTTTGAGTAAAGCGTAAACAAATAGAATGGTAAGTATAGTAACATTCACGAGTTTTTTCCAACAGGGTTTGAACAGCTGGCAAGAAAACACTAAAAGAAATATATATATATACATATATATAAAAGAAAATCCTAGCAATGGTAAAATTGATTAAATTCTTACAATCTACTTGAGAAGACAATAACAAAAAAGCGACAGACTCGTAAAATTCCATTGTCGGCGGCTAAGGGGTGCTAGCGACTTGGTGCCTTATCAGTCCGCAATATCTTACCCTCCCCCCTCCCTCCATCTCAACTCGGACCCTAAGCCCGGGTCTAAAGATTCTTTATTTGACATCTTTGTCGAATGGAAGGTCTTTATTTCCTTCTTTTTTTTCCTCTCAGATTTATGGTCGGTTCTATAGATATAAAATACATTTTATGAAAAAAAATCCGTTCTATTCAAGTGAATGGGCAGTTCATTAATAAAAAGAAATCAGAAAATAAAAGAAGTTATTATGTGGATTTATACGGAGTTTTATTATTTTGTTCCTTCTTTAGTTGGATCTATTCCATTGAAGGTTCAACTCAAAAGTTAGTGGTTGCCATGATTGAATTATAGTTCATCGACATCATGGAAGGAGACATATAGAAAAAAACTGAAGTTCGAAGATTTTTCTATTCCGACAATATTTTTCAATCAGAGCTCCTGATGTGCTTCGAATATCTGCATGATTAAAATCTGTTTTTTTAATTTCTTTTTTTTTTTTTTATCAATTCCGCCCATTAGATTAATCCGAGACATTCCTTGTTACTACACATATAATTACCAAAAAAAAAATTGTGTTCCCACCGTTGCAAACTAAGCTCAAAACTGTCATGTTCAAAGGTTCTCAAATTTTCATGACTGTCTTTTTTTTTTTTTTTTTTTTTTTAAATATTTATTGAAATTATGGTATTGTGGTTTGGGCTAACTCAGGAACTTATGGAATATTAAGGTCTTTATGGATAAGTTTGTTTGTGATAAGTAAGAAGCATTTAGGATTTTTTCTAAGGATTTTGGATTGTAAGGATTGGGTACGAGATGAATTGGATGGTTTAGTGGAGCCCCAAAGCTCAACTTCGTATGTCCAAATTGGTCTAATTATTGTAATGTAAATGAGTCTTTTGTAATTAATTGAAAGGTTGTAACGTTTGTCATGTAAATGTTGAAGTAATCGAAATCGACGGGCAGTTTATTGTCGTTTTCTATCTAGTATGTGGATTCCAAGTTAGACGTTTGTCCAGATGGAGTCCTAGGTAGCGGGTCTGTTCAACGAGGATTAGTGGAACATGGTTAAAGGATACTGTAGGACAGGAAGTTGTTGGTTTACGACGAAGGGTGAAGGTTTTTTTATGGGATTTATTTTGATTCTCCATTTTTGACACCATTCTTGAAGTTTTATGATATGGGATTGGATTGTCAGGGAGGCAATGAAGGAATTATTGTTGACTGATAACACACACTTATCATCAGCATACGTGGTTAGGATGGTGCTAGGATGCGTCGGGATGTCAGCAGACGGTATTAAGGTCATTTTGAAGTGTATAACTGGAAATATAACAGGGAGCTTCTACATTTTTTTTCTTAAATGGTTTAAACTGAAAAGGTTGGTTTCCTTTAACGTTGAATTTTTTTTCTGTTCTCCATAGCTTTGTAAAATATATTCAAAGGAACTCAAAAATAACTTTGGAAATTTAAATTGAACATATTGACTCTATAATATTTAGATTCAGCCGATTACTTAAGTCTTTGACTCAAGAGCTGTTAACTATTACCATCCCTTGCATTCAACCAGACGACTATTAAAGCAAGTTTAACTGAGATCTTTTTTGTTTGTTATTTTAGTTGTTATAGTTGTTATTTTTAAACTTGGATTTTTAAAAATGCATTGATTAGGTGATTGAAAATTACGTAAATCATAATTAGACATACATTTTTTATATTTAATGAATGGGTTGGGAATATAGATGGACAGAGGCTATTAAGAAACTCTTGCGGATAATGGACTGCATTATCAGTGCTCACAACTAAAAGCCTATGAATCATATTTTTATACACAATACCAAAAAGCGAAGGATTGGCATTTTGACAAATAATTTTCACTCGGTAGAAATAATTTTATTTATTTCAACTGTTTGATTTTTTTGAGTTTGGAACAATAAAAGTATATGACCTCGTTTCTGCCACTCAACATGGCAATTTTAAATTATTATTATTATTGCTAAACCTTCCTAGAACAATGAAAATTTTGTATGGATTGTTCAGTAGTTTTACCATTGTAAAGTCTACTGCGGAATGGTGCTAACCACAGATGAGGCGATTTTCATACTTCAGTAGGATACCACCACAAAATTAGATGTTTTTTAATAATTTAATTGAATAAAAGTAAATGTTATAATCAATTTCAAGCTCTATATAACACCTTAACATTGTAACCTCTTATGTAGAATAGCGCTCGCCACCTATCGGTCAATTTTTAAACTTCACTGTTATCCACATATTTTCGCTTCTTTAATTACAAATCAATTGAAAATCAATAGATTTAATTATTTCTAACCCTCCTGGAACTATAAACATAATGTGGTTAAAATTTAGTACGTATTAGTTCTGTAGTTTTCGTTTTTTAATCACAAACGAAAAATAGCTTCTTCTTTTATATAATGGTATAGATAATATAGTCAATTGTTTGAAAAAATCATGAATCTTGTTACAACATATAACATAACCCGACATGGTGATCGATCAAATAAGAAAAACTTACTATGTTCCTAAAATTAAATTATGAATGCAATATTTTAAAATAAAAATACGTATTCCACGCACGTTATCTCTTGAAGGAAACTTGTTCAGTTTTTCCTAATAAAATTCTGCTGAGGCAAAAGGCCTACTTCATTTCCATGTGCCAGGATCAATCATTCATAATTCGACGAGCCTTGGAGTTTACCGCATGAATAAAACATGCCTCGGCGCATAAACGAGTTGAGAAGCTGAAGAGAAGTTTTACTTTTTTTTGGTATATTTCCCTAATGATAATATTATTTAGGTTTTTTAATTACTTAGGTAATTTTGTTATTAGATTTTGGACCTATCTATTGGCGTGATGGAATAATAGATATACTTAATTAACAATTTTTAACCATAGACACGAGGAGGCTACATTAAACTACGAAATTCAGATAAGTGGTACCTTAAACACCTTGTTCCACTCCTCGCGTTCGCAGTGTTTAAGGCGAAACTGTTAAAGAGGATACTTAAAGAATTGATTAATCCTTCCTCCAAGATAGAGCTCCTAGTTAAATTAAATCAAACAAAGTTCCTAGTTATTTACTTACTTATTTAAGGCCTAAATTCTTTACTTACAATGAGGAACTGACATTACCATAATAGGACACGATACCTGCAGCATTCAGTTGAACCAGATGAAGACGAAGATTGAAAGAAGGAAGATAGTAACCATTCAACTCTATTTTGGATTCAGAAACATTTCAAAACACCCTATAGGGACTAACAAAAATTTAAATTTATAAATGCCTTAACTGATAAAGAAACAAATAAATGAACTAAAAGTATTGTCTGACCAACCTGATATCGTCATTTATATAAAAAAAGGGAAGGTTTAGGTGGCTCGCTCATGTGGAACGTATGGGAAGTGATCATCTCCCTAGGAAATTGCTATATGAAAAGCCAGGAGGTGCTCGAAGACGTGATCATCCGAGAATAAGATGGTTGGATGACGTAGAGAAGACTTAAAGCAGTTGAGTTTCAGTCGATTGAAAGCTGTAGCTGGAGGGCAATAGTGCCGAATATAATAATAATAAGAAGAATAAATAAAGGCTTAGCGAACCTGAAGGTTCGATGCAGACACCACCATTTACCACACACTGCCTCCAGCCCACTCCTCCAAAACCCAAATCCGCCAGGGCGGCCCTGACGCAATCCTCCCATCTTCGTCTCGATCTACCCCTCGGTCGTTTAACCCACGGCTTAAAACGATTACTTTTTTAGGAATTCGATCATTACTGAACCCAACGACATTAGATTCCAATTTTAAGCGTTGCGCTGCTATTACTTGAAGTATATTTACCGGATGTAACTCACGCAGTTCCGTATTGTGAAGCCTTCTAAATCTCCTGTTTCTTCATCCTTTTTTGGACCAAACCTTGAGGCGTTGTTCCTCCCTCATCGTAAGCAGCCATGTTTTGCATCCGTAGAAAACTGTTGGTAAGCTGTTGTGAGAGTAAGCGCGAACTGAGTAGTTTTGCGACCAAGAAGTAACAAACATTACCGGGTTTTAACCTAGCCCTTATTTCCTCTTGAATTTCATTTTTCTTTGATAAAATAGACCCTAGATATTTGAAGTGCCCAACGTGTACAGACTTTATCCCGGAAGTATCTACATCACTAGTGCCGAATATAATAATATTAATAATTAACTAATAAATAAACTAAGACATCTGACTCCTCACTCAAACTATAATTCAAAAAGTTTTTAAACAAATAAAAGATTTATAAATACAATGTACTTGTATTTAATTTAAATGATTCTTTCTTGTGGAATTTCTCTGTCCTTTAACGTTTTATTTGTTGAGGTCTCTCTAGACAAAGAGAACCCAGACAGTCTGGTGTGGGAACACAAAAACCGAACAAACGCTGCAATTAACAGGCACGCGATGGTCATTTGGCCTCGGGAGATGTTAAGATATAAACGAAAACTTCCTGCCGGCATTGTTGAAAGATTTTTATTATTTGTAACTAACTGTGCATTATTTTTAATGTATTACCTAACAGACATAATTTACTTGTAAAAATTACCCAAATTATTAGGAGTGGAAATGAGTTTTGAAGCATTAATTTGTATTAGGAAAATATAATAATTCAAAGTATATTTTTTTATTATTACAGAAGTTTTGATTTTTTTTTTTAAATTAAAACATACGCCATACGCATAATTATTAATGGAACTTAATATCTGCTAATAATTATAAATAATTATAAAGAAAAAATAATATTTAATTTAAATTTAAAAATAATATCCTACAGTGACTCTCCTTCTCTGATAATGCGTCTGCGAAATAACTGTATTATCCATTTGAAGAGTGGAATTCCAAAACCATGGAAGTCCATTTTCGAAAATTTTCACAGCTGGTCGATAACGATAAGGGTTTGACTATAATAGAAAGAGGGCTTATTTTATTTTTTTAGGGTCGTTTTCAATGAGATTTAACTAATTTTGGGAGAAAACCTTTCACCTAAACATAATCTAGTAGAAAAACTATTAAAAAACAAAATCTGAAAATTATTGTAATTCAACGGATCATTTACTAGTATAATTTTTATCAACCCATGCTGAAACTACCTACTTGGATTTCCATAGAAAAAAATAATAAAATATAAAGAAAACTGGCAGATTAAGAGTAGGTATATATATATATATATATATATATATATATATATATATATATATATTTTTTTTTTTTTTTTTTTTTTTTTTTTTTTTTTTTTCTAAATATGCTTAACCTAATAGGAAAAGCATTAAATTTTGAGTCGTGTTTTCTTCAAAGCTTAGATTCAGAGTATGTTCGATCTCGAATATAAAAACAACACATATTAAAGTGATCCCAAAAAATAATATATCGCCCTAATTTTAAACATGATGCCATTAAACTTTTTTATTTGTTGTTTAATTTTTTATTAAAATCCACTTCTCCCTTAAAAAATATTTTATCAAGTATTAACTAATTTTTTTACATCATACATTAAAGGGGAGTGAATTTTTAATTTTATTATTCAATTTTTTTTAAAAAAAAAAACTATTAAACTTCTAACTTAAAAGTTGTTGTTTTTGTGCTGAGTCCCGGCTTCAACAGCAGTCGCCAAGAGACCATGCCTCCTGCGGCAACCATCTAGTTCAGAGCGCAAATACTGCCATCATCCCATCATAATTTCCTAAATTCACTAGTTAAGTTAAAAAAAAAAAAAGATTATATAATAATTAAAATTCAGCACACAATAAAGTAGTTTTAAACATTCTATGTTTATTTTATTTGACATGATTATGTCTTTTTTCCTGGGGAACTATTTTTTTTCACATTCAAATATATATATATATATATATATATATATATATATATATATAAGCTCTAGCTCTGTTGGTGTTGCTCTTATCGAAAATTTGGCGGCAGTAGCCTCGTCAGAAATTTAATGAAGAATACTTTTTGGTATAAACATTTGTTGCTAGGACCTACCGTTTGGGAGCTATATTGATTCGAATGAAAAAACGTCACATTGTATCGTTATTTCAATAATCAAATATGTAGGTTTTTTCATCCTCAAAAAAATGTAACATTTTGACATGCTCTAGCTCTGTTTGTGTTGCTTGGGTCTTAAATTTAACTGTGACTTTCTTGTCAGAAATTTAATGGAAAACACTTTTCGTTATATAGCATCTGTCGCTAAGACCTACCGTTTGGGAGCTATACTGGTTTGAACGTTAAAAGTCGTTTATTTATTGTGTTGGGACTTTTTTGACACGCTCTAGCTTAGTTTGTGTAGCTCGGACCGAAAATTTGACGACAGTTTCCTCGTCAGAAACAGTATATTATAGGTAGATATATCCATAATCTATTGATTTTCCCAGTCTGGGAGAAATTGAGTTTCACATCGAGGAAGCCCCAACAAAAATTATAAGTGTACTATTTTTTTGTACATAATAGATGCTGATGAAAATTATTATTAAATTAGGAAAAATACATTATTATTATTATTACATACCGCTATATTTTTCTTTTTAAATAAGCCATGAGTGTAACTAATTATTCTTGAAATATCAATGTTTCCAGTTACCAGGTTTTTTTCTCCTTGCTGTTTGGTCTATCCAATCAGAGTTGTTTGTCAGAGCAGACACTGTATAGGTTAAGCCGTGGAGATATCTACAGGCTACAAGCAGACATTGTATACCCAGAAGCGCGGATTCCAGACGGTCAGACAAAGCCTAAACGATAACTGATGGCTATAGACAACAAGGCTAAGACAGTCACCACACCTCGGCCTGTTACCAGCTGTTTCCGACTCATCTATATCAGTCCTATCGTCTATATATATCCATTTCCTTTTATACGAATGTATATCTATAATATTATATAAAAGGACAAGACATTTTTAAATATAGTTTTACAAAGGTTTATCAATAATAAAATCTACCAATTTTTAATTAGTTTGTTTATAAAAAAGCGACAGTATGCGGAAACAGGAGAGTTTGAATTTGATAATAAAATTTGACAATATTCATGTCAATTATTTTTAACAATTTAAATAATTATTTGGTGGATCCCAGTGAAGTTTGAAAATCGACCGATATGTAGTTAGCACCATTACGTACTCGTGATTGAGTTCACGATGGTAAACATTTGGAACCGATTAGTTCAAGAAAAGATTTAACAATAATAAATTCTACAAAAAAAAAAAAAAAAAAAAAAAAAAAAAAAAAAAAAAAAAAAAAAAAAAAAAAAAAAAAAAGAAAGAAAAAAAGAAACTCCCTGAAACAGGCCTAAGAGTAATAAACTGGAAACTCAAAATCAATTCCCGTGTGGACAATGTAGCTATGCTAGCAGATTCGGTAGAAACAGCGATAGACTAGATCAGGGGTCTCCAAACTTTTCAGGCTTCGGGCCATACTGATTACTTCCAAGGATTCTGAGGGCCAGTACCTTTTTAATTTTCCTGCCAGGATAATTTCTAGACTGTACGCCGAGTAGGCGCCCTGAGCGTTCATACGCTTGTTAAATTCGCTAGTTTAATCACTATTGTGTTCTACTGTATTGTCACGACCACGACACTTGACTGGTCATCTGGTGGGTACACGTGGAAATTTGTAATAGTCAAGTAAAATAGGGTTTGACGAAGAAAAAACTGCCGAACTTTAATTCTCAACGGATCTTTACGTTTTTTTGGTTTGCAGAATCCGAATCTGAAGTTTGCTACCACATCCGTCGGCTTCAGTCCCAAAACCGCCCAAAATACCCGTTTCTTTCGGTTTTTATACGTATAACACGACAAAGAAGCGTTTTTCGAAGAATTTCTTTTTATATTACTTGTAGCTGGAACCAGTACCTACAAAAATAAAAAAACACAATCCGCAATCGGTCCATTTTTTCGCGAACTTATGGTTGTGGGAAAAGTTGTAGAAATTGGCCAACTTGTGGTCAGTCACACTTCTCCGAGGAAACACATTTGTTGTACTCTTTTGGCTATAATTCCGAAACTTTTAGTCCAATCTAAAATTACTTGTTTCACCTTAAAGCTGGTTTAATTGACTATTAAACTGTATATATGAAGTTTTAATCAAGTCTAAAATTTCACAACAGTACGCGCTTTTTATTTAGAAATCAGATTGAGAATTACTTTATTTAATCTTAAAGGTGATTAACTTTACTATTAGACTATTACATATAAAGTTTTAATAATGTCCCTTAAAAGCACGCTAAAAAAAACCCATACTGCTGTGAAATCCACGTTTTTTGCACATTTTTCACTATAACTCTGAAACTATTCATTCGATCTAAAATTTTGTTTTTTTATATAAAGTCTAGATCTAATATATGAAACTTTGATTAAATCCCTTAAAATACATATGCCATCACATTAAAATTCCCTAACATTTGTGAAATACAAGTTTTTTTGGAACATTTTTTGCTATAACTCGGAAACTATTTGTTTAATACAAAATTTCGTTTTTTCTTCTGATCGCTGGGTTAATTTACTATTTAATCCTATATTAAATCCCGTGAAACACCCCACACCAGCCCACTGAACATGTCATAATTGTCATAATTTACCAAAACATACATATTTAGGATTCTGGCGTCGGTGTTTCACTCAATTTAATATAAATTATATACATAAAATCTAATAGTAAATTTAACCAGCTTTAAGATGGAAAAAAGAAGTTTGGGAGCGGACAAATATTTGCAAAGCTACAAATATGCCAAAAAAAACATGGATTTAGCAAGAGTACTGGATTTTTAGCGTGCTGGCATGCTTAATTTAAGTGACTTAATTATATGGATTCAAATTGTAAATTTAACCAGGTTTAAGATGAAAAAAAGTTAGCCAATTTCTACAATTTTTCACAAGACCATAACTTCAGGAAGATGGCCCGATTTTGGAGTTGTACCTTTTATTTTCGTAGGTACTGGTTCTAGCTACAGTTAATATAAAAGACATTCCTCGAACATCGCATCTTTGTCGTATTATAGATAAAAAAAACCGAAAATAATGGGTGTTTTGGGTGGTTTATTTTTAGATTTTGGGTATGAAACCGATGGCTGTTGTGGTAGCCAACTTCAAATTCGGATTTAGCACCCCATAAATACATTTGATCCGTTGAGAATAAAGTTCGGCAGTAATTTCTTGAAAACGGACTTTTGCAGCCTTACTTTACTGGACTATCATTGAATTTGAAAGAGTGATCAAAAGTTTTTTTAAATAAAAAGAATCGTGATCCATACGAATTACAAAATAGCTAAAGGCTGTTGAAAGTAGCATTCTACTTCCGTCGATTTAACAACACATATAAATGACCTGAATTTGAGGTTGCGAGCAGAAATCTAGCTTTATGCACTTATATCAAATCTTTCCTCAGAAAATAATACTGTTTCAATCACAATCACACCATCAATTTTGCCAATTTTGATACTCGTTTCTCAGACTTTGATGTCATTGTGATCAAAATGAAGATTTTTCAAAATCCTTTTGATACGGGCATAGAAACAATAGCCCCAAGACTTTCACTTGAAATTATCGATCTACAATGTAGTGTTATATTTAAGAACAAATATCAAAATTCATCTTTTTCGGAATGTCATAAGAATCTTCACTGGCACAATTTGATAATTTGCCTAAATATACTTGTGAGCTGTTATCTGTTTTTGGTTCTACCTACTTGTGTGAAAAAATGTTCTCCAAAATGAAGTACGTAAAGAATGTTTACAGATCTACGTTAACCGATGAGCATTTTAAATCTCTCTTAATAATTGGTACAAGTAAAATTGTTCCACAACCACAAACAGTCAGTGGAAAATCACAATTACATAAACCTCATTAGTATTTTATATATTATAATGTTTATATATATGTATATATATATATATTATATATATATATATATATATATATATATATATATATATATATATATATATATATATATATATATATATATATATATATATATATATATATATATATATATATATATATATATATATATATATATATATATATATATATAAGTTAAATAGACTGAAGAACTAAACTTTAAAAAAAAGAAATAAAAGGGATAATGAAACGCACGTAATGACTGTTAAAGAATAACTGGTTTATTGCTCTGATGCAGCTCTATTTATACAAGTACATTGTTTGTTGTGACTAGAGATAGGATTAAGGCTAATACTAGCCTGCTTCGGACCTTGACTTCCCCCCGCCAGTTTATGACCATCCTTCATAAACTTCAACTTTGGGCACTTAATACCAATACGGTATTAAGGAGTCCAGAGACTAATCCCCTCATGGTCAAAGGTCGAAGCAGATAGCGATACATAAACAACCTAATCCTATCCTGTCCATAGTTCTACCAACTAATTCTCTACACATATTAAAACTACTATCTTAATTCTCTATGATACAAAGTACAATAAAGAAAACTTTACACCATAATCCTTAACCTAACATAGTACAAAAGTAAAACTTTATTTACATTATAAAAACAATACTTAAACTTAACTTACAACTAAACATTCATCCAAAACTAAAATGAACTCCTTTTAAAATAAAACACACGCACACTCACACACACACACAAAAAACAAAAATTTCCTCTGTACAAAAATAATAAATCTCTTTCCTCTTATTTACAACTCCACATTACCCCTACTATATACAATAAAATTAATTTCACATGAACAAAATTTTCTCAAAATTTAAAAAAACATTTTTCTACAAACAAAAAAAAAAAAAAAAATTACAAAAATAAAATTCTTCTTCCGTTGCTGGCAACGGACCACTCACAGATCAGGGTATAACCTGTTCCTCAATAGGAATTCTCAATTGTTCCATATGCACATTTCTCCGCTTTCGCGGCTCTTTGACGCTCTCCAGCGTCACCACGTTGTGCTCTCTAATGCAAACTACCCGGAATGGCCCTTCATACCTACAAATCTCTTTCCCTCGATTTGTACTCTTTTTCCTATAGACGACCATCCCGATCTTGATTTTCCCCGCTACATCCCTTACCTTTACGTTTTCCCTCTCAACCCTTTGTCTCTTTTCTTTGAGTATGCGCTCACGCGCCTTCCCCCATAGCTTACCGAATGCCCAACGACGGTTGGTAATAAAATTTACCATTTCCTCCCCTACTACGGTGTCGCGGAAGTCCCGGCGTCGCTCCCGGAGCCCAAAGACGATCTCCACCGGCGAATATCCCGTCGAGCTGTGGATGGAACCGTTATACGCCGCAACCGCCTTTTCCATCGCGATGTCCGGCTCTAGCCCCTTCTCAACCTGATATATTCGCAGGTGGTCACTAAGGGTCCCATGAAGCCTCTCAATCCCCCCTCTGCCCTTGGGATGCCCTGGGGTATTGATATGCCACTTAATATCTAACTCTTTGGCCTCCGCCCTGACCAACGCGTTGTCGAATTCTAGACCCCCGTCCGACGTGATACGATCCGGGATCCCGTATGATCCCAATACCCCCAATACCGCCTCCGCCGATTTGGCCTGCACGAGATGAGCTAGGGCATATTTACTGAATACGTCGAAGATAGTAACCCACTGGTACCCCCGCCACTTAAACGTATCCACTTGGAGGTCCGATAAGGGGAACGCTACCGTAGGTGTCTCTTCCTGTACCCACCCTGGGGGATGCCGGTCGTATTTCGTGGTGAGGCATACCTCGCACGACCCAATGACCTCTTGGATCGTCCGCTTCATGCCCCACCAGAAATACCTCCGTTTTAATGCTTGGAGAGTCTCCTGTGTCCCACGGTGGTTCGTCTTCCCCTGGTGGTATGACAGGGTGACCTCCTTCTGCCTCTCGACGTCCTGTACCACCTCTACCGACCTCAGGCACCTAATAAAAGTTCGGTCGATCCCTATCTTCTCCTCCTTCCACAGCCTCTTAACCCTGTCCCATATAGTGGCATTCCCGATATAGAGGTGATATGTCCTTCCCGCCTTAGTCACCCCGCGCAGTAGTCTCACCATTGACTCCTCCCTAATCCCAGGCTCCGTCCAAATGGTGACGACCGTGCTCTTCCCATATTTCGAAAAGTCCGCCTTTGGGAGACCCTCAGTCCTGGTTTTCCAGATGATCTGGTCTTTCTTATTTTTACTATCTCATCTACTTCTTCCATGTCTGAGGGCCTCTCATCAGCGGAGCTTTCGTCTTCTTGGGGATCCTCTATACCACTGCGCGTCTCATCCTCACCTTCTCCCTCCGGTGTCCACTCCCTAAGAAACTGTCGTATATCCCCCGACGGTCCCGGTTCGTCCCCCTCAACGGCATTTATCATTAGTGCGCGCGATAACCAATCCGCAACCACGTTCTCTTTCCCAGGCTTGTACACTATCTCGAGATTGTATTGGCTGAGGAACTCCTTCCATCGCGTTACTCTTGCGGAAGATTCCTTTAACTTACCAATCCACTGTAACGGTCTATGGTCCGTGTGGACCCTAAATCTCCTTCCAAAGATATACGGACGGAAGTGATCCACAGCCCACACAATCCCGAGTAGTTCCCTCTCTAACGCGCTATACCGCGTCTCCGCGTCCGTCAACCTTCGGCTCGCATACGCTACCGGCCTCTCCCCTTTCTCGTTCTCCTGTGATAATACCGCCCCCAACGCGTATTCGCTCGCATCCGTAGTTACGGTAAACACCTTATTGAAGTCCGGGAAGGCCAATACCGGCTCTCTCTGCAACTCCTCCATGCAGCGCCTGATGTTATTTTCCATTTCCGGTGTGATAAAAATTTTCCTGCCCTTCTTCAATAAGTTGTTTAACGGAACTAAGAACCGCGCCATCTCGGGGATGAATCGACGATAGTAGTTCAGGGAACCCAACAGCCGCCGTATGCCCTTAACGTCCCGCGGGATTTCCATTCTCGCAATGGCCTCTACTTTCCCTTTATCCGGCTTCACCCCGTCCTCCGATATTGTGTGCCCCAGGAAACTTATCTCGCTTTCCCCCCAGACGCGACTTTTCCGCCGATAGTTTCAAGCCAAACTCCCGAATTCCTCCGAATACCGCCCTAAGATGTGCCAGATGCTCGCCCTCCGACTTACTGAAAACCAAGAGGTTCATCCATATAAATCTGGCACATACTTTCATCCAAACCCCTAAGGAGCTCGTCCATTATTCTTTGGAACGTAATGGGCGCGTTCTTAAGCCCGAACGGCATTCGGGTGAACTCGTAATGACCTCGCTCGAAGGTGAAGGCCGTCTTACACTGGTCCCTGGGGTTCATTCGGATCTGGTGGTACCCGGCTTTCAAGTCTAATGTGCTAAATATCCTAGCCCCACTTAGCCTATCCAAAATGTCCTCGAATCTGGGGATGGGGTATTTCTCGTCCCGGGTGTTTTCATTGAGTTTGCGATAGTCGATGACTACCCTGTACTTCTCCTCCCCGGGGGCACTCTTTTTCCTCACGGCCCAGAGCGGACTATTGTAGGGGGAAGTGCTATCAACCACGATTCCTTGACGTTTTAAGTCCTCTATCTCTTCCCGGATATGCCTACGGAGCGCTTGTGGGTATCTCCTCTCCTTGACGTACGTGACCCGCTCCTCCTTCAACGGGATCTCGTGCTCCGCCCTACCGGTGACGCCCAACTTATCACCCTCCTTGAAAAAGATGTCATTGAACTCTTTTAAAATTTTCCCCCTCCAGTCTTCCGCCCTGTTCACTACTCCAATTTGCCCTTTTTTTTCCCCCTTTTAACACCGAGCAACACCTATACCGCTTTTTCCCAATCCTAATACTCCACCTCCCCTTTTTATTGCTCACCCTGGCTCCTACCTTTTCCAATAAATCACAGCCTATAATACCATTATACGACTTGGCCATTTCCCCTATTACATGGCATACTAGTTTCTCCCCTCTATCCGACCATTTTTCTAAACCCATCTCTACCTCCCCCTCAATGGTACAAGGGCCACCCAAGGTAATCAACTTACAGGAACATGCCCTTACCTGGAGTGCTCCGTTGCAGCCACTAAACTGCTCCGCCGCTCGCCGACTCAGGATGGTGCTGGAGCTCCCTGTGTCCACCAGGCACCTCACCCCTCGCTCCACTCGGATAATAGGCAGACCGCCGCTTCTCGCCCTCACGTTGTGTACCTCAATGATGCGGTCGCCTCTCCTCGGACACCCTCCTCAGGCCGCCACACGTCCAGGTTGTGCCGCTCTCCTCCGGCCGCTCCGCTCCCGTCTGCTGGTTCCCTCGTCTCCGCTGCTCCCTGGTCCTGGGTCCTCCCTCTCGGTATCCGACACCTCGGATGTCTCAGAAGATCTCGGGGATTCTGGCCGTGATCTCTGTCTCCTCCAGACCCTGTTGATTTCCATGGGCTCACCCCGAGGATTCTCCTTCCGTCTAAACATGTAAGGGCATTGCCTCGCAATGTGCCCTTCATTCCCGCATTCAAAGCACTTTGTGCGGGGACATTGTGCGACCAAGTGCCCAGGCTTGCCGCACCCGTGGCACCGCCGGTCCTCTCTCTTACTGCCAGTAGCCGGTTTTCTTGGCCCCGGCTTCCGAAGTTCGGCTCTCCTTGGCTGATCGGCTCTCCTCTCGGTTTCTCTGCTTCTCCACGGTGGGCCTCGAGGTCTTCGGTGCACCACCTCGGTCCAGCTCCTTTCTTCCTCCCGTTCCAGCCGGCATTCTTCTTCGCGGGCGCCCATATCCATAAGTTCTTGGGCGCACTCTACGAATCCCTTGTCTCGGGGGAAGTTCTCCTTCTTCCCCGTTTCTCGAGCTAACTGCACCTTAAGGATGGTTGCAACAAAAGCCATCCTTGCTTCTACCTCCGGTGCGCTTGCTGTCTCCCTCATTTTATCGGTCACTTTATTGAATTTTATTAGGAGCTCACCTGCATAGCGCCCGCTGCTCTGCCGAGGATGCCTGCTTTCCCTGAAGAGTTGAAAGAGGTCTTCTTCCGGCGTCCATCTTCCTCCGCCGTACGCCTTCTTCAATCTCTCTTTGATGACTTCCCAGGGCGTTTCTTCATCCGCCTGGATTAAATTCAGGACGCTCCTCTTCACCCTGCAAATGAGGTCTGCCCGCAGAGATTCCGCGTCGTGGCCGTCCAATAAATCTTCTGCTCTCTTGGCCTCTATCCTCGCTAGCACTCTATCAACACTCTTAATAAAGTGATTGAGCTCACCTGTTTCCCCGGTGAACCTCTCTATGTCAGAGACCGCTTTTCTGAGGTCCTGAGCAGTGGCTGTTCTGACCTTGAGCCAGGCGAGTGTGTTGGCATGGGCCTCAGCCATCGTCTCTCTTGGAAGTGGTTGCAATCCGTTGTTCACCTGTAGAATGGGTGGCCTCAGGATGCTGTTCTCTTCCATCCGCACTCTTCTGACCGGAAAAGAAGAAAAAGAAAAAATTCTCCTACCTCGGTCCTCTGCTCCTCGTGTTCCCGGGTTTCGGCACCAGTTAAATAGACTGAAGAACTAAACTTTAAAAAAAAGAAATAAAAGGGATAATGAAACGCACGTAATGACTGTTAAAGAATAACTGGTTTATTGCTCAGCTCTATTTATACAAGTATTGTGTTGTGACTAGAGATAGGATTAAGGCTAATACTAGCCTGCTTCGGACCTTGACTTATATATATATATATATATATATATATATATATATATATATATATATATATATATATATATATATATATATATTAATATATTTATATATTTATGATACTAGTTGGATTCATTTCAATTTTTTGTTAGTGATTGTGCTTAAGTTAAATTCTATGCGTATTATACATGTTACTAAGTGAATAAAATTGAGTTATTATTATTCTGATTTTTTCTTTTTATCTTATCACAATTATAAGCCAATATAAATGTAAACACACTTCCACGCCCAAACGACAACTATGAGCCACTGTGTTCGACTGCGCGTTCACTTTGAATTGCCTACCACTATCGGATCAGGCAGATACATTCTGTTCGACGGTTCACATCTGAACAAAATAAGGGCGAACAGGTGTTCATTCGGGGCCAATGCTGAAGTGCACCTTAAAGCTGTCGCGGGCCGGATAGATGTCACTGGCGGGCCGTAGTTTGGAGACCCCTGGACTAGATCATGCCCTCCAATCTACAGCCTAGAAGACTGGCCTTCAGTTGTCTTAAGAGAAAACAGTGTTCATGACAAATGACAAATCTGCACCAGAATTCTTATCTATAATAGGGTTCGTAAAGTCAGAGAGTTCAAATATAATTTGGGGGAACGGATCAGTGAAGACCTCAAGAACAACAAAGCATTTGAAAAAAGGATTAGGAAACTGGATATTGCATACAATCAATCCAAAAATATTTACCAGAAGAAATCCATATCCATCAAGGCGAAATTAAGGCATTATAACTCTGTAATCAGATCTATCAGGGGAGCAAACCTCATACAGAAACTAGAGGTCAAGGAAAGAACTATCTTGAGGAAGATCTTAAGACCAAGGATCATAAATGAAGTAAGGTACATCATGCCCAACGATGATCTGTACCTAAAACAAGATCCTCTTATGGACAACTTTCATCTCTTATTACTTTCATCAAGAGATGCCTACAATTCTAGGGGCACCTTGAGAGAATGAACGAGTCAAGATAGACCAGCATCATCTACACAGCCAGCTCCTGCAAGAAAACATCATTGTGGTACAAGCAGCACATCTCTGAATCCCACATTCAAGACAGACAAGCTTTTCGGAAAATGTTGGAGGAAAACCCGCATATAAACCTTAAGAAAGGGCAAAGAACAAAGATATCTGAAACAGCTAAACAACTTCAAAGTAAGAAAATGAAAGAAATATCGGCTAGGAAGAGGGATGTCAAGAACCTGACCAATTCCAACTCACTTAGCTTAAAACAATTTTGGTTAACCCACATAGTCCATAGTTCGCTTATTCGAAAGAAAAAAAATTATAAAAACAAATATTTAAATGTACAATGTTGAGTGGCAGGAACGAAGTTGGCAACACTGTCATATACTTTTATAGTTAGAAATTAAAATCCAACGAGATGAAATTAATAAAATCAATATAAATTATTACCAATCAAAACTTTGATCCTTTGCTTATCCTTTATATATATATATATATATATATATATATATATATATATATATGTATATATATATATATATATATATATAATCATATGTATTTAGAGATATGGTATGGATAATGATGCAGCTTGAGACGGGTGCATAATCCTGGAGCCACCGCTTCAGTGTACCGAATGCACCAGCTGCTTTCTAATAACCTTTGCAAGAGCTCTCCTTCACCCCGCGCTCTCTGCATTCAGTTTTTTTCATAACGGTATGGTCTCCAGCGGCCTCGCCTCTCCTTAAATAATCTTCAACTTCAATCTCATTCTTCATATAATTATACTATGTTTTCAGATAGCTGGATATGTACGCTATAAGAATAGATGTAAATCAAGAATTCAGATTTCTCATTTGGCTTTTATAACTCTTCTTTAAGATTTATATTCCAATGATCAAAAGACAATTTTAATAAAGATAATATGCGTAAATGTGGAATATTTTCTGAAAATAAAATAGTTTAGTGTGCAGTTAGGAGTAAACAGAAACGAAAGAACCATTGATTCCACTTTAAAGAATCATTGATGGAGTACCGAAGTTTCGGCCTCCATTGCAAGCCTTCTTCAAGGCTTGACAAAGCACACAATTTGACAAATAAGGATAAAAGGATAAGCCATTACTTTCAAATTATTTGTATTTTTTTCTTTTTATTTTGCTAATTACCCTCCGTCGTCATATTATTTTCTTTTTTTTTCATTAAAACCCTAAAAAAGTCTAATAATGTTGGCTGAAACATTAAAAACTATTTAGATTGGATTTGTTTTCCATCTAAATTTTTTTCCTGGCTGCATCCTAGTCACTTTTCTTCATGTAATTTTAAGATTGTTTCAATGAAATAGTTTTTGCAAAGACTGTGAGGATAGTCAGCGTATATACTACCAATTCAAACTACATTATAGCTCGTTTTTGATAACTTATCAAGCCAACGAATTATCATTTTTAAAAGTATTTTTGATTTTTACCCGCAATATTGGAGTACAATGTTATAATTTATGTAAAGTGTTATCAATAAGACTCCACGTAATTGTACTAATAATTTTTAAAATTGCTGTATATACATAAGTTTTTATTCTTGTATATTTTCCATAATTTTAATTCAAAGTAGGACTATTTGAAATATTTATCTGGACATTTAAACAAATAAAATCGTTCAGAACTAATCCACATTTTGGTTTAAAACTGATGAAGAATGTTTAACAAAAGGATAAAGAAAAAAAAACACAACCTCAATCGAATCCCGCATGTCATAAGTATCAGACCGAGACCGCTTTTGAGAGTACAAAGTTATAATTTATGTAAAGTGTTATCAATAAGTTTAAATCAACCGGTATACGTAATTGTACTAATAATTTTTAAAATTGCTGTATATACATTAGTTTTTATTCTTGTATATTTTCCATAATTTTAATTTAAAGTAGGACTATTTGAAATATTTTGGACATTAAAACAAATAAAATCGTTCAGAACTAATCCACATTTTGGTTTAAAACTGAATAACCTTTGCAAGAGCTCTCCTTCACCCTTTTAATGATTTTAAAAGGTAAAAAATTACTGCTATGCGTGATAACATCATTGAGGAAACAATGCTTATTAATTGCATGCTACAATACATGATTCTTATCGATAAATAAATACAACTTCAGTTCTTTAATTATGAGAGCGGGCGTAGCTTCATCAGGGGATCTAGTGTATCTATAAAGATATGTTCTTAACTTTATGATATTTGTTTCTTATAATCCTTTCTCGGTTTGACCTACATTAGTGTAGGTAATGATAAGCATATCTAAATTGCGTGTTGTAGTGCACCTAACCTCATCTTTTGAGAATTAGGCACTGCATGAATATAATTTTTTATAATTATCCTCAATTCAATTTTGTTGTATAAAAAAAAATGTTTGATAAGCGATCATAGCCAAATTCGATTGATATTTATAACTATTTAAAACAAGCCCTCTTCAGATTATAGCGTAGTTTATACAACAAAGGCCCGAATAATCAACAAAGAGGAACATAACAATAAACAAAGCAGAGGATCCAAAGAAACAAATAAAACAGAGATAATAACAGAAGTTGAGGATGACTGGGACAGGGCGATGAAGGATATCCAAGGGAGTGGGTGCAGAGAGGAAATACCAATCCAGGCAATATTTATCTCTCAGTCTGTAATCTGACAGTTCGTTCCCCTTCACTATGTTCGGCCTCTCCTTTTAAATTTAGATGCTACCATTTAATATTAATTTTTACTTTGTTTAAATTATTTTAATGAAAATAAATTGTGTCACCTTTTAGGACTTCACCTTTTTTTTAATTTTGTAACTCCACATCGTCAGTAATATGTAATAATTTTATAGTTTAAAAAGACTAGAAAAGCACGCTTTTATTGCAGACCTAACTAAAAAGCTAAATCTAATGAAAAATTTGCAGCAGACAGATCTTTTACTTTTTAGAGTTAAAGGTTCGAAGCTATTTTCCCTGTACTATTCGTGATTTCTTTGTAATTTTAACACAGTTTATCCAAAATCAACAAACAATTTTTATTTTTTGACATATCTCAGAGTATAAATGTGCAAATTTTTACTTTAAAAATCCTATCATACACAAAGTGTAACGATCTAAAACTTTGAGTATATTGCATTTTTTTTTTATTTTACATGCCATTTCTGCGTTATAGACTCTTAAACATGACCGATATTAACTTTTTGTGAAAGTTTGAAAAATTCTTCAATGTTTAAGCTTAAGTGATGTCTTTAGACGTAAAATTTAATACACTCTATTTTTTTAAAATAAAACATCTTTTGATTGAAAGAATTTTTCTGTATATTTTTTTCCGAAATCTGAAAAAAAAGTTCAAAGTGTTTGGTTTTTTTTGCCTCTTCCTCCAAACATTTTCCCCTTATCAACTTTAGTTTCATTTTTTGAATTTTATTCTCAGGACCCATCTGGGCCATATATAACATAAAACCTACTACTCCACCTTTAGCAAGGCAGACCCCCCATTTCGGGGTTAATTTAACCAGACTAATTGTAAGTGAAAACTTAAGAATAAAGTTGTGCAATTGTTGTATTGTTGACCTTGAAAGGTGTGCAAATTTTCAAGTTAATCAGATTGGTGGAAATTGGTGAAAATTACGATGAAACATTCCGTTAGATACAGGTCAAGTTAATAAAAGCGTATTAAAAATAACAAATGAAGAAAAATCGTTTTTTTTTTGTTTTTTATTCCGTTCGTTTACGGTTGTTTTCTACAATGCCTTATGGAAAAATTTCGAATCTTATCGTCACTTAAAAGACCAAAATCAGTGATGACATTTTTACGAATTTTTGTTTTACCACAAGTAGGCCTTGTAGCCTTATTAACCGAACAAATTTAGTAAACGAACGAAATAAAAAATGCGTTTTTTCAAATCGTTAGTTTTACATAGTGGTGACGATGTATTTTATTAATGTATATGTATATTTCAATAACGACAATCATTGAATGTGTTGATATACAAAAAGAAAAATATTGCGTAAAGATATCGAAGCACAGCTCCACCAAAATCTTAAATCCTGCACAGCACCCATATATCGAATTAGCTCATTCACTTCAAGTTTCATATTCATCCATAGGTATAACCTTCATATACATTATAACCTTCTAATTATTATAATAAATCTAATTATTGTTACCTTAGTTAAATTAATTGTTGTTCTTACACACAACTAACACTAGATAGTATTAAAATATTATTTCGAAGTGTAATATTGGTATCTATCCATGTCTCGTTGCCTTATAACTAAGGTTATGATATTTATAATTTTCAAATGAGCGAATAATCACCTTCGTGCTGCGAAAAAGGCATTTGAATTCATTGTAAACTCCAAAAAGGAACAACTATTCCCTGAGACTACTTCAGCCTTAATTTTTTTTCAAAATTTATTTTCATGGATGATCTGTGTTCCATCTTACAAATTTAATCCACCTTCTCATTGATCTGGAGGCCTCTTTATTTAACCTACATTCCAAGTAATAAAATATATGCTTAGAATTTATTCGATTTTCTTAATCCAGCAGTGTTTGACCGTTGATTTAAATTTCATAGTAGTCTTTCCCATCTGGCAAGAATATGTTTATAACTCGTCCTTTCTATCTTGAAGCAAATAAAACCTTACAGACCAATAAGGGAGAACAAAATAATATGAACTAGAAAGTTATATTTCATAAAATGTTGAATTTTGTGAAAATATTTTTCAACTTAATATATGACTTTATAAATAATAATAAATTACTTTAAAAAAATTAAATATTTTTCCTACAGGCTTCTAGTCGATTTAGTAATATAAAATAAAAAATATATATAAATACTTATCAAATAATACAGTAATGAAAGAACCAACTTATCAACCCTTTGTTCCCATTTTTGGCTGTGTCTGCATAGAAAGTGTTTTCCCATTTAGAGTTCTATAGAAAAAACTTAACAGAATAAAATCTGAAATCAGGGCCAGGTTATTAAGTTATTGTTTTTAGAATTAAGATGGATAGTATAAAAAATAAAGATAACATTATTAATTTAGTATAAACAGTTTATACAAAACAACACAATTGTGGTGTAAATTTTATAAATAGCAACGCATAACAACGTACTTTCATATTACTACTTATTCGATCCAATAGTTTAGACCTTGAAAATATGAATAGAAAAAAATTGAACAATGGAAAGAAAGGATAAGTGCGGATAATAATAAATAAGTGAGTAGAATGGACAAGAGACCGGAAGGATCGAGGTGGGGGTTAGAGGAGTCTAGAAACCGGTTCTCTATCTCTGAATATATTAAAACCTCTTTAACTGGACTAAAATCTATCTCTGGTTATGTGTATATACACACAGAGACCTATATGTGTGTATATATTTTAATTTATAAATAAATTTTACCGAAAGCACGTGCACACCCCGTCTCATATGTAGAACAAATAATGACTTTACAGTCAAGTACTATTATTAGTAATTCTCTTCCCATTTAACTTTTTACAACTGATAAGAAAAATTGAAAAATCGATTGGTTTTTGAAAGATATAATTTTTTTTAATAAAAGTAAAAATAGCATTTGCCATTAAGGATAATTTTTCCTCGTTTTTTTTAAGTGATGGTCGGACAGTTTTCTCAATCCTTTACTGTTTGCAGCTAGACAGTACTTATGTATTTTTGAATACAATGTTCATTTTACACTTGCACCTCATTCTTGTGAAAGAAAAGAAAAATTATCGGTCCTGCAAGGATTAGACGTTTTGCATCATCCTGCGCATTGCCTAGATATTGCAGCTTCAGCTTAACAATTGCTTAATTGCATCTTGTAATTGACTTGTTATGAACAATGGCTTATTTTTAAAAAGCAGTATAGTTATAAGGATAATTACAAGGACGTAAAAATTGGATGTGAAGAGTTTTTAGCTCCAAAAACAAAGAAATGGTACCAGAAATAAATTCAAAACTGGCAGAAAGATGGGTGGAACTAGTTTAAAACATTATACTTTACTTAGAAAAGTAGTAAATATTCAATAATTTTTAAAATATGGGCCATTCCCCCATTATATACGAATTTCTCTCCTGAAGCGAACATGAAATGAAGTTTCTACATGAAATTTCTTGTAACTCAAATGTAACAAGCAGCTGCAAGATACTTATGTCTTAAACGTTAATTAGTTTTCCGATGGTTATTGATTTGTTTTCATGTTTTTTTATTATAATAACTTTATTCACAACTGTACAAAATGGACAACTGAAGTTACTTTAAAACAACAGACATGATCAGGCATGAGCGAGTCAACACCCAGTGGCACATTCTCCAGGCGTGAAACTAAATTATTAGGGATTAGACTAGGGGATCCCTCATCCACTTCCTTTTCAGCCTCCCTTGAGTTATGTCAGGAATTTTTACTGTTGCCATACAATGTATCTGTTTGTTAGTGTGTCCACTTAGTTTTTCATGAAATTGTCAATAAAGTTTATGGATATGGGTCTTAACTGTCGGAATACGTAAGTCTGTATGTAGCGTATCGTTTGACACATAAGGAGCGGAGTCTGTTATCAGTCTTAGGAATTTCGATTGAAATATTTGTATTTTCTGAATATGTGTTCTTTAGGCCGGTCTATAAATTTGCGATGCATACGTCCAGATGGGTTTCAGCAAGTAACTGTAAATGTTAAGTTTCTGTTTTAAAGGTAGTTTTAAGCATCTGTAAAGTACTAAGTATAGAAGTCGCATTCTTAAATGTAACGTCTATTTTTTTGTCTTGACATATGGGCCCCAGGTCAGTCTTCTATCAGGCGTAAGTCCTAACTATGTCACTTTTTCAGTTTGATGTAAAGGTTGGTTGTCAATGTAAACAGGCGGGCAGGTCTTATAATATCTTCGCAGTGTAAATGTAATATGAAGTGATTTGTCATAATTAAGTTTTATTTTCCATTTCTTACACCAAGTTTGAATCTCGTTGAGGTTGTGTTAAAGTGTTAAGGTGGCTTGTGTAGGGTCCGCGTCTCTAGTCTTGATTGCAGTGCCAGCTGCGTAAGTAGCAGTTAATACGTTATTGTTGTATATCATAGGTATATACTAAATATAGAAAAGGTGCTAGAATTGAGCCTTGAGGGACTCCTGCTAAAATAGGTTGGAAGAAGGAGATATCTGAGCCCTGTCGATCAGATAAAAAGCGGTCTGAAAGAAAGGATTGTGAAATAAGGTAGTAAGTGTGTGGTAGTAACGGTTTTCATGGTTAAATTTGAATTCAAAACGTCAATTAGAATGACTTCTAATGCCTGTGTCCCATAGGCTCAATCTATTTCCCTCACATTTTTTGAAAAATCCCGCCAAAGCATAACCAAGATACATTCCATTATATTTCAGGCTGGCAACATTGCAGAAGCTTCCCGCCAAAATGAGAGTGACCTTACTTACAACAAATTTCCTTTGTTAGTTTTCCCAAGTTTGTGTCAAATTAAGTGTTCGAATCGTGTCATTCGTTATTCTATTTCGCTCAAACCCTCTCAGGTTTCCTTACTATTATGATTTCCATTATGATCATAAATGTGCATACGGACTACATTCTATGAAGGAATGTTTCGCAAGTACCATTAGTAGACTATGTATCTAGTAGATGTTTATGAAGAGAAACTTTTTTTTTTGGAATCACCATGTCGAAATTCCGAAAAATGATAGAATGACCCAAATATAGTCTTAAATAAAGCTATACTTATGCGAAGGACTTTTTTAGTTAAAGAAATGGAAATTTTCATTTGTCTGACTCCTACAATATATTTTATTTTATTTTTATCTTCGCAACAAGCGAATACTCTTAAAATTTATCTTTTGAAGATTGATAAGAAATAAGAGATATAACTTTTTATTTTTAAAAAACTTAGTCTGTCAATATGGCCCATGTTTTAACCCACTGCTTTGCGGACAGGATTATTGTTATGAAAACTCCCTTCTTCCCCCCCCCCATTTGTTATAATTAAGATTAAGTTAAATACGAGGGTAAGTCAATAATTATCCGCAATATAGTTATAAAATTTTATTGAAATGAAATAGGAAACTTACAAGTACATCATTTTTCGACATAGTCCCCTTGCTT
This sequence comes from Euschistus heros, assembly GCA_003667255.2. NCBI lineage: Eukaryota > Metazoa > Arthropoda > Insecta > Hemiptera > Pentatomidae > Euschistus > Euschistus heros. Next base: position 2,910,765 of record RCWM02000052.1, on the reverse strand, counting down.
TTCAACGCACTTGGTCCAACGTTGTTCAAGTTTCCTGATGCCCTCATGGAAGAAGGTTTTGGGTTGAGATGCGAGCCAGGAATGCACCGCTTCTTTCAATGCTTCGTCCGAGGCAAATCGACGGCCCCTAATTGCCTGTTTGAGTGGACCAAACAAGTGAAAATCAGATGGAGCGAGATCGGGACTATATGGAGGATGATTCAATACTTCAAAATTGAGTTTCTGAAGCGAGCGTTTCTACAGTGTGGGCAGCTGTATGCGGACGGGCATTGTCGTGCAACAGCACAACGCCTTTTGACAGCAGTCCTCGGCGTTTGCTTCGAATTGCAGGCTTCAGCTTAGCAGTAAGCATCTCACTGTAACGTTCACTGTTTATTGTTCACTGTGTTTTGAATTTTTCAATCCATTCATAGACACTCCGTTGTGGCAAACAATTGTTCCCGTACTGTACCAAAAGTCTTCGATGAATTTCGGCCCCTGATACACCTTCCGACCACAAAAAACGGATCACTGTACGTTGCTCTTCTTTGGTGCAAATAGAAAGTGGAGCGGCCATTATTAACAGCACGACAGCGATAACAAAACTAACCTACCAGCTTGATACGCACATAAACATAACAACGAATAAACAAAGCATGCGCCATCAACACAAAAGAACAGTACTGCCAACATAAACAAAAATATAGCTATATTGCGGATAATTATTGACTTACCCTCGTATATCGCGTTAGCGTATAAATTAATTTCAGAGGTCTCAAATTTTATACGTTTTCATATAGTTTTTAACTTGACAAATAAGAAAAAAAAGAAGTCCATCTCACCAATTTTTTTTTCTTAACTCATCCTTTGTATTTAGCGTAAAATTCCTTTTTCCTTTTGATGAAGAACCTCAACTTTTTTCTCAAAGCGAGCTCAACGACCTAGTAAGAGAATTAAGACTTTCAAAAGATGTAGGCGTATTACTAGGATCAAGGCTAAAAACCTAGAACCTCTCATCTGGTCCCTCGTTGTCGTGGAACAAGAGAGAATTTACTCAGTTATACTTCAAAGAAGAAAATCTGCTTTAGTGTAATGATGTTGATGAGCTTATAAAGTGCTTTGAAATAGAAAATGTTCAAATAAAAGAATTATATCAAGTTTAATACAAAAAGTGAGTGATTTTATTATTAATTTGGTTTTTATTTTGATAAAAGTCTCTACGTTATCATTAAATGCTGTTGTTTTAACCGGAAGTCGGAAAGTGGAATTATGTATTTACTGTTAAATCAAGTTTATGCAGTTTTAAATGGAAAATACCCAGTTTTGAACCAGACTCATATGTACTATACAATTGTATAAATATTAATAAAAAGATGGGGAAAAAACAGGACACTTCTTTAAAACTTTTCGTTTTACCAGTAATCAGTATCATAAATTTCTTTTAAGTTGTAAGTGATTACCATTGGACCTTAAATTATATAATGTTTTAGAGTGAATTGTATTTATTTAATTTTTATTGGGGCTTAACTTCATTTCGTGGGGGGTTTGCATAGATTTTTTATTTTTGAAAAAATAACTTTTAAATGAATAAAAATTATTTTCTTCAAGATGCTAGGGACGCTACCTGAGATTATTATTTAGTTTACTACAGGATTAAATGATTGTTTTCTAAATCTATTAATCGTCAGATTTCTATAGAATCTATTTACTTTTTCCAGGGCATTGACTTCTTTTGATAAAAAAAAAAACAAAAAAAAAACCGTATCTATAGTTTGCAAAATTCAGGCCTCTTCAAATAGACCCATCCCCAACGTACACAAGACCCACATGGCGCACAAAAACTGCGTCAAATATGGCGAGCACTTGTTCTGTAGGACCTAACAAACAATAGCCTAGGGTTTACCGCCACATTTTTTACAACTGTCGAACTATACAAAGAAAATAAATTGTTTTTATTTACATAACCCATAACCAAGAGAGTTTACAGAACAAAAAAAAATGTAAATGTTTCCATGAAAAATAGTATATTAAATATTTCGGAAGTTTTGAGTAGTAACTGATTATCAGTATTGAACTTATGACTTTTATTTAGTCATGTAGGGCCTTTTTTATGGTCATATACGCCCTGTAAAAGCATTAATGTAAATTATTATATTACGAAAAATGATTTTTAAAAATACATGGTACATAAAATCATAGAAGCAGTTAAGCCCTGCTTAACAGATCTGCTTATTCTGAGAAAAACTGAAACGACAAGAAATTTCGACTTTTCCTACTACTGAAATATTCTCTAGATTTAAGCATCCAGTTATTATTAGATATACTTAATTTGATACTCGGAGTTAAGCTTTGGAATTTCACTAAATGAACCATTTCATCTCATATCCAATCTTTAGAATTAAATATCGTTTATAATTTTTTCAATACCCCTTATGATTTCACAAATAAAGATATGTGATACATACAAGATGACCTTAATATTCATTCTCGAGCTATATATTTGTCCTCTCATAATATTTTTTTTAGGGTTAAAAAAATATCTATTAACTAACTATTAATATCTACCTCTAATGAGGGCAAGACGTAATAGGAATGACTTTATGATTCTATTCACACAATATGTACAAGAAAAATAAAAAATAAAATAAAGAACCTCAAGAACAAGATATAAAGCGGAATAAATAAATTTAAAAAAAAACATATGAATAATAATAGTAAACATTAAATTAAAAGTGAGATAGAAGTACTATAGCTAAGTGAGAGCCATTTCGTACCGTCACGCAGGGCAAGAGTAGAGAAGCTGGCCATTGCCAACACTCCTTGTCAAAACGGATCTAACATAGTATGAGGTATAGTTGACCGAATCTTCTGGTACTTGTCTTTTATGTCTTGTACCGTGATTCCTTCTGAATCCTTTGTGTAAGATCAAACCTATCGCACAGTATCAGATCTAAGTAAAATAATATTATAAAATAGGACTGTTAAAATTCTGTAAAGGTATTTTTATATGCAATGAAGATATTATTATACTTATTATATACCCATACGGTCATTGCAACAACTAGAACCAAGTTAACAGAATATAATTTTGTTAAAAGTTAACCTTCGCTAAAAAGGATCACTTGAATTTTTTAATCTTTTGAACGAGCGGAAGTCGACAGTTGTAATCTCTCCATCAACTACAATAAAACATTTGCACTACATACAACAGAATTGCACCAGTAAAATAACCTTGGAATATAATAGAGGGGGTGGCCCATTTGAACCATATAAGTACCGTACATACATTTCGTTAATATTTATCTAAATATTTTTTTAAAATATGTGTTTGTTAGAATTCAAAACAGTGTAAAGCAAAATACATCAAGTATATGCTAAAAAAAAAAAAACTAATGATTTGTCGACGATTCGTTAGAAAACTTTACGTTGGTAGCATTCTGAGAAAAGTTATTTATATAGGGTCCCGAGACTTTTTTATTTCCTACCCAACGGTCCTAATAAGATTCTATTACCATAATCTGATACAGTATGATATCTTAGTTTCATCTTAATCCCATAGACATAACATTAAAGACAAGAACATAACAGATGATTCAGTCATATTATAAACTAGCTGAAAGTACCCTGCTCCGCTACGGTTTAATATCATTAGGATGAAGACAACTTAAATTAGTATAAGTTAAGCTTAACGTTGATAATTATTATTACTTAAATAAACCTGAAGAATTCCATTCTTAGAATAATTTCAATAAGTAAATTTGACAATTTGCAAAAGTTAATTTTATATTATTTTGATAGTCCTCCAGTGAAGCTTCGAGGCAGCACTACCGTCTTACCCAGCTCTGATACCAGACCATTAGATTTTCTCATGGCATACTTTAAGCGAATATAGTCTCAACTTCTCAACTTTTTTGAAGAAAGTTTAGTCTTTCTGTTTCTATTTTTGCGTACATATCAAACATAGATTGGTTGAGGAGATTACGAAATTAAAGTAAATAAGGTTCTTCACCTCCTCGCTCCACTAACATTTATGCGTAAAAATCAGGTGCAGACACAGTTTTCTTAAGTGATATATTGGTGTTCGGGTCACGCTGAGGGATGTTAATACTGTACCTTTCTGTTTTATATACTGAACATGATACGATACTAAAGAGAATCATACACTTGATAGAACTCATTGATTCTTGTCAGTTTTTTATCCCTACATCGAACTGGCCTTACATGTCACCACCAGAGAACATAAGTCTTTTAACCTCCTCTTTAACATAAGTCTTTTAATAGCTTTTCGTCACGAAACAACTCAAACTTGTAGGTTGTAAGTAACCTCTGCATCTACCATGAGTTCACAGAAAGTACCAATCTTATAAGGTGAGAAAGAAAAAAATACCTCTTGAAAGGTTTTATTGAACACAATTTCACACATTTAAAACTGCATAGCATGACTCGTAAACAACTAATAACACTTAACCATAAACTGAGAAGGTTATAAAAAAACATATGAGAAAATGAGATACAAATACAATGTTATTATTTACTAGATTAAGGTTTCGACATCGATAAGGAACTTAATCGGTGGTCAAAGTTTGCGGCTTAAAGATCTAACCTATTTTTTAACTTAAATTATCTCCGAATACCATATGATAATTAATCTTTTATTATTCACCCAATAAAAATTGAAATCGAATTTTCGCAAATTAGCCGTAATCCAGGCCGATTTTTTAAAATTCCTTTCTTAGCAAGCACCTACGGCCATAGAGGAATCTACATATCGAATTTCATTCCAATCCGTTCGGTGGTTTCTGAGATTTCGTGTTAAATGAGTGAGTGGTATTTGACAAATATATGGGAGATATACCTTATATTTAAGTATAATAACAAGCTTTAAATTTACAAGGCTATCCTAAAGCCTACTGGACCTTCCGGACTTTATCTTTGGTGGACAGCAAAACATTCGAGCATCAAACGTAACCAATCCTTCCAATCCAATTTCCTGAAAACCATTACTGAGTCGCCCCTTACCTAGACTCCCACAAAACCTTACATAATTATTTTAGTGTAACTTTTGTCCTGGAATCTCTACCAGTCAAATTTTAAATATTTCATCCAGATCTTTCTCATTATTCAGATCTACCAGCGCAATTCTTTCCTAGTTCCATATATCCCTATAATCATCCTCACAGTTTAAAAAGGCAGTGGCCTTTAGATATATTATGAAATTCGACAATTTAGAACAGAATAATTAATTAAGAATATTGTCAAGAAATGACAGACTGACATACTCTGCTATTTAATTGAATCATTAATTCGATTATTTCGGATTACATCGCCCGGAAAATATGTTAACTGGATATGTTAATTTCGGAGTGAGTAATGGGATGTGATGAATTACAACAGATCTTGACCAAGCATAACCAACGTTTTATTTAATCGATTTAACGGACCAGCGCATCGATGTAAGCCTGATTATCTCTTCTCATTGGGCCGCTGGGTACAGAAATATTTTAACACTCCAATAAAGACATATTGTATTTGTATCAATTAAGGTCGCTTGAATAAAATAAATATTTATGATTCTTGAGGATGAACCTGATTAGTAAAAAAGCCAGCCTTAACCAAATAAAGAATAATTGATTTATTAATTAAGGATAATTATTTGTTTATATTTCTCGTTGTTGTTTATATCTATATGTATTTTAATCTTTACAAATGTTGTTTGATTGTAGTGAACATATCGTTGTTCTCATTGACAAATTTCTAGGTATGTTCATAATTATCTGTCCAATTGAGCGACCTAGTTTATGAGAAAAATATATATTTTTTAAGAAATTAAAACATTTTTTTTTTTTTACGACAACCTAGAAACAAAGAAATTGGTTAATTTAGTAAAGAGGTGCAAATCCGAAACATTTAATAAAGTCCTAATCGATAATTTACTTGAAAAAGTTTGAGGTACGTTTAGGTTTAAAACAGGGAGATTCTCTTTCTCTGGTATTATTTAACTTAACACTAGAATACATCATTAGAAAGATAATGTTTGTAAGAAAAGGATAAGGGATGGGTGATAAAATCCGGCTCTTGGTTATGTTGATAATTTGGTACTTTAAAATAAACGCAAATACGCTCATGAAAGCCGGTAACTAAATTGATCTAGTAGTTAATACCAATAAAACGAAAGATATGGTTAGTAGTAAAAACATTGGTCATTTCGTTGATGTAGTTATTTCCGGGATAAAGTTGAACACTATCAGCAATCCAAATATCTAGGGTATACCATTCAAGGAAAAATGAAATTCAAGAGGAAATAACGGCAATGTTAAAAGTTTCCGCTTTCTCTCCAGAAATTTAAAAATTAGTATATATAAGCCTATTATACTACCAAGAGTTTTCTACGGATGCGAAACCTGGCCGCTTACTTTAAGCCAGTAAAAACGCCTTAAAGTATTCGAAAATAAAGTACTGCGTAGAGTAAAAAAAGGATGAAGAAACCGGAGAATTTTGAAGGCTTCACAATGCGGAATTGCGCAGTTATATCCAGTAAATAGTAAATAGTTCAGGTCATAGCAGCGCGACGGTTTAAACGGTCATGTAAAGTCTTCGGATTTAGTAATAGGGTAAAAGACCGAGCGGTATACCAAGACGTAGATGGGAATATTGCGTCAGGGGCGACTTGGAGGATTTGGGTTTCGAGGTAGTGGGTTGGAGGAGGTGTGTGGTCAACGGTTGGTTGAGTCGGCATCGAACCTCCGGCTTCGCTAAGCCTTTATTTATTTATGACAATGCGAAAACAGAAAACATTGGTTCAAACCTGAAGATGGGGAAAAAGTTTTTTTTTCCGAAACATGTACTGAATTTTAATAATAATAAAGAAGTAAAATGCTGAATTTTGAAAATCGATTTAATAATTAAACCTCCAACCATATTATTGAAAATACAAGTAAATATTTTTTATTTTATTTTATTTTTGTATTCTAAAGGTAAGATTCCTGGCAAGATTGGAATCAATACTAATTCCCTAATAAATATTTTTTATTTAAAATCAGTTTGTTTTATTTATAAAATTAATCTATTTTATTATTATTATTATTTATGCGAAAGAGCCTTTGAGGACTAGTTAAAGCATTCTTCTCTTTTGAGCATTTTTGATCTTCCACATCTCTTTCATTTTATCCCTCTGTGCTTTCTTGCTATCTTCCGACCATTTGAGTCCTGTTTTCATTCTTGATCTTTCCTGTATATTCCATAATCCCTAATTTGTTTAGTTATACGTGTTGTCCATCCTCTTGATGTGTCTAAAGAATCTCAACCTTCTCTTCTTCATGCTGTGAAGTATGTTTGATATTTCTTCAGTCTCTTGTCTTCTTTTTTATATATAAAATTTATTTATAAATAAATCCATATAATCCAAAATCCTCAATGCCCCTTACTTTGTGACCAATAAACTTATCCATAAAGAACTTAATGTTCCATATGTTTCTGATTTAGCCCAAACCAGATACCTATACTTCCATAGTAAGTTCCATAACCACTCCAATCCACTAGTCTCCCGACTTGCTTCCTCCTCCATCCCTGATAATCCTCCGAGGCGTCTGAAAAGAAGATGGCCTAGAGACCTTTTAGTGTAGATTTTATTGAAGTGCTACTAGTGAGTAGTTCTTCACAAGTTATTTACATGGCATTGTATTCACTGTCAACACATTTACTTGTTGTATATTATTTTATACAGTTGTAAATATCAGTATATAAAAAAAAAAAATTATAAATAAAATGAATTAATAAATGAAGACATAATTTTTACAACCTCTCTTCTCACCATTATTAAAAATAGTATATAAAATATATTTCTATCCAAAAGTTATCGGGAAATAATCACCAATAAGGAATTAAGGAGTAAGGACTTTTTTTAATTTGATTTGATTATTCTAAAAATTAAAAGATTAAGATTACCATATTGAAATTTTGATTAAATCACTTTTAACAAACAACGTAAAGCTATTCTGTCTATTCGAAAAAAAATACACATAACGGAATTGACTATCTCATCGACGATATACTGAAATTGAATATCATTTTCATAGAACATTCGTGTTCCATCAGTTCGTATAAGCAAGATTGTTAAAATGATCCTTTTGTATGACCATATCCTATCTTCCTCCGTATCCTTCCCGTTCCTGTTGATACGGGGTCGAGGTCGTAATCCACGAAGCGATGTTTATCGGACCAGAATTAGCCGAAGGTCGCCCTTGGAGGGCCGCTGGCAGAGATGGATGGACGGACCACCGCCAACTGCCAACACTGCCGGTATCGTCTCGCCTATATTTAGAAATGGTTATTTGATCCCTCCACTGACAGATTGGTCATTATACCAGATCCCATATTTGTTGAGTTTTAAGAAATAATTTTTTTTTCATTAATAAGCAAACTTTAAAAAATGAAATATACATCTTACCTCTTTGACCTATTTATGTACCTACTTGAGGTATTTTATGAATTAAATCGCATCATTTAGCATACTACTATGGTCGTAGTTAAGAGAACTCGTCGATTTAAAATGGAATTTTGTTGATACTGTTTGTAATATGACATCTTTGGTTATATACTTAGATTCTCAAAAGTTTATTCTACGGAATGTAAAATTGAAAAATACACTAGAGCTTCCTTTCAAATTAATTTTTATAATTTTTTACAAAAAGCTAAAAATACCAGTTATGGGCAGGCTAAATACTAATACAAGGTTTTTCTGACAAAAAAGTAATTTATATAATTAAAAACACAATCAATCGATGCACTCACTCACAAACTTCGTTTTGTTTGTTTATTTCGTTTAACGTCACTTTATGCTGCTATGGCTAATCGGACGATGCTACGGTGGGAGTCCTAAATTTTGCCTATAATTAGGATAGGGATCTTTAACGAGTACCTGACATCGCACAGGCTCGGGACCCTTGTGAAGGACGGCATAGCTAAGGATTTTTTACTCCCTTTAAAAAATCCTAAGGTCATCTGCCGGGCTGCGAACCCGCGATCTTGGGTTTAGTAGGTTGCTATGCTAACCACTACACCACAGGTGACCCCACAAACTTCGTAGTTACTTAATAGTTTAGAAAACCGTCATTAAATGATTGTTGAAAATTAATTAAAACAAGATTTTATCAGAGTACAATTTATAGGCGCACTCTTTGATTTTTCTTGTTAAGGATTAAAGCCATACAATATGGTAATCATCTCTACTAAAAAAAAATATGAATTAAAAGAAATTGGAATGTATTTTTTGTAAATTATCTTCTTCCAATATTCCAGAACAGCAGTAGCCATCCGCGATGTACTACATAATATAACTACAGTGGAAACTCGTTATTTCGTCACTCGATAATTCATCTTCTTCTGTAATTCGTCAGGTTTTTTTATTATTTTTTTTTTTAAATTGGCAACTATAAATAACAACATTAAATACGTATGTAATGTATTTTTTACCCTTGCTACTTATTTAATCTTTTGGTTTTTTACGAAAAAATACGCCTATATTTATACATTTTGTAAATTATGTAAAAAAACAGTCACAGATATCTGATTTTTTTAAGAACTGATTTATGTGTTATGTAAGAGTTCCTGTTTTTAAATTCAGAATAGGTATATATTGAATAAATATGTCATGTATGTCTGTTTTTTTTTTTCTATTTTATACATGTATGTACATTTTTGTATATAACTTCATTTTAAAAAAAATCGTTGTGTTCCAAGGTTTTTGTACTTTTTGCCATTGTCACTCAAGTCCAATGTTTATAATATTCATATGGGCATTTTTATGTTTAATAAATTCCAAACAAATTACAATTATAATATACTTTCAAATAATTTTTTGTTACTTTATCAGCAAAATTCCGTAATTCGTCATTTACGTTATTTCGTCGCCCCTCTCCCATTCGTGGTGAATTATCGAGTTTCTAATGTACTGAACTAATGATGGTCACATAAGGGACATAAGATCAAACGTGACCACTACTTGGAAAAGGTGTAGCATTTAAGATTTAAAATGACATAATCAAAAAAAGAAAATTCTATTTTCTTCAATGAAGGAGCCAACAATTATTGAAACAATTATTGAAATAATCCAAGATTGTTATTTTAGATATGTGAAAGGAACAGACACGGTGTGAAAACACCATGGAGAAATAACTGTTAAAGTCTGAGGATGGGACAAAGTTCCCGAAACATGTAACTTAATTGAGGAATAATAAAGAGGAGTGATGCCATAATAAGTGTGATATTTCGAAAAGTCTATTTTTTTTTCTTTTTTAGCATAAAGAACGTTTTCAATACCAAAGGCAATCGAAATGGATAGGGGTGACCATAACTCATACCTCGTATTTTTATAAACCGGTTATGGTCTGTTAAAAAATTATTGTTAATTAAAATCAGATATTCAAACATAATAAAGCTTGTATAAAAGCCTGAATTCTAATCAATCTAAAAGTACCTAATAAAAGTATCAAAATATTATATACGGAGTAAGACATTTTTTCAATACATTTGAGTTTATTGATCATTTTTAATGCACTCAGTGCAGCAATGTCTGTTTAGCTTTTTATTGAAATTCACAACTGTATACAATATTAATAAAATACAAGTAAATATGATGATATCGCTAAAAATAGTATCTCAATTGCTGCTAAAGCAACAACTCATCGATAGCACTTCTAAAAGTTCTATATAATAAAGTACTATATTAGCAGGTCTCGAGGCCATCTTCTATTCAGGCGCCTCGGAGGGACAGCAAAATTTAATTATATTTTATCCATATCATTAATCAAATCAAATCCGACAGGCTTAGTGGAAAAGAAGGAAGAAAGGTTTACTTTAATTATTTTATCAAAGCTTACTTTTTCATCGGGATAAATATTTTATTCAATTTTAACATAATTTAAAATAAATTTTAAAAATGAAATCGTTTCACGTAATTATTTGTTAATGCTAACTCAAGTTTCAATTTTATTAAAAACTACTTTCCCATCCTCCTTAAAGAAGCGTGTTTCCTTTTCGCAATTCGGTCTGTTATGACTGTAATTACTGAAATGAAACTCAATCTTCATTGCCTGCTATCAGCCTTCATTAAGTCTGACTATCCTATCGGGTAACAATTTCCTTAAAAATTATAGTCCTAGAGATATCTTTTAAACAAGAAGGATCAGATTTCGTAGTACGTATAAATTATAAAATAAAAATCATAATTTTTATAATTTCATTATTTGCTTTATAACAATTTGCTTTTAACATTCTGTCCTTGGAATTATTTATATCTATTTATTTAAGGGCTTTCACTTGCATATTGCTGGATAATACTGAATTCAAATCAACTCCATGTTATCTGAAATTCCACTGAACAGACCCACTACCTAGGACTCCACTTAGAGAAACGACTTACAGTCCAGTCAGTGAGTGCTGAAATGAGGGGTGTAGAGTGCATGGAATATGCGATAATTTTTGACTTCATAATTTCTTTAGGAGTAGTTAGAAGGTAAAAATACTAAAAGTCCTCAACCCTAGGGGTTTGAGCTTACGGTGGGGGAGGGGAGAAGGTCCCAGTTTTGTGTTACTCGATTATATCTCAAAAACGGTAAACTCTAGAAAAATATGTTTCAAATCAAAATTAAATATAATCACATTTCCTATAAAATTGATTTTAGACATATCTGTCGAACATTCAACGGTTTCTGAGATATACGCTATTGAAAATCAGAGGTCATTTTGACCTCACTTTTTTCAAACATATGTCTCTAGTGCCTTGCACGATCGTTTCTCAGCAAATATGTCTGAATCAAAGTTGTATAGCATTAAATTTACTATAAGTTCATATATATGTTTCTGGCTCTTGAAACTGCTACCGATGATAATTAAATCGTAACGTTGCGAAACGTGGTCCACTTCTCACCCGAAGGTTCCCTTATGAAAAATCATCTAAATGTTATCAATGTAGTGAGAGAGAATAAATCCAACATATAAACATGGAATACACTAAAACTTTTGTCAGAACCAAAGAGAAAAAACTCACCTTTAACCACAATACACTACTATTCCACTCTCACCAATTTCAAAACTCCCCCCTCTTATTTTGTTATCAATTAATCCAATCACATGGACTCATAAAGAAGAGGATATGTATGATAGGTTATATGATTTTGTTCATATGATTAGTTAACATTGTACCAAACTTAATTTTTTATTTAATAATTGTATCGTTTTTATTATATTCTTTCTTCCTATTTTTTACTTCCCTTTAATATTATGTTTATCAGCCAATTTTAAATGTTATTATTTCCTTCGTATGCTGTTATTAGTTTTATTCATAATAAAGACAGCTAGAACGCTATTGTATCGTTAATTATATTTGTTCTTCATAGGTTGTAACATCACTAAAATTTTGCTTCTGCTCATTTACCTTTTAGACTGTATCCTATAACCCTCTAATAGAAGAAGATTATAACCAATTACAATAATTACCGAATAGGCATAAAAGGGCACTGATGCCGAAACTCTCCTCGTTCACATGAGAAACAGTTAAGCCTCGTTAAGGAAAAAAATTAAATATTAACTAAGAAAAGAAAAATTACGTAATTAATTTGAAGGCGGATCAATTATACTGCATAGTTCTAGATTGGTATAATTAGTGATAATTGTGCTGAGTCACTCTCCAACGATCCCAATGTTTGTTTTCATTCAGATTCCAGAAGATCTGCCAACTGTTTGATACAGATAATAATACGCGGCAACTAGGAAGTAATTTGTACAATAAATAACAAATTTTAAATATTTCTAATAGTATTATTAATTTTTATATAATAGTATTAATTAGTTCAAATGTGATGCGAATTACCTGATTAAAATTTCGGTGGTAGTTCTCATTCTGATGACATAGGGTCTGCCAGTTGTTGGGTATTTATTTATGGATATTTCTTAATGTTTTATATGTACGTTTGTTTGGCTTGTTATACAGTTGAATTTCCAATGATAAATGTGTAAATAGATCAATTAAAAGGCAGTGATAAGAAACCTTGTATGCGAATTCTTAGTTATGTATTTCTAATAAAATTCAGATGGAAAAAGCAGTGGGACTGGATGGAATTGCCCCGGAATTTAAAAAATATGGTAGTAACGAAATGGTGAAGTGCCTTCAAACCCAATTCCAAAGACCTCAAGAGGCTGTCACAAGATTAGGAGAACATCATAATCCCCATAAATTAAGGGCAGCGTTTGAATCCGTCATGAGGCAGGAGATATACGATGAACTAATAAGCAAAAGAACACCAACAAACCTGGTTGGTGTCATTAAATACATATACCAAAATCCAAAGAGGATCGCACAACAATCATAAGATCGCAATGGTCATACTGCAGAACCATTCCACTTTTATAAAGGAGTAAAGCAGTGGGATAGTCTTAGCCCTCTGCTTTTTATAATTGTTATGTATGAAATTTGGAAGGGCTGCAAAATTCAATTGACTGGACACCCGGCGCTCATCCAAGCCATAATATAGGCAGATGACATAGTCCTGCTAGCTGACTCCAAGAAGACACTGCAGTCATCATTACTTGAATCGCAGGAAGTATAGCAATTAAGAGGAGTGAACATCAGTCCAAACAAAAGCAAAGTCAGGAGTGTTGGAAGGGACAATGTGGAGTCTGGAATCGTTTGTAATGGAAATAGCTAATAGATTCACGTATCTAGGGATAATCATAAGCAAGGATAGTAGAATAAACCTGGAGGTTCTAAATCTGGTGATGAAGGACAATAGACTATTCTATCAAGTATCAACAACCTTGCCTATGATGGTTCTTGACACTTGATAGAATAGTCTATTGTCCTTCATCACCAGATTTAGAACCTCCAGGTTTATTCTGAGGAAGTCAGTAGAGAGGCTAAACTTAGGCTATATGAAGCGGTGTACCATCCAGTTCTGTATAGATCCGAAAACTGTGCAGCCCTTGATAAACATATAAATATGGTAACAGCTGCTGAAATGAGGTTCCTCAGAAGAATAGATGGAAAGACCAGGAGGGACAACGTCGAAGACTGTTGGGACAGCAAGAGAATGCACCATACCGGAGACGAGAAGACCAGCAAGAGGGCCCATTGGGCTTGATGGACTAAAACTGCAACTCCACGCTTAATGGCACATAGGAGAAAGAAAAAATAAGTTATATATTTCTATATGAACGTATTTTTATTATTTTTCCGCTTTTTTATTATTTTTATTTAACTATTTATTTGATTTGATATTAGTAGTTCATAAAATTTGAAGTACATCATGATCATTCTACATCTAAAAGGAAATATGAAAACTAAAAAAAAACAACGAAATATATTAAAAAACAATCATCATTTAAATAATAAATTACGAAACAGTAAATAGCCCTTTCTACAACACGTGATGTAATAAGTTAATGACAATTGGGACAAAAAAATACTTTTTTTTTTTCAACATTTTAATTAAGAAGATAAATATTCCAAATTTTACGCTTTCATTTATTACTTAAGTAATACTAAATGTTACTAAAACCTTTCACTAAAAACTGTAAATTTGAGGAAACATTGATTTATTTGTTGATGTTTAAATAGTTTTAAATAGATCTCACAAACCTATCATTATGTGTAAAATGTGAAGTTCTCACAGTCTTGTATGAAATATTGAAAGTGTACCTGAATGTTATTTCAAGTTAATTTGATACATTTATGACATATTATAGAAGAATATTGAACTTATACTTTATGATAAATCAAAAATACTGATTTTATTGTTGTGTCACTTTTGAAATACACATGTGATGTGGATAAGTTTATTGGTCACAATGTAAGGAGCATTGAGGATTTTTCGAAGGATTTTGGATTGTAAGGATTGGATTCGAGATGAATTGGATGGTTTACTGGAGCCCCTAATCACAACTCCGTACGTCCAAATAGGTCTAAACACAGTCATGTATATTAGTATTTTTTAATTAATTGGGAGCTTTGAATGTTTGTCCAGTAAATGTTGAAGTAGTCTGTAACGACGGTCAGTTTCTTGTCGTTTTAGTCTTGTATGTGGTTTCCAAGTTAGACTTTTGTCCAAATGGAGTCCTAGATAGCGGATCTGTTAAACAGGGATTAGTGGAATATCATTAAAGGATACTGTAGGACAGGAAGTCGTACGTTTACGACGTACGGCAAACGTTATTTGGTTAAATGAAACAATCTTTATTTTTAAAAAACTAACATTAAGGAATAACAAAAAGTATTATAAAATTATGCTATTGTTTGGCTGCATCTGAAGTTATTGCTTCAGCTTTGGTAATTAAAAATTGAAATTCTATTTCTCCATTTTACAAAAGTGAATACATGTTTTTAACAATTTGACGTTTGGCTTTAGCCTTGTACATGAAAACTTCCTCCGTTATTAAACATATATAGAAATATAGTTTATTATGTAAAATAATTAAATAATTATTTGTCACAAAACTATCGCCAATCTCAGCAGTATTGATTAATTTCTAGGAATCCACTTTGAATCATCGATATAAATTTTCCCAAGAATTTGAGAAATCGAGAATCGATATTTTTATTCGACACATCCATAATCATTATCTATTAATAAAATTTATTATAAACGATATATTTTGCTTATTAATCAGATACTTAGTGTACATAAACTTAACTGGTAAAACAAAATGTCTATTTTAATGTGCAAAGAATTTTATAAAGTCCAAATAATAAAGAATTTGCCAAAGCATTCAATTTTATGATCAGGAAACATAAAACATAAAAACTAGGTGTGTGATCTGAGTAACTCTGCTTAATTTATACGATCGGAGATAAGATAAATTAAGTATGCAATTCCTTTAATGCAACAGCGACCTAAATGCATCGCAAACAGGTATCCTTTATGACAGAGCTGTCATCTCTCAACTCAGATCTACATATTAGTCACAAGGTAAATTTAGCTGAAAATACACATTACATAATTTTTCATTAGATACAGTTCGTAAAACAAAGTGTAAAAATAACTTCTTTGTTTGATGTAAAAATGTTTTTGTAGATTACTCTTGTTATGTATAGTAATTCTCAAATTATATGAAGAAAACATTTTATACGGATCTTGTTTTTAGAAAAATCTAAATGTATTACATTTTCCTTGATCGTTAGTCAAGTGTCCTTAAAAACTAGGGGAACAGATAAATTATTTGAATGTCATACCATAACATATAAATCACGATTGAAAGATGGCTATTAACTTTCTACACTTTTCCTCAAAACAGATACTGGTAAAAAACGCTACTGGTATATGAATTGGTAATTACTTTCTGTACAATCAAACGATTTGGTCGTATCCTTCAAAACAAAATGATGTTCGTTTACAATGAGATTTGTGGTCTAGCAGAATTATGAAGTTAAGCACTAAACAATATGCTTGAAATTTTATTGACAATATGGACGGAAGGAATCAGAGACTCGAGGGTGCTGAATTTTTTTAAAAAAATGAAAACAATTTCTGTATATTAAGTCATTGATACTGAAAATATAAACAATAAATAATGAAATAATTTTTTAGAGAGTGTCATCCTCTATTCCGTGGAATCTTGGACAATTAAGGACAGGTATACGTAGAATTTTAATGTAATGTAACAACTCTGGGGGACGAATTCGTGTCGTCCACGGACTAGTGTATACTCCCCTAAACAAACCAAATCGCAAGCGTTCTTCAAACCATGAAACCATAAGAATAGAGTAATTTAGCCACTAAAAGAGGAAAGCTGTTTCAAAAGAGTTTTGGATTAAAAACCAGCAATATATAAATAAAATCTACGGAAGGTAATGAACTGAGGAGATTGATTCAGCCTGATATGATACTTAGAGCCTGTCAATTTAAGGACAACATATGGCTTAAAGGATGGAATTTGAAAAAAGATTGATTGTAATTTACAAAGGTTGGAGCCTGGTAGGCTCCCTAAAATTATGTTGGAAGGACACCCTGGTGGTAAGAGAAGCCCTCTCGACTTCGTCGGGTCGAATATGTAATTATTGATGACCGTCGTTGTAAGAGGATAAGAAGAAACTGGGCGGAGGAGGATTGTGCAGGGGACCGGGGTTCTACGAGGACCATAGCGCCATCAGATGATGATGTAAAACTCATTGAGTAATCATTGGTACTAAAAATCAAAAAACCTGTACCACCACTATAACCCATGAAAAGTCTTATGATCAGTACTTAGGTAAAGGTACCAACGGTTGTAAAAGGAGAAGAATTCGCTAAAATCATGTTAAACGGCCAGGTTTTCTCGCAATTAAAGATACCCATCTTATATAGAATGGGTGAATCCCAGGATTGTCACCCAACACAAAATTTATTAACCGCTAAAATAATAGAAATTATATTTCTGCCTATGGACGGACTCGACCTCGGGCAAGACAGCTTGAATCCAATTCTCTACCATTCCTTTAATGAACTTATATATATATATATATATATATATATATATATATATATATATATATATATATATATATATATATATACCATGTGTGTCACATGCACTAACTAATTGGATCTGCATTAACAACTCGAATACTGCGATGTTCTCTTCTGGTTGACTTCCACTTGTAAAACATTTTGATTGTGGTTCATTCATTGTGAATGATTTTTGGTAAACTACAATAGGTGGTGTAAATCATTTTTAATAGGAACCACTCCTATTGTAGCCCTTTAACAATTTTTTTAGAATATACCCGTTAAATTTAGCCTTAAATCTCTGTTCAAATATAAATTACTACCGAAATTAATTATTAAAGTGCATACCAGACTAAATTTCGATCCTTCAACATTTATTAAGAAAACTTTCAAAACTTCCGATTAATGACAAAACCCTCATCTACATGAAGGTAATTGCTATTCGGACATATAGAGTTTGGGGTTCCATCAAACCTTATTCGTCTTATACTAAATTTTTACAACCCAAATCCTTCTAAAAATCTTCAATGCACCTTACTTTGTCACAAATAAACTTATCCATAAAGATTTTAATGTACCATATGTTACTGATTTAGCCCAAATTAGATATATATCCTTTCATTGTATATTCCATAACTATTCTAATCCACTAGTATCTCAACGTGGTTCCCATTCTATTCCTGATAACCCTCCAAGGCTTAAAATATGGTTTTGGACCCTTCTTGTACAGAACTTTTATTGAAGTGCTACCAATAGGTACATAAAAGGTGGAAGCCTGTCAGGGCAAGATCTGGGGAGTAAGATGGGTGTGGTAAAACAGACCATCCAAGCTCATGAATTTTATATCGAGTGATCCTTGCTGTAAGTGGTTGCACATTCTCGTGACAAGAGTGACGTTTTTGCGATAGACAAGTGCACGACGCTTTTCAACTGCTGAACGTATCTATCCATAGTGATTGCTAAATTTGACTTCAACTTAAACAACTTGTGGTGAATTATTGCTTGACAGTCCCTCTATACCCAAGAATATCTTTTCGCTGTTGAAGTTTGCTTTTGGATCTGGTAGGGGTGGTTGGTCCTTATCAAGCTACTTTCTTTTGAGGACTATAATGTCATAGGTAACCCGTTTATCATTGCTTTTTATAATCCTGTTAAAAAAATGTTCAATTTTTACTTGTGAGAAAAGGCTTGTGGTGCGATCTTCTTTGTTCCTTCCACTGAGATTGTGAGGTACCCTCCTAGGGGTATACTCCTAACTTGCTGACTTTCCCTAATTTCTCCAGGTGGCGGTTAATAGTCCCATTAACAGACATATCATTATTAGAATTATCTTCACATTTATATATAAATCTAGATGTATTTTTATTTTTGTGTATAGAGTTGTAAATTTCAATAAATATATATAAAAAAAAATTAGACAATATTCCAGTGTCTTCTTTACCATTGTAAATTCTGCTCTATTTACATCCAATCAAAAAAGTCACAAATTTCCTTTAAATTTTTTTTTGAGAACTGCCTTGAATGAATGTACAAAATAGTTCTTTATATATAGTTGTGTGAACCAGAGGTTAACAGCGAGTTATCGGGATTTTTTCAACTGTTTTTTTTTTTGTTTAGGAATACTAATTATGACATTAATGTTAATGAATTTTTTTATACACGTGTCCGTTTCCAGACAGCCACTGAAAGCAGTTGTAGCTTCGCAGCTGACTGACCCAGCAGATGTTAGCAGATGTTTGGTAGAAGGGAGCTAATTCCAGAGCAGCCAACGAGCTACTAGAAACAGAGGAACTTCCACTAATAGCCTTCTCTCCCTTACACTCATTCAATATACAATTATAGCTATATATATATATATATATATATATATATATATATATATATATATATATATATATATATATATATATATATATATATATATATATTTATTTATTATTATTATTATTTTGTATATTCATATTATCATAACAGTTTTAATCTTTGATGTGTTGGTAACAAACTCTTCGATTTTCGGTATCGGTATCTATACCAAAAAATCGAATCTTGATCCGGTATCTCGGATTAAAAATTCATTGGTATTACAAATATTAATCGATGTGAAAGCTTCAAGAGCAAACCAAATTTTATTTTTAAAACATAATAACCCTAGAAATAAATAGTAAACAACACATAGCATATATTACCCACAATGTACAGTAGGTAAGTTAATTGCAATTCTAAAAATATACAAAAAATATTTCATATTAATAACTATTATTTAAGAAGATTAATATTATCTGAATTTCATATGAGCTAATGTTTAACAAAACCTTTCATTAAACAAATTTTAACAGTGTTCAAGGGTTCGAAAAACAGTTTGAGAATTTAATTGAAATAAAAAAAGTCTTTATGATGACAAATGATCCTTTAAAAATAACAAAAAACGTAAAAATATTTGTGCTATAGCCTGTCCGCATTAATGTTTTTAGTGCTTTTAGCTTTGGCAGTTAGAAATAGTTTTCCTGTATCCTTATTTTCCACTAGCGAATACATACCTTTAATCGTCCTTTAATGAATAGTCATCGTCCTTCTCACAAGTGTGGTTCGGTGGCCCTGAAGAAGACCTGCAAGGCAGGTCGAAACGTTGGCACGTATTAAAGAATTTCTTCTTAGACGTGGTGTTCCTCTTTGACTGCATCCCTGATCATCTTCTCTTCCATTCATCATACCAGTCAACTATACGTGTATCATTACATATCTTTAAAAATTAGACGTTTTGCTTGCAGTAGCAATGCTTGATTTTTCAGAAGAGTGCTATAAATTCTGTACCGAATAGTTTTGATCTCTTATATGAAAAATTGCTCTGTCTCTATGAGATATAAACATATTTTAAAATAAATGTTATTTTTTTTTTTTTTTTGTTAGGGAGAAGAATCTAAGTATATATATTACTAACATAGTAATAATGTATGTATCAATGACCCATGAATTATAAAACGATGCCAATATTAGCGGTATCGATCAGTTCCTAAGAATGGACTTTGGATCATCGATTTCCTTTCTCAAGATTCGATGAAATTGAAAATCAACATCTCAACATGGAATGGGCATCTCTAGACTTAATATCTGAAGATATTTCAGATATAACCCAAAATAGCTAACAAAACTATTACTATAAAATCCTCTTACAACAACTCGATTAGATTTTAAATTTGTATACGGAATAAAATTAAATATGTTGTATAATTTAACACAGAACTCTTCTTTCGTAATTCACGATTACAAAAGTAGATTTGGCATACGATTTGTTTTTAATCTTCTCATATTTCTTGGCATGAGTGTTTTCGGCATAATGCCTACCGGCACCTTTAACAAGTTCATTCGGGTTTTGAGGTGTTTTGAGATTATTTTTTTTTTATTTTCAGCTTTTATATTGACACCTAATATTATCTATATTTGTATTAATTAATTAAAAGTATCAGAGTATTCCTTCATTAGGATGATGGAGATTATCAGATTTAATTGATGAGATTAGGCAGAGTATGTTAAAAGCTGTTCTTATCTTTTTCTTCTTAGAGCCTTCAAAGGGCTGAGAATGGGCCCTTTTCTTGAAAGGGCCCTTGTGGTTATCGTAATGACCTTGTCCTTTGAAGTATTATTCTCGACGTTCTTGTAAACGAGTGAGAGCATTTAAGCTGCACGTATTGTGAACACGATAGGGGGCACTGGTCATTGCCAGGACTCCATTTCGAAATGCAGTAGAAGCTCACTAATCCGACCCCTAAGGGACTAAAATATGACCCTAAGGGGTTAGATTTTTAGAAAACTAACCCACCTTTAAATCGTTCATAATGTTTTATGATGATCTTATTGTAGTTTTTAAAGATGAATAGAGCAAAACCGGAATGAAAATTTCAATTCCCGCTCCTTTTTGAGAGGATTCCGAAAATTTGAAAGCACGTATATCACTCACGGTGTAAGCTGCTGAACATGTTTTCTGCTTAAATTGTATAATTTTGAATACAATAAGGTTTTCTTGTGTTCATGACGGGGGATCCCTTGGTAGATTTTAATGTAGTTCAAATCCGAAGATATTGATTGATATTTTTCACTATCTTTTCAATCATGGCAAAGGACTTTTTTTAATAACGGCAGAGGAGAAAGGGACAACCAATTAGGAATTTCTTTAAAGTTATTCGGACAATAATTAGGGTTGGTGCAGCAGATATTTTGGGAAAACTTATTTCAATTCGTTATGGCAAAGGAAATGTGTGGAACTAGGTCGGAATTGAATCAGAGGGTATAGATGATTAGAAAGGTATCGATAAAATTCCGTAAATTTTATCGGTATAGAATCAAAGGCAAAAGAGATAGTATAGTCTGTATGTAAGATTCTGTTTCAATAGTAGGATGGACAGGACTAAAGCGACAAGAAACCGCTCGTCGTTACAGACTACTACAACATTTACTAGACAAACGTTCAATGCTCCCAATTCATTGCGAAAGACTTATTTAAATGACTGTGATTAGACCTATTTTGGACTACGGAGTTGAGCTTTGGGGCTCTACTAAACCTTTTTATTTATTTAATTTATGTCGTATCCACGCCTTACAATCCAAAATCCTTCGAAGAATCCTCAGTGCTCGTTACTTTGTGACCAATAAACTTATCCATAAAGGACTTAATGTTCCATATGTTGCTGAGTTAGCCCAAACCAGATACCTATCCTTTCATAGTAAGCTCCATAACCACTCAAATCCACTAGTTTTTCAACTTGCTTCCCACTCCATTCCCGATAATCCTCCGAGGCGTCTGAAAAGAAAATGGCCTAGAGATCTTCAAGTATAGAATTTTTATTGAAATGCTACTGATGAGTAGTTCTTTTCAAGTTTTGACATGTGACTATAATCATTATTAGCTCATTTACTTAATGTATATATTTGTACAGTTGTAAATTTCAATGAATTGATATATGGGAATATAGAAAAAAGTAGGAAGGGATGTTAGTTATAAAGACATCTCTTAAACTACAAATATCAAGCATCCAAAAATACCTTTATTTGTCTACTAAAATATTTTCAAATTTTGCTGAGGAATCACTAATAATTAGAAACAGTAAAACATATAAGGTATATACAAAACAAGTTATCTGCAAGGAAGGTTTAAACAGAGAAGGTTTCGTTTCAGCCTCCTGAATCCTCCAAATCGATAGCTGACTTGCATCCACGATAATACCGTTAAATTGAACGATCCTGAATAAAGGCGGAGGACACGGGTCCAATAAAAGACAAAGGACGGGACGACAATGAACCTCGTCCAAACATGGACAGTCCTAACTGTTCGCTTAACTGTACAAACTGCCCTCCACAAAGGATACCATCCTATGGCATTCATACCAACATAGAGGAGGATGTTCTGTGTGTAACCGACCTTAATTATTGCCAAACAACTTTAAAGTACTACTAATATTCCTAATTGTGATAATTATATATTTATACTTGATGAAAGTTGTCCCTTTCTCCTCTGCCGTAATGAAACTTGAAAGTTCTTTGCCATAACGAATTGAAAATACATTGTCTAGAAACTTGGCATTGAAAAGTAAAAGATATTAAAAAATATTCATTAATAGCTTGAAATTAGAACCATAGTACAATCTACCTTAGGATACCCCTGACCATATTTCTCACCACTAAATTGTATAAATGAGATGTTTCCAAATACTAAAATGGTTTCCCTACTAAGCAAAACTATTTACTCTCCTTCCGACGACAATACTTCATTGGTTCCTAAACAAATCCCTCCCCTTTCAGTCACCTTCCTTGCGAGGTGCAAGAATAATTACTATCTGGACTTTTAAAAAGTCCATAATGTCTGTAATGGGTTATATTTTCTTATTTTTCTTGGTTTTTGCTACAAACTAACGACAAAAAAATATCTACAAGATTATACAACACTCTGTATAATCTTGTAGATATTTTTGAATATTTTTGACAATTGAAAGAATCAATAATTTTAATGTGACCTGTCGAGTTAAATACTACTTACATCCTTCTTTTTACATAGTAATCCCACAGCTAAAACCAAAAAAAAAACCTCTAATACTGCTCTATAAACATCTTCCGCTTACACCTATTACAACAGTTCCATTAATTTCGATTACACATTTTTTCTCCTTAGTAAAAAACAAACCAACATAACTGATTTTTTATCTAAATGAAAATTCAATAGATATAGTAAAAACATGCATATATACATCCATTCTTATGTATTTGTGTGTATTGTAACTTTATAAACGTATGTAAAATGATTCTTTCTTATAAAAGTGATTTTCTCAATCTCCTAATAACTTTCCGGGGTTTTCCAGCCTCTTATTATTTCGTTTTAATTTTCGTAACTACCAATTTTAAATATCTCTTCAGTGCAGCTATTGATGTTGGTATAATATCATCTAATTTAGGTGTTTTAAATATAGTAATACATATTAAATCAATGCCCTTACAGTTTTGCCAAATGCGAAATAACTCTCTTCGACGATATTGAAAATTCGTTTTCAGACAAGAAAGCAGATAAAAGCAGCTAAATATTTCATGATTATTTCATATACCTTCTAAGGCACCTGTACCATGAATTTCAGAGAGATACTTTGGGGTACTTTTTAGTAATACATCTTTTTAGTTTACGGCACTTTTTAAAAAATTATATAATAGGTCAAATTATAAAAAACTTATTTTGAGCATGGCTTTCTGGTATAACGATCGTCTATATTCACTAATTATAAAATAATAATGAAAAAATATCAACAGGATGACACGAAAATTTAGATTGATAGTTTTAACAAAATTTGACCTGCCGAGTTAGGTACTACTTTGATCGTTCTTTTTACCTTGAAATCCACCTCCAAAAAACGAAAGAACCTTTGATAATTTTCCATAAACTACTTAACTATACACCTATCAGAATAGGTTCATGAATTTTCATTATGACTTTTTTCCTCCTAGATAGGCCATTCGTCCCACTGTGCGACGCGCCCATATGACCTTCTTTTCCTCTCTATATTCTTTCTTTTTATCTTCTGACCAAGTTGCTCCAGTCTTTTTGATTCCTCTCCATGGTTGTACTTCCCACGCGTTCACCCTTTCTCCGAATGCATTTCTGTCTAGAGCTTCTTCTGGGTTTGTTTTTGCATTGTCTAGGTCTTTCTTCACTTGTGTTCTCCATGTCATTGTTTTGAGGTTTATTGTTGCATTTAGGGTCTGATGGGTCAGTGTGTGTTCCGGAAGTCTGCGAATGTGTCCGTAAAATTTCAGTCTGCACTCCTAATGTCCGCTTTGATGATGTAGTATCAATTTTCTACCACAATTTAATTTTATTATTATTTTCTTTCTTAGTAGTATGCCCTTGATTTTATATACTGCAGATAGACCGCCATTATATCGTTCATTGTAATTATTCTTAAATTCGAATGGCACCAGAATAAAATTTATTTTATTTCATCCCCATAATCAGACCCTTCAACAGTCGGACACCCCTAAAATTCTGGCCCTACACGCGAACCCGCCTCGTATCGCCACTACCGGCGAGTGCTTGTTGTAGGAATTTCTGGAGAAGTTTTAAATGAAAGGTCTAAAATATTTTACAAAAAAAATCACTGAAAAATACGATTTAAAGCTGACCATGAGTGGCTAAATATATTTGTCGTTTAAGAATAAGGCTTTTTTACTTTTCTTTTTTTTTGTAAATTTCAATGAATGATTAACCAAAAACTATATATATTTTGATTGAAAAGGAGAGAGTGTTTTAATATCTTTGGGAGACTCACGTATAGAACTTCCTGCCAGTATTGAATATTAAGAACCACTTTCGACTGGCCATTCCACCTCCCCAGGCGCTGCTTTCTTCACTGACCGCCAGCTTACTAATCAGATCAGTCAATGGACGATTGCCTACACCGAATGCTGATATGTTCAACTGTCTCACCCCCAGGCCATTCATTAAACTTATCTTCCATCAATGGATTTATCAATGGCTTTCGAATTCGCTGGTCTGATTGTACCAAATTACTGGGATAATTGCCTCTGCTAAGACTTCTTAAAGGCTTAAGGCTATACAAAATAAATTATGCCACATAGGCCCTGTCTTATAAATTAAATTTATTATCTCTGTGAAAATATTAAACTGCTTGAAATAAAATACCTCAAGTAAATGTGAGGAATTGTGGATTTAACGACGTGGTTATCACCTGTAAAGAAACTCCATTTGTAGCAATCCACTGAAAGTTCTATATTAGGAGGTCCCGTTCTTTTCTTTTTATTCCTCGGAAGGTTTCAATAGAGTTATCTTCATTTATCATTCTCCTCTGTATAATTTAATTTTTAAAGATAAGATGAAATTAAACTGGAACATTTCATTTTTCTACATTGTATCTACTAAATTTTCAAGAAATTCATGAATTTTTTCAATAAGCAGAATATGAAAACAATTAATAAAATATTCATATACATTTATAAAAAATTATTAAAACATATCTGTGAACTAAAAAAAAATATCTCAAGTTAATAAATGTAACTTTCCTTAAGAAGTAACTCCTTTCTTGAAAATATAATGAATTCTTCAACAAGGAAACTTACTGAAGGAAAAAGCTTTGCTGCAGTGGCGTCGAAACCGATGGAAGTTCGATACCCAAGTAAGAAAAAGGGAATAGTTTTTATTCAATTATTGGGGTTCCCGCAACTCGAATATGTACAAAAGGGACATTGAGGTACAGAAGGTAATTAACAAGCGGATTTATCAGCCAAAGAAGCGTGTTCCCTCTTCCCATTACCCTTCATTCCTGTCTATTTACCAGATCTCAAATCTTTTGTAAAACATCAAATCAATATAGTTTGGCAGGAAAGATGGCTTAAAACCGACAACAATAACAAACTTAAAAAAAATAAGACCTACTCCAGGACCAAGAAAATAGCATGTCATCTTTACAAGACTACGAATGGGACATTCAAAATTAACCCACAGTTACTTATTGGAAAATAAGCCACCCCCAAAATAAAACGAATGTCAGGTAAACCTGACAATGGAACATATTCTTGTTGAATGTGAAAAACACCAAAAGCAAAGAAAAGATAACATTCTGATGAATCAAGGTATCTCAACATTGCTTGAAATAACTCGTATCTCCCTAAAAACATTATTCACTTTTTGAAACAAACTAATCTGTACAAGGACTTATAGTTCTCGACCTTCGTATGGTGCCTCTAACTAAATGTGGTGGTACACGGCACCTGAAAGTAAATAAATAAACAATTATTTATATCGATTTAACTTGACTTAAAACAAAATTATTCCCCAAAAAGTTATCAGTTGTTTAAACAAAACAATATATTAATTATTTTCTATTTCTATTAATAGCAGAAATGTAATTTAAAGCTATTTACTCAAAGTGAGACTTAAACGACAAGAAACTCTTTGTTTTTTTCGACAAATCCAACATATAACAAAATACTTTGTTACATGAGAGTTGTTAATCCCATTGATGGAGCTTTAGGGTTCCACTAAACCTTCCAATTCTCGGTTAAAATCCTTACAATCCTAGTTCTTTCGTAAAATCCTCTACTCTCGTTGTTATGTCCAAATAAACTTTTCCTTAACGATCTAAATTTCCCATATTTTTTTAGATTTGGCTCAAGCAAGATAACAATCCTTCAATGAAAAGCCCCATGCACACTCGAGTCCACTAGTCTTACAACTTGCCTCTCACTTGTTTTCCGGTAACCTTCCGAGGCGTCTGAAAAGAACGCCTAGGTCTAGGAACTTTCTAATGTACAATATTCATTGGATAGTGCTAATAATAGGTAGTTCTTTGAATGTAGTCAATTACTTATTGCATAATTTATATAACTACAGTTGTAAATATCAGTAAATAAATTAATAAAAAAAAAAAAAAGTTTTCTCTAAATTTCCAATCAGTTATAGGCAAATTAAATATAATTTTATGTAAGTTGTTATTATTCTAGACATTTAAAAAAGCTTTCTTTAATAACAAATAATAGTCATTGCTAGAATTACTTTTTTTTCCATCAGAGAGTACAATCTAAATTTTTAATAATAAATCATTAGGTATCACAAAACTAACTTTAGGAGCTCGATGGCCGAGTGAGTTAGGGCGTGGGTCTCAGAGCGCTCGGTACTGAAGGTCATGGGTTCGAATCCCACCTGGAGGGGTTAAATGAGTTGACCTTCCTACTCTGGCTATAGTAGGTTGGTAACCTATAAGATAACACATCCTTCCTGCCCTAGTTGGAGTATATAAGGACGTAAGTCCTAATAAACAACAACAAAACTATCGTCAAAGTCCTTCGGTATCGATCGTTCCTAGGATTCAACTTTAGAACATCGATTCACGGTACCGATTCTTTTCACAAGTGGGATTGGAAATCTATACATCTCTACTGAAATGTGTTTGCAACGTGAGGACATCTGCAAATTTACAAAGCTGTCAAGCCAACACATGAGCTCTCATAAATTAGCCTCAATATGCTCAACGTAGTCATGTTATCTTTAGCGGTAAGGAATGTTGTCGTTATGAAAATACTAATATTTTCTGCTCAATTAACTGGAGCATAACTAATTTAAATAAATTAAAATTCATACTAGAATATCTACGTTATTTATAGACAACCTTGCAATTTATTTGAATATCAGACATGCACTTAATAATTATTATTATGGAGGGGAATTATATCACGATGAAGTTATTTATGCATGAAATCGTACATAGTATTTAATAATAGTGTTGTGATCGCTGTACGTGCTTTGTGGGCGAGCACTTCCGTGACTGCAGTGCGACTTTCACTGCTACAGATATAGGCTGCATTAGCAATGTCTTACGTAACATGCCTGTTTACAGTCTCTAATATATTTGTAAATTCTTTTATTCCATAGCCAATGCAGATCTTTATTTGACAGAATAATGTAATATCGGGCTGTCCAGATTCAAGTTTATATTATTAAAATAAATTATAATAAAACATTTTTGATTTTATCATTATTTATTATTATTTAAAAGGTGGTCCAGGTTAAGTTTTATGCTTACATAAATACAACTCATTGTGAGTCATGGCTTACTATAGCATTAACTGCCAATTACATCTGTCTCTTGTTTCTACTCTCCAGTTCCTCTCTACCGAGATGGACCACGCATCCTCCATCAATCCATCGACCCATCTCAGCCTTGGTCCTTCGACTCTCCTCCAGGCATGTATCTTTTCCTCTAGGAGTTTATTTGGACCTTATCTCGATTCATCGTAGCCACATACCCCGCTTATCTTGTTGAGCGATCTCTAAATTCGTGTTGCCCCCCCCACCCAAGGTGTTACCTCTGTAAATTGGCCTAAAAATTCTTCTAAGAATTTTGCTCTCGAATTGGAAAAGCATGGTTTCTCGTGTTTCAGAAATTATAACAGGTCTCTTTACGGTTTTATACAATTCCACTTTGGTGTTGCGTGAAAAGGTGCTACATCCGAAGTGCTTTAGGAACATGAACCAGCGCTGATTTGTAGCTATTTATATCTTCCAGCATGTTGTCGGAGTTCACCAGAGTTCCTAAAATAAATGAATTATTCAAATTGATCAAATTTAAAATCTCTGATTTTTATCTTTGCATCCTGTAGATCCCTTCTTTGCGGGCCAGCTATTATATACTTCGTTTTTGCCTAATTCACTTTCAGATTCTCACCTGAGCTGCCCCCTGGAGAGCAAGAAATGCCTCTCACTCACAGATTCCAACTATGTCCAGATCACCTGCGTAAATAAGGATTTGGATTGATCTATTGAACAAAGTTCCCCCAATCTGCATTCCTCACATCCTAACTGCGCACTACAGTGCCATATTAAACAAGAGGCACGAAAGACTGTCTGGTTCTTTATAGTTGTTCTGTGCTTGAGCTCTTTCCATTGCTTTGAGTTGGTCTGCTCCGTTGGATTTGCTCACTGTTATTTTCTTTGTATTTTTTCAAAGTTCTTGTAATTTTAACCGCCAAAGTTCGCAGAATATCGCCATCTTGCCTCGAACCTTCTTTCCTTCAAGGCTGATCTCTCCCTCTCAATTATTTTTAAACCATTGATGAGCTGCCCACCCATTCACCCCGCAATAGCGAAATTATTTAAAAATACAGTTTAAACTTGTATGTAAAAACTGAATTATACCCAAGTAGTGGAATGCTAAAAAATTTTTTTAAAAACATTTTTATTTTGGAAAGGTATAATTAATATTGACATCAATGCAAAAATCAAAACAAAAAACTGTTATATATTGACCGTTTATTATCACACAGAGAAGTATTTTAAAACTGGATTATCAAATTCTTACTGATGATCGTGTCTCGTTCGGGTTTAATCAACCTCACATTGCTGACATGGTATCAATTGCGAAGCTGTAAGCTAATCATAACTCGATTAACCTTCCTGATCGATCCAATTCGGTAAGGAATCGAGATGGCTGAAGGGATACCCAATTTCCCGAGGAAAGCTCAATTTACAGCGATCACCGACCCATTCAATACACCAACTCAAGATAATTCCGTTTCAGGAACATTACTCTTTACTATAATTATAAAAAAAAAATAAACAAAATCTCAATTGTATCTGAGTGGATTTTAATGCACCTTATAACGTAATTGATTTTCGCAACATTACTACTGTTTCATTGTTATGGTTTTATATTAATGTCCGCGATGAACTACTTTTTCTTTTATGATGACTGGCAACATTGATAGTGACGAAGTGAGGGACATTTAGGATTTTTCGAAGGATTTTGTATTGTAAAGATGCGAGATGAATTGGATGGTTTAGTGGAGCCCCAAAGTACAACGAAGTATGTTCATATTGGTCTAATTACTGTTACGTGAATGAGTCTTTTGTAATTATTTGGAAGGTTTGAACGTTTGTCAATTAAATGTTGAAGTAGTCGAAAACGACTTTAGTCTCCGTTTTAGTCTGGAATGTGGATTCTAAGTAAGACGTTTGTCCATAGGTAATGAATCCAAATTACTCTTTTCATATCTTGAATAATTTAAACGTTCCTGGTTTGCTGGACTAAGATGGTTGCAGTTCGCCAGCCATATTACATTCTTTTGTAATGCATTTACTTAATAAATTCAAAATAAATTGCAATTAAAAGTTAGAAGTCAGACATCAATCAGGCTTCACTGTCTCTCCAAAACCACAATTACAAGACTGGTTCAGGTAAATTGAAAATTAAACTCAACAACGACAAATAAACGAAAGCATATCACTTTTACATTTCGTCATGATAACAGCCTCTTCAGTATTACATTATATTACATGAGATGACTTGAAGCCCGCATGTGAAACAGGAACACCTAAGCCTTAACAAAATCACCTCTGCTTGTTGTCGTGGGAAAAGTTTGTTGTTTGTTTGTTTGGGTTTTAAGGCGTAAAACTGCCAGGTTCATCAACGCGTGAAATTCTTTCGTTGCTAAAAAAAAAAAAAAAAAAAAAAAAAGTTTTAAGGAAATTAAAGACGGATTTTATCTTTGATTCGTCATTAGTTAATAAAACGGTAATCTCTGGTTGGAGTCCTAATCTATTCAAACTTGATATGTAAAATGGACTTGTAAGAGAGTTGTCACAGTGTTGACATTTTGGTGGTAGTTCTTTCCTCATCAGGTATGGGTGAGTCAGATTTCTATGTCCGATTTTAAGTCTGGCCAGTGCAAATTCTCTGCGACTGGAGCGATCTGATGTGGTCCATGGTTTGACTGTTCTTTTAATATTTTGTAATTTGTTTGGTGGACTTTCATCCCCCATGGACTGCCAGGCATCCGATATTTCTCTTTTCAGAGGAGCAACTATTTCCCGGAGTGTTAAAATGGCGGTCCCTCGGCCTGGGAGTCTTTGGAAAAGGGAAAGTGTGGATTTTAAAATTAAAGAGCGAAAAAAATAAAAGTAGTAATAATATTTCTTAAAAAAAAAAAAAATTAATGTCAATAAATGTGAATGAATACTAATCATTAAACTGACAATGACACTTAAATTGACAATGGCTTCACTAGAAGTATTCAAGGAATATTTACAAAAATAATATTTTTCAAACATATATTTTGAATATGAAAATGAGATTCCTATGTCTAATGCCGGTTCAAATTAAACTGTCCTTCAGTATAGGTGTCCTTTAAAGAGAGATTTCACAGTCACACTTTTCAACAAAAGGTTTCATTGTGCCATCATAACATCATAATAAATAAAAAAATATACATACTATATGTGTTATAATAAAAAGCTTAAAATTAAAGTAAACAGACCTGAGATAAAAGGAAAAAATTAGATCTAACAGATTTTCATAACGGTGTGGTTTTATACTCGTATACAGGAAATCCTCTTAAAATCCGACTTATTTCAGCAAGAAGCAGTCCTTGAAAATATTAAACTTCAGTAGAGCAAATAATTTATATTTCAAGCCGGGTTCAACGCTCGCTGAAGGAAATAGTTCTGTCTCTGAGCAAATATAGGACGGCCGTTTCAGAATAGAGTATTATTAGTCAATAATCTCTAAGTACACACATCACGCCTCGGGATGGAAACGGCAAATATATTTGCCTGAACATTAGCGGAAATTTCTACTTTTCTTTTATATTCCATTCTTGTTTAAAAAGCGGGAAAAAATTTTAAATAAAAATTATTTGTTTATAATTTACTGATAACTTAGTATTATATTTTGACGAATGAAATTGAAGTAAATTCAGTGGAAACGCCCAGTGATGGTGATAAGATAAATTTTTTACTTTATAAATTTTTATTAGCATTTAAATGTGAATAATACAGACTACTTCAACATTTACCAGACAAACGTTTGATGCTCACAATTAATTACAATACTTATATACATGACTGTGATTTGACCTATTTGGACGTACGGAGTTGAGCTTTGGGGTTACACAAAACCATCCAACTTATCCCGTATCCAATCCTTACTTAATCCTTACAATCCAAAATCCTTCGTAAAAATCCTCAATGCTCCTTATTTTGTCACCAATAAACGTATCCATAAAGGTATTAATGTTCCATATGTTGTTGATTTAGCCCAAACCAGAATATTTCATAGTAAGCTCCATAACTATTCAAATCCACTAGTTCCTCAACTTGCTTCCCACTCCATTCCCGATAATCCTCCGAGGCTGGAAAGAAGATGGTCTAGAGACCTTCTACTGTTGAAATGCTATTGATTAGTAGTTCTTTTCAGGTTTCGACATGTTATTGTAATCGTTCAACACATTTACTCGATTTATATGTTTTGTACAGTTGTAAATTTCAATAAAGGGATATTAAAAAAAAGAAATGTGAATAAAAATCTGATACTTAGAAAATCAAATAAATTGTTAAATTGTTAGTTACATTTATCTGGTAAAATTACATTCCCTATGACTAGTCGATTTTTCGATTCTTACTGAAAAGAAATTTAAAATTGAACTGTTGAAAAAATTTATCTGATCATTTAACAACATACCATTTTTTTTACTTCAGTAAGTACCATGTTAAAACTTTTATTTTTTTATTACAACTTATTGAAATTTATAAACTATACAAAATATATACATCAAGGAAATGTGTTAAAAACGCTTACAATAACATGCAAGACGATCACTAGGCAATCTTCTTTTCAGATACCTCGGAGGATTATCGAGAATTGAGTGGGAAGCAAGTTGAGAAACTAGTGGATTTGAGTGGTTATGGAGCTTACTATGAAAGGATTGGTATCTGGTTTGGGCTAAATCAGCAACATATTGACCTTTAAGATCTTTATGGATAAGTTTATTGGTGACAAATTAAGGAGCATTGAGGATTTTTCGAAAGATTTTAGATTATAAGGATTGGCTACGAGATAAATTGGATGGTTTAGTAGAGCTCCAAAGCTCAACTCCGTAAGTCCATATTGATCTAATCACTGTCATGTATCTGGGTCTTTTGTAATTAATTGGGAGTTTTGAACATGTTAAAACTTAAATTTCTTAAAATAAATATTTATAGTATCCAATTATAGTTCTGCAGGAAACTGGTATAATCCCGCAGACAAGGTAAAAAAAAAAAAAAAAAAAAAAAAAATCAGAAATAGCGTAATTAATAATTTTATAGAACAATGAGAATTTATTTGAAAATATTTGTTTGAAAACTCGATTTCAAGATTGTAACCGTCCGTCCGTTAACTCTCCCAACAATTACTTTATTGTTACTCATTCATATAAAAAGTAATATTATTATTAATTGATTATGCATATTAATGTAAATATATAGCTATTCGAAAAACCTGTACCATGTATCCTTGCTTCGATCCTTGATCTAAACTGAGATACTCTGGGGATCCGGGGGTGTTCCCCAGAAGTCA
This sequence comes from Euschistus heros, assembly GCA_003667255.2. NCBI lineage: Eukaryota > Metazoa > Arthropoda > Insecta > Hemiptera > Pentatomidae > Euschistus > Euschistus heros. Next base: position 2,876,933 of record RCWM02000052.1, on the reverse strand, counting down.
TAAGGCAATGTATGTACCATGATAAACACAAATCACAGGTTGACGATTGCCATAATAAGGGCAGATTTACCTTTTTGGTGCAGATGTTAATAACAGATTCCTAAAAAATTTCCTTGTCTCACAAACAGAGAACCTTTTGATAATGTTTGAAACCGAGTTCCATCTATTTTAAAATAAGTGCTAGAGTTGTGGGAGGTGCAATTGCACTATCGGAACGGTATACAATCATTTTGAAGGTTTCTGGCAGTGCAAAGCGAGGCAGATATCCAATCGCACTTCTTGTTCTTCTTGTAAGTGGAATCTGCGGTGAGGATCCCATTTCGACTGTAGCTAATAGCCGCTGGGATAGGTCCATCACCTCGCCTCTCGGTGCAACAGTTACTATTTCTTATATTGTTTTAGTTTTATTCAACTCTTTGTATCGTCTGCTCTGTTTCCAGTGTCTTCCCACCGCCTTGTGAATTATACGATACTGTATTGAAAGCTTTCTAAATTTTTATGAAAAATATTCTTGATTAGATTCAGACAATAATTATTAATTTCTATATAGTAATCGAACAATAATACTCTTATGGAATAGGCCTTTATATTATAATAATACATATTATTCAGTACATTTATAAATATATGAGTCGATATGATGATGCAGCTAAGAATATCATTAAGAAACTATACCCTTTTCATCATAAAATAATCCGTAAAGTAAGAGAGCGTCGAGAAGCATTTCCTTCGTTAGAGTGCTGAGTGAACCTGAGGAATGGCCTCCGGAGTTCCGCAGGCACTACTTACTTTTAAAATTCCTAGGGCGCCTTACATCAAGCCAAGAATTTTGGAATTTTCAGAATACCAACCCGAATTTCTGCCTATCCATTTCTGTCAGACAAATTCAATGCTCTAGACTTCAATATAAAACAATTAGTATTGTGTTCGACTTCTCACTTTCCTCATATAAGAAAAATACTTATCCGCATGGTTATCATTATTAGACAAGATTTTGATCTAAGATAGATCATGTGAAGCTCTTGTGGTTCTTCTCTCCTTACGACGCGCCCAAATGAGTTTTATTTTTTCTCCATGTTCTCTTTCCCAATCTTCCGAACAAGAAGTACCAGTATTCTTGATTCTGTTCTATGTTTTTTTTTTTTTTTTCTCACGGTTATGTATTTTCCAGGTCTTTCTTCACTTTTGTGCTCCATGTCATTGTTTTGAGGTTTACTGTTGCATTTAGGATCTGATGGGTCAGTCTGTTTATCCGCAGGATTTTATAATAAAACTTTTTCTTGAATCTGAATCCAAATACAAAGATTTCCTTTTTATTTTTACGGATGTCCTCAAGAAAAAATATCAAGCAAGTTGTGCTGTAACATTTTCAAGAACGGAAGTCATGTTGCTAGCTACCTTTTAGGCAACAGCAAGGTCTCCTTCTCGGCATCAAAAAATTTACAAAACTCAAAACAATCAAACAACCCAATATCAGACATAATTATAGAACAGTTATTCACAAAGGATAAACTTATATCCTTTAATTTGAGTACCCATACATGTTTGAATACCCGAAATTCGCAGATACTTCTACAAATAGGGTGAGAACTGTAATATGTAAGGCTTGGATAAATTAATAGAAGGGGATATCAGAAACAAACTGACTGATAAAGACCATAGCCAGTACTAAGCGGCTCCAGGAGGGAACAATTGGTAATGTCCAAGCTGCGGATTGGCCACAATATCTATTCACAAGGCACCTTACATCTGATCTGCTCAAGATGATGTATCCCTATCGCAGAGGAAGCACGTCTTCAAGAATTTTGGCCTCTACTCCTTTGCATGAGCAACTCTCTTCAACCATGAACTGAATCCAGTCCGCGTAAACAAGGCTAGTGCTATAAAATATCGGGAAAATACCAAGATCTTCAACCTAATTTAAAATACAATTAATAATTTACTATTAGGGGATGGTGCCTTTCCCATATTGCACTCATAGCACTTTTACACAAACTCCCAATAATTTAAACTTCTTTTCAAACCTCCGACTTTATTTTAAAAAATCAAACAAATGAGTAATTAATGGAATAAGGGTTTTGTTTTGCCTTTCGGCATTGGAAGATCTGTCTTCTAGGCCATTCCTGAAGGGTCTAAGTCGTTTGAAGGCACTCCTGTTAATTTAAACATGCGCAATTTGAAATTTCTATTTATTCCTTGATATTTCAAATTATCAAGAGTTGATCATACTCATAATTAACTCACGAGTTTGATTAGAGTTAGAGAAATCAAGTGCAGTTCAGTTTTCACTGCAACAAATTTTACAATTAATTATATAATATAAAGTATATGACTATATATTATGTTGAATCTGGCTTGATTTTAAGAAATAGACTTCGTTTCATCATTCAAATTATTTTAAGAGTTACAATCGAAGTGTTTGGGGAAAGTAATCCTATACCTTCATGTACTTCGCAGAATAATGAAAATTGTAGAAAATATTAAAAAGACAAACAGGTTTATAATAATGTTTTGCCATAAAATCAAATTTTTTTTTTTTTTATGAATATATAAATTGAGTTAATGAAGACATATTATTTATACTTGCTCAATTTATAATGACCTGCGTGACACTTATTACTCAGGGATTAATTCAAATGACAAGTTCAAGTTTACATATACTTACTGCACAAAATGAAACAGAAACAAAAAAAACTGGTATATTTTGTTATGAATATAATTTAAATTAGAACTTTTTTCATTGAATTATAGTACTATTAATTGTAAATATCAGGATCACGTATTTACCTATTTGCCTTAGATATGATATTTATTTATTTACAATCTGGTGTCATGTAGCACCACATTTGGTTAGAGACACCATACTCAGGTTGAGAACAATAAGACCTTGTACAGATTCGTTTCTTTAAAAAGTGAATAATTTGGTTGTGGAGATGCGAATTATTTTCAAGCTATGTTGAAATGTCTTGATTCATCAGACCATTATCTTTTATTTGGTTCTGGTATTTTTTTCATTCAACAAGAATATGTCCTATTTTCAGGTTTACCTGATATTCGTCGCATTTTGGGGGTGGCTTATCTTCCAATAAATAACTGTGGATTAATTTTTAATATCGTAGTAGAAATGATATGTATATATTTGAAAGTAGGGACAGTCAAATGGGAACTTTGATAAACTTTAAATGTTTAAAAATGAAATAATAAAGTGTAAATTCTTTTATTAGGTACTGTTTATTATTTAGATTGTAAAACGTGCATTTACTTCTTTTTCTTAGTATTTAATTCTTAGTTATATTATTGGGATTATTATTTGTATAGTATTATAATGTACATAATATTTGTATTTGTATTGTATTTCATAGTACATAATAAATAACTGATGAAATAACTCCTTTGTATAGGGCATGGCCCTGCTTGCAGATAAATAAATAATTTAATAATTTCTGAAATTTTACTTTATTTCAAATATATCTTAGTCATTGTATCAGGACGTTAACATTTTCTCTTCAAACATTTACTGGTAATATCAGTTTGAGTCATCAACGTCATGAAACGAACTTCTTGTAGTAATTCTCCTTTGTAGTTATTGCTAAGGTCTTTCGAAGCTCTATGTATTTCCCAAATCCTATTATAGACACATGTGTTCTCTTTTGAAGGATTGTACCTTGAGAAAACAAAAATAAAAAATATCGAAACGAATGATAATATTTGAGTTGGCAGCTATTTTAGAAACGATAACAAGGGTTTCTATTTTTTTAGGAGGATATCTGTTTGAAAATACAGCTGACAAAGAAAGTATTGTAAAGTATCAGCTTTATACAGCTCATTATACGACAGGTGCTAAATAAAGTGGAAGACTTTTTGGCATTCAGGGCCGGTGTCAACATGTTTTCGTCCTTCCAGCTCCCAACCATCTGTGACTTCTATACAGCAATCATTTGATTCGTGAATTGTTTTTTTAAAGGTGTTTTCGTTATAAATAACGAGCATATAACATTTTTTATAAGATGGGACGAATCTTAAATTTTTATTAAAAATTCTTCAATTACAAGAATTTTTTTTTTTTTCTTTCTGAACATGTATGCAATATCAAATTCATCTTGTGCTATAATTACCTGGTCACTAGAAAATAGTAATTAATAATATTAACAGAAAAGTGTGGGAGGTGGGGCCTAAAGATTAACTACAAAAAAAACTAAAATATTTCAACAGAAAACGATGAGGTTAGTGACCCACTTTAACAACGTTAAGTAGGGTCAACCAATTCTGCTACCTGGCACTATTCTCGAAAGCAATGGGAGAGCGACAGAGGAAGTGAAGAAAAGAATGACCGATGGACGGTAAGGTATTAGAATGTTAAACTCAACCCTCTGGTGTGCCAGCATATCGCTCATTTGCTGCAACAACGATATTACTCAAAAACAAGCTTTTGAGTTATGCCGAAATTGACTGTATTATGAACCATTCACCAATGAAGTTTTTGTTGGTAAAACGATATATTTGAGCTTTTACGATTCACTAAGAGAGAGCATCATGTCACCATTGTATGTCTGCAGATCGTCCTGTACTTTATTCAGAAGACTGTCCTTCTGCATAATTGAATTTTTTGAGTTATGTCGATGTTGCAGGAAATGAGCAATATGAACCAATGTTAAAAAAATAATGCATAAGATCCTAGTAGAAAGTATAATGCTATACAGCTCAGAAACATGGCATCAAGAAAAATTGCAAGGCAAAATATTTCTGGCTGTAGAGATGGATTTTTGAAGGAGATTGGCTAGAATTTCAAGGATTCAACGAATCCAAAATGAGATTATAAGAGAAAGAATGGAAGTAAAGAGGAATATCATCGAAGAAATGAAGGGAAGGAGACTGGTGCGGCCATATTAAAAGAATGGATAATAAAAGAATCCCCTAAATAGCTTATGATTGGGAAGCAGAGGGTAGGAAAAGAAGATTTAGGCCTCCCATCAGGTGGATAGATGTTGTGGCTGAAAGTATGGCTGGTCGGGGACTAACAGAATAAGAAGCGACGGACAGAGAAGAGTGGAGGAACCGTCTGAGGGAGGACTTGCTAGAATATGACTATGTATATTTATGATATTTCTCATTGAAATATCAGAGTGTTTATATTACAAAATAATTGTTTTTATTTTTTATACCGACATTTCAACCACAACAATGATGGCTATCGCCATGGCTACAAATAAGATATGCCAGATAAAAAAATATAAAAAAGAAAACAACATTCAAGCAGAAGAAGAAGAACAGAGAGATGCTCTCAGAAAGTGTTTAACACAGTATGCCGAAGCACAAGAAAAAAGTTCGAAGTGGTTAAAAGAAAGAAAAGGAGACATGGTAAAAGGATGAAGACTATTGGAGAAAAAGAAGGAAAGAAATGTCATTCCTAGCTCACTAATACGAAACAAAAACAAATAAAAATAAATAAATAACAATAATAATAAAGTAAATGAATATTTTCCTTGTTTTATATTTTTTAATTTTTATCTGATATGTCAGATTTTTTGTATCCCTGACGGCCATGATTGTTATTATCACAAAAAAATTTACTTCTCCAGTTGAAATTATTGTATTAGCCCGGGAATATCCATAAAGTTTTAGGTAAATATTATTAGGCTGAAACGTTTAGTTAATATGAAAGAAGTCTTATCGTCTCTCAAGAACGATACCAAGTCTTTCTGGAATAATTTTTATTTTCTTTGTTATAGTGTATAAGTGTTTCCACAAAGTTTGGTAAACTAACTCTTAAAAAAATGTAATAAAAATTAATTCTCCATCTTAAAATCATATCATGAATGTCTTATTCTATAAGATATCATATGTGCCTATTGCTGTACTATACTATGTTATCAACCATTACAATTAGTCAACAACATTGGCTTGATAACATATTTTCGAACCTCTGGGTTCCTCACCTTAACCAAATATCATCCTCGATTACTAAGAAACAATTTTATCGTCGTTTCAAAGAGTGATGACTTATTTTTTAAAATGCATTTATCTCAAACACCCTTCGACATATTTATAAAATTATGGAACATTATGTAATGAATTTCTTCATACTAATTTATTTATATCCACGCCAGGTTGACCTTCAAACTTGTCATGCTGGGCAGAAAAGGCGTTACAGTTTTTTCTCTTTTTTTATTCCAATACGTAAACAACATTATTATTTTAACTTGATATTGGATTATAAATTGAAACATTGGTTCGTACGAGTTATATTATTTAATTATTATAACTAATTAAACGAAGTAAATATTTGATGAAATAGTGAGTTTGTCAAGATTTGTGAAATTCTCCAAGAACATACCCAGGCCTAAAATGAATATTTGACTTTAATATTTATTTAAGATACTCTACTAATCACACTACCACTGCTCTTCCTCCAGTACTTAACCTGAGAGTTTGATTAAGTTATTAATAGTGGTCTGCTACATTTTTAAGTCGTAGAGCTGCGAGTGCGCACGCGCGCGCGTGTGTGTGGCTTTTCTCAAAAATATATTTTAAGAAAAATAATCAAGTTATAAAATTTCTTCCCAGCTATTATAGTACTACCTTTATTTTATTACACTTTAACATTATATATTAGTTGTTATACATAACACAAACGTTTTTTTATTTCTTGTTTTCATTTCTTATTTCTAGTCATATAACCTAACATTTAACGTCCTACGTACTCCAATTAGGGCAAAAAGAATAGGTTATTCTAAAGGTTACCAACTTATTCTAGCAAGGGTGGGATGGTCGAGATTCATACTGTGGATCCGCCATGAAATAAAGTTTAACCAACCAAATTGGAGAAATATCTTTCGGTCTATCCTTCCATGCAAACTAATTGTTGTTTTTTTGAAAAGTGGCCTTCGAAAATTGGCCTTTTTTTTTTCTTTATTTTATAGGACATTCCTTTCCTGTTTACAACGTTGGCTCTGTTGGTTAGTGGCTGACATTGTTTTAGGAAAGTTAAAGAAGTTTCTAGACTCTATCAACCCTTACCTGTCAATGGTTTTTACTCCATTGGTACAATATAGAACCGCGGTGTAAATATAAAATTATATAATGTATACCACTATATTTCCAATCCATCTTCCAACCATGAATACCCCCGTTATATTGGAGACCCAATGAGTATCCATTAGAGGCGATTAGATAGCTATGGAGAAGCCGCGGTCAGTTCCCACCGCGGTACACAGAGCACATGGCCACTTGGGAAGGTGATGTGATCAGCTACTGTACGATATGAACCATGAGAACTCAGCTCCTTCCCTCCTATCTCCTGGCCCTTTCTTCACTATCAGATCTCTATTTTCCTTTGTCTTTGATCATAGCCTTTAAGTATAATCCTCTTATACGAGGGACATGGTGCTATGGAAATATATATATATTTTAACATAGATATGTCCTTTGGCTGGGAATCTATACTTTTTTGATGTAACATTTTTTTTTACTTTCATTTTAACACGCGCTAGCTCTGTTGGTGTTACTCTTATCGAAAATTTGACGATAGTTTCCTTATCAGAAATTTAATGGAACATATTTTTTGTTAAGTAACATTTGTTGCTAGGACAATATACAATTTAGGAGCTGTATTGGTTTGAATAAAAAATGTCACGTCTTCCTACATGTTTTAAGTGTTGGGGCTTTTTTGGTGAGCTCTACCTCTGATGGTGTTCTCAGATCGAAAGTTTGATTACGGTCCTCTTATCAAAAATTTCTTCTTCTTCTTAATCTAACCCCTAGACCTCACGGTGTCGGGGCAGCCAGCAACCATGCTCTAAACACCTCTCTATCCACAGTCAACATCCTAATCTCTCCCATAGTGAGTCAAGCCTGCCATCATTACTAATTTTAACACCTAGGTATTGATAGACTTTAAACTGTTCCAAGTCCAAACCTCCACAAGCCACAGTTCCTTGTTCCAAGCAACCACTTTTAGACACGACCATATGCTTTGATTTGTTGGGGTTAATCGTCATCCCTTTTCGGCTCAGTGCTTCTTCCCACACTTCCAGCGCTTCCTGCAGGGCCACTCTGCTCTTTGCAATTAAAAGAATGTCATTGGCAATTTAATGGAGAATAATTTTTAATTTATAACATTTGTAGCTAGGACATACCGTTGAGGAGCTATATTGGTTTGCTATTTTCTTTGAACTTTGTTTATTTCGAATAAACATTGATTGTTAATTTAATTATATTATTAATGTTAATTTGATCCTTTTACTTCTGAAATGTTATTTGGGAAACGCAGATTATAAATAAATATATTCATGATCCATTATTTTCCCAGTCTGAAAGAAATTGAGTTTTTTTTTCTATTAAAAAATAAACTTGTATGATTTATTCTTATTTCTAAAATATTTCTTTGTGTTTTTTAAGTAGTTATTTTATCTATTACTAATTTTATTGACTGTCAGTATCATTTATCAGAAAAAATTAGAGATTACGATTTCTTGGATCTGTTTCCTAAGGAACGTTTCCAAAATAGTCATTAGTGGAAAAAACCCAGAATATACCGGCCGATGATGAAAACGAGACTCACATTATTTACACTGATTGTTAGCACTGAGGAAGGAAGGTAATCTGGCTTTCTTCCAGAAAATCTAAAGAGTAAACAAACAGTGTTGCAATGATTTGAATCTGAATTCCTGAGCGTCTCGCGGGCATGTTCAGTCCTTAAATATATAACAGCATGTATGGTATGAATGCAAACCATAACAATAGCAACATTAATTTCCCACGAGTGATAAAACACGGCTACAAAAAGGTCATATGTATATACATCTATAATATATAATAACCACATGTTATAAATCACTTAAACCTTATCCTTTACGAAAAATTTCGTAGTAGATCTATTTCCGAAATTACTAATATATGTTCATATATCTTTTATTGAGAAAGTATTACAATCTTCCCCAAAGAGGGAAATAAGTAATATGGATGGCTTAGTGAATCCATTCACACAAAAATAAAAAAATAAAAAATAATAAAGTAATCGTAATATATATAAAAAAAATCAATAAAATAAATTACAACAAAAAAAATAAGAATAAAAAATAATAATAGTAAGAACTAAAACAGGATTAAATTACAAGTTAAAAAATACAACCATACTATTTACAATATACCCACATCTGTGGGATCCCCCAACTAGACATATCCCTGCATAAGGGATATCCAGATCCAAAGAAATCCCAGCGCTGCTCTTTCAGCTGCTTCCCGGGTGTTCCGAGATTTTGTGCAAAATAAATGCAACACTGCTATAACCAGTTTTTTCGCCATGCCACAAATGGATTCCTTTGTCCACTTGCTACAATTAAGCGGTTTTTCATATGAAACACAGGCGAAATGGAGACACTCCTAAATTTCTCATTTTTGTTTTTTTTTTTCGTTCTAATTAAAGCAATAAATCACTTTTGATCTTTGTTTGAATAATATAAATTAATAAATTATAAGGTTTGAAAATTAAATAATAAATAATTAAACCTTCTAAAGTTGGGAAAATTTACTTATGGCATGGGGTTGCTTAAGCGACGATATGAATTTATCAGCACATTTTACCCCACCCACTATTTTTCTAAAGCTTACTCTATAAACCGATTTCTTCAAGAAGTCCTCCCACTTTGCCTTCTTAGGTGATTATCAGAATGTTTGGTTTCATGTCTGATTTTATAAAGAGTTTCATATAATTTTATAAAACGTGAGATCAATATATTGTATTGCTTACAGGATATGAAAGTTGGCCTGGTAGATCAGTGGAAGTTTCGTATCGTAAAGTAAAAGTAAAGTAATGGACGGAACTTTAGTGGCAAAGTCAATTTTTATACCTTCTTATCAGTCTCGGCCAAAGTTTCGTTAGATTACGTAAACTTGATTTTATTTTGATCATTCTTTACGCATGTCGCTGTTCAAGCTTTGGGCGTATTTGGAAAAACATAACGAATTTGCTTAAAGGTTTGAAATATTAAATTATGTTTTAATGTAATCCTATTTTTCAAGGGGAAGAATCTTGTGCCAGACCCTATCGAATGCTTAAACATCTGGAAGCACTCCAGTCTGTTGGTTTATACAATTAAAAGTTTAAAATCCAAATATATAGACTTAGTCTTTGATGATGATTATTGATGAGTGGCCCCGGGTAAGTAGCAATTAATTAAAGTGAGACGGAGATTGGCAAATAATAATTCGTAATGGAAGGGCCCAAAGAGGGAGGGGGGGGGGTGTTGGTGAGGGGCCAACCCTATCTGTTGGTCCGCTGGCCCAGGGCCAAGTCGAAGCCCATTCCTCTCTATTGTAATCCAGGAAGTGCCTACTATAATTGTGTAGCAACAGATAACCAACACTTAGCTCGCTATTTGTTATAATAACTTGAACATAATTTATAAATATAATTGATTATGTAGATCGAACATAAACAGAGTAATGTAGTGTAAGAAGATCTCTTCTGGAAACCTATTTTAAAAGTTCGAAAAAACCTGTAAACTCCTAAGTAGTGGACGCGAACAAACTACACCACAATGCAATCCCCTTAAAACTTCTAGATAGTTCAAGGTGTTTCTATTTAAGGTATACAATTGGTGTCTATGTTCATTGGAATAAGTTTATCTATTTCTTTTACTCTTCCTGTACAATGATTTCATATATTATATTTGTATAATACATTATCGCAGTTATCTGTATCATCTTTGTGTAGCCCTTAAAATGTCCTGGTGAATAGAACGAATATTAGAGTACACGGTATTATATTCATATCTTTTACTACTTTGTATTTTACTACTTTTACCTCTCCGCAGACTTTAGTTTTTTTCTCAAATTACTAAAAAAAAAAGTTTATATAAATTCTTATATGTAAAAAAAAAAATCTAAAAATAACGAATGAGCCATAATAATAGTCTAAATCAGCACATCAGTCGCCATCAACCTCCGATGTCGAAGGATGGTATAATCAAGGAAATAATTTTTTTTTTTTTTTTTTTTTTTTTTGTGGGAGATCTAAACTGTTGTGTTGGTCTGTGTTCGAGCTCACTGCGCTTTCTCGGGAAACAAAAAACAGATTATTCATCACGAACTGACCATATAAAAGGTTTCATATAGGTGGAAGGTATCACTATGGAATTTTGGGTGTATCCAATCAAGAGGCAACTATGAATATATTATAATTTATCAGAGAATAGCTCTAAACTAGCAGAAATCAAAACAGCCAACAAAAGTCGACGTCGAGCAACAGACAGTCGGGATTGGAAGAGGTAAAGCATTTTCGATTTAAAATGGGCACTGCCAATTCTCTCCTGATTATCTTCTGTAAACTGTGTGTACGAGATACCACACACATGCCATAAATTTATTGGTTATAGTGTTCATTTATTTACTAGTCGTTTAGGTTGGTATTGAGTAATAGAAAACTGAAAATAGATAAATCTAATGATTAACTCGATAATTTCAATTCAAATGTCTCGGTGATCGTACAATATTTTGTAAATCAAAATAGCGTATCCGCTAAAAGAGAGCTTTTTTCAAAATACAGAACATTTTTTCTATCAGTTTTAAAATTTTTTAAATCAATTTTGTACTCTTAGATATCATATTGACTAGAGCTTTGCAAAAATCTTGATGTAGACAGGATTAGAATTAATGACCGTCTTCATAACACAAATAATATAAATAGAAGGATTTTTTTTTTTTTTTTTTTTTTTTTGATGACATGGTATAAATATATATATATATATATATATATATATATATATATATATATATATATATATAAATTGTAGAGAAGAAAAGGAATCGTTTGAATTACATTTATACAATGACAAATACGAACAACATAACTAGGAAATAAACAGAAGCAGTTTTTTACGGTATGCACTAAATTGCAGTTCCACAATAAGTTCAGATGTCAATACAATTCAATGGTTTAGAATGATGTTTCATGTAGCAATATTTTAGTTACAATGTGTTAATTCTACTATGTGTAAGGACACTAGTTAAACATGTAAAGACATTTAAATTTTTATGAATCATTAAGATAAATGTAATAAGACATGCGGAGGAATATAGTGGAAGTGATTAAGAAAAATTCATTCTTTAGTTTTGATACAAGCTAAAATAAATAATACTGGAATTTATACAAAAAAACTGTGGTTAAATTATCTACATATGTAAATAAGAAGTTCAAAGTATTTCATTCACAACTTAATATTAATTATTATTATCTTTGAAAACATTTTGTTAACTTAGTCCTGTTTATCCATTTTCTATCCTTCTGTTCATTATTAATTGAATAATATCCGTTATATTACACAATTATATCAAAATTAATTAATTAAAGGGAACTAAAGGGCCTTAAAAGAAGGCATTTAGATAATTTCTTCTCTCTTGATCGTTATTGAATCGGCGCCAGAACCCTATGGCCACAGCCTTCTAGACACGATAATGCTTTTATTCTCTACAGCCTTTACGATCAACACTCCCCAAGGGTGCTCATTGAGTATTTCAACAATGGTGTCGGATTGTATTTAAAAAAAAAAAAAAAGATTTATAAGAATTAAATAGTGCGTTGTATAAATTTAAATTATGTGTTGAAATATAAAAATATAGTGGATTTCAATTGTTTTTTTATTCCAGAACAGGCTTAATAGGAAGTGTTCAATTTATTATCAAAGAAAAAGTTTCTGAGAGCCACGATTTACAATAAAAAAAAATAGACGGTGTATTCCTGTATTTAGAGCCAAGAATTTTCGAAATATCTGTTGAATTTCAAAATTAACGTTTTTAACATATAGAAATATTTTTTAAAGTAAATTCTACAGTCTATTTTCCGATATATTTGAAAATTATTAATAGTTAAAATAATTTTTAGTCAACGCAGCTGATGGGTGTGTTAAGGCAACAACTAAGAACTTTATTTTGCATGACAGGATTATCATTTATCAATTTTTGATTACGATATCCAAGATATAAGGTACCATCTCACATACAAATACAATATATTTATTACAAATACAATTAAGCTAAAAGTATCATAGCATAATAAATCTACACTTTAATAGACATTCTCAACCATCTTCAAAAAACAAATTGACTTATACAAAACTTTCATGCGACCATTACTAACATATTGCAATCCTACAGAAAATTAGAAGTAATTCAAAACCCATGCATGAGAATAGTAAAAAAACTATCCATTGTACACCAGTATTTCAACTATTAGATTTGGCTTAAGCCTATTATAAATAATCGTTTTCCTTACACTGATTTCCATCAATACCATCATACAAAAACTAGGAGCTTATAACACATCACTAAAAAAAATACACCCACAAATGTACCTTACATTAACAGAACATGAACGTATATCGCGATCAATATATACACATTAATTTTGACTACATTTTATTTTAATTGATATTTGTATTGTTATTTGTATGTACATTTTTTTTTTATTGTATAGGTTTTTTTTTTTTGTAACTATTGTACTGTACATAACCACAAACGTATAAAATAAAAAGAAAACAAATGTAATTAAAAAGTGTTGTAACTTGCTGAAGAAAATACCTTTCACTCCGATGGTACTTTTTTTTTTATAAAAAAAAAAGTACCATCGGTCAGTCTTATAGTTTATTGTTTATCGCTAAATGGTATCAAACAGACATATCTTTTAATTCATTTCAACTATAAATACATGAAACCATAATGAGAGATTGAATGGGAGTAGCTCACTCGAATTCGACCTCTAAAAATTTATACGACATGCGTTCTATTCTTCCAGTACACTAATACTTTTTTCATATATATTTCATGACTATTATCATGAATATATACGAGCTTAGATCATAGAATATATTGGGATCAATGAAACTATTGAATTCTTACTCAATCCAATGAAAGACCCTAAAATACATAATGCCCCATGTTACCTCAAAAATGAACTAACCCTCCGCATCCTTAATATATTTTTTAAATTAAGATTTTCTACAATGCAGTGATTTTTCTTAACGCATATTTTCAATATTATTATACGCATTATACGCATATTATACGCATATCTCTATATTATTTGTTTCTCTGGTTTACCTCGTTTCTATTTTCCATCTTTTCTTATCCTATTCCATCTATCCTTAATATTTCGTACATAAATAATCTGGAAAAAAACAGAGACAGATGCCTGTCTTTACGCAACAAGTTGCAAAAGCAGCCTCTACTCTTTTTCAATCCTCTACAATGCCCCGAAGTGTCTGAAAGGATAACAGTCCCGTGACAATCCAACGTAGTTAAGTACGTAACATTGGAGTCTACTAATTTGTAGGTCTCCTCCGACTAAATTGAGAGCGTCATTCTACATGAGAGGTTACAAGGGTACGGTGTTGTATAGAGCTTGAAATTGATAATAAAATTTAACTTATATTCAGTTAAATTATTAAAAAATACTTAAGTATGTGCTGCGACATCTGGATCCCAGTTAAATATGAAAATCTTAACTTCTTCATTGTACGTTTATGATTATTACTATTTCTGGGAAATTTTAGGAATAATAAAAAAGTAAATGTACTAAGTGTAAACGAGGTTTGCCACAGTGTTATATAGTTTTATGACTTTGAAATTAAAACCAATTAAATTAATTCTGCCAAATAAAAATTATAACCAAATCAAAATGTCGATTCTTTTCTTTTTGATATTGTTTGTAAAAATATGATCTATAGTCCTTTGTTGTAATCACTGATAATGCAATCTATCACCCGCAAGAGTTTTTTAACAGTCTCTGTCTATCTGGATTACCTACTCATACGTTAGAATTAAAAATTGAATATCTGATTATGCATTGACGTAATCTTCAAACACCTAATAAGTGCATTTTTAACCGGGTAAAATATTACTGTTATAGTGAAAATATCATTGAAAAAATATTGCTCAGTTGCAGACTTCAATGTAACATTTTTATCGATAAACAAATAAAACTTCATTTATTCGTTAAAATTATATATGTAGTTTACTTAGGGGATCTTGTATCTCGATTTCCAGATGTAACTGTTCTGCTGTATGCTTAAACGATTTTAGTTGACTTGTTATTTGACGAATGTTTATAATCTTTAATATACGAATGTAATTATTCTTTATAATATCAAGTCGAAGAATCACAAAAATTTAGAAAGTGTTAGGGTTTTCAGAATCATAGATAACGATTCCAAGAAGCTGATATCATGAATTGCGTGATGTATTCAGATATCAATCTTTGAAGAAGAAATTCGATTTTAAAATGACGAAATGAATTAATTTTATTAAGAACTAAAAATATAAAATAAATAAAAATAGTTTTATGGTTAGACACCAATCAGTTGTACGCTTTTGGAAGAATGTTTCCTAAACATATAGTCGAATTTTTATATTTATATAATCATTTTTATTCATAACTGGAAATCTCGGATCCGAAAAATTGATAACATTTGTCCCATTCATATTCTTGAAAAAAATTGAATAAATCTAAAAGAAAAGATTAAAATATACAAAAATAAATAAAATTTGGTACAGATTTCTTGACTATTGGATTTGAAATCTTCGTTTAAGAAAGAGGTTTCGTGATACTAAGAATAATTAAAACAATAATAAAATTGGGTTCTTGTCTCACTTCATTTAATTATGGAATCGTCACATCGCAATTCATAAGTTAATTTGGACAGCTATTAAATTATAATTGTTTACGTTTCAGTTTAAATGTAAACATTTCTGTGTAAATCTAAATACTCGCACGCTTACACTGTTAGATTAAATCAATAAACATCAATTCGAATATACAAACATTTATTAATTTAGGACATCTAAACATTCGACTTCGGAATAATTAGAAGTTTGATTAGAGTTAGTTAGAAATATCAATAGGATTTTTCATAGATACCAATTAACTAACACTCTATTTTCTAATTATTCCGCTTACGTTTCACATCATTATCAACTAATGATCTAAGAATAGTTCATTGTTTATAGATTTTATTTTTGTTAATTAATTTAGGGATACTCTCAAGCTGAATTAGTGATCGGTGCTTTACCAAACTTAATCACAATATTAAAATATAATTTATTGGTATGACTTATTTTAATTTAATCATAATTTTTATTTTATATGCATATAATTTCATTGTATAGTTTTTCATTTCTTTTTTGTTAGATAAGGACGAAACAACACTTTCTGATGAGCAGGAATCAGGTATGTTATCTTATATTATTTAAACATTTATGTGATTCTCAAATATTTGATAAATTTTTAATGATTTATATTTTTAGTTGAAGCTAGAACTGATTTCGAAGACTCCATAGCTACCGATCTTGAATTCACCCTAATTATATCTTCTGAAGAGGAAGAAGGTAAGTGCTAGACAATAATTACATTTTTTATTTTTTTTTAATAAACAATTTTTTATACGAAAAATGATACTTAACTCCAAATTAAAACTTAGTGAATGTGTGTTTAATAACTCTACAAGGCTCAACAATAATTATCTTATACTAGCTGAAAGTACCCTGCTCCGCTACGGTTTAATATCA
Source organism: Euschistus heros (assembly GCA_003667255.2). Lineage (NCBI taxonomy): Eukaryota > Metazoa > Arthropoda > Insecta > Hemiptera > Pentatomidae > Euschistus > Euschistus heros. The sequence continues at coordinate 2,860,376 of RCWM02000052.1, read as the reverse complement.
TTAGGATTAAGGATAACTAAAATTAGTAAAAGCTTAACGTTGATAATTATTATTACTTAAATAAACCTGAAGAATTCCATTCTTAGAATAATTTCAATAAGTAAATTTGACAATTTGTAAAAGTTAATTTTATATTATTTTAACAGTCCTCCAGTGAAGCTTCGAGGCAGCGCAACCATCTAACCCACCACTGATATCAGAAGACCAGCTTTTCTTATGGCATACTTTAAGTGAATATAGTCTCAACTTCTCAACTTTTTTGATTTTTTTTAATAAAGTTTAGTCTTTCTGTTTCTATTTTTGCGTACATATCAAGCATAAATTGGTTGAGGAGATTACGAAATTAAAGTAAATAAGGTTCTTCACCTCCTAGCTCCATCAATATTTAGGCGTGAAAATCAGCTGCAGACCCAGTTTTCTTAAGTGGTGTATTGGTGTTAGGGTCACGCTGAGGGATGTTAAGGCTAAATGTCCCCTCACTCTGGTGTGTTTCTGCCTCAAGAGATCGCAGCACCTACGGGGTCAATTTTAGATTCCTCCTAATTAAGAAACCAATAGACATTTTTTAGATCGGAAAACGGATTTATTAATAAAATGGACATAGAATTTGATGAATCTATCTTAGAAGGCCATATATATGATATTTACAATTTTAGGTTCAAAAAAAACTACTTTTTATTATTTTTTAAAGAAAAGTCAACTAATAGGCAAGTATAGAATAATAAAATATAAATATTGGCGAAAACAAAATTTTAATTATACGAACAACATCGGCCGAAACTCATAAATACGAATTTCTATGCAAATGTTTTTGTTTTGTTTTTCAGGTAGCATCTACATCTATCATGACTATAGCAGCCTCAAACAACAAATCTAAAATAAGATTTCCATCGAAAGGTTATTTGGAACTCAAATAGAATTTACACGATCCGAAATGAAAATTTCGAAAAATTATAAATGTAAACAATAATTAAAACTATATTACCAAAACAACTGCATACTTATTGTAAATATATTTAAAAATGCGGGGTGCATCAAAATATAAGAAGGAATTAGGAAAAATCACGATAGAAGTATGGCAGAGGATAAGCGATTATACCCAAATCAAAAAGATTTAGTACTTTTACTGATTTAATATAAAAGTGATGAGTACAAAAAGTTATTGAATTTTTCAATTGAATTTAAGTTTAATAAAATAACACCAATATGGAACACCAACGCACAGAGAGGTAACTTGTAGGTCTAGCCGGCCAAAAATATCATCTTTTCCTATATATTTTGTGTTCCTGATTTCGAAAAAATATTGTATAAAAAATAAAGGACCTTTGGTTTTTTAAATATGATTAACCTTACAAATAACCAATACTATCAAGTTTATCTGGGCTTTGCAGCCCAGATTAAATAATCCAATTACTTTAACAAGTTTGAATTTCAAAACAGGTCGCGGTTTTTAGTGTGCTGGTATGGTTATTTTACGAAACTTGATCATAACTTTATATATAGGTTCTTATAGTAAATTGAATGAGCATTCAGATGAAAAAAAAGAAATTTCGGATCGAACAATTAGTTTCGGAACTGTAGCCAAATGAATGGTGATATAGGTGTTTTCGCAGAAAATTGCGACCCTAGTCAAAGAGTGTTGAAATGAGGGGTGTAGATTGCATGAAATATGCGATAATTTCTGATGTCACAGCTTCGCCAGGAGCAATTAGAAGGCAAACCTACTAAAAGTCTCCGAACCTGGAGGTTGAGCTAAGGTTGGGGGGGGGGGGGGAGAAGAGAGGTCCCAATTTCGTATTTTCCGATCTTATCCCGAAAACAGTGGACTCAAGAAAAATATGCTACAAATCGGAATTAAAGCTAATTGAATTTCCTATAAAATTTATTATATACATATTTGTCGAAATTCCAACGGTTTTCGAGATATATGTTATTTAAAATCGATAATTTTAGAAATAAAAAAATGTTTACCTCACTTTTGTGAGGATTAAAATTAATTTAATTTCTATTTAATAAGGATTAAAATAGATTAAAATGTTCCTTTAAATACCAGAAACTTATATATGAAATTAAATTAAATTTAATGCTCTACAATTTTGATTTTGTAATTTTTTCTGAGGAACGATCGGGGAAGGTACTAGAAATAAAAGTATTACAAAAAGTGAGGTAACATTTGTTTTTTCCCCGAAAATCACCGATTTTCAATAACGTATATCTCGAAAACCATTAGAATTTCGACAAATTTATACATAATCAATTTTATAGGAAATGTAATCAGCTTTAATTTAGATTTGTAACATATTTATTTTTCTAAAGTCGACCATTTTCGAGATATAGTCAATGTCAAAAATAAAGTACGAATGTTTTTTCGGAATCAAACGTTTCAATAATGTTTTGGTAACGGTTCGGATCGTCGACACCACCAAACTGGCTTGACCCGCGCTACACCGACCAGTTCGATCCTTACGCTTCACTTCATGTTTACATTTTTCGATAGTTCATTCCTATAACCTCACATGTAAACAATCACTTCTACAGTTTGAACTTGGATTGTGTTGTTTTGTTTGTTATATTGATATTTAGACTTCTTAAATCTAAATAAGTGAAACAGAAGTTCACAAAATGAGTTTCATAAAGGATTAAGTGTTTTATAAATTCATGTTTTCTTATTTCATCTAATCTTATGTGTAAAAGTGTTATAAAACTTAAGAAGATTAATTTGTACATGGATTTGGTGTTTTACATATTTATATTTGTTCTATCAATTTAAGTGATAAAATTTACAACTTGTAAAAGTGTTATGAAACTTAACAAGATTTATTTGTATATGGATTAGGTGTTTTATATATTTGTATTTGTTGTTTCGGTAACGGTTCGGATCGGCGACACCACCAAACTAGGTTGACCCGCGCTACACCGACCAGTTCGATCCTTACGCTTCACTTCATGTTTACATTTTTCGATAGTTCATTCCTATAACCTCACATGTAAACAATCACTTCTACAGTTTCAACTTGGATTGTGTTGTTTAGTTTGTTATATTGATATTTAGACTTCTTAAATGTAAATAAGTGAAACAGAAGTTCACAAAATGAGTTTCATAAAGGATTAACTGTTTTATGAATTCATGTTTTCTTATTTCATCTAATCTTATGTGTAAAAGTGTTATAAAACTTAAGAAGATTAATTTGTACATGGATTCGGTGTTTTATATATTTGTATTTGTTGTTTCGGTAACGGTTCGGATCGGCGACACCACCAAACTAGGTTGACCCGCGCTACACCGACCAGTTCGATCCTTACGCTTCACTTCATGTTTACATTTTTCGATAGTTCATTCCTATAACCTCACATGTAAACAATCACTTCTACAGTTTCAACTTGGATTGTGTTGTTTAGTTTGTTATATTGATATTTAGACTTCTTAAATGTAAATAAGTGAAACAGAAGTTCACAAAATGAGTTTCATAAAGGATTAACTGTTTTATGAATTCATGTTTTCTTATTTCATCTAATCTTATGTGTAAAAGTGTTATAAAACTTAAGAAGATTAATTTGTACATGGATTTGGTGTTTTACATATTTATATTTGTTCTATCAATTTAGGTGATAAAATTTACAACTTGTAAAAGTGTTATGAAACTTAACAAGATTTATTTGTACATGGATTTGGTGTTTTATATATTTGTATTTGTTGTTTCAGTTTCAGTCATAAAATTTCAGTATACATATTTTGTGAATGAATTCTTTGTTATCCATATTACTTTTTGTGCTAAAGTGAGACAGATTGTATAATTAATTCAATAAAACATATCAGTTTATAAATAAATGTGAGAAAGTATATCACAGGTTTTTTATGTTTTCTTATTTCCACTTCCCATGAGAAAATATAGCAGAAACTAACATCTTCACTTTCAACTAGGATTCTGTCTTATATTATATAATGGCTTATAACATGGAGAATTGACAATGTGAAAATAATCACAGATTAAGAGGTAAATGACACATCACTATATAATTGTAGAACTACTGGTATAATGTTATAGATTAATGTGTTTTAAAAAAAAATTAGAAGCCTGATGATGAAACATTATCTCCGAAACATGTAGCTACAAATGTTAAATAAATAGGAGTTATGCCAAATAAATACTTAAGGATTCTGTCTTTTTTATATTTATAATTTGTTATTTTCACTTCTCTGACAGAAAGTTCATCAGGAATTAACTTTACTGGTGGTTCAGTAGTATATTAATTGTTGATTAAATTAATATTAATTAAAAATTGATTTAGTGTCTTATATTTCGATATTTCCTTATTTCCACTTTAATATTTCCTTATTTCTCATTTTAATATTAGAAGGTAAACAGAAGTTAATATTACTTTGAACAGGGATTTAGAGTTTTTCAGTAAATGTAGGAGAATAACCTTCCCCCTCTAAAAGCAGCGACTAGAACATCGAAATATTCCATTTTATTCATTTTTTTCTGTTTGGTGACTAAATTGCTGAGAGAATATATATTGATATTTACAAGCTTACAATCAGAAAACGGCTAGCTGTATGAATAAATTTATTAAAAACATTGGTAACGGTTCGGATCGGCGACACCAACCCCTAAACCCGCTCAGAATACCTTTTATCGATTCTAACCTAAATTTTGGATCCGACAAATGGTTTTGGTGATATAGCGATAATGTGCCAAAAAAAACATTTATTTTACAAAAGTAAGTGATTTTCAGCGTGATAGCTTGTGTATTTCAAGAATTTTGATAAAAATTTCATATATAAGATCTAATTGTAAATTTAATCACCTTTCAGATTTCAGATCAAAAAAAACATTTTGAATCGGACAAATACTTTCGGAGCATTTGTTAGAAGACTTTCTTCGAAAAAAGCTTCGTTATGGTGTTATGGATAAAAAAACCAAAATAACGGTTTTTTTTTTGCGATTTTGAATATGAAGCCGATGGTTGCGGTGGTAGCAAACTTCAGATTCGGATTCAGCACCCCAAAAAACATAAAGATCCGTTGAGAATAAAAGTTCCGCAGTTTTTTCTTCGGCAAACCCTTATTTTACTGGACTATTATAGGAGGGTAGGGGATCAGTGTTTATAATCGCTTATCCTCTGCCATACTTCTAACGTGATTTTTCCTAACTCCTTCTTATATTTTGATGCACCCCGCCTTTTTAAATTTATTTGCAATAAGTATGCAGTGTTTTTGGTTATATAGTTTAATTATTGTTTACTTTTATAATTTTTCGAAATTTTCATTTCGGATCGTGTAAATTCTATTTTGAGTCCCAAAACAACCTTTCGATGGAAATCTTATTTTAGATTTGTAGTTTGAGGCTGCTATAGTCATGATAGATGTAGATGCTACCTGAAAAAACAAAACAAAAACATTTGCATAGAAATTCGTATTTATGAGTTTCGGCCGATGTTGTTCGTATAATTAAAATTTTGTTTTCGCCAATATTTATATTTTATTATTCTACACTTGCCTATTAGTTGACTTTTCTTTAAAAAATACTAGAAAGTAGTTTTTTTTGAACCTAAAATTGTAAATATCACATATATGGCCTTTTAAAATAGATACATCAGATTCTACGGAAATATGGAACAAAATGAACTTTACAGAACCAAAATCGGATGATCTGTTGAGATTTGAGGAGGAATCTAAATTTTGTTTATTTTGGCACGCTACGTGGTGGTAACATTTGGTACTACAGAGGGGACATTTAGCCTTAATACTGTACCCGTCTTCTCCATGGCAGAACATGAGACGATACTGAAGAGAATCATACGCTTGATAGAACTCACTGATTCTTATCAGTTTTTTGTCCCTGCTGTTGAGAACAATGTCTCGCTTTTTAAACACCTGGCCAACAAATCAAGACAGCAACTTCGTTAGTGGTAGGAGTATTGTAACGTCCTCAGTGAGAATTTGAAGGCTTTTTGTCAGCACTGATAACTACCTGGAAATCTTGTAAATCTTTGGGAACAGACTCAACAGCACTTCTGAAATCCTTGATATACTCGTTATGTTCATGAAGAATTTTCTGGAGTTGGCCTACCAATGCAGGCTTGACATTTTGAAAGTAACCACGTCGAATGCCTCTTTCATGGTTGTCATCACCAACAAAATTTATCTGAATATAAGACGGTTGCTGTTGTGTTCCAGCCATCAAACTCCCTATTCTGTGATATATACCTGTCTTCGCACCATAAATGTTGGCATAAAATCTTCCTCTTTTATCTCTTTTGCTCCAAATACCGTCATTAGGAAACAACCGTAATATTTCCAAATATTATTTATTATTATTTAGATATTATTTAGAAAATACTCAGCCTAAGGATGTTCGATAGGTAGGAGGCTGCGCAAGTGTTCAGGATATTCTTGAAAGGGAGGAAGTTGGACCTTGCAGCACATGGCAGGGCTCTCGTCCTTCTATTTTACAGCATAACACCAATTTCAAGTAGACCGTTGTGCAATATCGACTGTTTTGTCTTTTGCATATTCCGTTTTGGGTCATACTGGCTGTAATCTTTCCAATGAACATCTTTCATCGTGTTTTGTTACAGCTACACGTCTAACATGAGGAGTATTTTTTTGAAGACTTTCTATGGATTTCAGGATGGATTTTTTTATACTTCTGTACAGCCCCTCTAAGTATATTTGGGTGATTCTCAGAATATGTGTTTACAGAATATCCTTTAACTTCGGGTTTGCTAACCACTTTTCAGCTAATTTCAGGATGATTTGTCATGTATTTCTTAACAGCTTCCCTGTTGACCTCTACATGTGCTTGAATATATTTTGCAGCCGGGTTCCTTAGTTGTTTGTTGCGAACTGAATCTGTGAATCATTTCCTACGTTGTTTACATCTAGATTGATGAGTTTACTTCAATGTTGCAACATACTCATCTGAACTGAGAAAAAGGTAGATTCTAGGTTCAAGGAATAAAATTCATAAAGTCTAGGAACAACTTGTGCAGATTCGAGAAATACAACTTGGGCCTGGTTGAGAAAAGCTGATTTGAAGATGGTCAATTATAGTTTAGAACAATTACCTTGTGACCGGAAAGCTGAAGGAAGAGTAGTTGGGGACGAAGCTTCTGGTGAAGCAATGCTGGTGGGTTGCTCGTAAGGAATATATATATCGAAATAGCCTTACATGTCATTACCAGAGAACATAAGTCTTTTAATAGCTTCTTGTAAGGGTACACCTCTGCAGCCACTATGAGTTCACATGGTGCTATAAGGTTTCGACATCGATCGTAGTTTGGTTTGCATAAGGAACTTAATTTGTGGTCAAAGTGTGCGGCTTAAGCATCTAACCTATTTTTTAACTTACAAGGGGAGGACACACTAAGTCTCTCACGGATCTTGTTGGCAATTTTTTTTGGGGTTCCTGGTTAAAAAATATTGGTCACGTATTTTGCCGTTCCGTTGGGCCCTAGAAGCCGAGGAAAAAAATAAAATAGCATTAAACTAATATATTTTTTATCTCGAGTTTAAAAAATGATATCGACATGATTCTTGCACCAAGATTTTCAGTTTTGATTGCGAATTAAAGGAAAAATACAGTCGCTCTATAGATTTTGGTTTAGGTTAATTAAATTCTAAAAAAATGATTGGTTTTTCAAGCAAACTACCTCTATAGATTTTTTCACACAAAAATTGAGGTCAGATTCTAATTCAGCACCCTCAAAAGCATTAAAAAACGGTTATTCAACAAAATCAAAAAATATCATTTTTTTCACTCTCTTCCAGGAAAATGAAATTTTAAAACCGATTATTGGTTACATACCTTTAAATCGTCATTTCTTTGTCATGCAATTCACTGGTTGGTATCATTGGAAAGAAGAGGGTCTCAGCTTTCTTTTGATGTATATAAATGTAAAATTCGATAAACAAAAACCTATTAAAAAAATTGGAAAATCCGAAAAACATTTTGATTTTTAACTTGAGTTTGAAACCAGATAGGAAGATGAAACCAAATACATTTCAAGCGTATTACCACCCTACATTTTATGTAAAAAAATAAAGTTGATACGTTAAACCGTCTAAGCGTAATTCATGTTTTTATCAATTTAAACAAAAGTTGCCTAACATTTATTTGGTCAGGCAAACTTTGAAGCTTACAAACTTTTTTTTTTTCTATTTGGATGAAATTTAGTATTTAAGGGTTCTCTTGAATGCTGAATTCGAATCCGATATCGGTTCTTGTGAAAAAATTATATTGAATATGCTTCACTTGAAAAATTTTAGCTTTTACACTGTAAAATGTGATAGAAAATTCTTTTAGCCCTAGAAATTGTAGAGCATTAAATTTACTTTAATTTCATACATACGTTATTGGAACTTAATGAAGATATTCCAGTAATTGTAGCTAGTTACTTAAACATTTCATTAAAATTTACATTATATATTTTTTCTATTTATAATTTTAGATATCTTATCTATTAATAATAGGTTTAGATATGTTTTAAATTTAATTTATAGAGAAAAAAAATGATATTTTAATAAATGACAATCAATTATTCCCGTTATCCTTATCAATTACATATCCTTCGGGAGTGATATTATGCAGGCTTTATCTTCCTCACTATCTAAAAATGTAATCATATAATGAGTCGATAAATTACTGTTAATTCTGGTTATCAATTTTATAAACCCCAATTTAACAGACTCAGATTAAGACTGTTTCCTTTAAAACATTGCCAGTAAGTTGGGGTCACAATAATTGTAATAGACTGGTTGAAAAGATATTTTATATTCTCTTACTTTTTAAGGAACAATAATATTTTCTGATAGTTACAGGTGCTCCAAATTCTTCTAGAAATTAATACACAATGATGTATTTAATTCAACGAAATATTATTACAGCTGACACTTGATAACTTGAAACTCGATCAAGATCTTTGATAACATATTTTTTTCTATTACCTTTAAAACCTTTATTAAAATAAATAAATAAATAAAATTTTGTAACTCTTTGAATGATCTTGATATTTGGTGAAAACATTTTTGTCTGCCAATACTTTTAATCATCACTACACGAGGAAGTGATGCGTCAAAGACTATTCATGTGACTACAGAACATTTTCAATTTGGTGAGAACTACAGAAACTAAAGAATCAGATTCTTGGAACGTTTTAAAAGAAGAGATAGCAATTTCTTCATATTACGAAACAACATTATAGAGGCCAAGATCATTTTAGTTCACAATTGCGGATATTACTTTTGCAGAAAGTATTCTTAAAGTTGTTTATATTTTTATCCATCATCATAAAAAGTTATATATAAAGATCTTAATAAGACAATATTACATATCTATGTCATGTGTAAATAGTCTGTTAAGTGCGTTTTGTGTTTTAAGAATGTGAATTTTAACTTATAAGTATCACCAGAAGCTCATTTTTTCCCCTTTTTATTTGGGTGTAATGGTCCTAGTTATTTGACTATTAAAGGTATCAAAATTTATTTGTGAAATACTGTGGAAAAATTGCGTTTTCCTAAAATAATATATTTTGTCACTTAAAATCTCCATTGAAAAGTAATCCAGCAACTCTTCATTTAAGCCACGCATGATGTAATAGAAGGATCAATAGAATTGGTTGCATGTTGGTATGTATCAACGAGTTCTGAAAGATCAGTGTCTGGAACAGACTAAATGTAAAGGGGCGAAGAAAGGATCAGTTAGATGAGTGGGTTAAAACTCTTGGTTTTCCCTATGACTGGTTGATTTTTTTTGCATTTATACTGGAAACTAATTTAAAATGAGACTGATGGAAGTAGCTCTTCTTTTAAGTAAAAATAACTTAACTCATAACTCAAATAAATTTCTTGAATTTCGAATTATAAACAGCACACTGCATTAGGAATCATAATATCATTGAATATCTTATTTTTCAACTATTCAGACCACATTTGCTTCATTTTTCCAACTCGTTATTATATTTATAATCTAGCATTCCTAAGATATTATCTATACTATTATATATAAAAGGACTAGCCATTTTTCGCTTGTGATCACTAACCGCGAAAAATACTAAACCAATCTTTTTTATCCAACTCGTTATTATATTTATAATCTAGCATTCCTAAGATATTATCTATACTATTATATATAAAAGGACTAGCCATTTTTCGCTTGTGATCACTAACCGCGAAAACTACTAAACCAATCTGTACCAAATTTTATCTACTTCATCTTCATAGTTCAAGAAAGGTTTAGCAATTATAAAATTTACACATTTATCATTATATTGTTGCTAAAAAGCGATAAATATGCGGTGCGCAGTTAAGTTTTAAAAGTGATAAGTGGCGAGTGCCATTTAAGAGAGGTTATGAAGGAACAGTGTTATATAGAGCTAGAAATTGATAATAAAATTTGCTTAATTCATTAAAATAAGTTGTTGTAAAAGAAAAACTATAAATAATTAGTGTGACGTGTGGATGCCAGGGATGTTTAATAATCAAAAGATATGTGGTTAGCGCCATTCTGCAACAGAGTTTGCAATGGTAAAACTATCCGCACCAAATTTTAACTACATTATCTTCATAGTTTTTGGAAGGTTTAAAACAGTATAGTTTAAATGTACAGCGTTAGGTGGCAGATGTTTGCCACACTGCCATTAACTTTTATTGTTAGAAATTAAAATTCTACTAGATGAAATCGATAATATTATTTCTGCCGCACTAAAAATTATTGCCTTATCAAAATATCGATTTCTTATTTTTTGATATTGTGTGTAAAAAATGGGCAGCCAAACCTTAGTTTTTGCTAATTATTAATAATTGAATATCCAATTATGCTTTTACGTAAATTTCAACCACCTAATCATTGTAATAGTACCGGATTAAAAATTCCAGCTTTGCGTGAAAATATCTAGAAATATTGTGAGAAAATAATTCTCAACTGCTGGTTACAGTACAAGATTTTTGTCGTTAATAGATAAAATTTCAGTTATTAGTTAAACCTATCTAAATTCTTTACTTATAAGTCGCAAAGCCGTGACTAGAAATGCTAGATAAAATATAAAGCCAAAGTGAATAACACGAGGGATTTGTGGCATAAGAAGAAAATAATATCAGATTTATTTATTTTTTTATTTTCAGGAGAAAGCATATTTAAAAAAAATGTCCCCTAGGGTAAATCCACTATAAGATACAATAAACACACCCCCAAAAAGGTGATATAGCCGCCGAGATAAGAAGGGTTGGCTTGGAATCGTGGGGATGAAGGTAGTCATAGCAACCATCCCGGGAGCGCCCTATATCTAAATCTTGGGCTCAGGCAAAAAAAGGGTTCTCTGATCCCCTTATTCCGTTAAACTGCCGACTCGCTCCGAGCTCCAATGAAAAAATCCCTCCGCTGATAGCCTCAGATTAGCATTTAAATAAACCATCGCTCTAATGGAAGAACCTGAATCACGTAAACAAATCTCTAGAGATTAATTGATAACTCTCAAAGCTAATCTGAATATTAGATAGGTTAATGAATGTGAAAAAAATATTTATTTATTTTTATACTTTATACAATTGTATAAACTATATACCTTGATTTTTGGTTATTGGGGCTTAACGTCCTTATGTACTCACACTAGGAATTTAGGAATCCTAGGAAGGACGGGTTATCCTAGAGGTTACTAACCAATTCTAGCCATGGTGGGAAAGTCAATGCATGAAATAAATTTTAACCCTCCCAGGTGGGATTCCAACCAACGAGACCTTAAATACCTTTATCGAATGCCTAGAAAAATTATTACATTAAGTTGTAACACAACAACCAGTTGGTTTTAAGTTGTCCTTCATGGAATAATGTTTTTGGAGATAGGAAAAATATAAAAATTCAACAAAAAATCAAACATCTTTTATTCGAAATATTTTCCATAATTTTCAACACACTTGTACTGACGACTAACCACGTTTTCAATGCGTTTGAATTATAAAACGCTGGTATTGCTATTTCTACGTCTCAAAATAAATGAGAACAAAACAAATATATGATAATATCCAGAAAAGGCTAATACGGGGCTAAAATGAGTGGGCCATGTGCAGCGCATGGACAAGGAAAGACTCCTTAGGAAGGTAATGGAAGGACGCCCGGTTGGTACCAGAGGAAGAGGCAGACCTAGCCCACGGTGGCTGGAGGATGTCGAGGCTGGATCAATCGAAGTATAGAAGAATCGGCCAAGGAGGCCAAGATCCTTCATGGACCCTAGAGATGAAAGAGATAGATAGTGTATACAGGGTTATTAGCTATTAATAATAAAATTTAAAAATTTTGCCGATAATCAACCGACGTTTTAATCCTCCATAAACATTAAAATTTAAAAAATCATGTGGGACCAGCCAATAGATCTTCACTAAAAGTTCTATACTAGAAGGTCCTTAAAGCATCTTCTTTTCAGAAGTCTCGGAGTTCTATCCTGAATGATCCTGTACCCACCAAATTCAATTACTTCTAACCTTCCTTTATATAGCTTTCAATGATTATTTTAGTCGTATGAAATGGAAACAAATCGTGGTATTTTTACTTAAGAACCTTTTTGGACTGCTACCAAAGAGAAGGTTTTTTTATTTAAAAAAAGATCAAACAAAGCGACCAGCTAAGTTTCGCAGAACATTGTCACACCTCAAAATTCTGAGTTATACCCACTACCCTATTTAGTAAATAAACCTCCTCTATGAAGAAAAGTGTATTAATTTTAGTTACTCTCAGTATTGCTGGTGCACCAAATTTAATTAAATTTAGGTAAGTAACTGTTTATTTTAAAATGATTCCAAATTTTAAAAGTTCTTTTCCCTAAAGATGAGAAATTAGAGCTATGACACTGTTCTTGCCGTTGTGCGATATTATCAGTATTGTTTGCAGGCTCTTTCATTTTAGTATTCAGTTGTGTTTTTCAACTTTTTATATTACTAACTGTACAGGAAGCCAAAGAAATAAGATGTAGGATATCTCACTTGACCAATCAGGAAAAGTTAACGAGACAGCTGGACATTGCAAGTTGCATGCGCAAGCCGAGCTGGCAGTGAGTGGCGGTGCTCACCTTGGAACAAATGAATCATTTACATAAAAACTTGAAGCTATCTATGTGCGAAAACATTTTTATGTCTTCCTCCCAGCTTGAATATAAGGTCGGGAGAAAAACAAATTTGTTTGCCAGGAAAGAATCCTTCGTATGCAGAATGCATTCTAAATGCAGTTTAAGAAATGCAACATAACATGATGAAACCTATGGGTGGCAGTGCATCGCTCCAGGAGGTCGTTCAGTGGGAAATTAAAATAATTACACAAAATCATTGTTTTTACTATTTTATTTTGAAGAATAATAATGTTGAATTAAGAAAGTTTGAAAAGATAATGGCGGCTTATCATATGGTGATTCATAATGGAAATAACAAGAAGATAAATATTAGTAAGAAATCTTTATTAACACTTATACTTACAATAATAGTTTATAAAATATCATAAAAATACATGTTCTAGTGAACATCCTGTACATGATTTTTATTTTTTTATTAATCTTTATCCACAAATGTCAAAAATATAAAATGAACACCAGCGAACATTTAGACTATAAAAGTTTCTTGCTTGTTTGAGGAGGCAAGATGAGGAGTATTGCTCAGTGCCTCCTCCATCTCTCTAATTAATCATGTTTAGTTTTATTCTAGGAGATCTCTCATCCAACTCCTTTTCAACCTTCTGCGAATAATGTTAGGCATCATTGTTGTGGACCTGTCATGTATGAATTTATTAGGATGACCTTGAAGTCTATTGTGAAATTTCTACATGGTTAATATCTATTGCTATTCAACATTGAATACCTTTACCATTTTAATATTGTTCAATAGTAGGAAAAAATAAAGAAAAACATATATAACAGAATATAATTAATATATAATAACTAAAGACAAGTGATGTGAGAACTGAGTTATGTTAGGAGTTAATGCTACGTTCTTCTGAGGAAGTATCATTTAAGGAATTATTTATTGTAATTACCAATAACATGGATGAGGGAATTTTCTAAATTTGTCGTTTTGGCCAAGTAGGTTTTGGTTTGGCCCGAGACGTAATAATGTTTGATAGGAAAGGGAAAAGGTCGGTCGTGTAACATAGTTTGTATTTTAGCTCTCCGAAACAGAGTATACATTTGAAGAGATTCGGGTTTATCTAAACGCTTGAGAAGTTGAGAGCACTTGAAAATTCGTCCAAAAATGTTAATTTTGGGAAAAACGTTTCAAAGCACTCAAGATCTGAAGCACGGACGGACTTTGAATTCTGATATCCCTAAAGACCTTCGTGCTATCTCAAAGGGTCCGGAGATAATATTTTTTGTATTCTCAAGCTCTAATGTTAAGACTAATTTCAATTTTTCAATGGCTCACATTGAAGTTTTAATGGTATGTATAAAATTTGGTATTTAGATAACATTTTCATTCAACAATATGGTCAAGTTATAATTTGTTCTAAAGTGGATAATTTAGGCAGAATACTAAAACTATTGACAACAATAACCAACAAGGTCATGTTTAATAGCTGAATTACCTTTTACATCTATCAGGATGTCAAGCTGATTATTTTAAAAATTATTAAATGTCGTTATTACCTCGTCATTTACTTCTGATTAAAATTGCAATTATTGTTTTATTGTACAGTTGTAAATATTAATAAATACATTGTTTTTCAATACCTAACAACGTGGTAATTATAAAATACTATAATTAAAACAAAAAACATAATTAAATTATTCTGTATCATGGGTAATTTACTATTAATAAGCTATTATTATTGATTAATTATTCCTGTATCTGTCAAGAATAAATGATCTATTATTTTTAGTTTCAGATATCATATTTCTATGACTTAGTATGAAAGTCAGATATTTATTGATTTTTTTTATTTTTATAATATAATAAAGAGGCACGGTAGCTTAGTGGGTAAGGCGCTTGACTACCATGTTCCCGGGCCCGAGTTCGAGTCCGACTGAAGGCAGAAAATTTATTTTCTGTTATTTCGGCCGTGGGTCGAATTCGAGGTCGGGAGACCCTCCTGGGGCACACCCAGCCTCCTAAAAAGCGGGTACCCTTAATTGGAGGGAAAACCTGGCGGTTGAGCGTGAATTCTGGCCAAATCACCTCCTTTCACAACCGTTGGCTTAGAAACAGTACAGCCTACCTAAGTACTGAACCTGAGACCCTTCATGGGTTGTAAGTGTTACAGGTTTATAATATAATATTTTCTTGCATATATTCAAAATTATTTTAATAAATACCTCACCATGGTAGGTAACGGTATGTTTTGTTAGTTTGCTTTATCGAAAAGAGTTTTATATAAAAGACTAAATGTGTTTTGTTAAATCCTCTTAATATCTTATATGGTTGAGATTATTACACAATCATTTGTTTAATCTTTTGAATTTAGGTCAGGATAATATACAAATACTTGTAATATAATTGGATTTTTTTTCTCTCAATTATCCATAGAATTAAGTTTAATAATTTAGAAAATTGCTTCACTAATATTATTATAACTAAATAGTATTCAGCGTCAGTTATGGTACGCATGATGGTGTATAAGGATTTTGATCCATTGTATTGACAAATAGAAATTCATTAACATTTTGTAACTTCTATTGGTATTTTTGTTATTTGAATAATAGTTTCGAATGTTAAAAATACATAATCAGTTCTAAAAGTATTTGAAAATTCAAAACATCAACAATTTGATACTCAAATAATATCTATTAATTTGAAACGAGAAATTCTTTCTTTGTATCACTCCACAGTTCATTCTATGAACCATTAGCTTCAATATGCTCTTCCGCTTTGCTTCTTTTGGTGAGTAGCAACATCAATTTTAAAATAATGTATGTGCAATACACAAGCTGTATTGCTGTATCAAATTGCTAATTTTTTTTATGTTTTTATAACTGATGAGAAAGGTTTAAGATTCGAAACTAGTCGTCTAAGACACAAAAAAAAAAAAAACAATTATAGTAGAAATTAGTTCATAATTCCTAATAATATTTAACATTCTTACAAGGTAAAACAGTACCATGCGATTTCCATCGTTACCCCATAACTTCACCAAATATTTCGATCACTGCCAAGTAACAGTCAGGATAGGTTGTATGTTGTATGCTGATTGTAGATTTTGGTGTCAATGTTAAGGTGTCTTAATTCAATCTAGAATTATTTATAATTTTCTTTATCAGTATTTAAAAAAGACGGCTGAGATTGGAATAACAGATAACGTAATACAAGACTGAACAGCTTTCAGAAGTATGATATTAAAATATAAGGGTTTCCAGAAGAAGAAAAAGAAAAAAAAAGAGGAGGAGATGGACAGAAGAGAGGAGGAGACAGCAGAGTGAACGGATGAAGAACTATTGAAAATCAAGGAAAGAAGTACGGAAATGATTGCATATGGTTACTTCACGCGGTCCTACACGGCCAATATTGAGAATGAGAGAGAGTATTCAAAAACTGTTTAAAAAGTCCAAGTTCTTATGCATCAAGGATTTTGTAGGTAATCCAATATTTTTCCCAGCTATTCGATTCAGATCAATGAATGATAAGGATATCATCTTCTTAATTCATTATTACGTCTAAAACATATTCTTGAGAGCCTTACCCTTACCTGAGCCTGGACCTGGATGTACTCTCCTTTACCTCCTATTCCAGTCTGATCTCCCTCTCTGGAACGACTCCCGCACTCCTTCCTTCTCAGATATTCAGGATGTTCTCTTAGAACTTCTGACCCACTTGAGGTCTTCTTGGCGATTTCTTATTGGCTCATCCTGGGAGGGTGACAGAACCATCTAAACTTCCATCCGCATAATCATTTCAGCATCCTTCCATAATCATTTCAGCGAGCGTTATTTTGAGAATGATTCGGAGGATGGTGTTAATCCTGTCTAACCATTTGGAAATCATACTATTTGCATTGAACTTTTGTCAGGTTTTTGTTATTTTCGAGACATACTATCAGTTTTATTTCGTTTCAAACTCTTTTGAGGATTTCATTCTCCAAAACTCTTCAGTAGAGGAAATCGATCAACAGGTATGTGTAAGAGGATCTTGAAATAGTTTTATTTAAAATTATACATTTTATGTAACTGTAAAAAAGGGTAGAAGAAGCGAGTTCGAATGACAATACAAACTAGTTGTTAGTTTTGAAATATGAAAGACGTCAAAGGTTTTTAATAATGAATAACAGAATATATATCAGTTATAATCAATGCAATGGGCTTTGATAAAAGCTTCAATTGAGTAAATCGATACTGGTCTTAAGCGGCTATTACAGTTTGTTCTGGTTCGTACTTGAATAGTTATAATAATACTTTCTGATCACTTCTTCCTATATTGGATTTTCCAAATTATCGATTTTACATTGATTTTTTTTTGCCCTTTAGCTACCAGCTCAATTACTCTTAATCAGTTACTTGAATAGAGGGGGAACAGATCAGCATTTTGATTTTTAGATTAAAAGATATATTTAGTTGTTAATTCTATGGAACGCAAAGCAAATGTTATCGATGAGGAAAACGTTATTTTCAAGAGTGAACCTCTTTACCATCATTCGTTGATTCAACTAAAGTTATCTCTAATTTAGTAAAATGTGAAGTGTCTGGGATCTTACTCTCTCAAAAGAATTAGCACACACTGGATGAAGTGACTACGGAGGATGAAGATCGTGATTGTTTTATAAGAGCTACCTCTCCCTAAATAAAAATTGTTTGTCAAAAAAAAATTTTTTTCTCCATATAGACATCAGAAAGACACGTAAACATTAGATTACATATTTGGAAAAAAATAAAAGATTTAAATAAATCGTTTTTATTAAACATGGGGAGGATCTCGTCAAAGGAAGATTGCTCAAAAACCACTATTTTTAGATAAGGTGCTCGGTCTCCTACGACCTCTTGTCCTACAGTATCCTTTAATGATATTCCACTAATCCCAGTTGAACAGATCCGCTACCTAGGACTCCACTAGGACCAACGTCTTACATGGAATCCACATACAAGACTAAAACGACAAGAAACAGCTCGTCGTTACAGACTACTTCAACATTTACTGGACAAATGTTCAAAGCTCCCAATTAATTACAAAAGACTCATTTATATGACAGTGATTAGACCAATATGGACTTACGGAGTTGAGCTTTGGGGCTCTACTAAACCATCCAATTCATCCCGTATCCAATCCTTATAATCCAAAATCCTTCGAAAAATCCTCAATGCTCCTTACTATGTGACCAATAAACTTATCCATAAAGATCTTAATGTTTCATATGTTGCTGATTTAGCCCAAACCAGATACCAATCCTTTCATAGTATGCTCCACAACCACTCAAATCCATTAGTTTCTCAACTTGCTTCCCTCTCAATTCCCGATAATCCTCCGAGGCGTCTGAAAAGAAGATGGCCTAGAGATCTTCTTGTGTAGATTTTTATTAAAGTGCTACTGATGAGTTGTTCTTTTCCAGTTTTACCATGTTATTGTAAACGTTTTTAACACATTTACTAAATGTATATTTGTACAGTTGTAAATTTCAATAAATTGTAAAAAAAAAAAATATATTAATCAATTTCTAAAGATTTATGAATTTCAAAATACGGTTCTATTAGAAATGTTTCCATAAAATTAGGGTTTGTAGTTTTGGGGAGAAAACAAAATCGAGATTTCGAGACTTTTCTCGCGAAAGAAAAAATTATTACAATTTTATAATTTAAAAAAATCACTTCATTGATTTCATTCTGAAGGAATTTCACTAATTCAAAGGTTTAAAAAAAAAAAAAAAAGGTTGTTAACAAAAATTGACAATAATTACTGATTTTTTTTAAATATTCCCTAATACCATTTGCTGGATGGTACATGCAGTTCATATTTACCTACCACCTGCTAAAAATTGGAAACTTTTGGTTGATTTATATTGAGTCAGTTTTTTGTTTTTTCCTTAAACTTCTCTGTTTTTCTCAAAATTCGATCCTTTCCTCTCGACTCTAATAGATAAATTCCTGAAGCTCCAAAAAAATCGATTCAGTGGCTCAGAAGAACAGGATGTTGTTAGAAATATAGGACAGCGACCAAGACAACATTTTTTAACAACCTTTTACTTGAAACGTGACACCTTAAAACCTTGTAAATTGATATCATGAAAAAAAAATTACCTCTCATTACGATTCCTTTCACCAAACGTTAAGTAGATGAGGAAATAAAAATAAAATATATTTATACAATCGTTCAAGTTATTTCAGCTTGTTATTTCAATTGGAAGGGTTTGGAAGGTAGCTTGTTGCGCAGGCCCTGGCACATCGACTTCGCTCGCCCACGCAATGCCAATACGACCCCTTCCATTTGTCCTCTATGACTGGCCAATCGTTCATCTATTCAGCGATCGGGATAAAAGTGAATAACTATTAGTTGGGATTAGTAAAATGTGGTGAGTGGTGGCTGGGGAAGGAAGCCGCTGCCTCCTCGAGCTGAATATAAATGGCCGTTGCTATCGATATTTACATCCACTTCCTCTGGCCGTGCACCTCCGCTCCTTTCCTACCGGATTTATTTTTAGTCTTCACAGACTTCTCCTTACCAACTGTTAAAAATATAATATCAAGCACTAATCTCAGCTTAATTATAACAGTTCAAGGGTGGGCGTTCTAGTAAGATCTTACAAAATCCATTTAACCCTTATGTAGGGTTGCCTTATGAAAATTATACAAATCAAGGTTTATTTTAAATGAGCCTTCGTCGTAAACCTAAGATCTCTTGTCCAACAGTATCCTTTCACAACATTCCGCTACCTAGGATTCCATCTGGACAAACGTTTAATTTGGAATTAATATACAAGACTAAAAAGACAAGAAGCTGCTCGTCGTTTTCGACTTTTTCAACATTTACAAGTCAAACGATCTACTTTGCCAATTAATTACGAAAGACTGGTTTACATGACAGTAATTAGACCTATTTGGATACACGGAGTTGAGCTTTGAGGCTCCAATGAAACATCTGATTCATCCCGTATTCAATTCTTGCAATCCAAAATCCTTCAAAAAATCCTTAATGCTCCTTACTATCTTAGAAAGAAACTTACCAATAAAAACCTTAATGTTTCATATGATGCTGATTTAGCCCAAACCAGATACCTACCCTTTTATAGCAAACTCCTCTAGTCCCCCCATTCAATTCCTAACACCCCTTCGAGATTCCTGAAAAGAAGATGGCCTTTAGACCTCTTCTTTGGATACCAATGAACTTTGGCCTCCCTAACCACTTTCCAGCAATCTATCCAAAGCAATTATTCTCCAGTTTGTCACTCCCATTTTCTTTAGGACCTCTTCCACGTCAGCAACCTAGTTCTTTCGAGAACATCTTTTCTTTCCAAGAAATAGAATTGGAAGCAAGTTGCTAGACGAGTGGATTATAATGGCTATGAAGTTTACTATGAAAGGATAGGTATCTGGTTTAGGCTAAATCAGCAGCATTTGGAACATTAAGGCCTTTATGGATATGTTTATTTGTGGCAAAGTAAGGAACATTAATGATTTTTCGAAGGATTTCGCATTTTAAGGATTGGATATGAAGGGAATTAGATGGTTTTGTACAGCCCCAATGCTCAACTCTTGATTTAATTTTGCAATATGTTCACATTGTATAATGTCATCCAATTCTCGGCCAAAGATCCATTGGGCTTGTTGGTCAGATGCTTCAACATTAGTTACTTCTTTTCTATTCAGTTGTTAATTCCTTCAAAATAGTGGTTTGTAAGTTATGCGGCCTTCTAGTTTCAGACATCGAAGATACCATATATTTACTTTTCACCTCGTTAACTTATAGACCAACTGTTTTGCATTTTTTGACCAAATTCACCAAAATGGCTTGCCAGAATCGCAAATTCATCAGCATACCCTAGATATTTGTAGATTCGACTTTCTAACGTGTCGCCAGACTCTAAATTTTTCATTGCTTTATAAGGGCCAAATTAAAAAGGACAGCTGACAGGGCGTCATCTTGTCTCACTCCAGAACCAAACTTCATTCTCCTGCTCATATTGCTGCCATCAAGTACATCACCTTGATTCTTGGACAGTTTGATCAAGTTAATCCATTTCAGCAGGATATTAGATTCCTTTAAAACCACTTAATCATAGGCTTGTTGAAAACCCACAAAGAGCATTTAGACATCTATATTAAGGTTGTAGCATTTTTCCTAATGTATTTCGTAAACATCTGGTCTATTGTGACTCTCTCTGGTCTAGAATCTAATTTTAATCTTTCTCTTAAAACATTAATTAGAGCCAAAAGCATCAAATTATCCCTTAAAGTTTGAGATAGGTTTTGGTTTAAAGCAAGGCGATTCCTTTCCTCGTTTTACAAGCTTTGTTTGTAGCAAGGGAGAAGGAAAAGGCGTTTTAGAGTCTGGATAAAAAGCTCCCAATAATTTTTGGAAATGGTAACAACAATGGAAAAACAGTTCAGGCAAACATGTAGAAAAACCAACATGCGAACAGCTAACAGTCGTATATCATGAATTCTCCTAAGGTTTCTACGTTGTCATATTGTGATTTTGTTTTAGTCATCCAATCTAATTTTCGGTACTAAGAAAGGTAGCCATAATTTTAAATCGAAAATATCGCTAACAATTGTATATAAATAACTATCGATAACTTAAGTCCTTTTGCATCAATACCTAATAACTTATTGAATTTGCTCTTCGACCATATCTTTCCATAGCATGTCTTTTGAACTAAAAAATCATTTAACAATTTCCAAAGAATTATTACAATAGCTCAACAACCCTTGATACTGGTATCCTTCAAGCATCAATTGTCAATAGCTTCACCCACTTATACAAAGAAAAGTTTCTGTCTTTGTTAGTGACTCAATCTGACAATAACTACAATAGAAAGGTCATGTAGTGGAATCCATTGTTAGTTCTTGGTAGCCATTACCTTCTGCTGTAAGCTCTACCGGTGGAATCTATGGAGATCTCAAATATAATCATTTCCTTCCTGTATCTTATTTACTTCAGAAAAATAAAATTTTGTATGTAGAAAATAAAAATGCTGTAACTGAGCGCTGTATATATTTTAAACTAATTCTCACGACTAAAACGAACAACAATCTAAACCAACATTTACATAAAAGAAAAATAAATAAATATAAAATAAAAAACAAACACTCGAAGCAGGTGTCTCCGATGATTTTTGGAGTCACGGAACAGCGTGATTTGTACGCAGCTGTTGCCAACTTCGCGTGACTAAGACCTCGGACCTGTTGGCAAAGGCTCTACAGGATAGCGATCTCTCTTCTCTCGATACTCCTCCACACTAATTGATATCCTTCTACACTAATATCTGGCTGTTAAAAATTAAAATAAGAAAACTAAACGAATTTCGCAACTTATACTGTGAACCTTGACAAGTTCGTGTTCTGGATAGCTAAAAAGGTAGGACTATTAAAAATTACCAAATACTGCTGGCTTTACAAAGCTGCTTCCATTATTATTTAAAGCTTGATTAAAACAGGTGATTGTTGGATTTTTTTTTTTTTTTTTAGTTACAAACAACACGACATATTCTCTATTTTTTACACAGGCCAACAAAGCACCACGCAGATATCATATTTAACTTCTTATAACATTCCTTACAGCTCATTCCTTCGTCTCTTTCAATAATCATTCACTCTGACTGCCGCAGTCTTCTCTCTTCCGTCCATCCCCAACAAACCCAAGTCGGTTCCTTAATCTCTAACCAGGCAGTCCCCATCAGTGATCCGAAGTTCTTTCTTCATCTGCCTAAAAAAACTGCCCTGGCTTTTCAAGTTGTATATATTATCGAAAATCTACTAATTTGACGTTTTGGGATCCATCCCAACCATGTGCCCGTAGTTATAACAGTTTTTACGTCCTCTGTTCTTTCGTTTGTTTCTTTATTCGATCTCAGTCTGTAGCTTCTGTGTAATATTATTGGGTCATAAATTCTTATTAATATTCGCCTTTGTATCTTCAGGAGCTTTCCCAGGCTTGAGAGATTTGTTGTTTCTACGCTAAACAATTTTCCGTTTAATCATTTGCAATTGAATATATAACATTCTATATGCTCGGTTTACTAGACAAACGTTCAAAGCTTCCGGTTTATTACAAAAGACAAACTTACAGTACAGTAACTAGACTTGTTTGGAAGTACGGAATTGAACTTTAGGTCTCCACTAAATCATCCAATCTTTCGAAAAATCCATAATGCTCCTTACTTTGTCACAAAAAACATCCATAAGGTCCTTAATGTTCCATATGATGCTATTTTAGCCCAAGCCAAATATTTATCATTTCTTAGTAAACTCCATAATCATTCGAATCTACTAGTATCTCGACTTGCTTTCTATTCTATTCCAGATAACCCCCTGAGGCATCTGAATAGAAGATGACTTCCGGTACTTTCTAATATAAAACTTTTATTGAAGCGCTACCAATGGGTAGTTGCTTTACAAGCAATAGACATATTATATTGAGTATGTGAACATATTCACAGTACGAGATGTATTTTATTTTATATTGAATGTACGGTTATAAATTTTAATAAATAACTGAAAATACAATATTTCCCATCATCTTCTAAAACATATATATATTACCATATTATTAGTTATATGTTGTTTATTTTACATTAATCAACATATAACTGCAATTTAATATTCCATTAACATTGTAATTACCTTCTTGTTACAAGTCATTTCAGGGTCGTTTTCAAATAAAATGGCAATTTGCTGTCCCAACACTTTGAATGGCTGTAAATAAAAACATACAACCAATATTTCACTATTGTTAATTTTATCTTGTCGTGTTCATTTGTTCAAATTAATGTAGGCCGTAAAACTTCAATTTCAAAAGTTTGATAAAGAAAAAAACTAAATTAATTATTAAAAATGTTGATGTACGTTACTGTCCACAGGTCAAGTTTTCAACTTCTAACCTGAAGGTGAACAAAGAGTATAGAAATTTGTTTTCATTTTATTCTCTTTGTTATATCTTGTTAAATTATGTGTACATTAAATGAAAATAGAACTTTCTTTCGACAATATGAAATTTTGGGGGTTTGAGAAAAGATTTTCCTTGTGTCCGAGAATTTCCGTATTTATTCACTTGATGTACGTGATCGGGTGTAGAAGAGTGGGTTCTGGAGCTAGGGGAGTCGGGATAACGCCCTAACACCCTTCAGACTATGTATTGTAAACATAAAATTGTAAAAAGTCTGGCTAGTGACGGCATACAGTAAACATCTACCCTCCGTACTATTTTATTTACAACTCTTATTTGTGTCTAATTTGTGCAGTTTATTTTTTATTTTACCATTTACATTCTATTTTGTCAATTTAGTGAAGTGTCAAACATTCGTTATTGCGATTATTTTTAATTATCGTCAATATCCGTAGAAATCTGAAGGCTACAACCAGCTGTAGGTCATCAACAGAATAATCCGTACAGTATTAAGGCGCTGTTGAAGCCCGTAAGTAAATAAATAACATCAAAGTCATTCACCTCAATAATTGTTAATTTAAATATTTTAAAAGACAAAATGGTGGTTTGCTCAAAATGTGAGGGTCTGATCAGCAGGGAGGATAAGTATAATATTACATGGAACAAATGTAAAGTCATCTATCATGGAAGATGCTTTAATCTCTCAGAAAATGACATAGACGCCATAAAAAACACAAAGAGATCATGGCTTTGTCATCTATGTGACTTGGGGAAAAAAAGCAGTCCAGGCACAGAGAAATCTCCAGGACCGTCTGTATCTGAGGGAGGTACTTGCCGCGGTGAATCGCATAGGTGCCTCAGTTAACGAAGAAATAAAGTCCATGAAAAATTCACTCGATAAATACGGAGAGCTAACTTTTGATTTAAGTGAAAGACTTTCAAAAATCGAAAGTCATCTCGAAGGACAAAATAAATTTATAGAGGAATTATTCAATGAAAATAAAAAATTAAAAACAAAAGTAGGCCAGATGGAGATAAGAGTAAATAAAGCAGAGCAGGGCCTACTTAGAAGTTCTCTGGAAATTCGGGGCATCCCGGTACGCGCAGGAGAGACCCCTTCAGCTTTGGTGTCGAGTATAGGTGCAGGGCTCGGTATTAAATTAAATATTGAGGACCTCGACCTGGTGGAACGCCGGCGGCCCAGAAAAGATGACCCTCGACCTCCTCCTGTGATCGCTCGCTTTGTCAGGCAGACGCTCAGGGATGAGTTAATACAAAAAAGAAGAGTGAAGCGGGATTTCTCAACGCGGGATATCGGCTGGCAGGAGAACGACTCCCACCGGATATATCTCAGTGAAGAGATGACCCCGACCAACAGGCATCTGTATTGGCTCGCCCGTCAGAAGAGATCTGCTGGTAGACTTAAGTATGTGTGGTTCGCGGGTGGACGAGTCCGCTGCCGTAAAGATGATGGCCAGCCCGTGATTTTCATTGATCAGAGCCAGGACTGGAGATTTTCGGCTGACTTTTTAGAATACATCACTACCTTGCGCCCTCTCGGTCTTTCAGACTTTCTGTTATTGAACACTGTGTGTTGTCTTATTGTTTATCTACAATTTCTACCCTAGAAGATGATTTTTATTTTTATTATTGGATACAAGGTTATTATTTCTGTGTTTTTTTTTTTTTATTTGCGTTTTACTGCATCACATTATCAGAGTCTATTTATTATAGTTTATATATTACGGTTTATGATTTTATATCTCTTTATTATATATATTTTTGTATTTATATATCTTTATAACCATTGCACATTATCGTTTTTTCGAATTCTTATTACAACTAGAATGTTTCTTTATATGTTTGTGTTTCACTGCATCTTGTTATCTCGGTTTATTTACTGGTGTTTATGCACTTCGATTCATGCTTTCATTTCTCATTAATACATACGCTTATATATTTATATATAAGTTACACTATATATTTTTCCTTAGATATTTTTAATTTTAAGCTTTGACTCCTAACCATTGTAATCTATTTCTTAGAAACCCCTCGTGGGAACTTGCTCTCCTGTGAACTGTAATGTTAGCATAAAGCTTCCTAGAAGAAGCCATTGTAACCCTTTATAAACCTCAAGAAATTTTGTAATTCCCTCTCAGTACATCCAGAGCCGTCTCCACGCCACTCTTCTTTCTGATATTGTAACTTTTATTGAATAAACTTCTTTTTTAAAAAAGTCTTTACTTTTAAATTGAAGATAACTGGCGCAGTCGGTAGGACATCGTCAAACTTGAGGGCATATCAAGGATCAGTATCAACTGTTTGCTGACGAGTCCATTCAGAGGAAGACGAGACGTTAAACTGGCATGGATCTGACTATCGAAGTCATCTTAGTGTAAGTGATTTTTTTTTTATTTAAGAGATATTATCTCAATATTAAACTTTTTTTTATTTTTCAATTTAATAATTTTGAATAAAATCTATTCTATTTTTAAAGAAAAGGTTATGATTTCATTACTATAACTATAAAGAAATATTTTGTTATTTAAAATATAATTTTTTATTTAATATTAAGTTAAATATTAAGTTACTGTATATTAAGGATAAATTTAATTTTCATTTCATATTATTTTAATTTCATTGCATACTATCTCATTTTATTTTTTGTTTGTTATATTAAATATTTTATAAAAATGGCACCTCCCACATTAAAGAAAGAGTATCTAGAGATGATACCTGATTTCCATGGTGACCCTATGTCACTAACGCGATTTCTAGAAATTTCTGATAAATTAATAAACAAATTTTATAATCACGAAAATACTGCCGATTTCCAAAACGATTATTTAATAGGATCAATTCGTGCTAAAATTAAAGGAGCTGCCGCCGACATGGTTAATAGTAAATATATCAATACCTGGGACGATATTAAAAATGCGTTAAAACAAGGGTACGCCGACAAACGCGACGCGTACACTCTAAATATTGAAATGGCGGGAATGAAACAAGGCAACGAAACCCCTTTCGAATTTTATAATAAAATACAAAAAACATTACAGTTGCAAATTAGTTATTTAAGGAGCGAAATGCCGATGGAGGCGTTAGTCCTCACGAAATATATCGAAAAATTAGCACTAAGAGTTTTGTTAAAAGGACTGAAAGAACCGCTTGGCTCTTTCATGAGAACCAAAAATCCGATAGACCTAAATCAGGCAATAAACATGCTAACGAACGATTTTCAATTTGTCATCGACACTTATCGCCCACACCAAAACCATAACAAACCAATACACAAAAATCGCCAACAATTTATAAACTATTTCCCAGTAAACCAGTACAAAGCAATTCAACCTGCTAAAAATGTAATCTCAAATCAGTATAGACCCCAACAACCTAATCAGTATAGACCCCAACAACCTAATCAATATAGACCCCAACAACCTAATCAATATATACCACACCAATATCATCAATATAGACCCCAACAACCTAATCAGTCAACCCCTATGAGTGTCAATAGTAATTATAGAAGTAATTCCCAATATCAGAGACAACCTGATCAAAGTGTAAAATTTAAATCTTTTCTCAATACCCCAGTTCGGAAAAACCCAAACCTAGAAATTGAAGAACTTCATAATCTAAACTCGGAACAGTCCGTAAGTGAATCCCAAATTACTGAATTACCAAATGCTCAACCACCCGACTATCCCACTGTATCATTTCCAGACGATCATCAAGAAAATCAACAATACACTGATCAAAATAATCTGGATAGTGATCAAAGTAATTTTTTAGATCCCAGCCTAGCACAGGAACCATGGACGTAATAGACCTATTTAATTTAACCCGTTTTAGTGCTCTTCCATATATAATTCCACCAAAGTCAAACTTAAAAATTCTAATAGACACTGCGGGCACAAAATCGCTTGTATCCGTCCTTGTAGCAAATAAATATTTTTTTAATAACATTACTCACGAACCATTTAAACTTACTAGCGCGCACGGTTCTTTCTATACAAAATTTTAACGCTAATGTAGATTCATCTAAATTATTTCCCAACACCAAAACTCCCCTGAAATTTGGCATTTTTGACTTCCATCCTAAATTCGATTTATTGTTTGGAACAGACAGTCTTAAATTATTAGGTGCGAAAATTGATTTAGTAAATGATATACTAAGCACACCTTTTGGCAATTTAACAATTCATTATGACAACAGACCCCCTCAATCTGAATATACTTACATCTTAAACAACGATTCTGAAACCGTAATCAAAATTCCAATCAAAAATATCTCAAATGGAGAAGGAATCATTCCTCATACCGATTTCAATAATTGTCTTAAAATTCATGAAGGTTTAATTTCAATTAAAAATAACGAAGCTATATGTACGGTAAAAAATAATTCGGATCGGTCATTTAGATTAACTATTAAAACCCCAATCCTTGTGAAACCAATCAGAATTTTTAAAAATAACGAATCTCATAATATAAATTTAATTAAAACAAAAGAATCAGATTTCAATGAAGTCAAAAATCTTATTCGCACGGACCATTTAAACGAAGAAGAAAAAAAAGAAATTCAAAATTTAATAAAACAATATTCTGATCTATTTTATTTAAAAGGTACTCCACTAACTGCAAATACGCAAATCAAACATAAAATCCTAACTAAAGACGAGATCCCAGTCTATACTAAAAATTACCGATATCCTCAAATATTTCAAAACGAAGTGAAAAGACAAATTGACGAAATGCTAGAGCAACAAATCATTCGCCCTTCTTTTTCACCTTACAATAGTCCAATTTGGGTAGTTCCAAAAAAATTAGACCAATCGGGAATACAAAAGTGGAGAATAGTAATTGATTATAGGAAATTAAATGAGAAAACGGTCGATGATAAGTATCCTATTCCGCATATAACCGAACTGCTGGATAAATTAGGCAAAAGCAGTTACTTTTCAACAATCGACCTAACAAGTTCGTTTCATCAAATTTTATTGGATGAAGAGAGTATCCCTAAAACAGCATTCTCAACCGTAAACGGTCATTACGAGTTCCTAAGGTTACCTTTTGGATTAAAAAATAGTCCACCAACATTTATGAGAGTGATTAACAACATACTCATGGGCGTTCCAAATTGTGTTGCCTATTTAGATGATATAATAATTTACAGTACGTCCCTTCAGGAGCATTTATCAATTTTAAAGCAAGTTTTTAAAAAACTAAGAGAATCTAACTTAAAAATTCAGCCCGATAAAACCGAATTTCTAAAAAAGGAAATAGAATATTTAGGACATCTCGTCACATCAAACGGAGTAAAACCAAACCCTAATAAAATCCTTGCTATAAAAAATTATCCCATACCGAAGACTACTAAACAAATTAAAGCTTTCCTTGGACTACTAGGATATTATCGCCGTTTTATTCCAAATTTTGCACACCTCACAAAACCTTTGACCCAATGTTTAAAAAAAGGATCGAAAATTAACATCGCGGATAAAAATTATTTAGATAGTTTTGAAACCAGTAAAAATATTTTGATTAATAATCCCATCCTGCAATATCCGGACTTCAACAAAACATTTTGTTTAACGACAGATGCATCAAACGTAGCCTTGGGCGCTGTATTGTCACAGACGCACGGAGGACGAGATCTTCCGATAGCTTACGCGAGCCGTACTTTAAACGAAAGTGAATCAAAACTGTCCACTATTGAACGCGAACTTCTAGCTATTGTTTGGGCTACCAAATATTTCCGACCATATCTTTATGGCAGAAAATTTATCATTCAAACGGATCACAAACCACTTCAGTGGTTACAATCATTAAAAGATCCAAACTCAAAATTATATCGTTGGAAACTAAAACTCGAAGAATTTAATTTTGAAATAAAATATAAGAAAGGTCATGAAAACAAAGTCGCTGACGCACTATCGCGAGTAGAAATTAATTTAACAGAATCTGAAGACCCTGATACTATTATTAATGATTTAATAGAACAATTTTACCGCGAAAATGAAACATCGGAAAATGCATCTCTTATCGTAAATTTTGATGAAAATGAAAATTTAGATAATATAACAGAAGAATCTGAAACAAATTCCGTTCACTCTAATACTTTAGGAAATACAATAATCGAAATACCAATAGCAGACTCTCCAGTAAATTTAGGAAAAAATCAGATTTTTTTTAAATTTAGTTGATATTAATCCCGCGAAACCCAAAATCGAAAAACTGTTTAATAATACTAAAAACAGAATTATCGCTCAGATATCAAAGGAAAATTTCGAACAAGATATAATAAAATTAATTAAAGAATTCGTTGAACCAAAAGTTAAATATTATTTATTCTTTGAAACTGATTTTTATACCCAATTTTATGAAACCATGGTAAAATATTTTAAACATTCGGAATTAAATTTTGTAAAAACTACAAGTAGATTAATCGATATTCAAGATCCTGATGAACAAAATAGTTTAATAAATGATTACCACATTGGCAAAACAAACCACCGCGGTTCGGAGGAAACATTTAATCGAATAAAAAGATTGTATTATTGGCCTAATATGAAAAACTTAATTCGAATTCAAATTAATAATTGCGAAATTTGTACGGTATCAAAATATGATCGGAATCCTTTAAAACTCCAATATAACGTTACTCAAACACCATCTAAACCATTTGAAATAGTTCACATGGATACAATCACACTAGAAAACAAAAAATATTTAACTCTAATCGACTCCTTTTCAAAATTTGCGCAAGTTTATAAATTAAAAAATGGTCAAGCAACTGAAGTCGTTAATAAATTAATTTCTCATTTTTCTCATCACGGGGTACCAAAACAAATAATAACAGATAACGGTTTAGAATTTAGAAACTCATTATTATCCGATTTATTAAAATTACACAGAATCCAACTACATTATACAGCTACTCAATCACCTCAATCAAACGGACCCATTGAAAGATTTCATAGCACATTAATAGAACATTTACGGTTATTAAATAATAGAGACGAATTCAAAAAAGACGCAATGGAAAAAAAAAAAATAAATATGCCGTACTCGCGTATAACAACACTATTCATTCCATCACACAACTAAAGCCAATCGAAATAATATCTGGACATTTAGATATAGACTCGCCCGTTGCAATAGATCTCAATAATCAAATCATAAATGATTATGTTGCAAAACATAAAGAAAGAGTAAAAATTTTGCATGAACAAATAAATCATAGGAATCAGGTAGCAAAAGAAAAATATATAACCAGGATGAATAAAAATCGCGAAGAATTGCCAAACGAAATCCCGGAAACAGTATTTGTAGCTAATAGGCAAAAACAATCAAAATTAAAAAACAAATTTAAAAAGGAAAAGATTAAAAAAATAATTAAACATAGTAAAACCGCTGTAATTGATAAAAAACATTATAACACGCGAGAAAAAATTCATTTAAAAAATATAAAACGACCGCAAAAGAAAGGACAAACGTACAATGTTGGTAGACCCCCAGATGAAAGAGCTGGACCGAGTCAGCATTCTTAGAACTGAGATAAAGCACTCGCACCGGACACATTCTTTCGCTTAAGACAAGCTATAATTACAAGCTATAATAATTATGTTTATTTAAAACTAATTTTTTTTAATATTAGTAAATAATTTTTTTTTTGCTTTAAAATAATTTTATTTTTCTTTAAAATAAAAAGCATAAGAAATAATTTAATATAAATAACAATTTAATATACACAATAAGGTCGCTGGATACGACTTATATTGATGTGAAAAGATGGCAGATAAAATGCCCAAACTATATAACGATAATAAAAAAAAAAAAATAAAGAATGATAAAAAGAATAATTATTGTTGATAAACAACATAACGAGTTCAGGGAATATGAACTCTTACTAGTTTAAGAGATGGCATTATAAGCCAAATTATGGAAAATATTTTATACAATAAAATAGTATAATTAAATGATTAGACTTTAATTTTTATAATTTAATTTTTAGGTTAGTATCAACTCTCACTGCAGGGATGATAGAAATAAAAAATGTTACTTCTAACCTCGGCGTCATACCTATCAACCTAGGACACGCTAAATTGCAAACATCCCAACACACAATAATACGCTTCTTAGACTTAGGACCACTATTTACGGAATATCTTTTCGTAAATTGGCAATTTGAAAATTACCTAAATGAATCACATTATAACAATTCAGTATTAAAAGAATTAAAAGTTCACATTAATATAATTAACAGTACAAGATTTATAATTAACGAAAAAATAAATAATATTAAACTACATGATACCAGGAATAACCGAGTTAAAAGAGGATTAATAAACGCTTTAGGCACTATTATAAAAGGTATAACCGGTAACTTAGATGCGTATGATAAAAAAGAATTTTCTGAATTAATGAAAACTCTTAAAGAAAATCAGGACCAGATTGTTGACCAAATACATAACCAATATTCCATAAACAGTGATTTAATTACTCAATTTAATAATACTATTAAAACCATACAAGAGAATACGCTGCATATTGCACGAAAAATTAATGATATAGGAACCGTAGTTAACTTGTTAACAATTAAAGAATTATTAGATCACATCCAACTTATTTTCTCTTTAATTTCTACTACTATTTCTGAT
The DNA here is from genome assembly GCA_003667255.2 of Euschistus heros. Lineage (NCBI taxonomy): Eukaryota > Metazoa > Arthropoda > Insecta > Hemiptera > Pentatomidae > Euschistus > Euschistus heros. Next base: position 2,827,718 of record RCWM02000052.1, on the reverse strand, counting down.
ATAGAAACTTCTTTAACATTTTGTAAATTAAATATTCTACATCCAGCTATAATTAATACAAAAACATTGTTTCAAGAATTAGAAAAGATAGCTCCACATTACAATAACAAATTTCTTTATCCATTTCAATTTAAATTTATCCTAGATATAGAACGCACAATATCTGTACAATGTGCTTTGCATGAAAATGAGATTATATATACTTTAGCACTTCCAATTTTTGAAGAAACTGTTTATAGTTTGTATAATTTATACCCCATTCCATCTATTGTAAAGGATGAAATCATAACAATAATTCCAAAGTTCAAATATCTCTTAAATATTAATAACAACTTTAAATTTCTTAATCATCAATGTATCAAAAGAAACAGCATTCACCACTGTCATACAGCTGACTTATCTCACCACGATGACTTATGTATTCAAGATATTTTACAAAAATCATCCAGTGTAAATTGTCTTTACACACGTCTACATCAAGAAGAAAACCACATCGAAGAAATCCCAGGAACACGCTACATTCTCATAGCATTTTACAACCCGGATGATCTTCAAGTTCAACAAGAAAAAGAAACAGTAAACTATCATATGACAGGAATTTATTTAGTTAAAACAAACTTTAATTCAATTTTGTATCATAATAAAACTGTATTTTCATCCAGTCAAACTCATGGTTCTCTAACATTGTTTGATAAACAAACTTTAAATATTCAAGCCTCACAGCTTTTAAACACTACATTAGAAATTAAAAATTTAAAATTTCATGAATTACAAACCTCACATCTTTCACATCTTGTATCAACAAAACATACCTATAACTCTAACACTCTACACATAATTATTTTGTGGATAATTTTTATTTGTATTATCATCTTTATATTAACCTTTGTAACTTTTATTTATTATTTTTACAAAACTAGAATTGTAACTCATTTCACCCAAAGCAGTGAAATTCGTATCTAGGTGGGGAGGAGTTACACTATATATTTTTCCTTAGATATTTTTAATTTTAAGCTTTGACTCCTAACCATTGTAATCTATTTCTTAGAAACCCCTCGTGGGAACTTGCTCTCCTGTGAACTGTAATGTTAGCATAAAGCTTCCTAGAAGAAGCCATTGTAACCCTTTATAAACCTCAAGAAATTTTGTAATTCCCTCTCAGTACATCCAGAGCCGTCTCCACGCCACTCTTCTTTCTGATATTGTAACTTTTATTGAATAAACTTCTTTTTTAAAAAAGTCTTTACTTTTAAATTGAAGATAACTTATATATATATATGTAACCACTCAACATTATCTTTTTTGGCTTGCTTAATACAACTAGAATGTTCTTATAGTTATTTAAGTTTTATTGTATCTAATTATCTCTGTTTATTTACAGTCGCTTATTCATTACGTTTTACTACGTTATACTTTACAATTATATGTATTTGTGCATTCATATACGTGCATAACCACTTCACATTATCGTTTTTTTGCCGGCTAATCACAACTAATGTGTTTTTTACTTATTTAGGTCACACTGCATCTTGTTATCTTCGGTTATTCACTGTCGTTCATATATCACTATTTATGATTTTTTGTTTCATGATTATATATATTCAAGTTTTTATATATCTATGTAACCACCCCACATTATCGTTTCTCGTTTTTTTTATTACAACTAAAAAGTTTATTTTTTTTTCTGTTCTTGGCATCCACTATTTCATCTCAGACATAGCATCAACCTTTCATATAAAGAAAAAAGAAACATTTTATCTATTCATTTAGCAAAATTTCTTAAGTTGTTACTAAATATATATTTATTTATTTACTCTAATTACAACGTCTTTTTCATAAATCCTATAGCATCGTCCTTTACTTCTCTTCAGTATGTCTAGTATCCTAACAGCCTGTCACGTTAACTCCCAATCCTTACCAGCTCACTTTGACGAATTCCAACAATACTTCAGTCAAAATTTTTTCCACATCATATCCATTTCCGAAACCTGGCTTAAACCATACATTCCGTCCTCTTCCGTATTCCTTCAAAACTATTCCCTTACCCGCCATGACCGGGCCGACCGGACTGGCGGTGGAGTAGGAATCTATGCTCATGACAGCCTAAAGACAAGAATTCTTGATTTCTCTCCCTCATCCGTACAACCTCACATTGAGTACCTATTCATTGAAATTTCGGCTGGTACCCAGCATCTACTTTATGGAGTTATATACCGTCCTCCTCTTGTACCTTTCGATATGTCCTTTGAATCCTCCTTATTTAACCTGGTTCCTCTCTATCCCAAAATCATTTTTACGGGTGATTTCAACACAAATCTTCTTTCCGACTCTAATAACAAACGTTACCTGGATAACTTGATTTATTCCCTTCACCTTTTTATCGTTCCTTTTTCTCCTACTCATCATTCCCGCTGGTCTGACTCATGGTTAGACCTTTATATTATCGATTCACAACAAAACCTCCTGTCCTCCTCCCAGTGCCCTGTGCCTTTTCTATCCTGCCATGACCTAATACAAATATCCTATGACTTCCGAACCCCTCCGGTCCTTTCTAGAACCATTACCTTCCGCAATCTTGATGCCCTCAACCGTGATAATATCATACCATTCCTTGAAGCCTTAGACTGGAGTGAGATCTACACCACCTCTTCCATAGACTCCATGGTTGACATCCTCACAACTAATCTCCTCAAAATCCTCGATACATTTGTTCCACTTAAAACCTCCACCTTTCGTCGCCGGCCTGCACCTTGGTTGTCTCGAGAAATCAAAGATCTCCAGCGAAAGCGTGAGGCTGCAAGAAGAAGATTCAGAAGGACGAGACTTGCGGACGATTATCTAACGTTCAAAATGCTCCGCAACTTGGTACAAACAAAAATCCGGCGTGCAAAATCCTCCTACTTCCATGAAGCCTTTCGGTCCGCTCCTGATTCTAAAACAAAATGGCAGCTCCTTCGCAAACTTTCCCTCCATAATCCCTCCGGATCTTCAACCTCGACCAACTTCCCAGTTTCACCGAACGACCTAAACACCTATTTTGTATCGCCATCTCTAACCACTCCCCCCTTCCACTCAGCCAGTATCTTACCCGAAACACCATTCAATGCAAATAATTTTTATTTTTCCTACATTACCCCCTCTGATATCATTTCCTCTGTCATGAAATCCCACACCAACTCCCTTGGTCCAGATGGTATCCCAAATAAACTTATAAAATTATGCCTCCCAGAACTTACGCCGATCCTTCTATTCATTTATAATTTCTCCCTTCAAAACTCCGTATTTCCTACCTCCTGGAAAAAATCCATTGTTCATCCTATCAATAAAAATTCCAACCCTACCTGTCCTGCAGACTTTCGTCCTATCTCTATCCTTTCAAACCTCTCAAAACCATTAGAACGTTTGGTGCAATCCCAATTATCCAGCTTCTTGGAAGATTTCCTTCTACTCGATCCCCTTCAATCTGGTTTTCGTCCTGGTTATTCTACCCAATCCGCACTAATCAAAATCACCAGTGATATCCATGCCGCAATAGACGAAAAAAAACTAACCGTCCTTATACTCCTTGACTTTTCCAAGGCTTTTGATTCCATTGACCATTCTATCCTATTTTCTAAACTAAAATCTTTAAACTTTTCTAACAGCTCTATCCAGTGGTTCCATTCTTTCCTTTCCAACCGTACCCAAGCAGTATCAATCCCTAACCAACCCTTGTCAGACTTCCTACCTCTTTCCTCTGGTGTAGCCCAGGGCTCCAGCATATCACCCCTCCTCTTTAATTCCTACATTAACGATCTGCATCAGTCAATTCTACACTGCTCCCACCACCTTTATGCAGAGACTGTCAAATATATTTATCCTTTTCCCCTGCCGAAACCCTTGATGCTTTCTCCAAGATTCAGGATGACCTTGACAGAATCTGTACCTGGGCCAATTTGAATAATTTAAAGTTAAACGCAAATAAAACCCAGGCGATAGTAATCGGCTCAAGTCACCTTCTCAGATCAAACTCCTATTATCCCTCTCTAAATCTAAGTAATCAACCTATTACCTTTTGCTCCTCCGTCAAAAATTTAGGAATCATCTTCGACCAAAACCTTTCCTGGAAGCCTCAAATTGCCCAAATATCCAGAAACTCAATTGGAACCCTGAAACTATTCAATCGTGCCCGTCATTTCCTCCCCCAAGCCACTCGCAAACTCTTAGTTTCCTCGCTCATCTTTCCGCTCTTCGACTATGGCTGCGTGGTGTTTGGGGGTCTCTCTATGGGTCTCCAAGAGAGGTTAAAACGAATTATGAATTGCTTCGTTCGATTTGTTTTTGGAACCCCGAGGCGTTCCCATGTCTCACATCTGTACATGGACTTGAAGTGGCTCTACCCATCCACCCGCAAATCATACTTCCTAGGTTCATTCCTTTATCAAGTCATTTATCACCATCGCCCATCCTACATTTATAATCTGTTGAAATTTAAGTCTTCCTTCTACTCCCGATTCACAACAAGATCACGTTCCTCTGACCTATACTTGCCTTTCCATAGAACAACATTATACCAGTATTCCTTCCTAGCCCGATCCACCACCCTCTGGAACACCCTCCCTCCTGAAATTAGACATGCCCCTTCCTTAAGCTCATTTAAAACACTCCTTTTCCAATATCTCCTCTTATCCCAGTCAGATGCCAGTCAATATGAACAGTAATTATTATTAAATATGATCAAATCGAATAAATTTGATACCGGTGAATTGACTCATAAATTTTCTTTCATATAATAATAATCTTTTATTTGTTCCACATCGGTAAATAATCATTTTATTTATTTTTTTATAAAAATTCTTTTTTCTTGTTTTTATTTTTATTTTTTTTTTATTTTTTACTTTAAATGTTTTTCCTAAACAAAGAAATTTTATCTATCGACAATTCATGTGTATGGTTGTGTGTATAGGAGTATAAGTGAATGAGTACAGGTATATAAGTATATTTCGTTATCTCTGTAAATATTTTCTTCATCCAATGTACATGTAGACATTGTTCATTCTCTGTATATATCTTTTCTCATTTTCTCAGGGTTATTTACTTATTTTTTTTTTTTTTTTTTTTTAGTATTATTTCATTTATCCTTCTTATGTTATCTTATTTACTAAAGTTATTTAGACAATTATTTACTTAACTGTATTTGCATGTCTATTGTTCCTCATATGTACCTTTGTATGAAAATATATATGCCAGACCATTGTACTATTTTATGACACAATTTTGTTATTCTTAGGTGACAATACGTCCCAGAATAAAGATTATTTTTTCATTTCATTTCATTTCATTCGCAACCAAGGGCCCAGGTCGCTGTATTAACCGAAGTAAGACGACCTTGATTCTCAAAATATAGTAAGTGCCTTAATTCATTTAGACAAACGTTACCATTGTTTTCTCACATTGAATTCACCACTTCCGTTCTAACTTTTTACAGTACGTACTTTTCTACATTATAAATGTTTCAATCCCATTATATTAAAAAAAAAAATTGTAGTTAAGTAATCTTTTTCTAATTACAATTCCTAAAATTTGACATACGTTACCGTTATGGTAACGTGTGTTAAAATTTTTGTTACGTACGTTAAATCTGGGGTTCCATTTTGTTTATTACAAATAATTATTTTTCTTTTTAAAATTATGATTAATTTATTTTTAATCTTGAGGCGTAATATTAGGTTATGAAACAAAGTGAGTAAAATTGTTGACATTCAAAGAAAATATTAATATTATTATTATATTCTTGAATGCAATATTTCAATATCGATAAATGATACGCTTTGCACGGATAATCCTCTCACTTTTTCAAACTTATAAATTTGTTTTAATGTTACAATTTTGAATCAGTAAGCTATAACATATTATACAAATATAATATATATTGTTCCAAGTTGAAAATTTAAAAATGGTTACTGTCCCTCGAAGAAAAATAGTAAATATATAAGACAAAAATTATAAAATACCCTTTTTGTTTTTTAATTAACTATTAAGGGGCTTGCAACACTTTAAACCACCAATAAATATAGCCACAGAATAATAAACACAGGATTAATAATAATCCCTGGAGAGATATATTTACCAATTGCAGGCTTGAAGGCCGGCTGTGCCAGCGGAAATGAGGGACACAGGAATGCGATCTGCAGAAGGAGATAGTAGAGCCAGATGTAATCTCTCAAATAGACACCGGAGCTCAACTTCTCTTCACATCATTCCATTAGCTATATTCTATTATGAGGTAGTTTCCTGGACCAATAGTCCCTTATCTTCGGGAAGGTCCTCTTTAAGGGTGTAGCACGGAAGTCTTGAAGAGTGGATATCTTGGTGGAGGTAGGGTTCTGGAATATTGAAAAAAATGTGGGGAGCCAAACATCTTTTCGAAAAATACAAGCTCTACGGCTTTATATTTGAAAGAGATCCTCTAGCGATTTTTAATTTAATATTTGGTGATCTAAAATTAAAGCAGGATTTCCTGTTATCATTAAATCACCTCTATAGATAATAAACTGTCTAAGTTTGTAGGATTATTTTTTTGAATGAATGTCTTCAATGAATTTCGCGCTATTTGCGTCTAATTTTGTTTGATGATTTTAAAATCAGTCGGATCGGTAACCTAACTGCCAGAAACATTAACAAAGTCTGGAATGATGGCAGAATGGATGAGTGCACTGTTCATCGATGGTTTCAGCCTCGAAGACAAGGAAGATCGTGGAAGGGATATCATCCTTCCACGATGGAGATGTTCTGAGAGCTTTTATCGAAGAAACCACAACTGTTCGAAAACTTGGAGAAAATCTCTGTCAGAAAATCGAACCTCGCTGACCACCAATGTCCCACGTATGACTTCACGAAAATAGGTTGGTTATAAAACTCTGCCTCATCCACACTACTCTCAAGACCCCACTCCTACCGACTAATACTTGTTTATATACCAACACCATTTTTAAGAAATAAAAAAAAAATATAGTTGTAATTCGATAAAAACTGTTTTTAGAATTTTTTAATTTAAAGGTCGAATAGTTTTTATTATTTTATACAATTTAGAGTTACGCTTTTGTGCTAAAATCCAAGCTTTGGACCTTAAAGCGCCGCCTCTCGCTATTTGGTAGCGTCAAAACTACATTTCTACATTTCAACAAAATGCCTGCTGCACGGTAGAAAGCTTTTTATACTCAAAACTAAACTAAACTAAATATTATACAATTTAAGCACAAAATAAGCTCTGTAGCCTAAATGAGGACTAGAAAACAAGACTTCTGAATTCTCAAAAGTGGCGAATATTGTGATTTTTTTTACAGTTTTGCTCTATACGTCCTTAAAAACGGTGTTTAGTGCATACTTTATTAAGAACGATTTTAAAGGAGAGTTAGTTTGTTAACTCTATATGGAGTTACTACGGCCAATATTTCTTCATACAAATAGCTGGCTAAAACATACCATTGCAAACATACAAGTCAGTTAGTGTTTATAAAGTACGTGTCTATTTCCTTAATTTTTTTAAACGTTAATATATATCTTCTATTATAATTTAATTGTGGTAAATATTTGTTTCATTGTAGTCTCCGGTTAATCCAACCTTTTGGCCGTTCCGGCCTACCCCTTAGTCCTTAAGAAGTGGGATTAGTGAGGTTCCCTTGTTTATAGTTAGAGTGTAATCAATGATATCACTTGAAAAATAATTAATATTACACCAACAATGTAATACTTAAATGTGTATTATCTTTAAATACACATTAAATATTATATTATAAGTAAATATTATTCACATGTGGACCAATGAATTTTATTTTTACACTGCAGATTAATATTCTATAGTATAAATAAATAAAATAAAAATCGATCCTCAATTTAAAGCTGGGGTCAGTTGACAAACGAGGGAGCTTGGGTGCCTGCCAACTGTGAAAATTGGAATAAAAAGAGTGGAAAATTTCACCTTCACGTGTCATTGACTCTTTTTCTCATTTTAATAAAAATCTCTCATGGATTTTCGTTTAAAATCTTTGTAAAAGTATAAATATACTTATAGACATTGTTATAAAATTGGACCTATTTCAGTTTAATTCAGCTATTTGCAATTATTTTTTGTATAATTGATTTCCCTTCCATATTATCCTAATGGAAGAGTGTATTTGAAAATAATACTTCACGCTCCATTCATTTTTTGTTTTAAGCGTTAATATTGTATTATTCATAGCCTAATTCTTACAGTAGAACCACTCTAATCCGACCTCTAAGGAACAAGGGGTAGGGATGAACGGTGAAAAGGTCGGATTAACCGGATAATTCAATTAAACACATCTCACAGAACATTTTTTTAAAATTGAAGGAAGTAAAAACATACGTTATATGTTAGTATAAGTGTGTTTTAGCAAGCAATTTTTTTATAGAATCATTGGAAAAAATATATATAAAAAAAACAAACTTGAAAAATAAACATGATACAATATAAGTTCATCCAAGGAATAATAAAACTGAATAATTTCAAATACAATCGTTAGTAAATACAAAATTAACAGGTTTATTTGTGACGTTTTTTTTATTTTTTTCCGTTGGTTGATTTTTGAATATTTTATTTTCTTGCAGTGGCCATTTGTCACCGCTCAGGGCTATGATCAAACCTTATCTGTACTTTTTCAAATGGAGAGTAATTTTACAGTATGTGGTTAAGGATACAACCACATTGTCGATTGTCCGTCGCAGAAACAGGCTGAGAAGGCGCGACTTGAGAAGGCGAGGTGGTAAGACTGGACGCTACTACCATTTTACGAAAATTCTAACCGTTCTAAAAATATTCAGACAACGCGTTCTTTAACTCCTTTAATTTGCTGAATTTTTTTCTCCTAACAAAAATTTACTACAAAATGAGTAGTACACCCACTTGCCTTCTGAAGGCGCGTCTACCATATGGTGTTGAGTGGAATGAAAACCTTTGAAATAACGTTTATTCTGTCCATGTTTACGTAATGTTTAGCATAAATTTATATGAAAATAGAACCTTTGTTTTTAATAGTATCAAAAGTAAAAAATTATTTTTCGATACTTATTATAACAGTACTGAGACTTTTGATAAATTGCCTCTGCTTATTGAGCGTATTAAAACAAAGAACGGGATGAAATAAAATTATCTTCTTCTTCAAAATATCAAAACATAATTGAGGAATGACGTAATAATATTTATTCTAATCATGTTGGATTCCTTTTTTCAGTTAGTAAGGCACTTAAAATAACCTGACCTAGGTTTAAGTCTGGTTGTAGTAAAAATAAATTCTCTATCAGCCGTTGGTCGGTAGTCAGTGGCCTCTTCAAGTACTTAACCCATTTTAATGGGTTGAAAAAAAAACGTGACGTGGGAAATACAAGTATGGTACAAGCCAGATCAAAGCTCCCCTACTATTATCGTAGTTTAAGATCAAGAAAAGGTATTCCCAGATCATGTAAGGAACCCAAGATCCTTAATGAGTTATAAGTGTACGTCTACACAAACTTTTTTTTTTAAATAATACAGAAATAATAAAATTTATTCTTAAGTATCTTAGAAATAGAAACGAGGGTTAGGTGTTAAACTTTTAGCTATAAGATCCATGATTCTGGTTCTGGAAGGAGATTTATTTACCATTCAGTTGTACCATAACCTCTGTTAGTTGGGGAAAACCAAACAGCGTTGGTCAGATAGCACTAATCATCACTTTTTATATTTAACCATAAAAAAAAATAGTAACAAATGTATGTAGTTCACAAAATAATAAAAATAAAAAAACTATTTAAATGAGCTATATATAACCATATTTCATATACATATATGCTTAGATATGATCCTGAGAAGGTTTGATAATCTTTGAATATTTTGCCTGCTCAGAATTCTAAAGTGTTAATCAGTTTCCAGGCGTTTTACTCCAGTGATTCATTTTTCCGCGCCTAGCCATTTATCAGTCCGAATCCATGGCTTAGTTGAGGTTTTTAGCTTAATGGTATACACAGGTAGGGTTGCTAGCCCTACGATGCGTTCCCTTATAGTCGCCTTTTATGATTCAAGAGGCAGAATAAGATGGCTTGGGCATTTTCAAAGAATGGAAGCTAGTAGGTTCCCTAAGATGATGTTGGATGGACACCGGGTGGAGTGAGAGGAAGGCCTCGACTTCGTTAGCTTGAAGATGTAGAAGAGGATCATCGGACTCTGGGTGTGACGGGATGGAGAAGGGCTGCCGAAGATAGGTCTGATTGGCAGAGAATCGTAGAGAAGGCCAGGGTTCTCCAAGAACCATAAGCGCTATAAAATGATGATGAAAAAAGTATTATTTGGCATCATCGTTTTTATTAAAACATTGAATAATAGTATTTCTCACATAATTATCATTGTTGAAAAGGAAACGTTTTGACAAGTCCCTCTTATTTTTATTTTTCGTTATTTTTTTTAATTGTATAACAGTCTCATAACCGGTTGGAAGAAGGTCGTTCGAACCGATGAATCACCGAATATTTCGACACCAGTTCCCAGTGTTACTTTCAAGGAGACATGTCTGGGTGACTTACTGTGCAGTAAGCAATGTCTAATTGATTTATTCATTGCTATGCAAGATGCAGAAACTTCAACGTTTTCTCAATCCTCAATCATCCATGTTTCATCCTGTTTACATCACAAAGGAATATTGATAAGAGTCTTTATTGATTCACAGAGATAACTAAATAAATTTTTTTCATAGCTAGATTTATTTCGATTTTCCATATTAAAATAATTTTCTTAATTTTATTTAGGTTGTTCAAGCAAAAAGTAAAGATTGAAATAATTTTCACCTTTTACAATCAAAATATTCAGAATTGTACAATCAAGGAAAAAGAAGAAGAATTCTAAAAGATGGATTCAAAAATGTTGAATTTCATACATATCACATCAAGTTTATCCATTTTGTTTGGATTAAAAATCACTGAGACCTTTTTTTTTTAATGGATATCCTTTGGCTGGGAGTCTATAATTTTCTTGTGCATCTTTTTTTTTCACCCTCACAATTTGCAAATTTTTTTTTGCACTCCAAAATGTAACAGTTAAGAACTTTTGTCACACACTACATCTGTTGGTGTTGCTCAATCGAAAATTTGGCGACACTTCCCTTGTCAGAAATTTAATGCAGGATATTTTTTTTATTAAACATTTTTCGCTAGGACTTACCGTTTAGGAGCTATATTGGTTTGAATGAAAAAAGACATGTTTGCCAACATGTTTTAAGTTTTGGGGCTTTTTTGACACGCTCAAGGTCTGTTCTTGCTGGGAATCGAAAATTTGACGACAGTTTCCTTACAAGGAGCACTAGATATAAAAACAGCAGATTATATATAGACAGATCTATGATCTATTGTTTTCCCAGTCAGGGAGAAATTGAATATAAGAGTAAAATAAATTTAATTAACTTTACTTAATCACTTCCTACATCGATTTTCTCTGTAATGGTACCCAAACATTCCAGCTTCTAAAGGTCATCTATAATTAAATTCGTTAAATAAAGAAACTAAAAAGTTCTTGCATGAGACTAGAACACGCACAAACTAGAGGCATTGTACTGTTCCATGTAACTTTGAGATTAATGTTTTGTGTGTCGGAAGTTTATTTTTCTTTTAAATCATTGCAATGATACCAAAGCCAAACTCGATTATTGAACTCAATTTATCGCATTGATGTTATCTACCAACCTTACTGCTGCCAAGTCAACAAATATTTTTGATCGATGGAAAGGTTATGGACCTCTCATCAATCGCTCAAGGTACCAAGCTTGTAATTTCAAGCCTTATAATAAAGGTACATACGTGCCATTGGCTCTTTTTCTCATTTTTTTTTCTTATAACAATTTATTGAAATTTACAACTGTACAAAATTAATACATCAAGTAAATGTGCTGTTAACTATTACAATAACGTGACAAAACATGATAAGTACTACCTAGCAGTAGCACTTTAATAAAAATTCTACACTAGAAGGTCTCTGGGCCATCTTCTTTTCAGACGCCTCGAAGGATTATCAGGAATGGTGTGGGAAGCAAGTTGAGAAATTAGGGGATTTGAGAGGTTATGGAGCTTACTATGAAAGGATAGATATCTGGTTTGGGCTAAATCTGCAACATATGGAACATTAAGATCTTCATGGATAAGTTTATTGGTGACTAAGTAAGGTGCATTGAGGATTTTTCGAAGGATTTTGGATTGTAAGGATTGGATACGAGATGAATTGGATGGTTTAGTGGAGCCCCAAAGCTCAACTCCGTACGTCTAGATAGGTCTAATCTTTGAACGTGTGTCTAATAAATGTTGAAGTAATCTGTAACGACGGGCAGTTTCTTGTCTTTTTAGTCTTGTATGTGGATTCCAAGTAAGACGTTTGTCTATGTGGAGTCCAAGGTAGCGGATCTGTTCAACAGGGGTTAGTGGAATATCATTAAAGGATACTGTAGGACAGGAAGTTGTGGGTTTACGACGAAGGGTAAAGGTTATTTGGTGAGATTTTTTTGGATTTATTTTGATTCTCCATTTTTGACACCATTCTTGAAGGGTTATGATATGGGATTGGAGTGTTTAGGAGGCAATGAAGGGATCATTATTTACTGATAACACACATGTGTCATCAGCATAAGTGGTGAGGACAGTGGTAGGATGAGTTGTTTTCTCATTTAAATAAAAATTTCGTTTAAAACCTTTATATAAATATTTATATTTATAATTATCATTATCATCTTCCTACCGGTAATTGGTTTTGATGCCGGCACCACTCCTGTGGTTTAGAGGCGAAGTACTAAAATATATCCTCCTTGGCCTCAGAAAATTTATTTCACGGAGCTAGGTGAGTTAGGTTATATCGGAGGCTAGATCAACAAATTTACTAAGAAATTCAATCTTGACTAAGAGCGTTTCAGGTATCTTTAAAGTTTAACGAGCTATCCGTGACTCAAATTACATCAAAGATTTGTGAAGGTCTAACTTACACAGCTCCTACAAAAATTACTGTAGCCACCTCGCACTATCGAAATTTATGTGGGAAAATGAAGTAATACCATGTATAAACAGACCATAAGGTACAATAACCTTGGTCCAACGAAAACGACAAAATATAGGAACAGAAGTATTATAGGATTAATAATGAGATTTCGACTTAAGGGTTGTGTTCAAGCACAAGGAATTTTATAACAACCTAGCAAGAGATGAAAATAAAACTATTGCCCTATTATTTTTTGCCCTTATTTGTGGAAGATTGTTATATCTGTCAAAGTGCTTTTATTTTCAAACAATGTCGAGACTTAAACGACAAGAATCTGCTCGTTGTTTTCGACTACTCCAACATTTACTAAACAATCGTTCAAAGCTATTATGTGTTTATTTAATTATCGAATTATTTCTCTCCTACCATCATAAATTAGAAGTATCGCAATAGACAAAAATATTTGTTGAATATTGTAAAATTTATATAGATAAATAGATATTACAGAAGACCAACTAGAACACGCGGAGCTGAGGTTTTGGGCTCTGTTAAACCTTCTGGTCCTGCTCTCCTAATATTAAACTAAGAGTAATGCTCTCGAGTTCCCCAAAACATATCGCTTTTGACCAACTAGGTCACGGGTAAAACATGTTCTATGTTAAAATAAAAAATCATCATTGGAACTTATCCACATACAAGACTAAAACGACAAGAAACTGCCTCTCATTACAGACTACTTCAACATTTACAAGACAAACGTTCAAAGCTCCCAATTAATTACAAAAGACTCATATACATAACTGTGATTAGACCTATTTGGACGTACGGAGTTGAGCTTTGGGGCTTCACAATTCTTCTCGTATCCATTCCTCTCAGTCCAAAATCCTTTATGCTTCTTATTGTTAGGGAGGTGCGGTAGCTCAGTAGGTAAGACACTCGACTACTAAGCTCCCAGACCCGAGTTCGAGTCCGACTGAAGGCAGAAAATTTATATTCTGTTTCTTCGGCCGTGTAGTATAGTATAATCCAGATCCAATGTGTATATAAAGGCAGATCAAAAAAAAGGAGTGCCCCATTTGCGTGTGTAGTTCGTATTAATCAGCCATTATTTAAGTCTCGCCAAATGTGAATAATTCAGAAGAGTATAGAAAAAGGCTATTTCAATTTTTTCTGTTTAATGTATGGTCAAGAATAGTCCTCTAATAATTTGAATTATTAAGAATATTCCTAACAGGGAACCAAAATTCCATCATATCGAAATTGATTATGGTGAAGGTAGGCCAATTAATGATCCATTAATGATTTTAAATAATGGGTGAATTTTTCATAAAGGTTTGTTCATAAATGTGGCTCTGATTCGAGGTCATACCCCTCCTGGGGCATACCTAGCCTCTATAAAGTGATTACCCTTAGTTGGGGAAAAAACCTGACAGTTGAGCGAGTATTCCGGCCAAAACTCCTCTTTTCACAACCGTTGGCTATAAAACAGAACATCCTTACCTAAGTACTAAACCCAAGACCCTTTATGGGTTGTAGTGGTACAGGTTCAGCATATTGTTAGACAAATAAAGTTATTTATCTATCGTTTTAGAGACGATCTAAATGTCCTATATGTTGCAGATTTGGCCCAAACAAGTTACCTATCCATCCATGGTAAGCTACATACTCACTCGAATCCACTAGTCTCACAACTTGCTTCCCACTCGATTCTCGATAACACTCCATGGCGTTTGAAATGATAATGGCTTAAGGACTTACAAACGTAGAACATTTATTGTACCACTAATGAGTAGTTATTCGTAAGTTATAACATATAACATATCATTCTGATCATTTTACCGCAAAATTATTATAATCCAATAATATTATATTTATTGCATTATTATAATATTATAATTATTGCATATATTGTATACACTTAACGTTATACGTTATGAAAAAAATTTCATACGGAAAAATAAATAAAAAAAAATGATGAAGTTTCGAGCCTCTTTCATTCCGATAATTTTTTTTAGGTTTCTTTCCTGAACCCTTCCCTTCATACAATATTCAGGTGGCAACACTGCGTCATAATGAAATGTATTAAACTGAAGTGAATATTAAATAAGTAATTCACTAATATGGCCGAATATATTTTGATGGGGGACGAGGCGCACATACTGCAGAGATAAACCTTGAGACTGGAGAACAAAACAAAGGGTCGTATTTTAGAATACACTGTAGCATATTAAGCAGTCTTTCTATCTCGGTCTAGAATAGCGTACGAGCTACATTCCGCTGATATTTCAACATGTCTCTTATAAGAATTTCTTTTTACATTTAGCAGTATAGAATTAAACGATTAAATTATGCACAGTAAGACAGATCCAACAAATAAAAGTTAAATATCTGAGATTATACCTAGACCTCATACTTAGTTGGAACACAATAAATTTAAAAGAAAGCGACATAAAAAGTTGCTTACTGACACAATGACTTGACAACCAACTACCAATTTACTTACAAAACAAAACACTTATTTATAACAAATCGCTAAAACCAATTTGAACCTGCGCGAAACCCTCACGCTGCAAAATGTACAGTCAAAAATATTTAATGCTACATTTCAAATTACACAACACACAATCTAGAGCTATTTACTCATATCTTTTGTACTGCATTTCATAGACATACAATACAAATATTTTCAAATTTCTATACATCTTAATTAACTTGTAAAGATGATTTCTTCATCCTTGGAACCCAGCAGCTCATTACGTTGGCTTAAACGTAACTGGCCAAGAGACCTCTTGTTATTGGTTGTATCTTCATTCATTCAAAGCAGATATTTTGGAGTATAAATAAATCCAGTCACTATATCAGATCATTTTGCGGTGACAAATATGTATATATGTTTTTTAGATTATCATAATTTATATAATGTACATCTTGTAGTGATTTGTCAATTCAACTTAACATTTCAAACAAAATACAGAGGTTTTCACTTCACAACAGTGCAAGTAGAACTGAATGTGTGAACAGAGACATGTCTTTCGTGTCCATTTGCACAAACCGGCTTGTTCAAGCCAATTCGTACAAATGCCATGAGCGTGTAATCTGATCTTAAGTTACAGGATTGACTGAAATAGGAGAGGTCTTATTTTTTGTATGACAGTTTTCAATGTCATATAATAACTTTTGAAAGAAAACCTTTTAAAATCAAAAAAATAAAACCTGGATATTGGACATATCTGGTTTTGGAATTGTTGAGATGTTGGCATGAGAGGAATTTTTCTATACTAGACCAACATTCTTTGATTCCGAATTTAATACAACTCCGTTCAAAGGTCAAACTACATGGACAATTTAAATTTTTTTTTTTCATTTATTGATATTTACAACTGTACAAAAACATATACATTAAGTAAATGTGTTGATAGTAAATACAATGGCATGAAAATAACTTGTGAAGAACTACTCACTTCAGTAAAATCTACACTAAAAGGTCTCTAGGCCATCTTCTTTTCAGACGCCTCGGAGGATTATCGGGAATGGAGTGGGAAGCAAGTTGGGAGACTAGTGCATTGGAGTGGTTATGGAGCTTACTATGGAAGGATAGGTATGTGGTCTGGGCTAAATCAGTAACATAAGGAACATTAAGTTCTTTATGGATAAGTAATTTAAATTTACCCTTTGGAAAATTAAGTAGGACTGGAGTTTTAAACAAGTAAAGCTGGAGCTTAACTGCTTTTACAAGGAGGCGTTTATGAAAGCTTTACAACCTTTCTTAAACGTGACAGTTGAAGTGAGATATGAATCTGAATTAGACGGGTGCTTACAACTTGTGGAAAGCGAGGAAAAGGATTTTAGAGTAATTATACACAATTATAACAACTTGAAATTCACAGGATTTAGTTAAAACCTGTTACATTTAGCATTCCAAGAAAAATATAAAAATCCAGAGCATGTGAAAGTACTTGTCTTCTAAAATAAGAATAAAAAAAAAATTCTCTTTGTACATTACCTGAATTGTAATTTATTACATACATTATATTATAATGTATGTAATAAATTACATATTATGTTCTAAATGATAGATGCTACCTGTTAATTCCTATTTTATTTCTAAAAAAAGTTTTTGTAGGTTTTTTTTTATATATATGTACATTATATTTTTTCTTCATCTTCTTCGTTGTGATAAAACTAGCGTGACCTTAGTTTTCCGAGGCCAAATATGGTTCTTTGAATCCATTTTACTCTTCTATTTATCTATTTAATGAAATTTACAACTGTATAAATAAAAACATATCTAGTAAATGTTATTATAACGTTCATAATCATACGTTAATAATGTTATACAATGTTCATGCCAATTACTTGGGTAGAACTTCGATAAAAGTTCTATACGAGAAGACTCAGAGGCCATCTTTTTTATTAGACGCCTCGGAGGGTCATCAGGAGTAGATTGGGAAGTAAATTGAGTGACTAGTGGATTTGAATGGCTATTCAGTCCATGAATGGCTATCCATTAAACACTTATAATACTACAGATTATAACAGTTGAAATAGCAATCTAAAATTGGAAGATGTGACGTTGTACAGACAAGTAAATATCTTAGATATAAACCATAGCGCTTTTTTTTTATTAATATTTACATCTGTATATATTATATGCAGCAATAAATTTGAGGAATATAATCACAATTAGGATTGATGAATTCATTGCCATTTCTATTGGAATTATTTTATTAGAATACTAATTTCGAATGCTATACATTCTTCTTCAGTTCTGAAACATAAAAATTGTCAATACATCAGCACTATGTTACATAGATTATTACATGGCAGGTAGGTTAAAGCTAAATAGTTAAACTTGGGTTTAGCCTACCTGTTCCCTTCTCCTTTCCACGAAGGATGTATTTCAGATATCTATTAGATCTCCTCAGGTGAGTACCAATATTTGATTTCTTGTCTTATATTTATGAAAACTTCAGTATATAATCGATGTAACATAGTATTGAAAATTTTGTATGTTTTAGATCTGAAGTTGGATGGTTAGCAATCGAAACTAGTATTCTAATAAAATAATCCCAATAGAAGTGACAATTAATTCATCAATCCTAATTGTATTGATCCTTCTATACCACCATGCGTACCTGACAATGACATGTAAATAGCATGTAAAGAACTAGTTCTACACGAGAAGGTTCGGAGGCCATCTTATTTTCAGTCGCCTCGGAGGGTTATCAGGAATAGAATGGAAAGTAAATAGAGTCACTAGTAGATTTGAACGGTTATAGAGTTTACTTTGAAAGGATTTGAAAGGATTGAATAAGAGATGAATTAGTTGGTTAGTGGAACCCCAGATCTCCAAGTAGGTCTAATGACTGTCAAGAGACTTTTGTAATTAATCGGCATAGCAAATATAGATAGATACCTCAGGAATATTTGTGGCCAGATTACACTGTTATGCAACAAAATACTCCCTTCAACAAGAATGTTTTATGTTTTGAAGTGTGATGAACATGAATCCGAAGTCAGAAAGTCTCTCCCATGCACCATGTTTTGCCAAATGTGTGTTTTAGGTCGAAAAATGAGGTGTTTTTAGGGAGGAAAACCTATTTTTTTTTTTTTTTTTTTTTTCTGCTTAACTGTGTTTTACGCTCGACCTTTGGATATTTTTTTAAAATTTGATTTAACCCGATGTATCACCAATTCTTTTTCTTATTCTTCTCAGATTTAAATCCCTGCGTGGGAATAAAATAACTATAGGAAGGGTCAGCTATCCATCTTAAGCCGCGAGATAAGTTCTCAGAATGTCGATAAGTCCAATCGATAAGAAGCTGATGACAGTGACCCGCACTATCAGGATGTAAACGCTAGGAGATAAGAAGAGATAGTCGGGTCAGCCCTATCTTCTGTAAACAGTTATACCATGGTCGGGAACAATAGTTCTATCTACCAGCCATTGTGAGCGTTTTATTGAAAAGGGCCATATTTAATACCTGATAATTGTATCAGTTTTTAGAAATTTTCTATCTGTTGGATTCTACATTTAAATCGTCAGTTTTGGGAAAGACTTAAAATTGAAGATAAAGATAAACTCTTAGCTAGAAATACAATAAAATTTGCGGTTGTTTCCTTATCATTTTATTTAGCGAATAGCGACAACTTTGGGTAAAGATGTGGTTTGAACTGAGGCGTATAAATAAAATAAAAATAAAAAAAAAGGTGAAACTATTTTACCTCGAATTTTACAAACTTGGGACCTAAAGAACAGCTTGATCTTCACCTTATTTAGGAAAGTTACAATGTCTTGTAATACTTCAACGCTCACTGTTTTTTTAAATAAAACTATCCACAAAACTGCAAATCTCATAAAAACGTCAATAACGATAACCTTGAGTAAAGATGTGAATTGAACTAAGGCATGTCAATAGTTCTAAAAGTTTTGAGTTTTCACAGATTATTATATATAAATGGTGAGTACCTCTTAGTGTAAAAAAAATGGGTGAAACAAGATCAAAAAATGAAGAAAAAGCCGCAGACCTTATCTTTCTATTCCAATCCGTTGCAGATATACGATAATTCAAAGACTTTTTTTGAGGAAACCATGTTTTTTTACCATAAAAACTGTAATATTTCTTACTTTTTTCTAATTTTGACCACATTTTCGAATTTAGCATTAAATTTCATATAAGAGCAATGTACACGTAATCTCGAATTTTACAAACTTGGGACCTAAGGGACAGCTTGATCTTCCCATTATTTAGAAAACTTACAATATCTTATAATCGGGGTTTGAAATCAATAATTATTTTTTCCAAAAAATCATATAATAATTATTATATTTGATTTTGAATTTAAAAATCATTCCTAATTTATAAATAAAAATTTCAATTGATCTTTGATGTTTATTGATTTGAATAAAAATTATGATCACTCACTGAGTGATACGGTATAGCATAAATAATAATGATTAAGTTGTGATAAAAAAAATGTTGATGAGAAAATAAAAATCACCTTTTACACACAAATTGATTAATATGTTTGTATACAAAATACATCTTGGAGATAATTCAAAAAATTCAACTTTCTGATTTAGAAAAATTATTATTATTGTTGATTGTAAAAATTTAGTTCAAAAATAATGATCAGAATTTGATTTTTATCACTTATGATCAAAAATAAAAATCGATCTTAATAAAAATCATCAAATCGTCATTGATATTAAAAATTCCAGATAAAAATCTTGATCGAATTTGATTTTGATTTTTATTTTTTTTAGTTATCGATTTCAAACCCTGCTTATAGTACTTCAACGCTCATCGTTTTTCGAAAAAAGAAAAACTATCCACAAAAATGCATATCTCACTACAACTTGCAAATTTAATCAGCTTCATATGGTTAAATTAAAGATCCGTATCGATTTCATGGAAAAATTTACTTTTAAAACCGGAAAAAACATGGTGTTTTCGTTTGGCGTACAACTCAGTTATTTGTATAAATGAATATATATTATGATAATCGCTTGGTGGAAATATGCATTTTAAAAATAATAAACTCTTCATTGGAATTAAAAGCAAAGACAAAAATTATTGTTCAATAGAAAATAAAGGAAAACTGTCAATAAAGCGACACCAGATCAAATGATTTTATGTTATTACATTTATTTATTATTATTATTAAGGATTTATTTTATTAGATTTTCAGTGTAAGGTTTAGAACTCAATCCTAAAGAACATGGACCTCAATTTTGCCTCAATGTTAGCTTCTGAATGCAGATGATGTTGAAGAATACAAATTTTTGAGATGAATTTTATGGACTGATGAGTCTGTTTTTACAAAGGAAGGAATTTCTATCTATCCATGTATATCGCCCAATTTTTTTGTTTACATTAAGAGGTAATCACTCTGTATATTTTTGTCGAATATTACAATCTGCTTCTATTGAATAAGTGTGACAATATTATTAGGATTGATAAATTATTTACCACTTTATTGATTCATATTATAATTGTTAACTAGTTTCGAATGTTAAACATCCATTCTAAAACTATAAATAAAAATATTCAAAACATCAGTACCTTACTACATAGATTATGTACAATATTTATTTTTTAAATACAAGACGGAATCAAACATGTTGATACACAGACCAAGGAGGAAAAATGAGTAGGACTTCTGGAATATATCAGGGCATAGAGCAGACTGAATGTAAAGAGATGAATAGATCAGGTAGAGGTGGAATATTCTATATGTTTTCCCTATGACTGGTTGGTTTTTTTTCCGTTCCTACTAGAAACATATTTAAAATGGGGCTGTTGAATATATTTATCTGCTCATTTAAACAAAGCCCTTGATTGAAGAACGATTTTATTATTTTTAAAGATGCTGTGATGTATATAATGATTTTAATGGGATAATATTATATATTTATACCATGTTTACAAAAAATAATAATTAAATTCATTAACGACCTTAAACTTCACCAAATGGAAAATATGGCTCTAAATTGACCTTACACATTGAAGCCCAAAATGAATTTAATAAAATTCTTGCTTAGAAATGCACCGCAGGGTGCTATATCCTTCATGCCTGCTCATTCCATTTAAATTATACTCCAGTTTATTAGCTGGTTGTGTTTTTATGTACATAGGTGCGAATTAAAAAAACAAAATAACTACATTAGTAAAAAGTTAATTTCAGATTGAAAAAAACATGTGATCAAAGTCGATGAATATAATCTTTTCTCTCTGCTACCAATTCCGTCCTCATGTTTATTTCAATGATATTCCCCTATCCAATCGGAACTTAATCAGCAATCGTATAAACTAATTTATAGGACACCTTTCCATTAGTAGCAAACTCCTCATCAAATAATTTCACTTATATCCTAAAACCTGTTTGGACTTCAAGTGAAGGGAAATAGAAAAACAATCATTTATCAAACTTTATCAACTTGTTAAATCCTCCAAACTACTGAAATGCTCCATGTTAAGAAAGCTGGTAATGATCTCATTATCTTTCTTGTTCGAACTCAAACCTCTCAAATTTTTTTTTTTTTTAATTTCTTCAAAACCATTCAAACCACTTCAATCTTCCGACTTAGTCCTAATACATTTCCACAAATCTCACAGAGTTAAGTATAGATACCAAATACTTCTATAATGATTTGTTTTTCACTAACAGTGAAAAATAGAAAAAAATATTTTTGTTCTGACAATGAGTAAAAAAAAAATTAATTAAACTATTTTAAACATTCATAAATGATATGATCTATATTAAGTCTCAATATTTACCAAGATGACCAAGCCAAAGGATTCCAAGATTTCTAACTTAAAATAGAAAAAAAAAATAATAAGTAGATATAATTAATGTGGATGTAATGATTCCTTTCATTCATATATATAATCCTCAAAATATACACAAAATAAAATAAATATTGAACGACATCATAATTAAAGAATCGAAATTAAACTAGCCATTCTATAAACGTGCAAATAACGTGCACAGGCTGGGGGACTCCCACATGTAGAGAGGGCAAAGCTCAATTTCTAGAGATTTCCCGGCCGGGAGGGTGCGAGCGAGGAATTAATTACTTTGTATTAATTCCACCCTACACCAGCCGGATTCGTACCTGGGATCTTTGGTTTATCAGATCTCTAGGGTCACGCACCTTTTTCCTCGCCGTCTGTGTGGATTGGAATAATGAATGTAACAAAATGTTAAGATGGGTGGAAAGGATTTACGAAATTTGATCATTCAAATGGTGGGTTTATTATTATTTTAAAACCTATTAAATCAAAAAGAATCAACTGAAAAGGACATCTAGAAAGGATGAAAAACACAACAATGGGCAAAAAAGCTTTCCAGGACGTTCCCGTAAGAGTTTATCTGCGGACGTGGAAAAGAACCTAATAAAAATGGGTGTGATTAACTGGAGAAGAAATGTTTTGGAGGGAGATTATTGGAAAGTAATAGTTAGGGAAGCCAAAATTCATCAAGGACTATAGAGCCCAATTAGAAGGCTAAGGGCGAAGAGTATTTTAATACCACTACGTAGAGTTTCGTTAGAGACTTCATACAGAGAGCATTTGCAATTGTTCGATGGATTGAATATGTATGACATTTAATTCTTTTTCTGTTCACCGCAGTTCATGTGCATTGATCCAAACTTTTTCTTGAAACTAAAAGATTTCTCACTCTCTTTGAAGGCAGTTACAGTGATTTAAACCAGAATATTTAAAAACACAAAAACTTTGTTAACATGTAACTAAAACCTTTATAGATTTGCAATAGTGATGATATGTTGGGTAGTGATTGTTATTGTTATTCTCTCTCTCTCTCTCTCTCTCTCTCTCTCTCTCTCTCTCTCTCTCTCTCTCTCTCTCTCTCTCTCTCTCTCTCTCTCTCTCTCTCTCTCTCTCTCTCTCTCTCTCTCTCTCTCTCTCTCTCTCTCTCTCTCTCTCTCTCTCTCTCTCTCTCTCTCTCTCTCTCTCTCTCTCTCTCTCTCTCTCTCTCTCTCTCTCTCTCTCTCTCTCTCTCTCTCTCTCTCTCTCTCTCTCTCTCTCTCTCTCTCTCTCTCTCTCTCTCTCTCTCTCTCTCTCTCTCTCTCTCTCTCTCTCTCTCTCTCTCTCTCTCTCTCTCCTCTCTCTCTCTCTCTCTCATCTCTCTCCTCTTCTCTCTTTCTCCCTCTCCCTCTCTCTCTCTCTCTTTCTCTTTCTTTGTCTTTCGAACCCAGTTGGCACTAGTCCGCTGTAATATATCTTGGAGTACCCTCCCTAACAGATACGAAGCAGTCAACCCCGCCGGTTATTGTGTGTTATAAATAGTGTTCTACTCCTTATCTTCCTGCCCTAATGTCCTCCCTCCTCTCCCTCCGTCAGCCCTATTTAGAACGCAATTACTTCTTCCCCGTTTTACAGAGATAATTTAGATAGGCTAGGACAGCCGAGTGAGCGGGAACTTTATTAAGCAGTACGTCTTAAATATTTTTTCTGGTAAATTTAGTGGATTGCGTGTTTTGTCAAAGTTCTTCCCACGACATCAACGAAACCTCCTACAAAATATTACTTTTCTGTTTAGATTCTAACTGAATGTTTTATGTATTGTTATACTTGGTTAATCTTTAAGCCTATAACTTTTTGGTTTATTCTTCACCTTCTACTGAAATATATACTCTTTTAGTTAATACGTTTTGTTGATATATCTTATTTGAAAAATTATTAGTAATTATGATTACTTATAAATCTGATTCATTTTTCGCAACTTTTTCGCCCTTATGGACATAAACAATTACAATGACATGTCAATAACATTTAAAGAACTACTCAGTAGTTGCACTTCAATAGTTCTACATTAGATGATCCCTTGGTCATCTTCTTTTCAGACACCTCGGAGGATTATCGGGAATAGAGTGGGAAGCAAGTTGGGAAACTAGTGGATTTGAGTGGTTATGGAGCTTACTATGAAAGGATTGGTATCTGATTTTGGCTAAATCAGCAGCAAATGGAACAAAAGGATAAGTTTATTGTGACAAAGTAAGGAGCATTGAGGATTTTTTAAAGGATTTTAGATTGTAAGAATTGGATACTAGATGAATTGGAAATTTGAGGGACTAATAGATTTAAATATATATGTAACTTGTCATGGAAGGATAGGTATCTTGTTTGAGGCAAATTTTCAATATTTTGGCCGTCTAGATAAATTTATTTGTGACGTAATAAGGAGCATTGAGGATTTTACGAAATAGTTTAGATTGTAGGGATTGAATAGGTGAAGAGTTGGAAGGTTTAGTAGAGCCCCAAAGCTTAATTTCGTATGAGGGTCTAATTACTGTCATGTAAATAGGTCTTTTGTAATTACATGGGAGCTTTGAACGCTTGTCTAGTAAATGTAGGAGTTATCGGAAACTACGAGCAGTTTCTTGTCTCTTATGTCTGGTATTTCTTATAATTAAGTTAACTTTGATATAAGCGGATCTTGTAGTTTTTGTTTTGAGATTAACTAAATCATTATCTTGTTTTTTTTTTTGTCACGTGTTTTAAGGAGTTAAATATGGTAAAATTGGGGCGCATTTACAGTTTAGTTCAATATGGCTTTTGCATTGTAAATGTGTGCGCTGATTCGGTCTTATTTATGTGAAACGTGACGCTATAATTCAAAGTTAATGTTCCTGGTTTAGTCTCAGCGTTGATGAAAGGACATTAAACACCTCCAGTAATGAGAGAAGCTCTCTCTTGACACCTCTTGTCCTGTAAAACAGATAAGAGGAGATTAGGTTGGCAGCCCTGTGAGATGGCCATCTGGTGCACAGGCTGCCACGGAGCAGAGATTAATGTCCGGGGCCACATGTCCCTCCTTTGTACTTCACGTCAGGCTCTGTTAAACAGGGATGTATAAATATCGATTCACTAACGAGGATATTACCCTAACTATATCGATTCTAGTATCGAATAACACGTCACGATTGTGATGAATATTACATTGTCTTTTTGGATTGATTCCTCTTTTGAGGTCTTACTTGTTCAGCACTAATGCCATTATCAATAAAACATTACCTTCAAATATTTCATCATTACCTTTCTATTACTTTTCAACCTCCAAATGTAACGGTAATAACATTACAAATGGTCATGTGAAAAATAATGGAGTAATGATAATTAAGAAAGTAATGACATTACAGGTTATTGAACACGTAAGATCAGCATAAGGCAGTGGTTTCTAACCTATCTATACCTTTTCCACCTTTTGACATGCATATATCTTCTATATAGAGAGTCTATATAGCTAGAGAGTCTATTGTCTGATTGTGTAAATTTTTTCACCCCAAATTGTGTACCTTTTTTTCACACACAGAAAATTAACATTTTGACTTACTCTGTGTGAATTTGACGACAGTTTCTACATCAGAAATTTAATAGAGATTTTTTTTTAATTTATAACATTTGTTGCTAGGTCCTACTGTTAAGGAGCTGTATTGGTTTAAATGAATAAAATCACGTTTTGCCACGTGCATTTTTTAAGTGTTGGAGCTTTTTTGACAAGCAATATATATATAACAGTACCTGTTGTTGTTGTTGAGTAGTTGGTGTTGCACGGATCGAAAATCTGCCGACAGTTTCCTTATCAGAAGCAGCAGATGTAAAAGCAATAGATTACAGATAGATATATCCATGATCTATTATTTTTCTATTCAGGGTTGAGTTTTGTTTTTTTGTAACAATTTTTTTTTCACTATATTTCTTTTATCCACACCTGTCGCTCAAACCGCGGCAATGAGAGGATGTGATATAAGATAATAACGTGAAATTGGCATGTCAGGCATGAGGGAGTTCAGCACCCATCCATACCGACTCCAGTCTTGCATTTGTTTAGATTTATCTAAGGAGGTCTCTTAACCAGCTCCTTTTCAGTTTTCTTCGGGTTGACATAGGCATATCCAAAGTCGCCAAGTTTTGAATCAATTTGTTTTAGTGTCCTTGAAGTTTGTCATAAAATCTTTTGTAAGAAGTGTGAATACGGCCCTGTACAGTGGGTAAGTTCAAGTCTATATGCAAAGCTCTATTACTGATGTACCAGAGTGAGCGAGTTATGATTCCTAAAACCTTAGACTGAAAAGTTTGTAACTTTTGAATGTGAGTCTTTTTTGCTGTCCCAAAAATTTGTGATGCATAGGTCCATAAAGATTTGAGTAAGAATAAGTATTTAATCATTGTCTGATTTTTAGAGTCGATTGTTTGTGAAGGGTAACAATCTAATTTAAAAAATACCAAATATTGTAATTGTTTTAATGGCCTGAAATTATATCTCGTGTTTAATATAACAGCGTATCAAAAATATTCATTTATTATATTATGACTTATCAAACATTAAATTATAAAGTACTCTTGAAAAAGCCTAGAAGAAGACCTGCAAGGCGGATCAAAACATTGGCACTCCTTCAAAAGTTTTTTTTTTATTAGGACATGTTTTTGCTTTCTCTTGACAGCATCTTTTTCATATACTTTTATAAAATGCTTAGCTAAAACTTCCTTTACAGTACAAGATGAGCATTGTTTGCAGATCTTCCTCTATATCTTCTGACACAAGTGATTATTAATTAAGCAATGTTTCCATATTGCATGAAGCACCTCGTTTAAAAACAGCACCTGTATAAATTTGTCTTTATTTCTTTAATATTTTGTATTTGAAAATATTTGTAAAATTTTCAGGCCCCATATGAAAGGTAATAGGTGATAAAGTTCAGAAATAGGTGATAGGTTTTTTAAGAGATCCTCACATTTTCTTGTTTATTTCTGCTCTGTCAGAGCAATAATTATACACTTTAGCCGTTCTTGTGTACGTGAGCTGTATCATGAGCTGTTCCCAGAAGCTCTTGCTGTTCCAATCATTAGTCAAGGCTGGATCCAAAGCAGAAAAAGTCTATATCATTAAATGCGTAGTAATAGTTTTATAAATTATTTAATTTTTTTTTAAGTAGAAAAAATTCACATACATTTTAATTTTAAAATTTTATCTGAATCGAGTAACTTTCCGAATCAAGCAAACTGAATTTGTCAAAAATTTGAAGAATCATTTTTATGAAAACATGGATATCGAAATAGTATATAGTAAATATATATAAATAAATTTATACAAATATATCTTCTTTCTGCTCTTTTTTAATCTGTTACTTTGTTATGTAAATATTATTTTATTTTAAGGCTCTGAAGGCCCTTGATTGTACATTATTTTTTATTCTTAAGGGACTTAAGGTCCCAGAATAAATAAAGAACTTTATTATTATTATTATTAAAACTAACTAGGATCCCCCGTCGCTGTATATAATTGAACTTTTTTTGTCTTTTTTATAGATGAAAATCTTGTTTTGTAGTATGCAATTGAGTTTTGTTTCTTCAATGATATTTTCACGCATAGTAGTCATTATTAACCTGGTTAAAATTGCATTTACTAAGTGATTGAAGAAAAACAAAAAATTAATTTTAATGTATGTATAAGTTGCTAATCCAGATGGATAGAGCCTATGAAGAAACTTTTGCGGATATTGGACTGTATTATTATTACTACTGAAGGCCCATGGAATAATATTTTTATTCACAATAACTAAAAAAAACAAAGAAACAAAAAAATAAAGAATCGATATTTTGATTTGCTAGTAAAGTTAATTCATTCCGCGGTAATATTATTGACTTCACCTGGTTGGATTTTAATTTCTAACCATAAATGAAATGTTTATAAAAATTATTCTTAGCTCATAATCAGTCCTCAAATTGACTCCCTGAAGAGAACATTTGAGTTCTTCTCGGAAAAAGTGAACGCTGAGTACCTGAAGTATGCCATTCATTCTATGACCAAGGAAATGTACCCTGGACTTCAGGATTATAGTATTAAAAGTGTTGAGTACGTTGGCCTTTTAAACAGGTAAAAAAAAATGTATTTCTCGCAGCCCCTACCCGAATAAGTCGATTACTGAACCACAGAATTTTTAAGAAATTAGAAAAAGGTAATTCTTTTTTATCCACTAATTAGAGAATGTATTTCGGAACAAATTCTTTATATTGGTATTGAATTATTTATATTGAATAGTTGATATTGATGTTTGTCTGTATACATTATGTTATTGTTAAAATAAAATAATTTATTGTATGTTTCATATTATTTAATTATATTTGATTTCAAAAGCAGTATTTTTATTGAATGTAAATACATTTTTTATAATTAAATGGATTTTTATTGAAATTAATTAATTCGATAACTCAATTGTCAACTTGAGGTTGAAATGTGAAGCCTGATATAATGTTGAAAAAATACCATTCTGAAAAAAATTAATGCCATTCCGAAATTACTTGAGCATTATTAAAAAAACATCGCCCGAGGAAGACCAAGCGGCAATACAATGGTACATAATACACATCTTCAGGCTCCCTGCTTAATTTTCCGGTAGCGGAGGGTAAAACAAAAATATTAAAAATGTGATAATATGAATATAACAATGATGTTTGAAAGTTGACCGAAAGGTGGTGAGCGCCATTCCTACATGAGAGGTTGCAATATTGCGGTGTTATATAGAGTTAGAAATTGATAATAAAATTTATTTATATCCAACTAAATTATTAAAAAAGATTTTAAAATGTGGTGTGACATGTGGATCCCAGTGATGTTTGAAAATCGACCTATATGTTAGCACTATTCCACAATACAGTTTGCAATAGTAAAACTACTAAATCCATCTAACAAATTTTAACTACATCATTTTCATAGTTATTGGAACGTTTTGACCTAAAATAGACCACATGAAGCTCTTGTGGTTCTTCTCTACTTGCAACGCGCCCAAAAGATCTTCATTTTCTCTCCATGTTTTTTCTTCCTATCTTCCGACCAATTTCTTCCACTCTTCCTGATTCAGTACCCTGGTTGTAATTCCCATGTGTTCACCTTTCCTCCGTATGCATTTCTGTCTAGAGCATCTTCTGGGTTTAATATAGCGTTTTATAGGTTCTTTTTTGCTCCACGTCATTGTTTTGAGGTTTATTTTTGCATTCAGGATCAGATGGGACAGTCTGTGTTCGATGTTCTGCGTATGTGTCCGTAGAATTTCAGTCTACGTTTCCTGATGTCCGCTTCTCTATGGTTTTGTGATATTGAAGTCTGCAGCCATCTTCAGTCTTTAATGGACCAATAATTTTCCTAATTATTTTACGTTCAGTTTTTTTGATGTTACTAGGAATATTTAGTAATAATAAAATTTTATTTTTATTAGATAATATTGGAATTTTATAAAAATAGGAGTAAAGCCACAACAGACACTTTCAACCGGATGGGTGAAATTAAAAACGACATAGTTAGCAGGTCTTCAACTATTAAATATACTGTGGCAATAAAAGAAGCATAATAAGGAGCATTGAGGATTTCACGAAGGAGTTCTGATTGCAAGGATAGGATACGAGAAGAATTGGAAAGCGTTTTGGAGCCCCACAGGACATTTTATACATTTAATTTTTTTTTTACTTCGTCGTAAACCTACGACATCCTGCCCTACAGTATCCTTTAATGATATTCCACTAATCCCTGTTGAACAGATCCGCTACCTAGGACTCCACTTGGACAAACGTCTTACTTGGAACCCACATACAAGACTAAAACGTCAAGAAACTGCCCGTCGTTACAGACTACTTCAACATTTACTTGAAAAACGTTCAAAGCTCCCAATTAATTACAAAAGACTCATTTACATGACAGTGATTAGAACTATTTGGACGTACGGAGTTGAGCTTTGGGGCTCTACTAAACCATCCAATTCATCTCGTATCCAATCCTTACAATCCAAAATCCTTCGAAAAATCCTCAATGCTCCTTACTATGTGACCAATAAACTTATCCATAAAGATCTTAATGTTCCATATGTTTCTGATTTAGCCCAAACCAGATACCTATCCTTCCATAGTAAGCTCCATAACCACTCCAATCCACTAGTCTCCCAACTTGTTTCCTCCTCCATCCCTGATAATCCTCCGAGGCGCCTGAAAAGAAGATGGCCTAGAGACCTTTTAGTGTAGATTTTATTGAAGTGCTACTAGTGAGTAGTTCTTCACAAGTTATTTACATGCCATTTTATTCGCAGTCAACACATTTACTTGTTGTATATTATTTTGTACAGTTGTAAATATCAATATATGGGAAAAAAAAAAAAAAAAAAAAAAAAATTATTTTATTTAAAATTGACTTTATTGATATAACGTATAGAAAAAGTAACTGATGACCAGTTATGATGAAATAACCTACTACTCTTAGTAATTTGTTGTCAATACACAAGAATAGTACCTATTTCGACAGGTCTGAACTTGATATTGCACGCGGAAACCTGTTGGGACAGGGTCTGCAACTGCAATCAGAATTATGACATAATACTTTTGTATATGTATATGTATATGATTTTGCTAACCATTTTCAGGGCAAACATACATATTTAATAATGCTTAAATTAACTGCTTGTTTTTTTTGTTTTTTTTATTGGTATAAAATTAAATAAATCTTTTAAAAAAATTTAATTTCATTTTTTACATATATATTTGTTTTGTTCTTTACCCACAATTAATGTTTTTAAATGATGGGACCCCTCTAAACAATCTTTTTAGTTTACTTTAGTTGAGCAGTGAAAAAGATTAATATTTTTAGTTGCAGATGTAGTATAATAAATATTTATATCATTATCCTAAACTTAATTTTAGGAGGTGGTATATTTTTGAATATTCTTTGTTTATTTATTCTCTACTGTTTAAAAGATTGAAAACTTCTTCTATTCTTTCTATCCTTTCCAAGATTAAGCAAAAATTATGGAACTCTTTTTTTTCTTTTTGGCCTTAAGTAACTTTCTTGCTCCTTTGAGTAGGCAGGTGTTCAGCTAAGAACGATTTTCTTCCTAATTATTTTAAGTGGCCAGGTTCCAGTCTCACCCTACAACAATCCTGAATAGGGGTTTAAAAAAGTTTTTTCGGCATTATAAAAAAAAATTATTAAAGACCATTATTTAAAAATTAATTTAAATCTCTTCATTATTATAACATTATTTACCATTATTACCTGTCAAAAACAAATAATGTGTGAATCAAAAACAAATTATGTGTGTACGAAAACTAATTGTGAATTAGTGAATTGTCAAAAAAGATTAGATTTTTTTTTTAAATTTATTTATTGAAATTTACAACTTTATTTACAATATAAACATACAATACATCAAGTAAATATGATGATAATGATAAAAATGACACGTCACTTGTTTTTAAATCAACTACCCATTGGTAGCACTTCTACAGGTTCTATAAAATGAGGTACTACATTAGAAGGTCTCGAGGCCATCTTCTTTTCAGGCGCCTCGGAGGGTTATCTGGAATGGATTGAGAAGCAAGTTGTGACACTAATGGGTTTGAATGGTTGTGGAGTTTGCTATGAAAGGATAGATATTTGGTTTGAGCTAAGTCAGAAACGTAAGGTATATTAAGATCTTTGTGGATGTTTGTTTGTGACGAAGTAAGGAGCATTTAGGATTTTCCTAAGGATTTTGGATTGTAATGATTGGATACGAGATGAATTGGATGGTTTAGTGGAGCCCCAACGCTCAACTCCGTATGTCCAAATTGGTCTAATTACTGTTATGTATATGAGTCTTTTGTAATTGATTGGAAGGTTTGAACGTTTGTCAAGTAAATGTTGAAGTAGTCGAAAACGACGTGCAGTTTCTTGTCGTTTTAGTCTAGTATGTGGATTCCACGTAAGACGTTTGTCCAAGTAGAGTCCTAGGTAGCGGATCTGTTCAACGGGAATTAGTGGGACATCACTAAAGGATATTGTAGGACAGGAAGTCGTAGGTTTACGACGAAGGGTAAAGGTTATTTGATGGGATTTATTTGGATTTATTTTGATCCTCCATTTTCGACACCATTCTTGAAGTTTTATGATATGGGATTGGAGTGTCTGGGAGGCAATAAAAGGATCATTGTTTACTGATAACACACAAGTGTCATCAGCATACGTGGTGAGGATGGTGCTAGGATTTGTCGGGATGTCAGCTGTAAAGATTAAATAAACGGCAATTTTCAGTAACACATTGTCTTAAATTTGTTTCCACTAAAGGAGGTCTCTTAACCAGCTGGTTTTCAGAACTTTAAAATCTTTTAATTTGTTATTATGCTTTTGTTGCTGTGTTTTTGAAAATAAATTTCAATATATTCAGTGATCGCTTGCATTGGGGAAGGTTTTAAGATTTTTTTTATTTCACGGTGTTTAATTTTATAGGATAAATTAATTAATTGATACCATTTGTATGTTACAGTTGAGTTGCGCATGATATTATTGAACGATCAATAGTATTTTGTGAAAATTCTAAACTAGTATTCTAATAAATACAGATCAATGTTATTGCCAAATAATTCATTTCCTATTTCCTACTTTCACCACGTCTATTTAAAAATTTTACAAATTATTTATTTTATTCTATTTTTTTATTTATTTCCGTCACAGCTCCCAATGATCACCAACCAATATAGACGTAGGAAAAAGCTTCCTTGGAAAATCTAACTTTAGAAATGAGTTAATCTAAATATATAAAAATAAATCTGAACTTGGCAAATTTAATTCCAAATCGGCTTTTTTAATAATCATTTTGTTCTTATTAATTCTCATTTGGAATGTTTTCCGATTTATTTAGATTCGGATAAAATTAGCTTTTCTTAAAAACGAATTAGCAATTGATTATAAGATTTATATTGGAATAACTTGGATGAAAAAAAAATGAATCTTGGATAATATGGATGAAAATAATGAAAAATAATAAATTCCTACTCAATAATAAACAACATATTGTACATAATTATTCATGATAAAATAATTTCTTTAAACAAGTTGAATCAACTATTTTTTTTAATAATAACATGCTTAAAGAATAGTAAATCTTTTGAATAACACATAGCTAAAATAACGTATAAATAAATAAGGAATAAAAATTATTCGTTATTGTATACATTTTTATATTTTGTGCATATATTTAGATTAACTCATTGCTATAGATAGATTTTCCTAGGAATAGTTTTCCTTCCTCTACATTGGTTGGTGATCTTATGTGTCCTTGCATTAAAAGCCATTAAATACATTATGAGACTGGATACCTGTCTTCAAAATTTTATATATTTAATTCTATTAATTCTAAGTAGAGTGATTAATGAATAATAAACTATTCAGTAAACAAAAAATTAATAAAAACATTTATTATTTTACGTTTTTGGAAGTTAGTGCATATTTCTCTTAAACCTTAAATTACATATTTAACAGTTAACAAAGGAAGATCAAGTTAAAAAAAAACAACTAAGCAATAGATGGGATTGCATTTATATTGGAACTATTTAAAGACGTAAACAAAAAATTATGGGAATTTTGGGATACCTGTATAGTAATAGAGCGGGATACCTCACGCTTAGACTGAAAATTAAAAATGAAAATTGAAAGATTAAAAATGTTGTTTACCCTAAACATTGATGAGTTTTAGTAAACATTATGATTAATTTGTTTTAAAAATGTCAAAAATTAATTTAATCTCGAAATCTTTAGTGTCAAATTACATTCTCGAATTTCCCAACGAAACATTTCAAGTAATGTTTTTTACCGTCAAAAGATATTTTAATTGTTTTAAATGACTCAACATAATATAATAAGACAGTACAACCTCGATAATCCGGTCCTTCAAAGAGCACCCTCGACCCGCCACTGTGGGTGCTTGTTTCAATGGTTTATTCAAGAACGGCGTTGGTAAACAACAATTTCCGAAGATAATTTAAATATAAAAGTTAAACTTTTCTACAATAATATCACTGGAAAATACAATATATGAGCTAGCGATGGATGTCTTGACAAATTTTAAAGTCGTATTGGAATAAGGTTTCTGGCTATTACAGAAGAAAGAACTGTCATCAGATCATTCAGCTGTGAAACTTAACAAGATAAATTTGCGTACAAAATTCAAGAGTTGTGTCCAAACCAAATGCCAACGGGATACTACTACCTCTAATCTACTACTGTGCTAAACTTTCTTTCATAGGAAACAAGATTCGGTTTCTGGCAGAAAATTATCATAAGATCGTCTGGCCCATGTCAATACCAGTGTCATAAATTAGATCAGCATAAATATATTTTTTTCTTCAGAAGAACTTTTAATTATTTTGTTAAAAGTGCAATAATTAGTCATTTTTATAGTATTTTTTCTTTAAATCCAGTAATCCGCTATTTTCGGTAATCCGGCACTTCTCTGGTCCCGAATGTGTCGGATTATCGAGACTGTGCTGTACTACTAACAGGAGAAGAACCTGAAGCAGTTCTGTATTTCTTGTTTGTCTTTATTAGAAAGCAATATATTCTTTTAAGACAGATTTTTGTCTGTGTATTATAAAAGTAGACATTTGCGATAAATAAAATAATAAAAAGTATAGGTCACTGTTAATATGAATGGAGAAGAAGATACTCATCATCATGAAATCATTGCTCGTCTCTTCTCCAGTGTGGTTCGGTGGCCCTAAAGAAGACCTGCAAGGCATGTCGAAACGTTGGCACACATTTCTACTTAGAAGTGGCGTTTCTCTTTGACTGCATCCCTGATTATCTTCTCCTCCATAAAATGATGAAAATTTGAAAGAATTTAGTGAAAAGGATTACTCATGAAAGCTCAGAAAAATGTGCATGTATTCCCGATTTTAGTGGCTAATAGAGTTAAGAATTGACGAATCAAAAAGTTTTGAATCTCGTTATCGAACCAATTCCTTTCCTAAGAAAGAATCAGATAAAATAAAGAAAATAAATAATTAAGATGAGCCTTATAAAAATGAAAGTTATAAGAAAATGCAATATTTAATTTTCAATGATGTTATGGGTGCGCTATTGTTTGGTGGCTTACATCATAAAAACGTTTTACTTTTCCATATAATACTCTTGAAATATTCAACCTAACTTTGATATATTTTTTTTTTTTTTTTATTGACATGGATATGTCGTTTGTCTCTTGATCTATAATTTTCATATTAAGGTTATTTCCACACTCAAAATATGTAACATTTTTTTCACACCCAAAAATGTAACACTTTGACACTCTCTAGCTCTGTTAGTGTTGCTCGGATTGAAAATTAACTAGTATTTTCCTAGTCAGGAATTGTATGGAAAACATTTCTATTATGTAACATTTGTCACTAGGACCTACCGTTAAGGAGCTATGTTTGAATGAAAGAAGTCACGTTTTAAATCTCTAATTTCTCGAAACTTTATTTAGTACGAATAATTATCAATTATTAATTAAATTAATAATTAGCAATATATGTGTACCAATTCATTTTGTGCGTGTCTGTTAAGTAGTAATGATGTTGATTGTTGAAGGAGAAAATAACAACAACAAAAAACATGCAAGACATGTAATTATTATCAGGGAAATACAATAAAAAGGAAAAAATAGAATGAAATACATAAGAAAGAAAAAAACAAAAAATTATGAGAGAAACTTATATGTTGTAATTGTACCCAAATAATGAATATCATTGTTGCTACATAGAGTATTAACTGATTTCTTTAATTAGACACATTGCTATGCTGTGTATTTAGCAACCCAATAATGTTGGGCAGCAATATGTTTTTTGTATTATATAAGTATAAATCCGATCCCTACTTAAGAGGTAGTGTGGTTAATTTTACTTCTAATTATGTAGAGCATATATAATTAATAGTGTTATAATTATAAACGATACGATATAAATAGTATTCCATTAATTAAAAAATTAGAACAAACAGTTTCAATTAAAATAGCACTATAAGTGACTTTGAGAAAGCTGTTGGAGAGGACATGGCAGCGAATTCATTTGCTAATTTTAGACCTGGTTGCAGAGGGCGGTCCAACCGGTCCTCAATGTCGCAAGAGTTCGATGACTCACAGGCGAGAATCGCTCCTCAACAGTTCGAAGAAGACACTATCTGCCGAAGAGGGAGAAATGTGCATGGGTCAGCAAGGCACAGGTGTACTTTCGACGTAGCCATTGTATGTATTCTGCATAATGCATTGTTTTTGGTAATCGCTGATAGATCTTAAAGAGAAATCGTTTATTATAAAATAGTTAAACAAACTTTATTAGCGAATATTTACGAATGTCTTTTAACTAAAATATTTTTAATATCTAGCAACATTGCTCGACAGTCATTATATCTTAAGTTGTAAGGTCCATAAGCCTGAGAAAGAAGACAAGATGAAAGAAAAATAATTATGAGCTGTTTTTCAATATGTTTTCCTCTAATCTCAATATAACTATTAGGCAACATTTCTATTCTCTAAAAAAAAATAATTCGCTTTTTTGCTTGAAAAATATTCTTCTACAGCTGCTTGGATATCTTGGTGCAAGTATGGGCTTTAGAGTATAGAAATCCTTACTCCTTGGTAAGACAGACCTTGGTAATCAATACTTATATTTATCAATAAATATAAGTGTAAAAAATTATTTTTAGTGCTTTCCAAAGCATAGATCACAAAGTAGCCCTAAATGATAAGATACGAAATTTACTAAACGTTTTTTAGAATAAGAATAATATAGGGCTAATATCAATGTTCACAGGGAATAAGTCGGAAAGTCGAAAAATGGCTAAAATGAATCAAGTCTACTATGATTATCTAAGCCTCCTGCATCCTGTAAATATGTCAGTAGGTCTTAGGCCTATTTTTGTTTACATGTCGACAAGGATGACATTTGATTTTTCTTACCCATACGTTATATAAACAATAGCTGAAATCATATTAAAAAATCATTGTAATAAAACATAACTTTATTAGTCTTATTTTTAGCCACAGTTATATTTTATTTCCCGCTGTAATAAAAGCATTACCTAGTACCTAATTGTTTTTTCTGTAGTACCTATATTTCCTTTCGATCCACATATATAATCCAGTCAATGAGTGCTGA
This sequence comes from Euschistus heros, assembly GCA_003667255.2. Classification (NCBI taxonomy): domain Eukaryota; kingdom Metazoa; phylum Arthropoda; class Insecta; order Hemiptera; family Pentatomidae; genus Euschistus; species Euschistus heros. The sequence continues at coordinate 2,790,275 of RCWM02000052.1, read as the reverse complement.
AATAAGAGGTGTAGAATGCATGAAATAGGCGATTATTTCTTTACCTCAGGGGTTCGTTAGGAGTAGTTAGATAATAAACATACTAAAATTCCCTGCCCCTGGGGGGGGGGGTGAGGCTAACGGTGGAGAGAATGGAGAAGGATAACATTGATTCTATACATATTTGTCAAAATTCTAATGGTTTTCGAGATATACATTATTGAAAATCGATAATATTCGCAAAAAAAATAATTTTTACCTCACTTTTTGTCAAATATTTGCTTCTAGTGCTTTCCACAATCGTTTCTCAGAAAAAAAAAAATGTTACAAAATTTGTAGAGCATTGAATTTATTTTAATTTAATATATACTTTTCTGGCATTTGAAGCGAATGTTTGACAAAAAGTGAGGTAAAAATCAATTTTTTTCCGAAAATCATCGATTTTTAATAACGTATACGTTGAAAAACGTTAAAATTTCGACAAACATGTATAAAAACAATTTTATAGAATATTTAATTAGCTTTAATTTTTATCTGAAACATTTTTTTATATAGTCCACCGTTTTCAAGATATAATCGAAAAACCCAAAAATGTGACCTTCACCACTCCCCCTCACCTTAAGCTCACCCCTCACGGGCGGGGACTTTTAGTATACCTTCTGACTACTCCTAACGAAGCTGTGAAATCGCAAAATTATCGCATGATTTCTTACACTCTAAAATATGTTTATTGACTGGACTAATAAAAGATCTTTGTAACATAATAAATAGAAACAAAATGATACCAACTACAGCATGACAAAAGTTTATAATCTGGTAAGGGGGAACAAAGTTAGCTATGTCCGATGAATAATCAAGAAATAAAGAAGTATCCTAGAATTGCTTATGTAATTTAAATTTTCTTCTAAAAAATAAATTATAGTCAGCTATTGTACATTGATGTCAACACAAATTTCTTTTTTCAAAAAATGGCTTTTCATAAAACGTTCAAAAGTTACATAGTTCTACCCTCAAAAAGGTGCGATTTTAGACTTAACAACTTATTCCCTGTAATCACCAATATAATAGATGCACGACCTGTAGATATTGAAATGCAGATTACTAAGAGTGCGGTGAAGTTGTAAATATAACTTATCTTTCTAGTACTTGTTGCTGAACTTCGAGACCAGTTTCTTTTCCAGGGCACGTACTTTTCACTGGCTGAAAGAACTTTCCAGCTAAGGCGGACTCTCTCCTTTATTTCACGGTCTATGATAGGCTAGGAGTGTGCACCGTACTTATATGTTTGTTATTGTCCTCTCAGCCTTTTCATCTTGATTCCTTGCTCATTTTTCTCTTTCAGGTTTCTTGAATGAAATCCATTATTTTTCAAAAGTTGCAAAACCATTAAAAATGTAGGATAGTTGAGATGGATGGAGACACTGATTTAAGTAAATTACTTTTATGTAAAGTTACTCTCAGTTTTCTTAACTGATTAAATTGTTAAACTTTTTTAGTTTACAGAGAAACAAAAAACATGTTGTTGTTTTTTTATGTTTTGGATTCATAAGAAGTTATCAATTCCTTTTTTCTATATAATAACACTCCGTCTTATTTTATGTGTTTATTTATTTTTACTGTTTTCGACTCGTATTGGCATTTTAGAAAATTATAAAAATAGATTGACAGTTTTGAAATCCTCCAACTTCCTGACATACTTTGCTATTAAGTCAGTACGTTGAGATCATGTTATCTTCTCTTAGTTCACCATTAAACTGCTAGAAACACTATTTCATAAACTGCTTCCTTAATTAATAACAATATTATGTTGATTTCGGTTATATTGTTATTGTTATTATATAAACAATTAAGTTCATATATAAAGGCAATAATAGCCATTAGCAATTCATTGTCCTATTTTATTTATTCTAACTATTTATTTATATTTACAACTGTAAATAATATAAAACAAGCAAATTTGAGAAAAATGATTACAATGACATGTCAATAACTTTTGAAGAACTACTCACTAGTAGCACTTCAGTAAAAGTTCTAGATTCGAAGGTCTCTTGGCCATCTTTTCAGACGCCTCGAAAGGTTATCAGGAATTGATTGTGAGGCAAGCTGGGAGACTAGTGGATTCAAGTCGGATTGGAGTTTACTATGAAAGGATTGGTATATTTTGTGGGATAAATCAACAACACATGCAACATTAAGATCTTTATGGGTAAGTTAGTTTGTGACATAATAAGGAACATGGAGGATATAACGAAGGATTTTAAGGGTTGGATACGAGAAGAATTGGAAGGTTTAGTGGAGCCCTGAAACTCAACTCCGTTTGTCCAAATAGGTCTAATCACTGTCATGTAAATGAGTCTTTTGTAATTAATTGGAAGCTTTGAACGTTTTTCTAGTAAATAATGAAGTAGTCTCTAACGACAAACAGTTTCATGTCGTTTTAGTCTTGTATGTTGATGAAACAATTTAGAGAAGTATTTTTGCTGACCTTTATCGTAAAAATGTTTATTACATATCGCTCATGGGCTGCAATAGTTTTCATTTCTAAGGGAAATTCATAGGAATTGGTTTAGTTTGTTTAAACGATATTACTTCTCTCATTGAAGCAAACCAAAGCATTTCCTGTGCATTTTCCTTAGCAATGATAACTTTAAGCTCACTTATCTCAAAAAATGATTTTTTGAGTTGTGCCACTATTGCAGCCTCTGAGCGATATGATCATATCGAAATCAATACAATTAACAAGTGATAAATTAGTCTGTTCTCTGACATTTAGCTTATTGTAAGACTAGTTTCAAATGTTAAACATTTATTATCAGTTCTAAAAACTTCAGGGGTTATATAAACTGATTATATATACTATCAGTATATATGAGTATAAATAACATAATCAAATTGCTAATGTTTTAAATGTTTTTAGAACAGAAGTTGAATGTCAAACATTTAAAACTATTATTCTAATAAACTAAACATCATCCTAGGGATATTAATATTAGTAATATTATCATACTATGGCATGGTATATTACTCAAATTTTAATGTGTACGAAATTATACCAAGCTTATATTTTTTTTAAAATCTCTATTTTCAAAATTTTCTATATTCAACTTATATGAAATAACTAACTACCTTTGACTTTTTGAACTGATTATTTCATTATTTGAAATATTCTTTAATCCTTACAATCCAAAATCCTTCGAAAAATCCTCAATGCTCCTTACTTTGTGACCAATAAACTTATCCATAAAGATCTTAATGTTCCATATGTTTCTGATATAGCCCAAACCAGATATCCTATCCTTATTATACTATCCTTCCATAGTAAGCTCCATAACCACTCCAATCCACTAGTCTCCCAACTTGCTTCCTCCTCCATCCCTGATAATCCTCCGAGGCGTCTGAAAAGAAGATGGCCTAGAGACCTTTTAGTGTAGATTTTATTGAAGTGCTACTAGTGAGTAGTTCTTCACAAGTTATTTACATGCCATTGTATTCACTGTCAACACATTTACTTGTTGTATATTATTCTGTACAGTTGTAAATATCAATAAATGAAAAAAAAAAAATTATTCTTTTATGCTATATGAAATGCTTTACTAATTGTTATTTTAATTTATTTCTATTTATCAGTTATTTAAATGAATTAGGCTAATGTGTATGCTAAACTGTCCCCAAAACATATTATTAGAAACCTAAATATGGTTGCTCCAAAAAAACCAGGGTTATTTTTTTTTTTTTTTAATCATTCAATTTTATTAACTATATTCAGTTATTAATAAAATTTAAAAAATATGTTATACTTTGTATGTCCCTCAGTTTCGGCCTCTAGTATCACATTAACTAATGCTAATGAAAGAACGTGGAATCGAAATAACAAAAAAAAAAAATTAATGATAACGCTCTCAATACATTTTACCATTCACACGTTCATCGATCTATTTTATGATCGAACTAAGTTTATCTTAGTTTATATTGTAATTCAATTTTTTAAAATAATTAGGATAAATTTTAAAAATTTGTACCGATCTATAATTATTTTCTTCATCCTTAGTGTTCTCCAACAGAATAAAATCCGCCGACAAAGAAAATAAAGATGCACTGGAATCAGATTATTGGATTCCTTATCTTGTCAGTCAACTAATACAATTTTACGTATTATGTTTCAATTTCGTACCCTTAACTGGTTGTAAATGAGTCTTAAATAACTCGAAACGTAAGACAATTCCATTTAAAACACAATAAAAAATAATAACTCTACTATTAATTTAAAATGTGCATCAATAAGCTCCATGAAACAATTATAACTTTAACTTCATTTTCTTATGAAAGATATAAATTAAGAAAACGTTTTGTAGCGAGAAGACCGTGAAATTAATTTGAAATTAAGAAGAAATTGCACTAAGGTCGGCCATCTTCGCGGAGCAGAGACTAAGCGAATCAATTAGCACCTGAAATGACTTCCTCTTCGCAGTTCTATTTCTTCCTCGGGCACACGTTATCGTATTTTTTGCTATAATTCATTTTTATTCCGTAAGTGAATGTGATATTCAATTTTTTTTATTTTATATATAAATATTGAAATAAATAATACTTCACTGAAGAGTCTAAACGTCATGCACTGTAACAGCGTGGCTAAGTGTTCACCTTTACTGATCTGGGTGGTCGAAATTATTTTAGTAGATAAAAAACATTAATATTATACTACAATTCCTATATATGGGTGATTCTCAGATTACGGGCAATTTTCAGTACAAACTTTTTAATAATTTTTACGGTGGTTTAATATTTTTTTTTTATAAATATCAACACTTTCCATTGTCATTTAGCTGTTAAAAAAAACATATGGTCAAGATCAAAAGTCATGTTTTCATGAGAAATTTAAAATTTTAATAGTGCAGTAATGACAATACCAGGTAATGGTAATCACTTGAATATAATTTTTAAAAAGTATAATGGAGGTGATTAAAAAAGTATATTGGAGAAGAAGCCATTGGTGGTTTTGTTAGTGCCTATGGGAAAAAATAGAAGAAAAAAAACTTTTCAGGCAATATTTTTAATGATTCGGTGCTAATCAAAAATAAAATACCAAATGGACAATTAAACTTAACCATATTTAATTCAGGAGAAAACCTATGAATCTAAGGTAGCAATAGTTCAAAAATGTTAATTATCGTACAGTTCGTGTCATTACCGCGCTAATAATTCGGGCGTTTTGTTCAAACCTAACCACCAGATGATTAAAATAAAAATTACTTTTTCTGCCGACTGTAATACAACAAATGATATTCTTAATTAAATTAAAGCCAATAAATGAATTTAAAAAATTTTCTATGATAATATAAAGTGTGGTAATGACAACAAAAAAGGTATGTGACTTATTTCACAAAGAAAAATGTGGGCGAAATCTCCCTAACTCACTGCACTGCCCGACCGTTGGCGGCTGGTCTTCAGCTACCAGAGTAGTACCCACTACTCCTGGAAAATATTTCCCCGCCGTGGCCCTATTTTCGCGGCTGTTTTTCTACATTTATTTATTTATTTATTTATTTTTATGCTTCGTAAGGTACGAAGTACAAAACTAAAACATATATGATTCTTGAGATTTCCTTTATGTATGGAAATAAATTCCACAACCATTTACCTTACGTAACGAAAGAAATGAATAAATTGATACAAGAAAACGAAGAGTGGGACACACCGTGGTACTGACATCTGAGTAACTTAAGCAATCATAAAATGAATTTAGTAATTTATATTATAATTTTTAATATTTTACTAGGGGGAAATATTTCTTCTCTGTTATAGCAGTGAACAAAAATTAAAGAAGGATTTGATCAATTGAGTAAAGAATTTATTGGACAAACAAATTGCCCATAATCTAAGAATCAGCCATATAATTCTAAATAAATGAAAAGAATATATAACATATGAAATAAAGTTTTTTGAAGGATAAGACGTAAAGTAATTTATTCTTAATTAGTTTATAATATATGAGAAGAATTCACAAATGAATTCCAAAAAGTATTTTTAAAAACAATTATTTTAATGAGAACCGCTTACATGGTGAAATAGAATTAAACGAATGATTATAAAAATTTGCCGCTTCTCTGAAGTTTAGTTTATCAATATTTTGTTTTAAATGCTAGACATTCATCATAGACATGTTTAGTTGTTTTATTGATATTTTGTCTTCCGAAATGTAAAAAGGTGAAACAAAAGTTAACAACGTAAGCTTCTACATAGATTAATTTTTTTATATATTGATGTTTTCTTATTTCCTCTTCCATAATGTATAAACGCTTTACAAAGTTTAACAGGATTAATTTCTACATGGATTTGCTGTTTTATATATTTATATTTGTTATATAAACTTAAGTAAGCAATTTTCCGTATACATATTTTGTGAATGGATTCGTTGTCGGCTGTATTACTTATTGCCCTAAAGAGACTAGTTTATTGAATTATTATTAATTCAATAAAACACATCCTTCTAAAAATGAATGTGAGAAAGTATATTAGAAGTTTCATATTTTTTTTTTATTTCCACTTTCCTTGAGAAAATATAGCAGAAACTAACATTATAACTTTCAAAAAGGATTGTTTTTTGATATTTTTTTTTTTTATATTTTTATTTTTTCATTTCATTGTAATATCAGAAGGTAGAGAAGTTAATATTAATTTATCAGTTTGAATATGGATTTAGAGTTTATCCGTTAATTAAAGAGTATAACCTTTCCCCTCAAAAAGCAGCGACTAAAATATCGAAATAAATCGGAACAAGGATCGAATAGATAAAAGGTATTCTGGGCGGGTGAAAGGGCTGGAGCGCCTCTTGTAGAGCGCTACCAAATATAATTTAATAAGTCAAATACATATTGGCATTCACCAAGATTTCCGTAGAATTTTCTCTTGTAACTTGTTTCAGCTCTGAATGAGAGAAAGTTGATGTAGAAAGAAGGTAATAGGCACTTATAGGTAATAGGAGACACCTTATGCAGTCTAGTCATTAATATAATGAATGTAATATGTTTAAAAAAATTGCTGTTTTGTACGTTTAAATGTTTTTAAAACTTAAGATGGACCTCTAACATTTAAAATATTAAGTAAATAACAGACTGTCGAGAATGTTTAGTGTTAACGTCAACCAGAAGGTCTCGACAAAAAAAACTACGTGTTCAAAACAACGACAAAAAAAAAAACACTTTATTAACTAACTATTACAACTAACTGAGCAGGTTACAATTAATAATATTATCTATCATTTTTACAAAACTGGTTGCCATGGCAACATATAAAAGTAGTCCGTAAGCACAAAAAATAATTAGTGAAAATAATATTTGTTAAGCTCGGTAGCTACCGCTACATCACTCCCCCCCTAGTGACGGAGTCACTGAGCACCTTTTTCACCAAACGCCCGCTCCTTGTTCTGTAACCGTCTTCCTGATTATTTGATGTCTGCGGTTGTCCAGGTGGTGATGATGCTTGTTTTACTAAGGTAAGCTTGCTTTCGTAGGTGTGTCACTAGACAGGATATAAGCAGGCTTGAGACGATCGAGGGAGACAGTAACTTCTCTATTGCCGATCAAAAGAGTAAATACCTTATCGCCTCGACGTAAGACTTGGTGAGGGCCAGAATATGGAGGTGTTAGTGGCTTATGAACAGCATCTTCACGCAGGAATACGTGGGAACAAGTTGCTAAATCTCTATGTTGGAAGGTTTTTCTGTTGTACACTTCCCGTGATTTTGAGGGCTTGAGTCGTGCGAGATCCTCTTTCAACTGCTGAAGGGCAACACAAGGCTCTCGACTTGTTGTGTCCTCTAAAAAGTCACCAGGAAGACGCAAAGGTTGCCCGTATACTGCTTCAGCCACGCTAGCTCCCACATCTTCTCTGAAAGTAGCTCGTAGTCCGAGCAACACGGATGGCAAAACCTGTGTCCATCGTGTAGAGCTAAGATGAGCCGTTATTGCTGTTTTCAAACTCCGGTGCCATCGCTCTACACAGCCATTGGATTGTGGATGATAAGCGGTAGTTCTCTGCCTCCGAATCCCCATTATTGCTGAGAGTCTAAGAAAAAGTTCCGCCTCAAATTGTCTGCCTTGGTCTGTCGTAATCCGCTGAGGAGAGCCGAATCGTGTAACCCAATTGGCATAAAATGCCTGAGCGACAGCCGAAGCACTGATCTCAGCGAGTGGAATTGCTTCTGGCCAGTGGGTCGCTCTGTCTACCATGGTTAAAAGGTATCTCATTCCATCAGATGGTAACAGTGGTCCCACTATGTCGATGTGCACGTGTTGAAATCTGGGTGCCGGTAAATAACTGCCCAGAGGAGTCACTGTGTGGCGGTGAATTTTAGACTTTTGGCAAGGAATGCAGGTCTTTGCCCATTCACCAACATCCCGATTAATTTCCGGCCAGAAGTAGCGACTAGCGAGCAACTTCCTACTAGCTCTGATACCTGGGTGGCTCAATGAGTGAAGACGGTCAAAAGTGACGCGGCGAAACTCTTTTGGGATGTAGGGTCGAGCTGTCGAAGTTGAAGTCTCGCAAAGGAGCTCTATATCTGTACCGGGGATGAAGATGGATTTTAGTTGCAGCCTGGTATTTTTCTTGAGGTCTTCTATGCTACTGTCCTTCTTCTGTGCGTCCGCTATTTCTGAGAATTCATCCGGTGATTGAATTTCTTCGATTCGGGATAGTGTGTCTGCTACCACATTTTTTCGGATCCGGGTTTATATCTAATATCTGTGGTAAACTGACTTATAAAATTTAAATGCCTGATTCGACGAGGAGAGGCTGTCTCAGATTTTTGTTGAAAAGCATGTATTAAGGGCTTATGGTCCGTTATGATGTGGAAATTTAAACCTTCTAGAAGAGGTCGAAAATGTTTAATTCCTTCGTAAATCGCGAGGAGTTCCCTGTCGTAAGTAGCATAATTTCTTTGTGTATTTGACAAAGCTTTTGAAAAAAATCCAAGGGGTTGCCATTCACCGTTCTTTTGCTGCTGCAGGGCACCACCAATACCTTTGTCGGATGCATCACAGGTTAAAGAGACTTCCCCTGAAATTCCAGGATGGGAGAGCCTAACAGCTTCAACGAGACTCTGTTTGCACTGTTCAAAAGCTCGTAGTGTCTCTTCCGTCCATGCAATGGGAGTTTTATCCTTCCGTTTGCAGTTGTGTGTGAGTTGGTTCAATGGTTTTTGTGTTTCGGCAGCGTGAGGGAGGCATCTCCTGTAAAAGTTTATCATACCTAGAAACCTGCGAAGTTCACTGATGTTGCTGGGTTTCGGGTACTCCTGAATCATTTGAACTTTTGCAGGAAGAGGCTGTATACCATTTGCGTCCACCCTGTAGCCGAGAAAATCGACCTGAGGTTCTCCAAAAACACATTTGCTTACATTGAGGGAAAGATCATATTCATTGAGCCTCTTAAAAATTTCTTTGAGATGATGCTCATGTTCCCCCTGTGATTTCGAAGCAACTAAGAAATCGTCCAGGTATGGAAAAACGTATGGCAGATCTCGCAACATGTTATCCACGAAACGCTGAAAAGTTTGTGCTGCATTTTTCAAACCGAATGGCATCCTGAGAAATTCAAACAGGCCAAAAGGCGTAATGATAGCTGTCTTTCCAATGTCTTCCTCAGCAACGGCGATATGGTGGTATGCACGTACAATATCTAGAGTCGAGAATACCTTGGCGCCATCTAACTGGGTGGTGAAATCCATTATGTTTGGCACTGCGTACCTATCAGGTACCGTTTTAGCATTCAATGCGCGATAATCTCCGCAGACTCTGATTTTTCCGTCTTTTTTGGGAACTACATGGAGAGGACTTGACCAGGCACTGCTTGATGGTCTGCAAATACCTTCCTCAATCATGGTTTGGAACTCCTGCTTCACCGCTGCATACCTCTCAGGTGGAAGTCTTCTTGCCTTGCAGGTAACTGGGTTTCCTTTAGTCTCGATGTGGTGCTCGATGACACTTCGAGCGGGTCCACGGATCGGTGATGGTCGAGTAATCTTGGGAAATTCTTTCAAGAGGTGAGCGTAACGACAATTCTGGGGTATAGTAAGTATGGTCGGTGTAGTGACCGTAGACACTGTTCCGATAACTGATAATCCGGATTGCCGATCGATCAACTGCTTCTTTCTAATGTCGATATTAATGCCATGATAGAAGAGAAAATCGGCTCCGATTATTGCCCTACTTACGTCCGCCAAGAGAAATGTCCATGGAAGAATTCGTCGCAGTCCAAGATCAAGTTTGAGAGTCTTCTCCCCATAGGTAGGTATTGGAGTATTATTGGCTGCTACCAGTGTGAATTCCGTTGGTTTCTTGTGTATCCTGGGGTTACGTGGCATTATTGAGATTGAAGCACCTGTATCAATAAGGAAGCATATCCTAGATTCTCGGTCTGTTATAAAAAGGCGGCGTTGAGGTTGAGTTCCGACGACTGCCGCCTGCTCCGTCGACCCCTTCAGTTTAAAGGACTTAAGGATTTCCAACCACACGGTTTGACACATTTCTTTGCCTTTGGCCCAAATCGTTTGTGGTAGAAACATATTTTACTCTCCTGGGGACTAGATTGAGTGCTATTTTGCCCTTTTTGTCTAAAGTGCATTCGAAGCTCGGCCACTTCTTCTCGAAGGCTCCGCAGTTCCTCAATAACGGTATTGCTAGTTGCTGTATGTGACACTCTAACAGCGGCATTTACTTCTGCCGGCGTCTCAACTTCCATAATATTGTCTGCCAGAGAGGCTAAAACCTCAATATCATCTTGTTTCGTAGCGGCCAAAATTTCCTGAACTCTAGTAGGTAGTTTTCTTAGCCACAGGGTCTTCACTATAGATTCCCCCGTCAAAGAACCTGCCAATAGCAGCATACATCTATATAATTGAGAGGGTTTTTGGCTACCCAGCTGCGTATCACTTAATAATTTATTAATTTTAGAAGAATTGGACTCACCATAGATCGAAACGAGGCGTCTTTTGAGCGCGTCGTAGGGATCTTCTTCCGTAACTGCCAATAGGTCAGCGACTTGGGTTAGGACCTCCAGTTCCAGCCCCGCGACTACAGTCTGAAATTTGATCTTAGAAGAGGTTATACGTGAAGTAGCAAACACAGCATCTGCTTGTAAAAACCACAATTCCGGGTTAGATTTGTAAAAAACTGGTAGTCTTGTGGTCGGCCCACCAAAGGCTCCTATTTGGTAGTCTAGTACCGATTTTGAAGTGATTTGAGACTCGGAGAAGTCGGTGGTTCCAGGCATTGCCTTACTTGTATCGCTCTTTATCTCCGTTTCTAGAGGCATCTCGGTAAAAAAAATCACGTCGGGGTCACCAGTTGTCGAGAATGTTTAGTGTTAACGTCAACCAGAAGGTCTCGACAAAAAAAAAAACTACGTGTTCAAAACAACGACAAAAAAAAAAACTTTATTAACTAACTATTACAACTAACTGAGCAGGTTACAATTAATAATATTATCTATCATTTTTACAAAACTGGTTGCCATGGCAACATATAAAAGTAGTCCGTAAGCACAAAAAATAATTAGTGAAAATAATATTTGTTAAGCTCGGTAGCTACCGCTACAAGACAAACGATCAAAGCTCTCAATTAATTATAAAAGACTTATTTACATGACTGTGATTAGACCTATTTGGACGTACGGAGTTGAGTTTTGGGGCTCTACTATACCACCCAATTCATCTCGTATCCAATCCTTCGAAAAATCCTCAATGCTCTTTACTTTATGATCAATAAATAGGTATCTGGTGTGGGCTAACTAAGCAACATATGGAACATTAAGGTATTTAAGTATATAAGTTTATCGGTGACAAATAAGGATAATTTAGAATTTTTCGAAGGATTTTGGATTTTAAGGAAAATAAGATTTTAAATTTATTTTTACTAATCCGCTACCTAGGACTCCACTTGGACAAACGTCTTACTTGGAATCCACATACAAGACTAAAACGACAAGAAACAGCTCGTCGTTACAGACTACTTCAACATTTACTAGACAAACGTTCTAAGCTTCCAATAAATTACAAAAGACTCATTTACATGACTGTGATTAGACCTATTTGGACGTACGGAGTTGAGGGGCTCTACTAAACCATCCAATTCATCTCGTATCCAATCCTTACAATCCAAAATCCTTCGAAAAATCCTCAATGCTCCTTACTTTGTGACCAATAAACTTATCCATAAAGATCTTAATGTTCCATATGTTTCTGACTTAGCCCAAACCAGATACCTATCCTTCCATAGTAAGCTCCATAACCACTCCAATCCACTAGTCTCCCAACTTGCTTCCCACTCTATTCCCGCTAATCCTCCGAGGCGTCTGAAAAGAAGATGGCTTAGAAATCTTCTAGTTTAGAATTTTTATTAAAGTGCTACTGATGATTATTTCTTTTCAAGTTTTTACATGTTATACTTAATGTATATATTTGTACAGTTGTAAATTTCAAATGATATAGGAAAAAAAAAACAAAAATAAAAAACAGTAAATATCATAACTACTTTTTTGGGAACTTATTACTATTAATATGTAATAAATAGTAGTTACCAAAAGTAATACGTAGTAGAGATGTAATGAGTATGTTCATACTATATTTATAATTAAATAATATCTGAATATAAAATAAAAAATAAATTAAAATTCAATCTATATCTATACTTTTATATAAAAGGACAAGTCATTTTTCGTTTTTGATAACTACTGAACCAATTCGTACCAAATTTTAGCCTTTTTTTAAATTTAATTATAATTATTTTAACCTATATTTAAATTTTAAGGTATGGTGTTATATAGAGCTTGAAATTAATAATAACATTTACTAATTTTCAATTAAATTATTAAGAAATATATAAATATGTGGTTAAATAACCATGTCATATACTTTCATAGTTTGTAATTAAAACCCAAACAGATGAAACCTATAATTATTATAATATTTATAATTATTATGATTATTTCCCACAAATCAAATGTCGCTCCTTTGATTTTTTTATATTGTGTGTAAAAATGTGATTCATAAACCTTTAGTTGCAAGCACTGATAATGCAGTTCATTATCATTAAGAAAATGATTATCAAAAGCCGGCTACAACGCCAGATTTTTATCGATAAAAAAAAAACTCAACCAGTTAAAACTATATTTGTTCTTTATGAGAGCGAGCCAAGCCGCGACTGGGGATGCTGGTCATACATTATATGGGTGGTCACATAGAATAAATTGGTTGCTCTAAAATGGGCAAGTTTTAGGGCAGCACTATTTAACTTTGAACTTATACTGTAAATCAATTTTTAAGAAAATAACATTTTATTGACATTATTGTCAACAAATTAGTGGGATTAATAATCATTTTGAACAGATTTGTCTAAAGCCATTCAAGAGTTTTTCTGCAGTTACCTGATTATTCACCCGAACCAGCCAATTTATTCACCTAACTTAACTAGACTTTGTTCCCACATACCATATTATGAACCATGGTATTTACCATGTTAATGTTGATACTTTTCCTTCTTTTACTCATTTCTTCTATTAAAAAGATATTTTAAATGTAGATATAAAGGAAATGTATGTAGGTACTTTAGAAAAAATTAAGTTACAAGAAAATAAAAAATAAAAAAATTGAAGAAAAAAAAATTAAATAATAATTATAACAAAATATTTTTTTTTTATTTAAATATAATTATTTTTTAAAAGAGAAGTAAGAAAATAAGGAAAAATTAAGTTATTTATTTCGATGACCATTTATAACATTTTTTCTGAGAAACGATTGTGGAAGGCACTAGAAGCAAATGTTTGACAAAAAGTGAGGTAAAAATTATTTTATTGCGAAAATTATCGATTTTCGATAGCACAATCTCGAAAACGGTTGGAAATTCGACAAATATGTATATAAACAAGTTTATAGGAAATTTAATTATTTTTAATTTTTATGCAGTGCATATTTTTCTAGAGTTTACGGTTTTCGAGATATATTCAAAAAACCCAAAAATAGAACCTTCTCCCTTCCCCCACCGCTAGCTCACCACCCAGCGGCAGAGAATTTGAGTATGATTATCTTCTAACTGCTCCTAAAGAAGCACTGAGGTAAAAAATAATCGCATATTCCATGCACTCTACACCTCATTGACTGTACAACTAACCATTCATCTATTTTTAATATATTCATTCTTCATTGCTATCATGTGTACAACTTGTTCTCATTAAACAGTGAATAAATACTAGTTTATTCAGAGAGGCTGAAAAAACTCGTAACCATCAAAAAGATAGTTCAGATTTTTATATTTGAGTGATATATTTATATCTGTTAATAACGAAGAAGAAGTAATGATTTTCCAGCAATTTAGGAAAAAAACCATAAGTATATATCTGGGAAATGGGGTAATAAAAAAAGGAGGGAAACGGGAGGATATCTGAGGTCGTACTTGGCCGAATTTATGTGAGGGCACTTAAATGATCATGGTGCTCTTTTATAGAAATAATAAAAGGCGTTATTTCATAATATTATAGGCGTAATTTCGTCCATAGTGCGGTAAATTGTAATTTTTAACTGCTAAGTTATACAATAATCTTTTAAATGTTACTGTTCCATTCATTATTTTCACACACACAAAAAAAGGAACTTCGTTTTTACTTAACATCATGGTATCATATCATATCACAGTTTACAATTTAATTTATAATAGGTGGTGGGTGAGATTTAAAATTATTTTGGCACAATTCTAGCATTTCATATAAAACAATATTTAACCTTGGTGGTAACCTGAAAACATATTTTTAAGTTATTACTTCGGAAATTATTATGGAACATAAAGCTAATGCTTTCATGATATTGAATTGTCAGGAAATTAATGCAGCATTTCAAGTTTTATTTAAAGCACCTCCCTAGATAATAAAATGTCCACTTTTATCGGATTGTTTCTTTATATGAATATCGTTATTCATTAATCGTCTTCCAAACAAGTTGTGTTGGAAATGTTCTGAAACCCAAATCTTTTATTAATATAATTTTTTATTTTCACCTCTATCCCGAAGTGTCATTAGTTTCTAAATCGGTTTATCTTGCACCTTGATTTATGTGGTACCACAGAATGTCGGGGTTTGGTCCTGGCCATACATTGAAAAACTGAACATTTTAAACATTAAAAGAATGAATGGCAAATAAGAGCATCAAAAAAGATCAAACGTATAATTTCCACATATCGTGGAAGAGGACATCGCATATTTTGTTAGCTAACAAATAATGTTTTTTCTGACTTCATGATTAAAAATAGTACTATAATGAAATGAAATGAAAAATGAAAAAATAAACTTTATTCTGGGACTTACTGTCCCCTAAGAATAAAAATAATGCACAGTTAAAAGTACAATTGTTTGGCCTATTATTTACAAATTAGATGCTTCAATAATTACAGCATACATGGTCTACAGGAAAAAAAAATAAAAATAAATAAATACATGAAATAATAATTATAACATAGAATACAATCGTATATATATATGAACATATAAAAGAAAGAAAGAGAAAAAAAAAAGTAATTCTAAGTATTCGCTTGATTATTGACATATTTGCAGAAGATTGATTGTCCAAAAGGTACAGGAATAAATTATTTTTAAAGGAAGTTATGGAAGCTGCTTTACGAAAAGAAGTGGATAGGGAATTCCAGAAGGAGGTAGCACGAATGATGAAGGATTTGTCAAAAGAAGCGGTTTTATGTGAGGGGATATACAGGTTAAAAGGTTGGGATTTAGTGTTTAGGAGGTGGATAGAAGAACGCAGAGTTAATAAATCAAGAATATACGAAGGGTTTTTGGTTTTTAGACATTGGAATAGGAAAGTACCCAGAAAGTATTGCCGTCGGAATTTAGGAAACAGCCACCCAAGCTCAGAATATCGGAAAGTAACGTTTGACCGCCTGGGGATCCCGAAGATAAATCTAATGAAACAGTTCATCAGTCTCCTCAGCTTCATCTCGTGTTTCCCAGACAGTCCCCTATAAACCAAGCAACAGTAATCAAAGCAAGGGAAAACAAGAGAGGACACCAGAAGTTGACGGGAACTCAGGGAAAAGGAATCTCGATATCTATACAGTTGTTTAAGGATTATGATGGATTTTTTGGAAATTTGGGCGATATGGTTAATTATAACTATACACATCATTGCAGAAAAAAAACAGGCTAGCTATTTCGTCATAGATACTGTAGAGATACAATAGATATATAAACGTAATAGTTATCAACAACAAATATTTCTATTTCTTGTAAGTGAGACTACCTGAAGAAACCCGAAACTAGTAAAAGTCAGAGTTCAGCACCATTTTTTTCTTAACAATACAGAAATATGGTTGAAAGTAGTATTAAACCCTCATTGCATAGTGTTGTCACACCACTCTTTATTTACTAAAGAATAGTTGCCTCGACAATTTCTTAGTAGCAGAAGCAGTTTTTATTGACAATAAGTTGTAGCATTTTATAGTAATAATTTAACCATCAAAGTCAACAAGTTTTCGAAGATCTCATTCATAGCAAGGACCAACCTCTATTTCTAATTCAAATTCTAGCAGATCCTTCTAATTAATGAAAATTTTACCGATGACGTAATATTTAAAACATTTAGGTCACCGTTTCCGTCGTTATTATCAGGGTTTCGCTAAAGGCAAGCAGATACCATTTCACTAGAATTGAACCCTGGTTGGCAGGAATATTAAATTAAACATATTGAACTATATATAATTAATTGATACTAGAAGGGTAAAAGAATAATTATTGCAATTCTTTTGCTTGGTAAAACAGTGATCTCGGTTAAAATTTACAAATTTATTATTAAGACCTAAGAAAAGTAAAATGTCGCAGTAAAGCAAAGCTGACTGAAATAGAAAGTCTTAATACTTGAAAAAGAAAACATACAAAAATAAAACCTTAATTGTTTCAGTGGCTACAGGCCCATGTTTCCAGAACTAATTAATTACATTAAATACAAGGAAGAATTTTAAATGGCTAAAAATAATTATATAAATATTTTTTAAAAATTTATTACAAAATAATTCTCCTATTTCTATACATTATGGGTGTTTATCGTGAATAAGTAGATTAAGCTGAATAATTGCTTCTTAATAGGGCCTTAAAATATCTATTTTAGCGCAAATGGTATTTTTAGTGTAATTATAGGATTAAGGGAAACTATAAAAAATGCCCTATTAAAATGTGCAAAATTTTGACCCAGCCACTTCTTCACAATAGCCAGAGACATAATTATAGCTTGCAAGCGTTTAAAATATTAATTTAGATCTTTTTAATAATTATTAATAATATATATTTCTCCCTTATATTTAAAATTGTTTTGTTTTTTTCTAATTGCAATGATACTGCAGTGTTTGCGTGCATATATTTCTGCGTGCTTCCTCCCTGATCATAATAGAATATATTTCAGATTAAATAGAATAGGAATGAACATTAGCTTAACAAATGAAACCTAATATTTAAATAACGAAATTGTGCAGTAGTTAATTCATTATCATTAGAAAAAATTGAAAAGAAAAACAATAGAAGAAGAAAATTTATGTAAAAATATTCATATATGAATATTAAACATGCTCTTTATTGGTAAATATAAATTTAAAATCTTATTTTCCTTACAATCCAGAATCCTTTGAAAAATCTTAAATTATCCTTACTTTGTCACCAATAAACGTATATACTTAAAGACCTTAATGTTCCATATGTTGCTGAGTTAGCCCACACTAGATACCTATCCTTCCATAGTAAGCTGCATAACCACTCAAATCCTTTAGTTTTTCAACTTGCTTCCCACTCCATTCCCGATAATCCTCTGAGGCGTCTTAAAAGAAGATGGCCTAGACTAGAGATCTTATAGTGTAGAATTTTTATTGAAGTGCTACTGATGAGTAGATATTTTCAAATTTTACATGTTATTGTAATCGTTATCAACACATTTAGTTGATGTATATATTTGTACTGTTGTGAATTTCAATAAATTGATATATAAAAAAAAAAAAAATCTTATTTAAAACTTATAACAAAAGGAGGTTGAATTACAATGAGCAGTTCAGTTGTGAGTGACAGATTTTCCTGTTCCTACTGGATTTAAAAAAGAACTGAATCATCGGTCATTTTAAAAATCTAAAAAATGGTTTTAAACGATTTTATTATTTCTAGTAATTCGATAATATTTAATTATAATTTCTACGCAATGTATTATTTTCACTCTCCAGCTTTTGTGATTTATGTGATATATATGATTATTTTCATTTAGATGTATTGTGTACTTAAAATAATGTATCTCATTACTGTAAGCCTTTATTATTATTGGATGAATATTTAAGATTTGAAACTACTAAACTATATATAAACTAATTTCCGTAGAAGTGACATGTAATTAATTAATCTCATTGTAATGATTCTTCAATACTATCACGCGAACATCAGCTTAGTTAAAATACCTGATTTTTCTCGATCATTTTCCATCTTATAATAGGTATGTGGCATGTCTACAGTTTGAATCCTTTAAACAAAAATTATAATATTTTACTTTAAATAAAAATATTGCTATTGGATAATTATTCTTAAGCAAATTAAAGCGAAGGAGTTGACTTATCATCGGAAAAAATCATCTAATCATTATCATCAGAATAAATAACCTAAAACTAATAACCATCCTGACTAGCCTGTAATAATAATTAAAAATTTAACAAATATTTAAAAATAAAATCCTATACGAATACGATAACTGATATACCATATCACAGATTTATCAGCTATATTTTATTATATTTGTTTCAGATTAAGAAGAACAATTAATTAACAATAACATCGAGATATTTAATCGATTTATTATGTTTAATGATTTCATTACATTTTTTTAATTCTTCAATAGAACTGTAAGTGTTTTTCGAATCCAGGAAGTTTAAAGAAACTCTTATATCTCTTTGGAGTTGAATATTAAAAGGCAAGATAAGCAATATCTCTCTGAGGCAGAGATAATACAGAATTAACTGCGACTCTTCTCTCAGTTTGTTTGTAGAAAACGTTTATAGAAAAACGAAAAAATTATTGGTACTTAAAAGAATCCAAATTTAACGTAAATATTTGGTCCATCAATGCTGACAGGCAAAATAGTCCACCCAATTAATATCTTTAAATTTCTCACCTAAAAGCTTTATTTTTATTTTTATTTTATTTTTTTAGGTGTTAACCTCTCTACATACTTTAACCAGGACATATGAAACATATAAGAGTTAATTATAAAAAAATAGGGCTGACTGAGGAAGACAGTTTGGACAGGAGATATTGGAGGGAAGGCGTATTGGGGACCGGGATGTGATATTTTCGCATAATCCTGTAAATAAAAAAAAAAATAAAAAAATATAGTTACGAAATTCTAATTAATTATAGTTTTGCATTAAACGGGACATACCCCTGAAGAATTTATTCGAAATCATATTAGATCTGTATGTCTTCGAATGCAAAGGTTGGATATAAACCTTATTAATTAAACATTTTATAAATTTAAAATAGCTTTGTACTATTTTTAAATAGTGCAGCATTTTATTTAATTAATATATTTAACTAGCTTTCCCCGTAGCGACTTCGCCCGCTCTCATAATTAAAGAACTTTACTAATAGTTGATTAACGAAGAATAATTTGTTTATCTATAAAAGTCTTGTATTGAAGAATGCAATTGAGCATTGTTTCTTCAATATACTTAGCCCACTATGCACAGGTGCCACAGATGTTATAAATATATAAAGGCAGAATCAATAAGAATTTATCTAACATAACTCCTATTTGTTTAACATTTGTAGCTACATGTTTCGGAGAAAATACTCCATCATCAGACTTCTAAATTTTAAAAAAAAAAATACATTAATCTATAAAATTACACCAATAGTTATTACCAATAGTACACCTCTTAATCTATGATTATTTTCACATTGTCCATTCTCCATGTTATAAGGAATTATATAATATAAGACAGAATCCATGTTGAAAGTTAGGATGTTAATTTCTGCTATATTATTTTTAGGGGAAGTGAAAATAAAAAATATGAAACCTATGATATACTTTCTCACATTTATTTTTAGGTTGATATGTTTTATTGAAATAATTATACAATCTGTCTCACTTTAGGTCATTAAGTATTATGGATGACAAAGAATCCATTCACAAAATATGCATACCGAAATTTTATCACTCCAATTGATACAACAAATAAAAATATATAAAACACCAAATCCATGTACAAATTAATGTTCTTAAGTTTTGTAACACTTTTACACATTAGATAAGAGGGAATAAGAAAACATGAATTGATAAAACACTTAATCCTTTATGAAAATCATTTTGTTAACTTCTGTTTCACCTATTTACATTTAAGAAGACTAAATATCAATATAACAAACTAAACAACACAATCCAAGTTGAACCTGCAGAGGTTTGCTTACATGTGAGGTTATAGGAAAGAACTATCGATAAATTTAAACTTGAAGTGAAGCATAAGGATCAAACTTGGTGGTGGCTCGTAAGCCGACTATTACCTAAAGAATTATCATAGTAAACTATACTATTTAAAATCTTCCTAGAACTATGAAAATTTTGTAGTAGTAAAATTTGGCTCAGATGGGTTTAATAATTTTACCATTGCAAACTCGGTTGCAGAATGGTGCTAACAACTTATCGTTCGATTATTAAACATCCCTAGTATCCACACGTCACACTAAATATTTATAGCTTTTTTTATATAACAATTTATTTGAATTAAACCAATTTTATTATCAGTTTCTAGCTCTATATAACACTGTACCGCTATAACCTCTCTTAAATGGCACTCGACACATATCGGTTAATTTTCAAAATTTACTGCATACCACATTTTTATCTCTTTTTAGCAACAATTTAATTGATAATATGTAAATTTTCTTATTGCTAAACCTTCTTTCAACTAAGAAGATGATGTAGTTTAGATTTGGTAAAGATTGGTTCAGTATTTTTTGCGGTCAGTTTTGTTTTATAAAAGTAAATTCTATGAGTAAAAAATTTAATTATTCAATTTATTCATGGTTAAACTCTTAACAAATATTACTAATTAAATGTTATTTTAATAACATATCTACATATAAACCTGAAACATCAAAATGAATTTGAAATCGTTTTACGGAATTTTATTCTTCTTAAAACCTTCCTAAAAAACTAAGGAGATATAGATTAATTTAGAACATATGTTTTATTGGTAATTGTTTAATAACACCTGCACTAAAGTAATATTTATAAAAAACTAGCTGAAAGTACCCCGCTCCGCTACGGTTTAATATCATTAGGATGAAGACAACTTAAATTAGTAAAAGTTAAGCTTAACGTTGATAATTATTATTACTTAAATAAACCTGAACAATTCCATTTTTAGAATAATTTCAATAAGAAAATTTGACAATTTGCAAAAGTTAATTTTATATTATTTTGATAGCCCTCCAGTGAAGCTTCAAGGCAGCACTGCCATCTTACCCAGCTCTGATACCAGACCATCAGCTTTTCTTATGGCATACTTTAAGTGAATATAGTCTCAACTTCTCAACTTTTTTGAAGAAAGTTTAGTTTTTCTGTTTCCATTTTTGCTTACATATAAAGCATAAATTGGTTTAGGAGATTACGAAATTAAAGTAAATAAGGATCTTCACCTACTCGCTCCATCAACATTAGGCGTAAAAATCAGCTATAGACACAGTTTTCTTAAGTGGTGTATTAGTGTTTGGGTCACGCTGAGGGATGTTAATACTGTACCTTTCTTCTCCATGGTAGAACATGATACGATACTAAAGAGAATCATACACTTGGTAGAACTATTGATTCTTATCTGTTTTTTGTCCCTACATCGAACTGGCCTTACATGTCATCACCAGAGAACAGAAGTCTTTTAACCTCCTCTTTAACATAAATCTTTTAATAGCTTCTCTTCACGAAACAACTCAAACTTGTAAGTTGTAAGTAACCTCTGCAGCTACCATGATTTCACAGAAAGTACCAATATTATAAGGTTTCGACATCGATCGTATTTTTGTTTGTTTACAACTATAAGGAACTTAAACGATGGTCAAAGTTTGCGGCTTAAAGATCTAACCTATTTTTTAACTTAGCTTATCTCCAAATACCATATGATAATTAATCTTTTATTATTCACCCAATAAAAATTGAAATCGCATTTTTCGCAATTTAGCCGCGATCCAGGCCGATTTTTTAAAATTCCTTTCTTAGCGAGCACCTACGGCCCTAGAGGAATCTACATATCGAATTTCATTCCAATCCGTTCGGTGGTTTCTGAGATTTCGTGTTAAGTGAGTGAGTGGTATTTGACAAATATATAATAGATAAATATTATTTTGATATTTTTGGGATATTTCTTGAACCCCAACTCTGATTTAAATAAAAATTTACAAAAACCTTCCCGGGGTTACTTAATAACTTCCCAAATTTTCACGGCGATTGGATGTATGGTTTTTGAATCTATCGAGAACAGACAGACACACACACATTCATTTTTATATATATAGATAATCGTAATACGTTTTAAACGCCCTTGTTAAAGCAATAAAATGACGTATCCTTTTGTGGCTCTGCCGCTGTTCCCACCAAACTATAGTTGTTTCTAGCAACCTGCTTTCTATTTATTACATTTTTTTGTTAAATCGTTATCAAAGCTTACTACTGCAATCCTGCTAAGTTTAGTGCAAATTTATTGTATGCAATTAATATCACAGCTGTTGAATTCAAGAAGTGGGTAAGGTTATCGGAGAATCCAACTGACTAGGGGACGTTTTTACTTGTAACTCACAGATTTGAATGCCGATTTTTGTGTAGGTAGTATGGACCTATAATAGTTCAAAACTAGACTAATAGCCGCCAATGAGCATTGGGATCCGAGAGAAAAATGAAATATGAAAATCATGTTTTATTTTTTTTTCTCAGCTCTCAGTCAAGACAGAGAAATGATTATTTCACGTTAAATTGTACTTTTGTATGATATTTGAAATAAAAATACTTTTGTTATACTCAAGAGACGACCCGGCTTAAGGGTGCTCAAAAACTCGAAAAAATGATAAAATTCCAATGAGATCCGCTGTAAATCTGTGGGAATTTTTTTTTTTCATGAAAACCTGACCTCAAATCTCAATTTTGCCTACCAAAAAAACCTTGTATGTAAAATTTTATCATAATAAAAAAAAATATTTATTTTTTACCCCTTTCGAGGACGGTAAAATTTTGAAGTTGAGATTTCATCAACAACTTCTAACGGCCATAAGAACTGCTGTGTTCAACCGATTACAATATTAATAGCATGACAAGAATCAGCGTACATTCAGCTTTTTATCCATGCATAAAACACTTTATTTTACTCCAGATTTCAGTGAAAAAAAATTGATGAGAATAAAATATTCCGAGTTCAACTATAACTTGAGATATCTCAATAAGGAGAAATCTTGCAACCTCCAGATTTGAGCTAAACTGTGCAGTTTTAGGGCTTCTAGATGTCCTTAAAATTTGGTTTCAATCGGTGGCGAAGTATGTGAGATAGCGCAAATTATTAAAGTTTTTTCAGAAATCGACTGCCTCTTACCCTCTAAAATCCTACAAACTTTTAGGTGATATCTCAAGTTATAGTTGAGATAGTACAACTGTACACAACAGTTGTTATGGCCGTAAGAAGTTGTTGATGAAATCTCAACTTCAAAATTTTAACGTCCTCGAAAGGGGTAAAAAATATTTTTTGATTTTGATAAAATGTCACATACATGGGTTTTTTTGGTACACCAAAGCGAGATTTGATGTCAGTTTTTAATGAAAAAATTCCACAGATTTACAGCGGATTTCATTGGAATTTTGCCTTTTTTTTTTTTTTTTTTTTTTTTTTTTTTTTTTTTTTTTTTTTTTTTTTTTTTTTTTTTTTTTTTTTTTTTTTTTTTTTTTTTTTTTTTTTTTTTTTTTTTTTTTTTGCGAGCTTTTGAGCACCCTTAAGCCGGGTCGTGTCTTGAGCATAACGAAAGTATTTTTTTTTTTCAAATATCATACAAAACTACAATTAAACGTGAATCAATCATTTCTCTATCTTGACTGAGAGCTGAGAAAAAAAAATAAAAGGTGATTTCCAGATTTCATTTTTTTTATCGGCTCCTAATGCTCATTGGCGGCTATAACTCTGGTTTTGCACTATTATAGGTCCCTACTACCCACACAAAAATCTGGATTCAAATCTGTGAGTTACAAGTCAAAACGTCTCCTTGTGAGATATAGAAGCTTATACTTTGGCGTATAAGTTTATTTTTCTGGTATTTTTATTTTAATTAACTTACTGTTAAATTTTACTGAACAATAAATCTTATATCAGAATCTCAGGACATCTAAAATATAATAGCTTCAAAGCATACTTCTAAACCGCGGGGGAAAGTTCAGATCAACAACAGAAAGCGTGTCAAATCGTGGGTGCCAGCAAGTATCAGGTTCAAGTCTACCGTCCGGGCAAAGAGTGGCGAAGTATTTACTGTAGCAAAAGTTTTTCTTTTGTATTTTCATCGGTTCAGTATAAATAAATATTATGTGCTTATATGATTAGAAAAATATCACATCAACTAATAACTCAGGGTCCTGAAAACTTCAAGAAGTCATTCTGCTTTTTGCCTCCATAGGTGTCAACATATTTAATTTAGAGCCTTACGATTTTAAAGTCAATAAACGTAATCTGATTATGAGCATCAAAGTTTTGATGTTTTTAATTGTTGGTATGTTTTTAGAGCTGATAGATGAATGTCGAACATTCGAAAATTGTCTTTGAATAAAAAATTACAATAGATGTGACAAAAATTTATAAATCTTATCTTATCTCTTGGGTTTTCAGCCAGCATTAGTCACCAATGCTACCAGCTACATGTTATCCAATAGCTAATATAATATTGACATAACGTTCTTAAGTTCTTATTGGAATATTTCTCTAGCCTAGAGATAGTTTATCTCACTTCAATAGGAAATGCTAATAATAATAGAGGTAGTATATCACGACAATACACACAATAGATCTGTATCATGGAGTAGAACTCTGTGTTTAGTTTAGATTCACGTAATGTCTTTATGGATAGATGTATTGATAATTGAATAATTTAAATATTTTATTCATTATTCCTCGACAGATAGAGTAGATGATCATATTTCTAGTTTCCCTTATATCCGATTTTATTATTTTTTTTTGTTTTTTATTGAAATTTACAACTGTATACAGAATACAAAAATATAATGCATCAAGTAAATATGATGATAATGAAAAATGACATATCACTATATTAAAACTTATAAAGGGAAGTACTATATTAGAAGGTCCCGAGGCCATCTTCTTTTCAGGTGCCTCAGAGGGTTATCTGGAATGAATTGAGAAGCAAGTTGTAATTCTAATGAATTTGAATGGTTGTGGAGTTTGCTATGAAAGGATAGATATCTGGTATGAGCTAAGTCAGAAACGTAAGTATATTAAGATCTTTGTGGATCAGTTTGTTTGTGACGAATTAAGAGGCATTTAGGATTTTTCTAAGGATTTTGGATTGTAAGGATTGGATACGAGATGAATTAGAAGGCTTAGTGGAGCCCCAAAGATCAACTACGTATGTCCAAATCGGTCTAATTACTGTTATGTAAATGAGTCTTTTGTAATTAAGTGGAAGGTTTGAAAGTTTGTCAAGTAAATGTTGAAGTAGTCTGTAAGGCCGGGCAGTTTCTTGGCGTTTTAGTCTTGTATGTGGATTCCAAGTAAGACGTTTGTCAAGATGGAGTCCTAGGTAGCGAGCGGATCTGTGCAACGGGGATTAGTGGAACTAATCTTATTAAAAAATATATTTTTTACATTATAGATTTATGCATTCGATTCACATTTTTTTCTTTAAATGACGAAAATCAGCGAATGAGCTGGGATAAAAAAAGAAAAAAAATGATATGTGATTAATAAACTATATATTTTTTTCTGAACGCTCAAGCTTTTCAAGAGGGCAAAATCGAAATTTGGATTCAGCTCTCCAAAAAAAACAAAACAAAAAAAAAACACTAAAGTTATTTGAGAAAATAAATTATAAATTTGTTCCCTGGATTTTACCCAGTTACCGTAATATAACTTCAACACCGTTTAACGCCTAAATATGTTAAATAAAATAATAACACTTAAAAAGTATATGAGAAGTCATTTGCAAGACATGTAATGTAGTTTGCTTATACATGAAGTTAATTTTTTATAGATTTTATTTTTGTTTGTATTTAATCTTAATAGTATCGTTTTTTGTATTTTTATATTGGTTTTTTTTTAACGCTTATTGAAGTTATTTGAAAGTTTTTTGAGTGGCCAAGTTGAAACTCGAATTCACTCCAGATTGCCCAAATATTTATGTATAAACAATTCTTACTCGGACATGTCTTTTGGGGATCTATACTTCTTTGGTATAATGTTTTTTTTCACATTAATTTTGAATCGCTCTAGCTGTGTTGGGGTTTCTCGGATCAAAAATTTGACGACAGTTTTCTAATCAACAATTTAATGGGAAATTAACTAAATATAATCATGTTTGAAATCGCTGTTTTTTCACAACTTTCGAATAATCATTGATTGTTAATTTAATTTAATTGGCTGTTTTTTTGTTTTTTTTTAGTTTATATATTTATTTACACCTGTCAATTATAATCAGACAAACAATGAATGTGTTGTAAGAAAGAAAATGGTGAGAAAGGCATGGGGGGGACAGAACCCAGCGACACCTCCAGTATTTATTTTATTTTATTCTTTTTTAGTCTAAGAGGTCTCTCATCCAGCTTTCTTTTTTTTTTTTAGCCTTCTCTGGTTGTTGTAGGGGATATGTGTTGTGTCCTTTATAAGTGTATTAGGATGACCATGTAATTATTCGTGGAATCGTTTGTTGGCATGCGTAGGTCGGTAAGTATAGTTGTGTTGCTTACAAACCAGGGTGCTTTTGTGATTATCCCGAATGTTTTTGCCTGGAAGATTTGGAGGTTGTTAATATATGTCTATTTAGCTGTTCCTTATATCTGAGAAGCGTATGTCCAAATAGGTTTAAGTAAGTAAGTATACATTGTTAAATATAAATAATGTTTTATTTTTGTTTAAGTTGTCGAGTTGAACGTTTGGATAGGAGTGAATATAAAAATCTTAGTCTTTGATTGAGCTTGTCAAAATTACACGACTGGCTTAATATCTGGAAAGTCCGTATAAATTACGACAAATCACAACACATTACGTCTACTCTTCGACGTGAAACATGCCCACCAGTTTTTCTTGACAACTCACCGATTCCTCAAACAGACACTGTACACTCACTACCTTGATCTGACGTTTGACCTAAGAATAACATGTTCTCAACATATAAAGTAAAAAATGAAAACGCTCAATCAAACACTAAGACTTAATTTAATTATTAATTTAAGAGTTTTTAGAAGTCTATAGACATAGGATATCCACGATCTATTTCCCAGTCAGGGAGTAATTGAGTGTTTTTACATTAATTTTTAAGTATTAAATTATTAATAACTTTAATTCAGTAATTTTGCTTTTAAAAAATTATATCCTTTAAATTCGAAATCGTTAGGCCACCCGAGGATTGTTGACCCCACATATACGGTTATATTAAGCCAACAATCAACAGTTTTAGATAACCTCTTGCCACGGCAAATATTTGTAATATCACTTATAAAGGAAGATTATCAAAAATCTCTTTGTATCCCCTGACGCAAGCGTCCAAGAATGAACTGATAACATTCTTTTATTGTATTAGATGGGGAAAATTAGGAGAGATGTTAAAAATCTCAAATTGGGGAAACGGTGCTGGTTCTAAACTGGACCAACTGACGACTTTTATATTGTAATAAAAATATGATATTTCTAATCATATTATGTATTTCTGTAATATGTGGAAATATTAATATGAACTTAAAATAGTACAGCTAACTCGCTTATCACGCGTTCTCTTGAACAGCGCTCGCAAACGAGGAAAATTCTTATCCTATATGTTTAAAATCTAAATTTAAAATAACAATAATAATATTTTACTTAACTGTAACAACTTTAAATTTTTGACACAAAAATAATATTTGGTCAACATGATTATGATTAATCCGGAATTTTAAAAAACAGAGGATAACTTTTTTCGATTGAAATCATTCCCGGAAAATGAGTCATTACAAGTCTTCTGTATTTAGAGAAAGAAAATTGTCCGATATATTTTTCACAGATATAATACAGTAACAATACGACGAAGCATTTAGTGAAATTTTGGCTAGTAAGTAAATTATGAGGTAATATATAATAATAATATTAATGTTTATTTATATGAAATATTATTTTAGTGTTTGTAATTGTCGTTATGCAGTTTTTTGTCAATTGTTATATACATTATAGGGTTTGCAAATGGTGGCATTGACCATGAAACGTTGCTCAGTTATATAAAAAAAAATTGATTTGGATAAAATAAATAATTGTTTCAGGAGATAATATAGCTATCATAATCCACATGTTAATTAATTATATTATATTAATTAATAGTTTATGTGTAGTATTATTTGTAAACTCCTTACAAATTGAAGTGGACCACTCAATAGTTAGGTAACACTCTTTTTTTAACCATACTTCTGTTTTGTTTTTTTGTTTCTTTGTGTGTATAATACCTTACTTATGCATTGATAATGGTATTAATAAAATAAAAATACATCAAACAAAATAAATGTCAATTTTTACAAACTTTAAAAGATATTCTGTTCTTTTTTTCACTTTAACTTTTTTCAGTAGGTCCAAGTTATCTGGTCTGGGCGATCACATGTGTAATTGGCGTTGGAGTTTGTCCCAAACATGTTCAATTAGATTCGTATAATCAATCAAGTAAACGAAATTATAAAATATTTTAAATTCCTTTGATATTTTAAGTGGTCCACTTTAATTTGTGTACAGTTTATATTTAGAGTAATAACATATAATTGATCGTTTTGTGATAAAAACTACAACGAATAAAACAGTATTACGAGATTATATAACATACATCTATATGTACTTAATAATATCCAATTAATAATTTATAATTAACTATCATTTATTTTTTTTTAAAAAAGATTAAATAAAAATGTTTTTTAGAAAGGAAAAAAACGCTACGGTGATGACGTGCAATGTCGTTACTGGGTGTCTACCGTACACGTCATATTTTTCACGGAAAACCATCTAACCTAAAAACCTTTTTACTATCAACAATATGTTTATCTGCGGTAGCAGAGTTTTTTTTCTATTATTTTATGTTTTTCTAATTATAGCTGATAATTTCCATTATGCGTCGTCTTCCCATATCCGGCGCTTCGTGCTGTAACGGGACGTTAACGTCGGATTAGGGGGAATGAGTTGTAATTTACTAAAAATAATTTTCAAAACTTCGTAATATTTTATCTAAATGCAGAGGATTGTAATGACTCATTTTCCGAGAATCATTTCAACCCAAAAAGTTTTTTCTGTTTTTGAAAATCCAGATTAATCGGTAATGTTCCGATCCCGTATGAAATCTCATCGATTACCCAACTTATAAAATGATTTTATTAACGCTAGTATCGACGAGGCGCTCCACTCAATCAGACCAGAGATACAATTGCAAGAACAATTCCGATGCTGCACTTGGAGTTTTCATTTATCGAT
The DNA here is from genome assembly GCA_003667255.2 of Euschistus heros. Taxonomy (NCBI): domain Eukaryota; kingdom Metazoa; phylum Arthropoda; class Insecta; order Hemiptera; family Pentatomidae; genus Euschistus; species Euschistus heros. The sequence continues at coordinate 2,760,555 of RCWM02000052.1, read as the reverse complement.
AGCTCTTTCCTATAAGCTCACATTTAAACATCTACATTCCACAGTTTCAACTTGGGTTGTGTAGTATAGTGTGTTATATTGATATTTATTCGTCTTATATGTAAAAGGGTGAAAAATAAGTTAACAACATGGATTTGGTGTTTTATATATATTCATATTTTGTTATTCCACTTATGTGAAACATTTTCAGTTTAAATATTTTTTTAATGGATTCTTTGTTATCCATATGGATTCTTTGTTATCCATATTACTTATCGTTCTAAGGTGAGACATATTCTAATATAATTCAATAAAACGCACCGATTTGAATAAAAATGTGAGAAAGTATATCAAAAGTTTCATCATATTGTCTTATTTCCACTCCACTGTGAAAAAATATAGCAGAAATTAACACCATAATTTTCAACATGGATTTTGTTTTATGTTTTTATAATTTGTTATGTCCACTTCCCAAAGTGGAGAAATAAACTCCAAAATGTTTATAAGAAGTTAGCATTATTCCTGATTTAGTATTGTATGAACTATAATTTATTATTATATTAATTCTACATTGTGTTTTATATTTTGATATTTTCTTATTTCCACATAATTATTTTATAATTTCTCATTTTAATATGAGAAGGTATAACAGAAGTTTGTATTTAATGATGAATGTAGCTGGTTTATGCAGTCATAGATACACCGCAATTAAAAATAAATTTTAATTTATTAAAATGTGTGTATCTATGACTGCATACCCCAACTACCTACATCTTTAAATATATCTCAGTCAACAAATACTTTATCAATACAAAGGTAGTATTAGTTTGTACATGGTTTTAGAATTTGTGTGTAAATGAAGGAGTATAGCCTTCTCGAAAAGTAGCGACTAATAAAACATAAGTAATATGAAATAAATCTGAAGAAGGTTAGAATTGAAAATAGGTACCTATTCTGGGCGCGTGAAAGGGCTGGAGCGCCTCGTCGATACTAGTAACTGCTCTTTTCTTGTATTTTTTTTTCTTTATAGAGTTTTATTTTACAGGTGCGGTACAGTTCTCTAATGACACCTTTACTATATCCACCTACTTACAAATACGGAACCAATCGATGTAGAAAGTGGGTAATAGGAGATCCCTGTTAGTGGGTAAGCCGGATCGAGATGATTCACACAGACTCTAGATTCTGACTCATCCTATCCTGAGAATATCTTCTATTCCCTCTTATCTTGTATTGTCCCCTGGTCAATGGTTGTCCGCCGGTCCAACAATGGTCAGATCGCCATATCTTCTGTGAGAATTCCGAGATAATAAAATGGCCATTGTGATCTTAGGACGAAAAGATACAAGTGCAACAATGCACAAGGAACATTTGTTCCTCAACATTCCCAGCTATTGTTCGAAAATTAGTGAGAATTCGTTATCGTATTCCAATAACAAAATCGGCATTGATTAAGAATGAACTTTTCAGTTTTGACAAACACCATTCTATTGAACTGATCTGTCTATTTAGTAATTATAGGATCGCGTTAAGTTGAATAATTATGAAGAATTAGTAAACAATACATACATTCAATCCAGACATTTTTTCATAAGAGCTAAAAAACTATTTACAAATGGTGATGTTCTCTCATAAGAAGTTTTGAAGATGTCCTTATGTTGAAACTGAAGAGCTACGTTGTATGACTGGATGGGTATTTTGAATAAGACATGTGGGACTATTGGGCAAATAAAATACATAAAATATGTGATTATTCTTTACCTCAGGGCTTCGTTAGGAGTAAGAAGATAAAGTCCCCGCCCCTGAGGGGTGAGCTAGCGGTGTGGGAGGGTAGAAGGTCCCATTTTTGGAGATTTCAATTATATTTCGAAAATGGTGGACTCTATAAAAATGTGTTTCAAATAAAAATTAAAGCTAATTAAATTTCCTATACAATTGACCCTATACATATTTGTCGAACTTCCAACGGTTCTCGAGATATACGTTATAGAAAATAATTTTCCTAAAAAAATATTTTTACCTGACTTTTCCTAGGCCATTTTTTCAGACGCTTCAGAGGGTTATCGAAAATGGAGTGAGAAGCAAGATGGGAGACTAGTAGAATTGAGGTGGTATGTAGCTTGTTATAGAAGGGTAAAAAAAAAATTACTATCGACGATTTGTTATCTCTTTTATTAATTTGATTTAACTCCATTCGCGTTCTCATGAGTCTCTGAAGTTTAAAACCCAAGGTTTTAAATCTGCAACAGATCAGATCGTTATGGATAAGTCCATTTGTGACATTTTAAGGAGGATTGATGGTTTTACGAAGGATTGGATACGAGAAGAATTAGAAATTATGAAATATAAAATAAAATTTATCGGGGTTCAAATTACATGTACTGTATTAAACATTGTAAATTTAATCAAGGTAACAACCTTTCGACAGTTCCTTCCTGGTTCTATTAAATGGGCAAAAGCCTTTGGCTAGACATTTCGAACACTGGAACTCAGTTGATCACTTTTATTCTAATTACGAAAGGGGCATTGCAAGTTAATTATTTATTAATTAATTTTTAATTCATTGCCGATTTGTTTTATTATTATAATAGATTTTCCAATTTTTTTTTCACTAATATTAACCAATATTTTCCAAAAGTACCTCTCTTTAGAGATCCCCGTGTCTACTAACCCACGAGGTCAGATCTTACGCAATCCTCCCGCCTACGTATCGGTCTAATCCTTAGATGTTTTCTTGTCATCACTGCAACGATTTCCTTTCTAATGATTGTCCAGACAAACAACTGTACACATCCACTCCAGCCGTCAAACAGCTATTACTTCAGTTATATTAAACCAATGAGGAATTCCATGTGTTTTAATCTTATTTATGCTTCATTCTCTTCATAATTTTTCGTAGCTATTATCCAAAAATAATTTTTTTTCGATTTTGGGTACTTAAATTAGCCTAAAAGGTCACGTTTGTCATTCTTAAAGAACAGAAATAACAAATATAGTATTGTTAATAAAAATTTGGAGGTTTCTAGACAGGAAAAAACTACTAACTACGCCTATTTTATCATTGCTTCGATTTTTAAACTATTCATCTGATTGATAATGAACTGAAGCGTTCAGGCTTAAAAACTACCGACATTTTCAAAATCCAACGGAAAATTCCTAGGTTTCTCCTGCGAATGAGATAATAATTTGGTAACAGCTAAAGAACAGTGGCTTTCGTATGGATACCTCACACTGCGGAATTTCGGGAAATATATCAGCTAATGAAGTGATCAAGCAATAAAACAAACCAACTTAATCATACTAATTTAAGATCAATAGAAGACGTTCTAAAAAGGGTAAAGTTAGAGATCTGGGAAGAAAAAAAAATGATGAATTCACCGAAAATCTTACAATTTAATAATAAATGCAATATAAATAATTTTTTTGTAATGTCTATTTTGCTGAATAATAGAGTGATTTTTCACAATTCAACTTTTAGGGGGATTCTATCCTCTGTGAAGGATAGATATTTTGTAATGTAACTCTATATTTATTTTATGAATTCTGTTATATTGTAAAATCACTAGGCCAGATATAAATTTATTTTTTGTTAGCTATGTTGTAAAGGACATTGTCCCAGAATAAAGTCCCTTTCTATATATTTTTTTTTTATTCTTTATTGAAAATAAATTACATTTAGCCGAACTAGGCTAATAGTAACATAGGTACATGTCTGTGTACACATCTATCTTACATGAAATAATAAGTAACAAGAAAGAATTTATAAACAAATGTAAGACGCAAAAAGCTTAAACATAGAGATAAAACAGTAGGAAAAACTGAAAAAAAACTACACAACAAAATGAACGATACTACTGTGAATAATAATAAATATTTGTTAAATTATGATCCAAGCCAAAGTAATACAAATAATAATATATAATTTATATAATAATACAGACTTAAAGTTAAATTGAATTATCTGATCCATTCGAAATAAGAACGGGAGTACGACAGGGAGATGGGCTCTCACCGTTGTTATTCAACTGTGCACTTGAGAAAGTAGTCAGAGAATGGACTAAAAATATAAAGTATACCACTCTTTATTTATTTTAGACTGGGCAGTAAAAAGAAGAACCTCAAAAGTAATTGTATTGCTTTTGCAGATGATATGGCCTTGTTTGCTGAAACAATGGAGGAAGCCAGGGAACAAATTCTCGAACTGGAGAAACAAGCAAATAAAATAGGACTTCACATATCCTTTCAAAAAACTAAAATCATGACAAACATCAAACACCCACGTAAGTAAATACCTCAAAGTCCAAGAACAAAACATAGAAATAGTAAAAGAATTCAAATATCTCGGAGAATGGATTAGTTGGAATGCTAAGGAAAACAAAGCATTGGAATCCAGAAAAAATAAACTTGAACTTGCTTTCCAACTAACAAAAGATACATACAACAAAAAAAACTCTCTTTCCTGGGGGTCCAAAATAAAACATTACAAAACAGTGATTAAACCAGAAGCCTTGTATGCAGCTGAAACACTTAACATGAATATCAAAGGTCATATGGAGAAACTTGAACTAAAAGAAAGGAAAATTTTAAGAAAAATCATAGGACCAAAATTTCAGGATAAAGAATGAAACACTTTACAAGAAAATTGAAAAACTCTCTGATACTATGCGAAAAAGAAGAATCAATTTTTACGGTCATCTTCTCAGAATGAACTCTAATAGATTATCCAAGCAAATCTTTGACTTCTTACGCCATCTCAAAACAAAACCCAATTGGTTTAAAGAAACTGAAAAGGACCTAGCAGAATTAAAAATTACAGAAATATACACTACTTGATCAGACTTCTAAATTAATAACTAAAGATGAATATGTTAGGTTCCAAGATAAATCCACTCTAAAAACCAAACCCTTTATCTCAGATGAAGAAAGAAAAAGAAGATCAGAAAGAATGAAGAAGTACTGGGCACTTAAGAAAGGACAACACACAGTGAAGTGATGGATTCAACGTACCCCTAAGAGGGTGAAACGAAAAAAAAAATACAAACTTAACTTGGGAAGAAGCCAAAGATCAAATCTCTAAATTAGAGGAGCAGGCGGGGATGATAGGACTTAAGATTTCTTTTGAAAAAACCAAAATTCTAACGAATATGCTGGACATGCCCAAGAGAGTTAAAGTGGGAACTCAAAAAATCGAGGTGGCCAGGAATTTCAAGTACCTAGGGGAATGGATTGATTGGAACAACCATGAAGGGAAGGCAATGGAAATGAGAAGGACCAAAATAGAATTAGCTTTCCAGAAAACCAAAAACACATACAATAAGAAAACCCTTTCTTGGAGCACCAAAATAAGGCATTATAACAAAGTAATTAAGCCCGAAGTACTTTATGCAGCAGAGACACTGGTCATGGAGAGTAAAGGGCAAATCGAAAAACTGGAAATCAAGAAGAGGAAAATTTTAAGGAAGATCATGGGCCCCAAATTCCTAAACAACAAACAAGTTTTCTATAGGAATGAAGCCCTATACGTGAAGTCAGAGAGATTATCAGATACAATGAGGAAAAGGAGGATTGATTTCTATGGACATATATTACGAATCTGATCTGACGTACCCCAAAGATGGGTGATTCGAGGGGAAAAAAAATACAAACAACAAGAAAATAAAACTCTTTTGAGATGTAATACAGAATAAATTTTTATTAATTAACTTTATAGAGTAAATAAAATATTTATACTATTCTGATGAGTGTACTATTGTGTGATTTAAAGAAATTAGTTTTTCATTCTTCAAATATAATGTGTTTTGTCCGTTTGTGTTTGTATCTTTTTAGAGTTTGCTTGTTATAGTTTCCTATTTCTTGGGATTTTTGGGTTTTCAGATATAGCATCAAATAATAAAAATGACTTTGTTTGTGACTGAATGAGTTGTTTGATAGTGGGTAGAATGAGATGAGTAAGATATAGTGGATATTCTTGTGTGTCTGGGGTAGTTGTGATTATGATTCTCATTGAAATGCTTTGTATAACTTCCAGTTTTCTGTAATTTGTTATACAAGTATTACTCCAAACAGGTGATTAGTAGGTTGTCATTGGTCTGATTACAGTTTTGTACAATATTAATTTGTTACGATTGGATAAATTGGAGTGTTACAGTAAGGGGACATTTTTCTAATCAGAATTTTTATTTTATTGCATTTTTTTATTCACATGTGCTGTAAATGTGAAAGGCCGTTCTGCAACAAGATAAGTTGCTGATTGTTCCCCGGATATGGTAGTTATCTATACCTATATAAATTCTAAAATAGCATTCATATTTGTTGATTTCGAAAGCTATTTTTTTCTCTATGAATTTTCAGTTATGATTATTTCTGCGTCTTTATCGGTCAGGGTATATATAGAGATATATAGTATAATAGAGAACGTTGTGAACAACATATCTAGCAGAATAATCAATGGCATATTGACGACAAAAAATGTTGTTTAGCTTGCATTGTTTATAGTTTTATCGATAATATTTGATGTGTTTATTTATCCGACTGTAGGATCAATGTAAGTTGATACAACGCTTCCAATCAGTTGAGTCAGACGACAAGGCGCCAGTAAACGACCCAGCAATTTTTTACTCCAATTTCATATTAAACAATCTCAGCAGAATTGTTGTTAGACAAAGAGCGTTCAGTAAATATTTACTAGTCTAGCATAGATTGATGTATTTCGCGTGGCTATGGAATTCTGTATGTATTCAATGGAATGATTATTTTCATTCAGCTATTTCCAATTCTCAATGAAGTTTTTTTTTGTTTGTTTTTTTAAGCTGGTCGAAGTTTTAAATACATTTAGAAAAATTGGTCATTATGTTCCAGTATTTATGATTTGCACAACACATTGCTGACTTCGCGTTTTCAATGCTGTGAATATAAAAATATCATATTCATTAAAGAATAAATTTTTGTTTCTCCGATCAGCATTTTTTATATGGAATATGAATTAATAAAAACTCTTATAATTATAGCTCTGCTCGTCGTTACAGACTACTTCAACATTTACAAGACAAACGATCAAACCTCCCAATTTATTACAAAAGACTTATTTACATGACTGTTATTAGACCTATTAGGACGTACGGAGTTGAGCTTTGGTGCTCAACTAAACCATCCAATTCATCTCGTATCGAATCCTTACAATCCAAAATCCTTTGAAAAATCCTAAATGCCCCTTACTTTGTCACCAATAAGCTTATCCATAAAGACCTTATGTTCCATGTGTTGCTGAGTTAGCCCAAACCAGATACCTATCCTTTCGTAAGCTCCATAACCACTCAAATCCATTAGTTTCTCAACTTGCTTTCCCCTTGACTATACATTCCCGATAATCCTCCGAGGCGTCTGAAAAGAAGATGGCCTAGAGATCTTCTAGTGTATAATTTTTATTGAAGTGCTACTGAGGAGTAGCTCTTTTCAAGTTGTTACATGTCATTGTAATCGTTATCAGCTCATTTACTTGATATATATATTTGTATATTTGTAAATTTCAATAAGTTGATATATACATAAAAAAAATTATAGCTAATGTATATTTTTATTAGTTGCATAAAAAAAAAAAAATTTGCTAATGAACAAATTCATTAACATTCAGTAAGACTTAAAATTGGCAGGACAAACCAGACTTAAAATATAAGAAACTGCTTGTCGTTTCAGACTATACATTTAACTACAAAAGACTTATTACATGACGGTATATGTACCCATTAGGGTATATGGACCCATATTCTATACCTACCTACCCATTTGTAATAAAGGAGTTGAGATTTAGGACTCCGCTAAATCTTTAAATTTTTCTCTTAAGCAATCCTTACAATCCTTCGTCAAATCCTCAAAGCTCCTTATTATGTCACAAACAAACTTATCCATAAAGATCATACACTCAATTCCCTATGTTCCTTCGAGGCGTCTGAAAAGAGGATGGCCAAAGACTTTCTAATGTAAAACTTTTATTGAAGTGCTACTAGTGAGTTGTCCTTTACATGTTATTGACATACCATTGGAATATTTTTTCTAAAATTTGCTTGTTGTATACAACGTATACAGTTGTAAATATCAATAAATAGTTAAAAAAAAAAAAAAAAAAAAAAAAAAAAAAAAAGTGGCAGGAAAGACACCGAAACAATAAATTTTATGCCATTTTTCTTTTTCTTCTGTAGTAATCACAGGAAGAGTTCTGTACTTGTAAGTTTCTGAATCTTATAAAATGTAGCGTAACAATGGCATTAAATTTCATAATAAAATGAAAGATTCTTCACATGTTGCAAAATTCCTTTTTTCTTCCTTTGTATTTTAATATAAAACTTCTCGATACAGAATGCATGTTTTATGGGACACATATTTCACCAGATCATATGGCTTATCTTCATAAAAGTAGCATCGTTCTAGAATATGTTGGAACGATTTCTGAGTTAATCCCGCAGCGGTCCAATATTTGAAGATGAAGTGCTTTTTAAGTGATGGTGTTTGTTAATAATTAGTTCTCTTTATACATTGTAGTTTTATGGAATGATCTTTGTGAAGTACAAGTCATCTTATAAGTCTTTTATGTTTTTTAATACAGGTAAAAGGAAATGAATTGTATTTGTTGAGCAGTTGTATATCGGTAGCTGTTATCTTAGCCATGTCAGATCTTTTGTTTTCTTGAACAACGCTGTATAAATAAATGTTATTTTAAACGTAAAATTTTTTTTTTTCTGTTCCCTCTCAAGAAATATTATTTGCCTTCATACTTTAATATGTATAACTTCAGAAATCTATCGCCCAATCATATTTGTATATAATAATCTTTCCTGTACTGAATGTATATATAGTTTATGTATGTATATATATGTGTGTGTGTATGTTTATTTATATATGCATAGATTTTATTTATATTATTTTATTATAACCTTATATTTACTTTATATTATCTTATTTTATTATTTTATTTTAAATATCTTGGCCAGATATGATCTATTTTCAGTTATTTTATGTTATTCTTAAGGGACTTTGTCCTAGAATAATTTGTTTTATATTCTATTATATTCTAAAATTTCAAACGACCAAGAGTTCTAAATATGTTTCATAAAGTATCTTTCTTTGTAAGTTATACTTAAAATTAGAATTTCAATAATTTGTTGTTCATAATTTAAATAATTTTTTTATTCCTATTTTATTTAATATGGTGCCATAAAAATTTTTGAATATAGTTTCAGGAGGAGAATCAAATGGTTCAAGTCTTAAAAAAATTAAATAAAAAATGTCATTTACTCTTCTTTAGTATTTTTTATTATTACCTATATTTTTCATTGGTTATAAAACTTTTTCCATGTTGTACATAATATACCTTTGAGTTTTCACTTTTTTTTTTTTTTTTTTTTTTTTTTTTTTTTTTTTTTGGATGAGGGATTTAGCAATATCTTATTCTGATCCTCACTGACTTTTTTTGCTTATGAATTTTTTCCTGCAGTAATTTCTGTCAGCCATCTTATTCTGACGTCCTCTACCTACTATTTCCTCGCTCGTCCATGTCTTCAGCACGAGTCTCTCCGACCGCCACGATTTTCCTTAAATTTTTATAATTTTGTTATTAAAAAAAAGATATACGGAAATTGATTTTTTTAAATATAGACTACTTAACGACCTATACCTGAGAACTATCCAGTGATACAAACGATACAAGGTCCACCACAAGGACGACTGCACCGTATAAATACCAACACTTTTTGTTTCTCACGCCAGTGCTTATCAAATCTGCAACCTGTAGTCAATTGTTCATGAGCTGAAAATTTGAGCTATTAATAGATCATTGTTAAGGATGTCCTTGTCGATGAAAACATAATTTGAAGTTTGATATAAAACTTCTTTGGTTTATATCTAGGCTTTATACTATTATATAAAAGGACAAGCCATTTTTGGTTTGTGATAACTAACCGCGAAAACTGCTGAACTAATCTGCACTACATTTTAACTACATTACCTTCGTTGCTCAAGGACGGTTTAACAATAATAAAATTTACATATTTTAGAAAAATTTTATTTAAAAAAACGATAAATATGTAAGTGGAATTTGAAAATATTGAATAGGTGGCGACCACCATTCAAGAGAGGTTACAAAGTTATGGTGTTATATGTTGAAATTCGCTTATTTCAATTACATTTAACATTTACTGTAGCAAAATAAAATCCAACCAGATGAATTCGATAAAATTTTTCATTTTTGATAGAGTCTAAAAATGTTATTCATGGCCATTTAGTTGTAAGCATTGGTCATTATACCCAAGACTTTCTTAATAGCCTCTGTCCTCCTGAATTACAACCTAATCGATTAAAATTAAAAATTGGATGTCTAATTATGCTTCTACGTAATCTTCAAACACCTAATCAGTGCAATTTTAATCAGGCTAAAAATTACCGCTATAGGGGAAAATATCATTGAGGAAATAATGCATATTAATTGAATTCTGCAATACAAGATTTTATCGATAAACAAATAAAATTTCATATATTAGTTAAAATTACCCAAGTTTTTAACTTATGAGAGCGGACGAAGCCGTGACGGGGATGCTAGTTTCATTACATTTACATTATATACATATATAATGATCAATAAATCTAAACCAAACCAAAATGATCAATAAAACCTTTAATATCAACTTAGTTCCTTTGAAAAAAAAGGGTCGATACCAAACATTTCCAAATTTGAGCTAAAGTCTATTAGAAATTCAATAACACAGTTCTGCGAAAAAAAACTTCGCTCCCTTGAGAAATCTTTTTTGTCTGTTTTATGTGTGCTGAATTTGAATCTGAAGGCGAAAAAATTTTATCTAGCATCATTTTTGAGAAATTATACGTTATTTTTGAAAAACCTGAAATAGCATAATTTTTTTTCTTCACTCCCAAGAACATTTATTGTGAATTTTATATTAACAATTATGCTGAATTCGAATCAAGAAAAAAAAAATAGGTAGAAAATAATTTCACCAAGCACCATTTGAGATCCACAAGCACTTCTATTCATATACTTTTATAAAACTTTTTTTTTTAGTGAAAAACAGTAATATATAAAATAATAATATTTAATACTGAACATAGTTAATGTGGATATTTTTTCTTTTTGTACTCTAAATCATGTGTCTCCCGTTGTAGTGCCCAACAGTAGCAGCCTATCATCTTCCCATTGCATTTACCGTTATACCTTTTTTTCCATTTGGGCTATCTCTTGATGAAATCGTTCTCCGTATTCATCTAAAACTGCTCCCAAGTTGAAAGGGAAGAAATTCAAGTGGGAATGCAAAAAATGAATTTTCGAGGACATGTTCTGATTGAGATTTTCTGACTTGGGATTCGTGTTCAGCACACTTCCAACATTTTTGTTGAAGTGAGTATTTTGATGCAGAACAGTGTTATCTAACAATGGGAGGACTTAACTTCAGGACAATTACTTCATATCGCATCCTGAATTCATTTCTGCATTTAACTCAAATTTGAAATTTTGTAATTTTGACCTTTTTGTTCCAAGGTACAGAACTAATAATATTATTAACAACGTTATACGAGTTACAAAAACGTAATATAATCACCGCTAGCATCGATTATTTTCATCATCAGCCGCTAGCCGCTATTGAGAAGGTAAACATTAAACATGGAGAAAGATCTAAAGAGGAGGCGACCTTGATAGATACTGCAGGTGGTAGAGGACACATGGTGTGGTGTAGTGGTTTAGTGCTGTAGTGCTGTCCTCTGGAGGTAAACACACTCCACACTCCCGCTCCAGCTCCAGGCACTGGGGAGACTTGGCAACGTGGCCAGGGCAGACAAAGCCCTTTTCCATTGTGACGTCGGCCGACATGCAGCTGTCCTACGTCACCCTCTGCTTCTGGTCCGTGGGGTTCTGCGAGCCTATCTATCTTCTTGCACGGGGCAAGGTCGTCCGGGGTTATGCCTTCCGACCGAGTATCAAAGAGGATCTAGCAAGAAATGATATGTTGACAGGATGCCAACATTTTAAATCTTTAGGAAATAAACCTAACAGAGACGTTTTTTTATTCAATTTTTCCCTTACAATCCAAAAATATATCTTAATTTCTTTAATTTTGGCAGACGATTTAGATATTCCTATACCTCTTATTGTCATTACAAAACATTATCCATGTGGGAGCTAAAAAACAAAAACTAAACCTATAAAAAAAAATAATAACCTCCAGAAAATAGCATTTAATATGTACATTATAAAATAGTACAATTAGTTATATCTGCATTAGTTAAATACAATTCAGACAATGTACCAAAATTAATTCATTTAACAAATGTTTATTTAAGGGGATAAATGTTCAGAATTCTGGGTTTCATTTATTACATAAAGAATCACAAATGCTACTAAAACTTTTAACTAAACTCTTCAGATTTTTCTTGATGTATTAATTCATAGAACTATAAAATGTATAGTTCATGTACATTTATATGATAAAATGTAAGATACATAGTTTATTAGAATTAGAAAACCAGAGTATGAAATAAAAAGTAATCTTATTCATAAGGTATAGTTGGTGTGAAGTATAAGAGATGTAGATCGTCAGGGTAGGCAGTCATAGATAATCAGCAGATCGAAAGATAATTGTTAAAGCCGACGTTTCGACTTGCATTGCAAGCCTTCATCAGGGCTAGAAGAAAAGAAAACAAGCAAAATTTATGGCCTTAAGATATTGCCTTTATGTTACTGTCTTTACTCTTATACATTTATTTATTTATTATTTTGTTTTATTTTTATATATATATTTTTTTTTCACTCATACTTATGTTTTATGGTGTGTTTTTTCATGTATTTTCTACAATTTAGCTTTTTGCTTGTTTTCTTTTCTTCTAGCCCTCCCTGATGAAGGCTTGCAATGCAAGTTGAAACGTCGACTTAAACAATTAAAATAAAAACAATTTTATTTTGATCTGCTGTGTATCTATGACTGCCTACCCCAACTATCTACATCTCTTAAAAAGTAATCTGTATTTTGGTATTGCAAGAAAGTATGGTAAATAGGTTCTAATGGTCTGACAGCAGTTTTTTAGTTATTTTTTCAGCTTAAGCAGTTTGAAATCTCAATTTCCAATACTGAATATATATGTTCAATAATTTGAATTTTGCCTTCCAGTAGCAATGTTTTATTTTTTAGGAGAATCGTGTATTATTCTGTACCAAGTAGTTTTGATTTTATATATATTTTAGATTAAAAATGAAAAAAAAATATTTTAAACAGATTTATATATTTTATGGTACTAATAATAAGAGGAATTTGTGTATGATAATTTCATAATAAGGTATACAAAAAACTATCGATCGGTTTCTAGAAATCGAATTTGGATCATCGATTCTCGATATGGATTCTTTCGAATATATACATCAGTTCATAAAAATAAATAAATGAAGTAGATGTGAGGAATAGCGAACCTAAAGGCATCGCAATGACTTGTTAGGAAACTACCGATTGGTAGGAAACTCTGATTAAACTTCTTTATTAGAAAGTGAGGAATCCATCTTTTTTTTTCACACCTCTCGGAGCTTTATCGGGAATGAAAACCAAGTGGAGTTTCAGCGTGTATGGAGCTAATTATGGAAGGAGATATCTGATTAGGGACAAATCAGCAGCAACTTGTGCCCCATGGAGATCATTATGAATAAATTTATTTTAAGCAATTTAACTTAAGCATCGTGAAGGAATTTATTTCTTAACGATTGGATATAAAATATATTAACGATCCTAAAATTTTAACCATTTCGGTTAAACTATTTTTCAATTATTAATTTTTAATTTAATAATAATAGTTCACTTACTCAAGAGCAATGATTAATATCGATGAAAATGAATCTATTTTTACAATATTTATAATGAAAGTAGGGATGTGACGATTCCAAAAGTCGATTCCTAGTAACCGAAACCGCGGATTTTGGCGTTAGTTTTGATTCGTAATTATTATATTTATACATCGGTTCTTTTCCCAAATGATAAAAAAAAAAAGAAAAGAAGTATTATAATTTATTTTAAAATACCTTTTATGTTTTATAATGTGCTTTGGGGCTCTACTAAACCATCCAATTCATCTCGTATCAAATCCATCGAAAAATTCTCAATGTTCCTTACTTTGTCACCAATTGACTTATCCATAAAGAACTTAATATTCCTTATATTGTTGAGTTAGCCCAGATACCTATTCTTTCATAGTAAGCTCCATAACCATTCGAATTCACTAGTTTCTCAACTTGCTTCCCAATCCATTCCTGATGATCCTCTGAGGCGTCTGAAAAGAAATTGGCCTAGAGATCTAGTGTGGAATTTTTATTTAGTTGCTTACTGATGAGTAGTGCTTTTCAAGTTTTTGCATGTTATTGAAATCGTTATTAACACATTTACTTGATGTATATATTTGTACAGTTGTAATGCTGTATTTCAATACTGTATTTCAATAAATGATAAAAAAAAATGTTTTACAACAGGCAAGTTTTTCATGTACTAAATTAACACTGCTCGGTACAGAATTTATAACATTATCATTAAAAATAAAACATTCATATTGCTACTGTAGGCCAAAACTGTTAAATACATGTATTCACTATTGAAAAATCAAGAAATGGTTTTACTATTTCGAACTGCCAACGCCACTAAACAAAATATAGGCGGCTATACAGTAGCACCATTTTATTATGACTTTTTGATTATTTTCATATCATTAAATCCTCTAGTTTACAAAAGATTTTAAACTAGTATTTAAGAAGCTAAATACTTCAATCTTCTTAAACAATAGTTTTTAAAATCAATTACTTCTTGTATATTATCTGATCTATAATTAACTTATATATTGTATGTTGTGAACAATGAATGCTATTTGCTACTTAATAATTTATTGCTTGGGTAATTATTGGTTTTTTAAAATAAGATTTGGTTTGGTTTTTTACTATCGGTTATTTCATATAATAGAAATTTATTTTAAAAGCCGAGGTACTGGCACCGAGAATCGAAAAATGTTGGTACCAACATTAGATGAAAGTAAAAAAAAAAAAAAAAAAAAAATTAAATAAAGTAAAAAGAAAATTAGAATAAAGAGCCTCTAACTAAGCAAGAAATAAAAAAATGTAATAAATGATAACATAGCATAATTTACGATAGTAATTGTAGAAAAAAAACAGAGAATGAAAAACAAAAATCTTAAACACAATCATACTTCATATACTTTTTACTATTAGCATAGTAAAAATTCCTTCAACACATATTTAACTACGTTGAAAGATAATTTAGATACCATTGTGTTTTTTTCATCACCACCAAAGATGTAAAAGCCAAGAATCGACACCACCTATCTCCACAAAGTTCTTGTTTAATATTGTTCCGAACCAGAGTCTTTTGCAAACTTACTTCAAACCTACTTAATAAATATATTTCTATTTAGGTATGAGCCGTTGTTTTTGTCTGCATGTAATTTAATTTCAAAAAATTGGACAACGCTTATGTACATTGGTAATCTTGAAACACAAAATTTAACTCTGCAATAACATAACAATTGATTGTTTAGTAAAGTCACCACCGAAATATTTTTTTAATTTGTTCTTTTTCATACCAGACTTAAAAGACAAGAAACTGTTCCTTCCAGAATATTCCAACAATTGCTAGACAAGCGATCAGAGCTCCCAATACATTACAAAAGACTTTTTTACATTACACTATTATATCCATTAAACCATCCAATTCTTCTCGTATCCAATCCGTACAATTCAAAATCCTCAATGATCCTTATTATGTCACAAGGAAACTTATCCATAAAGATCTTAATGCTCCATATGTTGCAGATTGAGCTCAAAACAGATACCTATCCTTTCGTTGTAAACTCCATACCCACTCGAATCAACTAGTTCCCTACCTTGCTTCAATATCAATTCCATCTGCATCTGAAAAGAAGATGGCCAAGAGACCTTCTGATGTAGAAATTTCATTGAAGTGCAACAAGTAAGTAGTTCTTTACATGTTATTGACACGCCATTACAATGATTACACATTTTTTTAAAATTTACTTGTTACAATAGTTTATAACTCATGCCATCACCTTCAAGGTTTTATACTAGGCAGTTTTTTTGTTGTTTTTTTCAATTCATGAGATGTCGTTTTCAGTAAGTGGTTCCCAATCCATTCAAGTTCCGCTTGCTTAGGTCACATTTAAATTACATTTGCAATGTAAAAGAGGCTTGGAGAAATAAAATTCTACAAAGAAAAAACATTTCCCAGCGGTTGATAATTAACAAAATTCCTGTAAAATCCACGCTCTCGTGTCTTTTATTTAAAACATTTAAAGATTTTATGGAATAGATTGAAGTATATCTTATTTTTTCCTGGCGAAAAATCTCATTCGATAGAGCCTTGCTGTACAATAGCTTAGATACATATTTTGTTTAAATAAATAGTAACGAAAAAAAAACAAAAGAATTATTTTATCAACAGGACAAAAATCATTAATGTTTGTAAATATGATTTTTATTTTTGTTGTCGACATTTCTGTTGTTTAGCTCGCTCCAATGAGAATTGACAGACTTCCAAGTCGATCATAACATACAGTTATACCGGGGTTGTATTGAATTTATTTTCGGAAAACAATCGAGTAACGTCCTTGGCATTCCGTTTTTAAGTCGCCATAATTTACTGAAATTTGTTATAAATCCACTTGGCTTTATACAGAAACGTGATCAAACGTTTTCTTTCTATTTAATAATATTAAATGTACTTGCCTGCTTTCTTAATTAATATGTTATCTGTATCATTATACTAGCAATGAATTTAATTTTTTTTAGTAATTAATATTAATTATTAAGTATGTTCTAGCACCATAAGGGTGACGATATCATAATCAAATTATCACACATACCTGTTGATTTAAAGCAGCTGTATAGGTTGGTTAGTTGATATGATATTCCGCTTTGCAAAGCTTGTTGTACCTACACTGGGCAAAAAAAGTCTGGAAACACTTATCAAAGTTTTATATTTATGCTCGTCTAGTTTTTTGTTTCCAATATTTTTTTTCGCTTTTTGCTACATTTTTTGACGGCCATCTAAGCCAAAAATGTTAAATCGACTTTCGTTCGAGAAAATATCAGATTCCCAGAGCGATGGAGGCTTTTGTACATACTCTTCAACAATTTCCAAATGGCGCTTACGCTTTAACTTGCTAATGAATGGTTTCTATCTGGCGATTTGACCAAATAAACCACTTTTCCGTAGCTTATTTACCATAGCCGCGAGGCAAGTTTGTAGCTGTTTTCGGAGCGGTAGTGCATGGTATGTCAGGGACAGTTTTTAAAATTTTCCGCTTGAGTGATTTATTTATTTGCCTACGCCCGTTCCGTGATCTGCTAGATGCACAGCCTAATTCTTTATATAATTTTTGATACTGTACCCACGTTTTTACTAACAGTCCTCCCTAATTCCCTCGCAGGATTGCCTTGATTTCGTAAGGAAACAATTAACTCGTGAATGCTTTTGGTACTTCCATCATGAATGCTAATCACAGACTAAAGGGATTTCTAATCAAAAGACTTTGTTTCTGACCTTTGTCCTTAAAGCCCATAGCGAGTATAATCAGTTGTTCTAAAAGGGTATATTTTTTTTACTTCAATGTTTTCTGTTGACTGCTTTTGATGCGCATATATATATATATATATATATCTATAATTTGGATTGATATATTTTTGTGATAACTTTTAGATTAAAGAAAATTAAATCCTTCTTTTTCAGTACCTCTGTTGTATCTCGCGGTGTAGAGCTTAAACCATTGCTTGCTCGATCTCTGCTGCTCAATTTCTTATTTTAAATCAATGATTCTTTAAACAGATTATTAGCCCAGTGGTTCCAGCTCCAACAGTATTGACCAACAGGTAGCTTTTGTCGCCCTCAATATTAAGTCTCTCCAGGGAAGGCAGCGTTGAAGTTTTTTCCATATGAGACCTCATGTCTCAATAAATATATTGTATCCTAATCTGAACTGGTAAACTCTGTACTGAACTTATGAATTTGGAAGTGGATTAATCCTGACTAGTAAAGGTATTTGATGGAAACCGATGTCACCTAATGTCACATCGTCTTTTTTTGAAATTATTTCCCACTTCCAAGTCAAGATGTCAGAAGCTTCCACCATAGCAAGCAGTTTACCAAGCTCTCTCAACCTATTTTTGGCAGCTCATGGTCTTCCATCCTCAACATTTTTATTCACCACTTCAACATCTTCTCTACCCTTATGTTAAAGTTAGGTGTGTTCCGGAGTAACTTTAGTAAGTACTTAACGTATTTTAATCTGCCTTGCTCTAATAAATCCGAGTATTCTCTTTTTTTTTTTGAAGTCTGACTATTATTGTTTTAACTGGAGGTTTACTCTAAAATTTCATCTCTGGTCATGACGTAAACCTTATTCATGATTGGCCAAAGTACAGGGAGAAAGAAGTTTTTGACACTCATTTTTATCTTCACTTCTTATTCCATTTTCTCGACTATTGCTGCAAAATTAGAATTTACGTTTTTAGCCTCCCTTATGCAGGTTTATTCCATTATATTTTACAAGTTTCAAAATACATAAACGTGTTCCAAATTTAGCCTTCTTCATGAGACAAATTCTTGCTTCTGGTATCCTCCAGGCTCGATTATACACATACTTTGAATTGGGTTTATAGTCGTCCCTGTTCGGCTCAGAGTCCCCATGGCTTCTTGAATGATTCCTCTTTCTATCCTGTTGTAATTATGTTGAATATTAAATTCTAAATATCAAGTGGTTCATATTCCATTGATCCCTTTGCGAACCCTCTAGTTAACTTCCTATGTTATTGAATTACAAAAAAAAATGTTTTATCAACCCTTCTTTATTAATAGATATAATTGTCAATTCCTTGAGATTATTATAAATTATTTTTATAATTTATTTCAATATTGTTTAAGTATTTCTGGGATGAAATATAATTAAGAGCGTTTTTCGTTGCTATTACATTTTTTTTTTTTTTACATCCCTGTAAAGATATGTATTGAACGCAATATCGATATTTTTTGTATTCAGTATTAAGTTATTTAAGAATGCAAATTTTTTCTGTAATTTAAAAATTCATTTTAAATAATTCTATGATTTTATTATCTTTTTTAAGAATGCTAATAAGACTCATAATAAAGTTGTATTGGCTTTTAAAAAACTGCTGAGGAATATGGAATCGAAAGGATTAACTTTTTTTTTTAAATGTGAGCCAATTTTATACTTTTCAGTTATTAATTATAATATATACTATATAAATTATAATTATATAGATTATGTCATAAATTTATATAAATATAAATAATTTTATAACATAAATGGGTTTAATATTTAATTATCGTTAAGAAAAGAGATTGAGACAGTGTTGCCTCGAGCCCTGCAGAGCTGCAGAGAGCTCTGGCTGGAGGCCTGTGGGGTTGGCAGCCCTGCTCAGCCCCTGCTGTCCCGGCCATGCCCCCACCTCCTCAGTCGGGTTCAGTACTCTCGAGTGTTAATACCAGCTCAGTTCGGTCTCACGTTTCGTGATCTGAGTCCTGTACACCTTAATTGTCCACTTGTGCCAGTCTCAAGTTTTGTGGTGGTTAGAGTGGTTACTAGTGCTTACCTTTTGGAAATTGTTTACAAGATTTGAATGTAAGTAGTCAGTTTTACTATATTTTTTTTTATTTAAGCCTCCCTTGTTTCCAAGTCATGGTGTATGCTCTTACACTGCTTGCTTATTTAAATACAATTTACAAATTTAATCAGGTCTTTTGTTTTGTGTTGTTTTATTTTACCGGTAAAATGGTGGAGAGAGGGCGTGCCTTCAGTTCACGCTTGGCTGGAACTCTCCCCACCATTTACAAAACGCATTATAACTCCAATTGCGCCTTTG
This sequence comes from Euschistus heros, assembly GCA_003667255.2. Classification (NCBI taxonomy): domain Eukaryota; kingdom Metazoa; phylum Arthropoda; class Insecta; order Hemiptera; family Pentatomidae; genus Euschistus; species Euschistus heros. The sequence goes on along the minus strand of RCWM02000052.1, from coordinate 2,740,643 downwards.
TATTGCGTTCTAACGATTTTTTTCCATTATCTTTTTAAATCGTCTAATCTTCATAGCTAAATGTTCATGGTTAGATTTTTTGTTTTTTGTAATTTACAAGTATTACCTACCGTTTCAATGTCCGTTGCATTCTCTCGAGACGCCCTCGAATTTACCAGTTCTGTGACTCATGCGGCGTGATTCACTCTGTTCAACTTTCTTATTTCTCCCCTTGTTTTATTAAAGTAACTACTGTTATTATCAGCACCTATGAACAATTAAATTTTAATAGATTCGTCAGTAACGTACTATTTATCGATGTTCACAATTCTCTTCAATACTTCGATATTTGTCATATGATACACGGGTGCTGTGGGAATATGTCGTTTTATAAGACATTTTAATGTTACACCTCTCCAGTTAAACGTTTTTGTGAAGTGATTTTATTATTACGGAGAGTGTTTCAAGTTCGTTCCTCCAGAAAATTGAAACATACGTGTGAGTTTTTTGTTTGTTTTTTAATTTTTTTTTCCCTGTATTTGAATTTATTTCCATAGGTTAATATAACCTCTAGGAAAGGTGCATTATTTTGACAGAAGTACATTGCCGGACTGATTAGTTGAATAATTCCTTTATTCCTTAACTTTTTTTATTGTTTTGGAATATTTTCTATTGATAGTAAAATGTGTAAAAGCATCCCATATTTTTGCTTTGTTTATTATTAGTCTTAAGAGAATGGAATTATATTGTTAAATCGTTTTGATAATCCTGATACTAATATTTATTTATTTTATTATTTACAAAGGTATAATTTTTGTTTGCTTTTGAGATATTTATTTCATGTTTTCCTCTTTTTCACTTTTCTTATAAATTAACAATTTTTCATTTTAATTATCGTTTTATATAATGAAATTGTATTTCTTTTATAAATGGTGTTTTCATGATTTTGATTTCTGTGGATTCTGCCATTTTTTAAATTTTCAGGTAATAAATTTAAACACTTTCAAGTTTTTGGGCCGTTCAGAAACGGCTCATTCCTGCTTTAATATATATATTTTTTAATTACTAATATCGATTGTTGCATTGAGTTAGAACTAAATTAAACTTAAAACATGCTTTTAGTTTATTCTGAATACATTATTGAGTATATTCGGCCGTGCTTCTGAATTCATCCTGTGGTAAGGTGGCACTGCTGTTCTTGCAGGACGGAGGGCCTTCGGTTGCTGTCGGCTGTGGGTTAATTGTTGAAACGGGGTGGACTTGGCAACGCTGGAATCCCTCCACAACCACCAACACAACCAGTCTTCCCCTCCCCAAAGACCATTTTTTTTCCTCCTCCCCGTGTCCCTACCCACTTTTCTTCACTATAGATCCATCGTAAATAGTTGGCACTACTGTATATTGAGCGTCTTTTGTGTGTCGACCTATGGCAAACGGATTATATAGAGTGAAGTTAAAAAATAAAAAAATTCCCACTATGTACGTACATATGTAATATGTTACCTATTACTTCCATTAATTCCTGCCTCACACAACACGTGGCTTAAATGCTTTATTTATATGTTACAGTGGAAACAAATTATGCCTGAAATTATTTTCCATAAAGACTTAATTTTATTTATTTCATCTATAAGCACGTTCAGTATTTTTCATAGAAGAATACTCTTATAATTTCCAGCACTTAGATTAATTCTTATTTTATTTCATGACATTGAGTATCATTTTTATATGTAGTTTGATAATCTTGATGTTTAAAATCGTTTATTCCTTTAAACTTGTATGCTTGTTGATTTATTTTTCGCTATAATCACTTATATCTTGCATATGGATTAGTTTAACTAAATGTAAATTGTAATAATTCTTCGTGGTAACCCTATTTTACTTTCCATGATGTTCATTTTTTTTTTTTTCTTATAAAGTTATAGTTATTATATAAACTAATAAGCTCTAAACAGATTATTGTATTTGTTCTAAATATCTAACAAATATATTAAAAAAAACGAAATAAAATTCTGTACGGAACGGTTGCTGATGTTTGACGAGACCGGTACGCCTGGGCCAACTTCAAATACTTGGAGCCACGCCCTGAAACGAAGCCTGTTCGAAACTTGTGCTTGACTGGAAATTTCTAAATTGGAATCGTTTTTTATTAATTTATTTATTCCGTTTTTTATTTTACTATTATTTTTTATTTCATATTCTATTTTTTTATTTAATAGTAATTTTTCTATTTAATTTGATTCCATTGTACATTCGACGTTCGACTCTACTGTAGAAATAAAGTTTTACTATTAATTCCTATTTTTCTTACATGGAACTGTATTTCTTATTCAATAGGCGTATTGTTTACAAATCAGAAGAAAAAAATGTAGACTGTTTAATATAATTTGTTTTTCTCACATTCCTCAAAACAATTTTTAGTCTGTTTACTACTCTGTTCAGTTAATGAATATTGTGAATTCATTATGTATAATGGGTTTTTGTATGTTAAAAAAAAAAAATCGCTTGCGTATATTGATTTTTACTGATATGCATTTTTTTTTTATTATCCTATTCATTTTAAAACTGTGAACAATCGACTTATTATATGTGGAACTCGTAAATGGATGGTTTATTCTCGTGTGAATTCAATATAAATTGTCATTGTAGCATGGGAAAACTATTTTTATGGTTTCTCAGAGATTCACTCACTACTGGTTCATAAAATGGTTCGTTAATTTTACATTATGAAAGGAAAATTTTATTTTAATTTGCTTTAATTAATTTTCGCTTTGCATTCAGGTATCTATTATATCTGAATATAATATGAAGAAATATGTCTTATGTTTGACCGTAGTTACTATCAAGTATAACTAATATACTCATAATAATAAAACATCAAAATAATATGTTTGTATCTTCTATCTAAAAAAATATTTCTGGTCTTCATAAGAATAAAGTAATACCTAATAGCATACTATTTTGTTATATTATTTTTATTGCGTATCTTATTTAAATATGTACTACCGTTAATTTATTAACCGAATTTATCGATTTTTAATTAAATTATGAAAATGTTCCCTGTTCGTATGTTAATAAAGGCAAATGTATTCGTTATTCATTCACAAATGATTAAATAAATTGAAAATCTTGTTTTATTATATTCATTCAGAGGTGTGTATGATGTAATTGTTAAATAATCTCTGAGATTTGTAATATCATTTGTATTATTAATTCAATTCCATAACTAATGATGTGTAAATATTTCGAATTATGTGAAAGATTAATGGAATGTGCGTTCATAGAAGCATTTTCTCTCGAAACCATGCTTTGTTAGTCAGTACCGTTACTCTATTGTTGCCTGTTCGGCTTCTGTGAGCCCAACACTTAATTGATTCCATAATATTGTTGAACTTTTTTATTTTTTATATTTTATCTCCCAGTTCTTTGTTACTTATAATGTTTTTCTTCTATGTTATACTGACCCTATATGTTTATGTGTATGTTTATATATAAATATATAAACAAGTTAACAAGTAGGCCATTGGAAGACTGCTATTCAAAGGCCGCCATTGTCTTATTTTAATCAGTTCTAAAATAATATTGTGACCTCCTAGTCATCTGATCTAGTGATCTGTTTAAGATGGTTACTATTTTAAAGTTCCTGGTTGAATTATTTATAACTTAAATGTTTATCTAATGTAATTTTAAATGATGAATAACATACAGTGCCATACGGTCTTTTTCATTTAAACATTTTCATTTAAAAATGTATGTTTTCTAATAAAAGGGCTTATAAGAAATAATTATTATTTCACTTTATCAATTTATTAAGCACATTTATCAGACATTTAAAAAAAATTAAATTGAATCAAATTATTAGATTATAACTTTTTATTGTGCCTAGGTGTTGAGATGATCATTTTATTTCGAAAAGATTTCATATCAGTTTTTTTTATTTTTTTATTTACGTTATTTTAGAAATTAATGTTCAGCCTTTCTGAACGAATTATATACCTTATTAATAATTACAAAATTAAATTTATCACTAAAAATTAATTATACCTTATGTAACTTCATTTTCAAGCAATTAAAATACTTTTTAGTCCTAATACTCATATTTTTTCAGAAGTTCATACGACTATATCTAGGCTTCATGTCACTTTTCAGTCTAGACATCAGCATTGTTTTATACGTGAAAATTTTGATTTTCCATTTTTTATCAAATCAAGACTTTTATATTTTGGGATCCACTATTGGGAACGTTGCGTTATTGGTTGATATTTTTTCTCATTGTTAGTGATTCGATTTGTTTAAAACTAACGATAAATTTACTAATGATAATAAATTTAAAAGTGATTTTATCTTCTACATCCTTGCGATAGATTCAGAGCTTGGACCAGTCTCTTACCTTTACACACATTTCCGTGGTCGGAGACTTTTATAAAGCAAAATTTTTATTTTTATTTTTTTTTCATTTCCAATTATGGTATTGATTATGACATTCCTTCTCGAGTCTACATCCACAAAGCCAAGCCCATTAATCCTACTAATTTTAAATATAATAGAACCTTCAAATAGGATCCTCTGGGTTTTATCTTGATTTTATTTAGTTACATTTTAGTGCTCCAAGAGAATTTATATTAAAATGAAGTTATTTTTTCCGCCATTTTAGATTAGCTTTTTTATTCTGACGACTTCTTTTCGTTTATATCAGATCTCATTTATGTTGAGCATACATTTTAAAAGGTGGTCATAGCTATTTATTTTTATTTTTTAGTATATACGTATATTTTCATATTAAAATATAAATAATACTCTTAGCTTATTTTAGGTAAGCTTTAATTTTTTTTTTATATGGTAAACTAGACAGTTATTGACACCTTTAAGGAAATTTTCGTACTATAATTATTAAAAGAATAGTTTTTGAAAGTTGAAATTTCCTGCAATTTTTCCTTAATAACTATATTTCAAGCTAAGTATAGTTAGCACCAAACATTATTCCTGAAATGTATTTTACAAGATAGTGACAAAAAAAAATAAGGTAAAATTAGTTTTTCACACCCTATGGATATCGCTTAAAATACGGAAAGAATTAAAAGTACTTTCATATTTTTAAAAAATTTTATAATCTGGTATTCCCTATTTTATTTCAAAGTGTATCAATATTTTAAAATTCATCTTAATCCAAAGAAATGAAATAATTATTTATTACATTTGTTTAAAGTGCGCTTACAGCTTTCACTAGAATCATTGACTCCACTCAAACAGCAACCTTGACTCTTCTACTTTCCTGATCAAAATCACCGTCTCCCTCGTCCTTCGCAACTCGGAAATGTGACTATGATTATAGAAGTAGGTTTACAGTTCTGTGGTATATGGTTTAATTATATCAAAAATCATAAACCTTGCATCGTTTTATCATTTTATTAGATTCTTTTGTCTTTCGATCGTGGTGTAATGTCGCTTTGAGGCCGAGACGTAGATAAAGAAAATATTTATAAGACGACACATATCGATTATAGCGCTAAATAAAAACGTCGGACAGCTAGGGAATTCCTTTTAGCATGATGTCATTAATCTAACCTCTCTGGAGCAAAAAATATGACCTCATGTTTCTTATGATCAAGACATAATATTATAAATAATTCATGTAGATATGATGTCATTGACACTATCCTCAGCGAGGAATGCGGTTGTTTTTCTGTGATAACATAGTTAATCACCAATCATATTTCATTTGTAGAGTGATTTTTTTCCCTGCTTCTTGGTACCGCTGTCTATTAGTACATCTAACTTTTTATGCTTCATATCGATGGATAACATTTAAATATTACTAACTAAATTAACAAATCAGTTTTTTTAGTATCGATACGCTTTATTTTAATTCTATGAAGTACTTCATTTTTCTATATGTGAAGGTGCGACAGTGTGGTCAGCACTTAACTCGGAACTGAAGACGGATATCACAAGAAAAATTTCGATATTTTATATCGGCAATTTTTGTAACTATGCATAGCAATACACAAATCTATACAAAAAAAAAAAAATAAATAAATAAATCAGAATTTATGATTTTTAAAATTTTTATGAAATGCCATTTTAAATATTCCTATCTTAAAATGAGGTTCCTGTTTATTTTGTAGTTTCAGTTGATTTATTTCACAACTTTGATTGAAACAAAATTATTTCAAATGTTTAAATTATAAGTGGTTTATTAATCAAACAGTAGGCAGTAAATACACATATTTATTTAGTCAGGTTGTGTGCCACGGGCAGATGCGCTATCAGTGTTGCCAACTGTCCCCAGCCCCTAATATTAAAAACTTTACTTTATTTTACCCAATTTAATTTTTAATATATTTAGTTGGATTTTGTATTTTTATAATATTTATCGTAACATACGTATCGATTCGTCAAATATTTTATAGAAAAAATATAGGACTGTCAGAGAAAAATACATATCGTGCATCTATACACATCCCTTGTCCTAACCTGTAACTCAATTAAAAGTCTTGATTTGATTTTAAGTACACGCTGATTCTGTCATATGCTGACTGTCAACTCCACAGCTTTTAAAATTTATTCCTTTCACTGAATTTTTTTTGAAAACTTTAGTGTATGTAATCCATGTGAAAATTCTGTATGTTTTAGAACTTAAGATAAATGTTTAGCATTCGAAACTAGTTTTCCAATAAAATAATTTCAATAGAAGCGACAATTCATCAATCCTAAAAATGTATACCAGTCAAATGTAAAATGTATTTTTTTTATTTTTTAGAGAAACTTTATAATACACGGAGTTAATTCAATTCTATGTTCTTTCTTCCTTTTCTTTGTGCTATTATATATGGATTCCAGAATCTGCATGTTTATTTCTAATGAAATTCGAATAGTTTCTCCTTTGACAGGTTTCTTGCTAAGGTCTTCCCAGTTACTTCATTGGATTACCCACTTACTGGTTTATCTTTCGAGCGAAACTTAATTAAAAAGCTTTCCATCGCTTTGATCGTTGGATGTTTAAAATTTTAATCATTATCAAAAAAAAAAGTAGTTAAACACAGCTATGACTCTAAAGATATGAAAATTTAAATTATGATTGGAGATAATGTGTTTTCTTATATTTTTAACGTTTTATTTTATCATTTTAACAACCACGAGCTCTATGGTCTTCTCAGTGAAATGAACATAGTCTCTTATCGATCATTAGCGGATTGTGATATTCATGGACTGTTGAAATGAACATAGTCTCTTCTTTAGGTATATATATAAGTATATATATATATATATGTATATATATATATATACTCCTTCCTTAAGTTCATAAGTTGAGCCCTTTTGCTCTACCTAAACTTCTTCGAGAAAGCCCGACCGTATTTCACAGCCTCAGGATTTTCCAATTTAACTTGGAAACTCCAACCGAGCCTAACAAACTTCTCTAATGGATTTTACTGTTGAAAAATATTCCCGCCGACCACTCAAGAACTCCATCCTCCAATAAACAAGGAAAAGGAGCCCAAGTCCTGGTGAATAGAGGGCTTAAGAACGAAAAGGGAATTGACTTCCGATGTTATTCGAAAAAGACCCTCATCAATTAAGCGTTGGCCGGATGAAGGTTCTGGTGCCAACTCTGCTTAATGCCACACCCTCATGGTGTCCTTTGGTCTCAGGGGAGGGAACAATTCAAAATATTCTTGTTTGGCATCATTCGTACTTTTTACAATAAAAAATAAATTTTTTGGAAAAAATATATCACATTTTTGCGAAATTTACTATAATTAATTATCATCCAGACGCTTTCAAATGTTCATTCAAAGAGAATGATTTTGGAGTGCAGCAATATTTAAACAAAATTTCTTGCGTTCGATATCTTTAGTGATAAGAAGTGTATAAATAAAACCAGAGATAATTTCAAGAGTAAATAACTCGTCAGATTGTTGCGACATATCAACCGAGGGTTTCTTTCAATCCATGAACGATTAAAGTGTTATATTTGCGAGTGCTAAATCTTAGCTTTTCCAATTTTATTAATTTAATTACTAAATACTCTTAATCGTATAAGTATGCTTTTATGCTAAGTGTATTAGTGTCTTTTTAAATTTAAGTAACTCGAGCAATTTTTTTTTTTCCCTTGAACTCAACTGGCGAGTCAAGACTGAAACAGGAAAATGTTTCGACATTTTCAACATTTAGAAGAAAAACGTTGTAACTTTCCGACTAATTACAAAAGCTCAATTTACATGACTGTTATTAAACCTATTAAAATATTCAGAGTTGAGTTTTGGGGCTCCACTAGACCATCCAATTCATCTCCTATACAATCCTTAAAATCCAAAATCCTCGATTAACCAACTAACTTATCCTTTAAGATCTTAGCGTACCATAGATTTCTAATTTACCTCAAACTTGGATACTTCGACATTAATCTAATCGACTAATTGTATAGTATCGATTAATAGTATCTCAACTTCCTTCCTATTCGATTCCGGATAAACCTCCTAGTCTTCTGAAAAGAAGATGGCCTCGGATTTTTCTTTTATAAAACATTCATTGAAGTACTACCTATAGGAAGTTCCTTTACGAGCAATTACATTCTTATAAGCTTAATCGTCTTATTTATTTCATATATTTTCATTATTTTTTTTATACCGTTGTTCCATAAACTACCTCTTGTTCTATGCCTTAATTTTTTTTTTTTTTTTTTTTTTTTTTTAATATTGATTTATTTTTTCTTTGTTAGAGGTTTAATATTATTAAAAAATTTCAATTCAAAACCTCTACTATAATACACTCTTATAAGCTTAATTTCATCGAGTATTATTTGATTAAAGTATTATGATGTGTGGTGGGGGTAGTCGTGGAAGAGTTAAAATGACACATCCAGATTAGAAAAATTCTTTATATCAAATAGTATGTGTATTATCAACGCTTCTGACAGCATTGCTGGTTCTCTATAAAATTGTATAGTCTATAATATCCTCGCTCTGTTTTCGATGTAGTTTCATAGATATTACCCTAGACAAATTGCCAGGGAAAGAAACTTTTTTATAAACCGTAAAATAAATATAACTTAATACGACTTGTACACTGAATATACTGGGGAATAAATTTACTTTTAGTATTGCATGCTCTCCGCTGCGCAGCTGTCATGCTTCCGCTCGCTAACGGAACTCGATGCCACTTTCTTCAACTGCGAGGGTACACCCTGCTTCAAGGGGCTTCCATTAGACCATCTAAATAATCTCTTTTTTCCTGTTACAATCGATGTACTGTTAATATTTCCCCGGTCATGATTATGTTTCACGATTATAACCTATTGCGTATCATGCTGAAGGAGGAAAAAAAACGGTCCCGTTACGTAGAAAGGTTGTTCAGCAAAGCTAACTTATCTGCGGGTGTTTCTTGGTCAGGTTCAGAGCAATACAACAAGCCTATTTTTATTAGTTCTGTACGACAGTAACTTAACTGTAGTATAAAATTATAGGAATTTCCTATTAAGTTCTGACTTTTTTCACATAAACAATTTTAGTTCCTCTTTATTCAATTTCTTTATGAAAATTACTTTAAAGAATATACAATTGAATATTGTTATGTCACCAATGGATCATAATATATTTTTTGCTCTGTGCCCAATGATGAAAATAAAATCGTTTGTATATTTATTGGGGCTTAACGTCCTTAAGTACCCCAGCTAGGCTAAGAAGGTTTATCCCATAGGTTAACAACCTATTATAGCAAGGTTTACGAAGGTATTCATTTCATGGTTTCTTCACGAAATAAATTTTAACCGGCCTATGCGGGATTCGAATCCCAAGACCTTCTGCACTCGCCCCAACGCATTCGAGTCTTTTGAAAATACAATTTAATAAGAACTTTGCTAGTCTAATCAGTATTTATTATTTTAATGACTTACAGGAGATAATGAAATATAAAGTAGCAGTTGTATTCAGCAGAAAAATCAGTCGTTCTATCAACCATAAGGTTAATTATTGTTAAATTTTATGTTTAACAAAAAAAAAAAATCCTGTCGTTTTTCCATGTTGATTCCTCGAATTTTCGGACATTTTTTTTCATAATATAATTACTCGTTCTTCAAAATAAATCTCGAAGGACATGAGAGTTGCGTAATCATTACCATCTTTATCTTAGCAACAAAAGTAGAAAATGGTTCAAGACAAAGTTAAAATTTTTGGGTACCGTGCCTTATTTTTTATTGCCTAATCTTGAATATTCATCGAATTCTTACCGCCCATGTGTGTTTAATAGATCTGTATCGTTTACTCATTCTGTGAGTATCGTCTTTCACTATAGCGTGGTCTTGACTCACTAGAGCGAATCTCCGATCCGCGGACGAGTCCATGCGGAACACTACCCTATCATCATTGGTCTGTGTCACTGGAAGTCGGTCTTTTGCGATGTTCACTTTGCTTAAAATAAAGTTATTTTTTGGGGGGTTAACATTTAACATCTTTGAGTAGCTGCTGTTTTCCAGTTCTCCATACCGGCTACTGTAGTCTTTACTTGTATTTTTACGTGCACAGTTCCTAATTCGCCCTGAAAATCATAACAATGATTTCTTTCTTATTATAGGTAAATTTGAAATAAATTAATTCCGAATTGAATTTAAAAAGATCTATACTAGCCGGTGCCAGATCAACATGTTAATTAGTCCAGACGTCTATTTCTGTTTTGAGATAACACCTGTTAAGGTAAATATTTATGTAAACGTGTTTAAGATAACTCCCTCTCTCTCCGACGATTCTCTTTATTCATTCATGAAATCCTTGTTGATCAGTGTTTAGAATTTTTAGGAACTTTTAAAAAATTTCTTTAAAATATAATAATTTTAAACAGTTGCCGGTGTTGGGACTAGGGGCTAGGTATTGGTTCGGGATACAAACCAGTTGGGCGGGTGCAAAGCTGCAATGAAAAAAAGAGAAGGCAAGTCCGGTTCTGGAACAGCTGGTCATCATCCCGGCTTCTTTTCTCTTTACTTCTCTACTGAATCTAGTTGTAATTCTCTTACTAAATTATATGGCCGGAAAAAAAATTTTGTGTTGAAGATTTTTATGTTTTTATCTTTATCTTATTGAAATCTGGAAGGTAGTATTTCTAATAATTCTTATTAAATTGTGAATTAACTGTGTTCAGGCTATTTTTTTCTTTTTATTGATGTTTCCCATTCTCTGCTTGATCTAAAGAATTCTTGTTAGTCTTGTATAATTCGCTGTTATGAAGCTCTCCGACAATGATTGAATAAGTAATAATAATATTCTCTCTAAGATCATCTCCAAAATATTTCTTTAGTTGCAAGTAATATATGGTGTTTATACTTACAAAATGCTTTGTTTTTGTGCATTGTATTCGACAATACTTCTGTATCGGAATTGTTTAAGAACAATAATTATTCATCATGTCTCCTTTAATAAAAAGATAACTGTAAATAAAATTAAGTAAATCCTACGATCTTCATCTTGTAACGGTTGCACTGATCCACTAATCCGTGAAAGGTCATATTTTCCTTAATCCTCCTACCAAGGACCCAAGCAAAACGTAGTGCACCTTTCGAACTGTAGACGGTTGGAGGGGAGTAGCCTTGGATACCGGTTGGAATCGGACGGGGTTTCCACGGAACCTTTTTGAATATTTCATTGGCTATTTGCCGTCTTCGCTTCATCGTCCGCCACCGAATGAAATTTTGATGATCCCGTCCTGTCTGGGTCGTTGGCTCCGTCGGGTGGCCTATTTAAGCCGTAGTACTGTCTCCGATGTATTGAGCTGTTCCTAGTATTTACTGGAGGAGCTAATTCAATGAGAATATTATATTTGTTGCAATAATAGTGCTCTCTTCTGTGGATTTGTATTTGCTTTATGTTTGCTTTTTAGAACGAATTAGCTTAAAATTACTTCGTAATGAATTATTCATCACTCTTCTCCTCTTTTACTAGTCATACTTGAACACTAAAACTATTTTTCTCCACGTAATATCCTACTATTTCAATTTAAATCTATCTTTTTTGAAGCTTAAACTACTTATAACTACTGTAATTAATACCGCAAAAATCTTCTTATTCAGTTCAGAAACTCCACAAAAAAACTCGGGGTTGCCTTCGAAAACACCTGGAACAACCATATCCAAAAAAACCATCTTAATCCGCAAACAGCTCTATAGATTTCGTGATTCCTTTACCCAAAGTACCCGTCAACTTTTAGTGTCCTCTATATTTTCTCTTGATTTGTTTATATGTGCTTGGTATTTCGGGGACTATCAGGTGAGCTCAAGATGACATTAAAGAAACTGATGAACTGTTTCCTTAGATTCATCTTCTGGATTCCAAGGAGGTATCATGTATAGTGTCGGTATACTTGGTTGGCTTACTCTTGAACTACGACAATACTTGCTAGGTACTTTCCTATTCCAATAACTAAATCCTTCGTGCTACCTCCTGGAATTCCATACCCATTACTGTTCGTAAAGCTTCTCTCACAACTTCTTTTAAATATCATACCTCTTAAATGATCAATTTTTAACAAATACCTGAATAGATGTAATGCGGCTAGACAATGCATTATTCTTATTCTTAGGCACGGAATGTCCTTATTAAATTAAATTAAAATAAAGTTTAATTTTTATTCATTACATAATTATCAGGGTGCTCCAAAGTTAAATGGTGTTCTTAGTGTTATTTCCTTCACCTTAGAGCCTTCATTTCAACGACTTCTCAATTCTGGATTTAACTACGATATAATAATACGACTTCCGGCGGCTAAAAGTGGGTAGTGAATATTACCTCGCCACTTCCTGCTTCAGTGCCTTTATGATGATGAGGGTTACTGCTGGCGGCAGACTATTAAACAATTCAGTCTCCAGTTGTTCCAGTCATCATTCCAGTTGTCAGGTTTCCTGCTTATAGTTATTGTCTTTCTTTCAGTTACATAGACTTCGATGGTCCTAATATTTATGTATCTAATTATACATACTTTTGAGCGGTTCTGGAGTTGTTGAGAGTAATACTTATGAAAGTATTATTCTTATAGTGAAGTGGTAAACCTTCACAACAAGTCAATCCTTTGTATTAGAATCGTTAAAAATTATTACAAAATTTCTTGTATTGGCAAGTAATTGTCCTTTGTTATGGTTTAATTGGTTCTATTTGCTTCTGATAGCTTTTGTTTTGGTTCACATTGTTTATTTAATGTGAAAGATATAAAACAATACTTTAATTGTTTTAGTTTATTTTATTTATTTTTTATCCTTGGCTTTCAGTCATACAGTTTAAAGGTTCAGATTTAAAACACGAAGATGTAAGTTTTCGTTTAATGTTTTAATATTAAACATGTATTCATTGGTTCTCACTTAGCTTCTACTTTTCTTTAGAATCCTTCTAAAAAATATTTGTCTACATAATCTATAATATAATTTACCATTACAAGATTTAAAGTTTACAGGTACTCACTAATTTTAAGAAAAACAGAATCATATAAATTTTTTTTTTTATATGAGGTTTTGTGGTGCCCCATAGTACCCATAGTTGGACCTGTCTGTATCGTATGTATTTCTGGAATTTCTTTAATCTTAGTTCAGTTAACAAATCATTCTTTATCTTCTTATGAAACTATTTTTAACACAATATCAATACTATTAAAAACTAGTCTCCTGTCATTTTAAACTTTGTTACCTCATATTTCTACAAATAATTTTTTTTTTTTTTTTTTTAGATAAGATAAAATTTAAAAATAAATAATCGCTGCAAACAATTTAATACCTGTCCCTGTTTCAATAACGCACTTTATCTTATCAGCATCAGATTTCCTTTGAACTTTTATTTATCGCCTCTTGTCTTTGGTTTTCTTTGTTTTTTGTAATAATAATTATTTAATTAAGAATGACGAAATTACAGAAATAGTGTGATAAAATGAATAAACGGATATACTTCCTGACTGTAATATATATAATATTGATAACATAAAATCAATTATACTGAATATGCAGTTAGGAAATAACTGCGTTAGTACCTTCCTAGGTCTGTCACAGTGTTGCCAGGGGACATAAAATATTTTCCCTACTTCTCCATCACATTTTCCCCTTGATATTCCTAGTCGAAATTCACATGTGAACCAAACCTATATTATATAAAGATATTATTTTTTTTATAACAATTATTTTAATATCTCAGTCATATAATATATTCCTGAGTTTAACAAAATACTCAAGGATAGAGGTTTATAAAATAATAATTTAATCGTGATTATTATATTATAAATATCATCCATATATATTTTAGCTTAAAATATCTATCTATAAGCTAGATAAGTATAGAAAAACAGCTTAAAACGTTTTGCGGTAGCTACATCAGTCAAAGTTGGTTCCGTTCTCTGAGGCATCGAATGATCGACCAATCAATACATTTCTTATTATAAACGCTGGTACAGGA